>JAUCMO010000042.1:1200000-1819321 GCA_032399605.1 Melipona beecheii | reverse complement strand
ACGAACGAGAAAGAAAAATTCCTCGAAAAAAAAGGACTCGTCTGTCGATGATCAGAGAATAGTTTCCAACGCTCCTACATACACATGTACATACTTTATATAACTCTACATACGTACAGTTATATAAAAAGAAGTCACATTAATACTCACGCCACTCCGAAATTATGTTATTATTCTCAATCATGTAATCTCTTTGTAATCGCATTCAAATTAGCGGTTTTCGTTTTTGAAAAACTTTAAACAGGGGTCAGGTCTTACTCGTCGGGATGTTCGTACAATACAATAAATCTTGCATTTATTTGATAAGACACAGTATCTTTTCACGAACGACGTTCGACAGATACAAGAATCTTTCCTTACCAGAAATACAGTAGTTCACGAAAGTATTCGAGCGCTTTCAATCTACATCGTTAATAAATAAAATGCACACGTTAAATTTAAGTATTTGAATTTTCAGAATAAGATTGTACGTAAAGCCACATAGAAGTCTCGAGAATATATATGTAAAATTACAAAAAAATCTGACAACACATACAAGATTTACAGGGCATTGAGTGTAAACATACCCATTTCGGACGTCCCAAAAGTATTCGAACGCATAGACAAGAACTGTATTTCTAGCGAAAAAAATGTAAACGTTACATTTTAATAGATTCCGAGACATTGTGTGGTTCGTGTAGATTTTGTAGAACATAAGCTTTCATAATTATTCTAATCACGAGCACGAAAAAGTCAGAAACCAGTAAATGCGAACGTGAGATAATATTCAAGTTACATAATGAAATAAATCTTACCTTGAAATTGCCAAATTAGTAAATCGAAGTAAATCTACGATACATTATATAATACAAAAGTCAGAAAATGAAGGAAATATTACTAACAAGGAGCGTACAGAACGTCCAAAGAAGTTAACGTTAAATGATTATACGTGAAATTAAGAAAAATCCAAGCACAACTACACCGAAACTTGCAGCGATTGTTGCAAATAGTTTTGGGAAAGATGTACATTTATATTTATATATAATATTCAAGTTATTATATAAGTGAGATCGGTCTCTTTACGGTTTCCAATAGTCCTAGGATGCATCTCTTGCAATATATTTTTTATTTGTTCAAGTCGGGAACAATGAAATAGAAAGGAACGGGTGATATGAAAGTACAGTCAAGGGAAATCCTTATTGTGGAGAAAATAATAAATTTGAAAGAGATTACGAATAGAACGTAGATACTTCAAACTATGCGTAAGGTGTGCAATAAACTTCTCCTTGATTTAATTGTCTCACCTAAGTTAATCGTGACATGAGAAAGTTAAGGAGATAAGTTACCATTAAGTTAACGAAGTTACGAAGGTTAAGTTAAGTAAGAATATTAAAGAAGAATTTCAATAAATTATAGAAATTTCGGTCAATTGTACATTGTTTCCAAATAATTTTTGTCGTTCACACGAAACGCTCGCTACGCGGATATCACCGCCAATGACTTTAACGAGGATCAATCGGTTGCTATTGGACCAAAGACATTTTGCTGTATTAAAAGTGCGAAATTGCTGTATTGAGCTACTTTTAGTAAGAACGAGTAATCGCGAGCAATTTCCGAGCTACTTTCCTGTGTCTTGGCAGTGACCTAGTTATCATAACTTTTTCATCGAACCGTTTATCTGCTTGGTGTTGGGATCAAATTTACAGAGAGTCTTGAGAAAGACAAAGCTGAAAGAAAAGTTTTATCGAAAGCTTTGTCCTTGTATATACTTTTGTGAAGCAAGTGTCCTTGTATATACTTTTAAACGGGCGTGAAGCGGACGCGTGTTCGTCCTCCGATTTCTTGGAAATCTGGGTCAAATTCGAGAGGTTCTAAAAACATCTAAAAATATCTAGAAATAGTCTCGTAGTCGGTTGCGTCTGGGCATTCTGGACGTTGTAAATCTACCTTTTCTCCTTCTCACGGTTTTCGCACTTCGTAACCTTTCCAAATCGAAAATTGAATTCGTAGGTGGCGAAACACGTTTCCATCTTGTCATTGCTCCGTCATTTCTCTTCCAGCCCGTGGAAAATTTCTTCTGTCCCACGTTTAACAAATTTATCGAGCACCGATAGCTCAGCATTGTCTTCTCTTACGATTTATTAACGGCTAAGCAGGAAAATAATATTTACACAAAAGTTACATAAATTACAGTTGTAGTAGATTGCTTTCTCTAGGTGTAAAGTTTTTCATAAATTGAATTAACTCTTTGACCACTGTTGACGCTTAAAGGCGCTTGGTAAATGTTTGCCTGGCGTTTGTGATACTGTAGGTGCCTGAGACTTAAAAAATTTGCTCTTATGATATTAAGGGCGCTTATAGGCGCTTAATCTACTTTGTTTCTCCTTCGCGCCCGGAAAATTATATCGACCATAATTCCAGCAAATCCCATTTGAACCAGACTTAAGTGAATGCTAATTCAACAGTTACATATTCCGTTATTCATGTATCATTTAAATATGTTTATTCTTCAGTTTTTTTTTTTTTTTCTATATCCTTAAAATGAAAAATTGGAATAGTAAAATGGTCAGAGAAACTACATGCAATTGTGGCACAGCAAATTTCACGAAAGTGCTCTACCAGCGGGATAACCATGAGGATTTCCTTGCAGGAATTACGTTGAAGGGTGTTGCATGTTGCTTCGAAGTATTCGGTACATGCGAAATTATCGCGGCCGAAAACTGCGTGTGAAAAACTTTAATGGCAAGCAGTTCTTATCGTAAATTTTCAATTACCGTCTCTCACCGCTTGTCCTTGTCTGAAAGCGAACTGATAAAGTTCAGTCGAATATTAATAATGATGATCATTCGTGATGGAATTGTCGATAATTCAGAACCCTGTTTTATCGATTTACAAAAGGTCGTCCGTCGTTTGAAAATTGCGAATCACCGTTGCAAGAGTATCTCGCTAACGCGATTTTAAAACTTACAGTCTGCACGGAAGCCTCTCTCTCGCTCTCTCCCTGTGGATTTGCGTGAAGTGCAAAATACAAGATTGAAAATATATGTTTATATTCGAATTAAAACTTAATCCCTCTTCTCTTCCTCTATACTATTCGAACAAATTTTACAATGTAATTGGTATTGCAAATGTATAGAAAAATTTCTCTAATTACTTTTCTACTTTATTTCAGATATCTATTGCAATACAAATTGGAAATAAAAAACAAAATGATCTAATGTCATCTTCGTTTTCTTTAGTATTATTTAAAATTGTTGTAAGACAGTGCAATATGTTTATAAAATATGATTGACTTTAAATTAACTTTTGGACTAGAACTTCTTTGTTGCTTGAATAAAAATTCGAATACCACATGTAATGAGCAAATGACATAACTGTAATTGATAAGAACCTGCTGTAAGAAATATAACAAGACCACAAATTAACTCATTTCTTTCATTAATTATGCATTTCTATTGCACGAAAATAATCGATAATGACATGCAAAAAACAAAATTCAAAATAATTTTCTCTCGTTAAGTACAAATGTGGATCGTTACTTATCGAAATGCTGTAACCTATCCTTACTAATTTTATGCCAACATCAGTATTAAAGTGTACGTTAATTTAAAAATAATTAATTATAAATCGCCAATGTGCTTCGATAAAAATTTGTTTTCATTCGCAATTAGTATTTTTTTAAAATTTAAATAGAAATTGATATATCGATATCGAACTGCTCAGTGAGATTTGTATTCGATTATAAATACCGACTGATGAAAGGCTTCTCCTATTTATTCCGTTTCTTTAATAAATAAAAAATGTGTTTTCACAATGAGCATGAGTAACTGTATTGTCGTAAGTACAACATAATGTAAATAATATAATTTTACCAGGTTGTTTTGCAAATTTTTGACAAAATTCAAATTTACAGCGTGCTACGAGCTAAAGTATTTTATATATGGCGCTATTACGTGACGCGAATATCTATGCGCGCACAGTCGATTGCTCTACGATATTTACTGCCCGAGTAATTTACTGCTGAAAATATGGAAAAAATTATAATTACACATTGTAGTGATTTACAAATTAGAATAAATGAAAATAAGAGTAACAATAATGTAATAATAAATATGATAGTAATAATTTCTTATTTTGAATATATTGTGCATATTCAAAAATATTGCATAAATAAAAAAAGTTTGCACGTAAAAGCATTTTATAAACAAATATTATTTTATATAAAATATTGAAACTAAAGTTCTCGCGTCCATAGGTTAGGTATTAATCATTTTCGTTCGATTTTCATATTATACATTTTTATTTATTTTTATTCTTCAAGGATTTATTAAAAGTATTTAAATATTAAAAGTATTTAAATTATTCTTACTAGTATCAGTTAATAAGTGATATATGTAATACATATAGCGACATATGATTCGGCAAGTTCGAGATTCGAACGTCAGCTGCCACAAGTCGCAAGTGGCTGTGCGCCTATCGTCGAACTCCCAGCGATCTTCGTTGGTTAAGCAAAGCAGCGTGCGTAACACCGCCTGGGGACATGGGTGACCGACCAGCCCAGTCCCCCCCCCTCTATTCTTAGGTGGTATTATAAACGTAAAAAAAAGAAATGGTTGGGTGGAGTTTCTCTTCTCGAAGGAAGAAGAACGATGAAGTACTTAAAATTCGTTGCTTTGCTTCATAGAGTTAATAATTCATGGTATATATAACAATTAATAATTGTTATAATATGTAATATACATAACAATTGATAATTATTCATAATGATAATGATTCATCATATCATAATGATTCATGATTGTCCATGTCATCGATTGTTTTGTTTGACGACACTGGTAGACATAAGCACTCGTATCAATATTTTTTCCTGTACGCACGCACATGTACGTATCGTCAGACATCCGCAACTAAAAGAAAAAAAGAAAGAATAAAAAATTCTTTCATAGTGAAATAACGTATTATAAGAAGTAACAGACACTGTATCTAGTATAGTAATAGTAGATATCTAGTATACTGCAGTAGATGATATAATACTAATAATTTATTTAATATTTTTAGATATATGACAAATCTATTAGATAAACAAACATTTAAACGAATAATTAAAGAAAAAAAAGTACATTAATGAAAATTATACTGTACAATTTTCATAACGTGTATTTAATCGATAGCTACGCACAATCGAAAATTTAACTTACGTATTTGACGTGAAATATGAGTCCAATGTTGCTGAATCACGTATGTACCACCCGCAGGGGGTGTCATCATAGCAGGGGTTATCATTCTTTTTTTGCTCATCAGCTAAGCTCTCAGGTTTTTCGTATATGGGGCGATTTTCCTTAATAACAGTGTCCAATTGTTTAACGCTATGCAATTCCTGCAAATAGCTCGTCAAATGTTAAAACTTACCAAAAATCTAATAGATATATATAAATTTTTGGATATACAGGATTCGAATGAAGTGAAAATTTTAGAAAAGCACATGACATATTGCATTGGAAGAATCAAATTTCAATTTACAAAATTTTGGGAATATTTTATTCATCTCAAATACATTTTTTGGGGATTTTCATGTTTGAATCATGTCCTAGCTAATAGTTTGAATTAGGACAAAGGACTAAAGACATTGACTTTCCATCAGCTATTAACGTTTAGCAGTTTGTTAAATTATTAAATGTAAACTCATCTTGAATTCTTGTAGAAGAGATTCAAACATAGCCACTTTGATATGTATCACAGAAAATTTCGCACAGGGAATGATCAAGTACTTAAAATCGTTTCTTTGCTTCGTGGATCATAGATATCTATTCTAATATATTTGACAATCAAAATAATCATATTAATACACGTCTTACCTTCTATTTAATTGTTGCGGCGTTACTGTGGTTTACCGTATGGAGTACGAAGAAGACAACTGCAACGCTGATTGTCTTCATTTTGTTTTACAAAAAATTTGCTCTTCTGTAAACTTAAGGAGAATACCGTGCTGTGTTGCAGATATAATGTTTGTAACAGTCGGTTTTGAATGAGAACTTGCGAGTTGTCCCTGGGTTTATATAGGCCGAGTTAACACGTTGGTGGGGATATTTGCGTTTTTTTCGTTTGGTCGGTCGATTCGAAGATTGTTCACGCGGTTAATTTTAAACTATCGCTTGATAAAAAATTCAAAAAAAATTTCTCGCTTATACGTATTTCGCAGAGATTGATAATTTTCGACCCCGTTTTTGTGGTGTGTGGGTTATAAAAAAAGAGATGTAATTTTAAAATGTGTAAAAGAAAAAGAACGAAA
Organism: Melipona beecheii; assembly: GCA_032399605.1. Lineage (NCBI taxonomy): Eukaryota > Metazoa > Arthropoda > Insecta > Hymenoptera > Apidae > Melipona > Melipona beecheii. The sequence continues at coordinate 1,813,053 of JAUCMO010000042.1, read as the reverse complement.
TTTAAACAAATTTAAATAAATTTAAATAAATTTACAAAACATACTTCCCAGAATGTAACCTTCATGACTCGTAAGAAATACAGCGTTTACATTTGTTTGCCTCTTATCTCTGGAATACGTTGACATGTATATAATTTTAAGATTGGACACGATCATGCGACTTAATAATAAATATAGATAATAATAATATATGTATAGATAACGAGAATAAGCATTTGTAGTAAATCGTTTTGTAGTAACGATTTGTAGTAAATCGTTTCACTAGCTTCGACTTTTCGAGGGAAGCGTAGATTATAGTAACGCTTTCATAATTATTCGTATGTAATTTTATCGGCAATCTTTGACAAACTGTGATAAGTAAATAATCTTCATTTCGACAGAAATAGGAGTTATTAGAACTTGACCAATCAAATTTCGATAGATGCATAATTGAAGAAATCTCGTTTTTATTGAAATCTTGTTATTCGAAGAATTTACAACGAAGTATTTCGTCTCTTTTACGTTTATTATGACCTCGCGAATAAATGCCAGCAACGGGAAGCGAAACATAGAATAGAAAAAGTTGGAAAAATAATTAGCTCCTACATTTGGAGACGAATGTGGACGAACATACAGATAACTAAACAGCGATAGGTTGCTGACCCGTTTGGTTTAATTTACGCAACTTGGTGAGGGGAACAACGCGTAAGTTCAGGGCGCATAGTACGTGTGCGTGATTCTTGCGTTTAGTCGGAAATTTATCGAATACAGTTGCGCCATAGTTTCGATCACTCCCATTATAAATAATTCATTTGTACAAGTTTTTTCTCAAACTTCGTTCGTCGGAATTGTTCCATTCGCATGCAACTTTACGAAGTAGCGGAGGCAATTAAAAGATTACGCTACACGTACATGTCATGAAAGATCGCGAGAATAAGGATTATTAAAACAACACGTGCACAATCATTGTTCTTTTTTAATGATGTAAAGTTTGTGTACAGTACAATGCATATATTAAGCTGTTTACAGCTTCATTTCCAACGATGTAGTTTGTTCAACTTGTCTTTCGGCATTAGGAAAGCATTGTTTCGTAATTGGGCAGTAATCGGTCATAAGTTGACAGTTGATAAGTAACAATACAACAAACAGAAGATAATTCCTATAATTTAAAAAATATTGAACTCCAGTTAATGTCACGGTTATAGATATCAAGATACTGTATCAATCTTTGGAAGACGGTTCTCTTTCGTAATGGAAACAATTTGTGTGTCTTGTTACTTTCTTTAATTTGAACGTATGAAATACGTGTAAAATAACACGGACTAACTACAAAATATAAGTACTGGAATAAAATTAATTTTCCGTACGAAAAGAATTTTTGTAATGTACGAAAATTCGAGGCAATGGAAAACGATTCGTAACAAAGTTTATGATAACACGCAATCGCAAAATAGAGAGGTTTCTTTGTTTTTCTTAAAATTACATTGCGTTGTAAAAACAGCAAATAATAAAATATCAGTGTAGATTAAAAAATAGATTATAAACGAGTTTTGTCGCTGCTGCAACAGTCGCTTGTGCAACAATGAGTATCTCATTTTGTTGGAATTACATTTAGTCATGTTGTTTAATTAAACAACAATTCTTCGATTCTCATGGAAGTCGAATATCGAGTATCAGATTTGAAATACAAACTATCGTAATATGTCAAATCTGGAAATCAATCGGCCATCGTTTTTGCGAGAAATCTTGTCGAAATTTTGTAGAGATGTGTTGTTAATCACGATTTTGTATCATGGAATCGTATCTATTAATATTATGTTAATAAAGCCTTTCTAAGTAAACGATGAAAAATATTCATTAACAATAATCGGTATTGTTCTTTTTTTTTAATTTTTATTTAGACTGTTTTTTTTTTCTAATATACGTACAAGTAGACTAAAAATCATGCATTAACCTATAAATTTCTCATAAATACTATTCAACGTAGTTGATTATGTAGTATTAAAAGCATAAATTACTCGTTGTACAAGTTATGAAAAAAGGAAGCTAATTTAATCGTTTGAACTGCATGAGGAAAATATCCAAGGAAAATGAACTTGAATTGATTATTAAAAAAGTCGTTGATACAAATATCTTTTATACTTTTTAAGAATTAATTCTGAAAGATTCTAGATAATACAAATATTTCTTGGAGAACGTCAGATCGTAGAGATAATAGTCAGATCTACAAGTTTGTATGTACAAACGATTAATTTTTGGCAACAAATTCGAATATATATACATATGCATATATGTATACACACACACACATACGCACGCACGCACGCACGCACGCACGCACGCACGCACGCACGCACGCGCACGCACGCACGCACGCGCACACATCGAGTAATAATAATTCTAAATAGTTCCGTATAGTACATATACGAAATTATATACAGAACTATTTAGAATTATTAGAATTTAGAATTACATTGTATGGAACTATTTAGAATCGTTAGTAATCTATTTTGGTAACCTAATAAATGTAGTTTACAACTATTTATAAATGTAACTATTACATAAACTACTTTTATGTTTCTATGTCACAATTAAATCGATACTAATTACATAGTATCGAAATCACTTTTAATTTAAAAAAAAGAAAAAAAGGACAAAGGAAAGGAAAAGTCGGGATTGGTTACATATGCACTAATTAATATTAAGTTTATAAAAACAGATACATGTATATAGATATAAAATTGTTGTCCATAGATACCTCGCTAGACTATATCGTATCGAAAACGGTCGTGTTGGCAATTAGTAAAATTTTTTATACTATAGAGTTTAAAATTACTTTGTCAAGTTGTCTCGTATCGCATAAATGACATACAAATATCCTACTTAATAATATAGTTTACACTTTGTTATTTGCAAAAGTTTTTTTCAAATTTGAGATTGCATTTATGCTATACGGTTTATCTTTTATGAATTTCTCGTTAAATTTGTAAGATCCTCTTTAAAATATATACGGAGGTTTAGCAGAAAACTAGAAGGAAATACAAAAAAATCGGCATCTTAATATTTTATCATTGGACAGCATAAATTTCCAGAGTAAGCAAAATATAATACTTTCTCCTCTCTCTTTCGTAAAATATGTAAAAGTTCTTTCAATTTGTTTCGTTCTTGCTTTCTTTAACAAGAATACAAAATGATAACAAAGTTTCTAACGAACTTTGGAGCACAGAGATCAAAGTATAAAGAGATACAATTTCCACGATACTTCTTTTAATATCGTTCATATCATAAAGCTTTAGACCACGTACTTCGTTACTCGTTAATCAATTTTATTACCCTGCAAGAAACTGAAAGACGACATTTTCGATGTATCATTCTCCTTCTTCTGTTGTAGCCTGTTTTTTAAACTTTGCAAATAAACTTTGCACGTACTTAAACCTCATTCAGGCGATTGCGACGGATTGTTATTTTCATTTCTTCGTTGTAATCGTTCTGGATGGGAGCAAGCTAATTGGCTAAAATCGCGAACGACATCGTTGAAAGTTTCGTCACCGCTAATTCCGATCTCTGAATCTTTCATTTCTTCGTTTAAAAGGCCAAGTCTTAGTCTGTCCAAGTAACATATAAAAATACGATAAAATATTCCTAGTAATACAAATTTGCTTCATACTTACAATGTTACAATGTCTGCATTAGCTTCCTTCACAGCTATGGACAAAGGTTTTACACCACTTTCATCCTCGATATGCTGATCAGCTCGATGTTTTAGTAACAAACATACTTGGGCAGTATGACCTAGATATTTCATATAAACAACCAAATTTAGGATCAATTTCTTCGAACAGATGACGATCAGGTATATTTAAGGCAAATTGACATCGAATCTATACCTAATTCTGTAGCCAAGTATAACGGGGTTTTCCCATCAGCATCCTGGCAGTTGATTCGTGCCCCATTTAGAATCAGATATTCACATGACATCACGGAACCCTGCATTTAACAGAATTAAATTATCAAAGAATTTGGATGACAGTTTTTATACTTACACTTATAATTGCCTGATGTAAAGCGTTTCTCCCTCTATCGTTGACATTTGTCCATAATTTATCAGCACCAGCTGCTAAAGCTGCGCACATCACAGGAAGATTGTGTGCAGCAGCGGCTTTGTAAAGCAACATCTCAGGATGTAAATTCTCGATATCCTCTTCGTCTGTGAATTCTTCGTCCTCGCCAGCAGTCGAATCTTGATCGGAACTTAACTCCAAGCTATTATCAATCGTTGGCTTTGGCAAATCGCATCCGAACATTAATACGTCGGATTCTACTTTACATTGCTTCTCCGTTTCAGCGTCTTTATTCTCGAGCGTATCTTTTTCATCAGAAATCTCCGTGCTCAAGGACACTTCGCTTTTTATTGACAGGCTATTCTCTGAATTGCTCGTGCCGATTGTATCGCCCTTAATTTCAGGAATAACACGTTCGTTATGTTCGTTCTTGACGTTCGCCTCCGTATCGTTATCGATAGTTTTGGAATTACTTTCGTTCATGTCGTTACGCGGTCGTGTTAGAATTTTCCCATACAACGTGGAGTCGTTCTTCAAATCCATATTCGTACTATCGTCGGAGCTCAAAGAATTCCTTTCAATTTTTTTGGTTTTATCGACTGAACTTAAACTTTCGATTGATGTGTGCTTGCTGTCGTCAGAACTCGTCAAACGATTACTCTCCTTCACAGACGATAATGTCGTTATTTTGTTACGATTTGTGCTATCGATTTTATCGCAACTTCGTGGTCGACGACGCAACTTGCGGACACTCCATTTGCGAAAATGCATCTTATCGCGACTTGCGTGTTGCCCGGATGAAATCATGTTACTTAAAGGCTTGACAAATTTCCGCTCTACATATTTCGCTCTTATCCAAGCTTCACGTATATTGCTGTTAATTAATTTTAGAAGAAAAATTCAGTCATACACTTTGAGTAAATCCTTTTTTGGGAAGGACAATGAGTATCATTTTTTTTTTCATTAATGTTACGTACCCATTGCATTTTGGTGTAGCTCTGATAATATCAGGTGGGATTGGTAGAGCTTCGTAAACATTGTTCACTACAGTGTTTCCAAGTTCTGCCATTACTTTTAGTATCTCTGGTTCCCAGTCGTCTAATGTCAACGAACGAACTTTGCTGTAATGAACACCTAAACTTCTGTGCACTCCAGAGCACTCTAAAAAGAAAAAGAAGTTTGGAGATAAGAATTTTGAAAAAAAAAAGGATCTGATTTTTGCAATTGTAAAAAAGTGATTTACCTATGCAAAGCGTAATTCCAAGATTGATACTGGCCCACCGTGGATTAGCACCACCACAATCGCAGCAAGTGTCATTTCCAGCGATCTTTAAGATTTGTTCCCAGACTCTACAGAAAATAAAATAATTTTATCAATTTTATCAATCTAACTTAAATCAGCTGTTTATGGCATTGTTGATAAATACCTAGACTTAGGTTTTGTCTGTTGTCTGTTCAATCCTTTAACATTCTGTGATTGTGATTCGCGTATATTAACTATAGTGCTAGTACCCATACCTCTTTGAATAGCAGCACCAATCGCCTGTTGCATGGCCGTTACCCACGCTAAATAAGCTTCTTCGCTATCAGCTTGTAATATGTGACTCCTATAAGTTAAATAGCAAGCATTTGAATGAAAAGGCTTATCACAAAAAATCCATGCAAAAAATTTTACTCACTTGGTAGGACTTAATACTTCAAAACAATTTCTTCTATCACAGTCAACCACTGGTTTCACAGTGCAGAGACGAAGATCTTCTTCCATAATAGTGTAATCATTATCACCGGTCCTCTTTCTATATACCAGTTGGTGATCTCTTAAACAAAACCACCTCCTATTCCACGTTTTAAATGCATTACTAGTACGTTTAAAAAGATACCCTTCCATCTTTGGATTACTGGGTATTGGAGAAGGTATTAAGTCTCTGTTCGTAACGTAAATATGCCGATTTTCCATTTCTTTCTCGAGTTTCACGGAATCGGCTCTCATTGTAATTAAGTTCTCACCGAGATCTTTTAAAAATGGGTCCAAATCTTGCGCTAAATCGGTGCCTTGATGATAATAAGTAATACACGCGTTCATGTAATTAAGTAGGGTACCCAGTATTTCGTGTCGCTTGCGTGCTTGTATCATCGTTAAAGAATGAATATAATCTAAAGCGGTATGTCGAAAACAGGATCTCGTAGCTGACAAAATATTCGAAGTTTCTTCATACTCTGCAGGCCTAGACTTTGGAACTTGTGAATTTCGGTTTAACGCTATATCTAAATCCGTAGAAATTTTTTCGAAGTAATGACGAGATTCTTTCACCCTCTTGATATCACTGTTAAATAATATTGTTGTGTACATATATATGCATTCAAATAAATACTTTTTTTTAAATATATGAATTTATTATATAATAATAATTATTATTATTATATAATTTTTTTAAATATTTGAATTACCTTTTAATGAATGAGTTAAGATCTTTAATTACGGTTCTGGATGCTTGGTCTAACAAAATAGTATGAAACTTATTCATTTCTTGTAAAGCATGGATTAGTTTGTTGAGTAAGGCCATTATCTCTGAATCATCAGCAAAGTACAGAGATAACTCCCAGAGACTATTGGAAAATTGGCTGAAAGTAAAAAGAAAAAAAAATATATTTTTTTTAATATTTCTAAATAAGTAATCTAAAAAAAAAGTTCTAAATAACGTAGACATATTATAAATTACATACTAGCAATGCGAGTAATTTATTAGATTAAAAATTATATAAAATAATACAAAAATGTTTGGTTTTTTAAATATGTTTTATTTGTGCAAAAGTATGTGAAATTAATGAAAAATGAGTAATGCCTGACTAGCAAGTGTATCATTCTCATATCAAAGTAGCTACCATATGTATGAGTCATTCTTAACAGAGCTGTAATTCATATGTTCCCTTCTATCGCTTGGTATCTCCCTCTTTCATTTTATCATTGAACATATGTACATATTTAATTTAAAACAACCAGCAACTCTTTAACCACACATTTCATTGGACCAATCAAATATTTATGGCTTTGTCAATGATTCCTATTATCGCATTGCACGTGCTTTTACATTTTCATGGAAGCTCTTCCCATTTCTCTATTAATTGCATGCAACAAGTTACATGATTCTTGACATACCTCTGCTGTCCTACAAAAAGTTTCCCAGTGTCAATCATCTGGCTACAGTTTTTCAACACCTGCAAAGAATTTTATTTTCAGCTAGTTTAAAAACATAGATGACTATCATAATAATTTGATTGATGGACACTTTGAGATTACTTATGTCACACAGTCTGTTACAATGTAACTATAAGTTACACTGCAACTGGTTTGACAATTATTGCATTTAAATACACTGTCAATTCGTTTAAGGTAAAGAAAATAATGCAACCCTTTTGCGTTGCTATGTATAACACTCTCGGAAAACTCTCTTTACATTTTTTCTCCTTGTTACCGTTTTCTTCTTTTTCCTTATAAATTATTTATAAATACCTTGTCTAATTTTTGTTCGAGTATATCAACGTTTGTCTCTACTTCCTCGATGCAAGATCTGCAAAATACAAAAAGAAAGTAAAGGAGCTGTTGGGAGATGCTACATATCGTTTTTTAATCAAATTCGTTATCAATGGAAAGTGTTGATAACAATCGGAGTGGCGCGCGCACGAAACGAAACACTCTGAGCGAACGCAACTACGTAAAGATTTGATACGTGCAAGCGATTCTCACCGAAACTTTGGCGTGTCTCGCAAACATTCCTCGAACTCGATTAAAGGCTTCATTTTGTACTATCTGTTGCCCGGGGAATTATCAAGCGCAGTATCGTCCGACGAACTGCAGTCTTGAAATTCTGCCGTTCACTATTTCGCCATCAAACAGCACGATCATTTGGAAACACTGTTTAACATAGATCTCTTTCGCGTTCGCTGAGAATAACAGAGTTCCCCTCTTTTCTGTCAAACGGAGTACAAGTTGAAGTTGTATACGAGTTAGCGGTCAGTGCTGCCAATATTGAGAGTACGTCACGAGAAGCGAAATACATTGTCTCACGAAATATATCTCGTTGAGTTTCTCCATTCAATGCGTCGTTCCAATATATTTATATATATTTTGTATTTTTTCGTGACAGTGGTTCGCTTCTGCTCTTTTATCTTCGCGAAACGATAGTTTGTCGAGGTTGCCATTATCTGGCGAATGTTCCATTTATTTTTGCATTGCAAGATTGTATCTACATGTGTATTGTACGCTTACTCACTTCAGAAGGAGCGTTTAGTAGAAAAAGGCGTTCGGTATTTGTGAAGATCACGTTGAAAGTAAGTACGTTACATAAATGAAAACATGTTTCCTTTCAGTTTTCTTCACTGAGAAATAGATTTCGAGTCCCGGTAATGTTAGAACGAAAAATGTACGAGGCTCGAGCCGCTTCTAACCTATTTGTTCATCTGGCTCGCCTTTCAAGCCCGAACGAATTGTATCTTTACGAATAAATGTTTTACAAGTATTTGGTTATAGTAACGATTTTCTCTTGTGGTTGTTACGTTTTCGGAGACTTGTCGGCTTAACGTATTGTGTTATATTCGTTTCTATTGACTATTGTTTGTTTAACAGGTCCGTTATGACTGCTGGAACTAGTACAGAAAAGTCGGCTAGCAATCCTTTGGAGCAGTTTGTGCTACTGGCAAAAACTGCGAAAGGAGCAGCTGCCATAGAGCTCATTAAGCAAGCGGTAGAGACACCAGGCGTACATGTATTTGGAGAACTATTGGACATGCCTAATATCAAAGAGTTAGAGAACGGACCTTATGTTCAATATTGGAATACTCTCAATTTATTTGCGTACGGCACGTATAAGGAATATTTAGAGAACAAAGATAAGGTTTTGGAATTGACTCCGACGCAAAAGAAAAAGCTCCAACATCTAACCATTGTAACGCTAGCCACAAAATCAAGATGCATACCTTATTCCGTGTTGTTGGAAGAGTTAGATATAAAAAATGTTAGAGATTTGGAGGATTTAATAATAGAAGCTATTTATGCAGATATAATACATGGCAAATTGGATCAAAAGAATTCACAGTTGGAGGTAGATTATGCTGGTTTGGGTCGCGATGTAAGACCTGATGACACGGGTGTAGTAGCTGAGACGTTAGCTGCTTGGGGTCAGGCCTGTGATACAGTGTTAGCATGTATCGAGGAACAAGTCACAAGAGCTAATTTAGAAAAACAAAAGGCAACTTATCACAAAGAAAGAATACAAAGAGATGTAAGTAGGGTAAATTCTAGTGAACCACCAATATTTTGTACTGGACTTTTCACTTTCTTGTTATTAGATCGCAAACATAAAGAAATCACTTGCTGCACAAGCTGGAGGTGGTGGTGTGCAGGAAGCTGATATGGCAGGAGGCAGTTCTGGGGGAAGTGAGTCAAGCAGGGAAGCATTGTCAGGTCCATCCGATGCTAAGAAAAAACAACAGAAGGTCAAAGGTATTAAAGGCAGTGGTAAGTTCTGGAAGACAATTCAGTAATCTTTTATGATGTGAAATTTATTCCAATCAGAGATTTGATATTACAATCAAGGATTGTAGTACATTACATGTAATCTGCATTAAAATCCTTGCAATCCTATGTAAACTGCGATAAACAATGATAGTCAGTGCAATTGAGGAACGGAACTATGATTAGAGGAAAAAGTTCATTGCCATATCGTGGCATATCATATAGATTCTAGAACGACTTTCATTAATTTAAAGAAGAAGATTTTGTGTATATACATATGTAACGAAACATAGCACTATAAATTATTGTTGTGTTTGTTTATATGGAAATTTTGTTATATTAAAGCTGCAAATTTTTTTCTAAATTGTCATTTATATTATGCGTTAAAACGAATTTATTAATATGCACTCTATTTAAGGTAATAACTCGAGTTAATAGATGGATGGATAAGGTAGTTATATGAAACGATATCTTATGAGGCAAAAATTTCTTTGGCTTTAGATTTTGAGTTGGTACTGTTATTAAGTCTCATATTTTATCATTGATGTTTTTAGTGACTTTGTGTTAGAAAAGTAATTGAATCATTATTATCAAACGATATGAGATGGTAAAATCGTAGATTTCAAATTTCACTGCATACAGTATGCAATAATCTGCATAGATTAGCTGTGGTTAAGAAATTAAAACGATCAATGGCAACGGGTTAAATCGTAAATAGTTACGATAGTGAATCATAAATTTAATATCGAATTAATAATTTCTTCTCAGCGATTTAAAACAGATAAATGTTAATCGCGAATGAAATGTAAAATACAATTGATTGTTCTCACATCGATACTTGAAAAAAAAAAGGAAAAAAAAACAGAGAAAATGACGAATGATTTTCTTACAAAAGAGAAGAGAAAAAAAGTACTTTTATAAAGAATAAGCTTCCGAATTTTTGTAAATCATGTAGCGTTTACGAGAGTCCTTTTTAGCAAGACCAAAGATTTTATACTTTGTGTTACAAGGTGTGAATGATAACGAAGCAGGGTTCGATAAGTTTTATAGGCAAGTTTGTTAGCTATTGCAATGGATTTTAGCATATTTATTATTGTATCTCCGTGCCTACACAGAACATCACCGAGTGACGCCAGAATTTAGCGTGACGAATTGCTTGAAATGTGTCTCCATGCAGTATTAATCTTTTTTTCTTATCGTTTTTGCGTTAACGTATTCGTATTGTCTTTTTATTTCCTCTCTATAAAGACGATATAATAAGTAGTCGTCACGAGAGACAGACGGTAACTCGTAACAAAGCGTAACTAGTCGGATTGACCATTGTTATTAAAGGGGAAAAAAGGAAAGAAAGAAAAAGAAAGGGAAAGGTTGTGCGTCTAGTAGGATATGCTTGGTATACGAACGACACGTTGTTTAGTGAGCAAGATGATGTCAGTCGAATTGCAAAGCGTTGTAACTGCAAATGGAATAAAAAGATAATTTATTTTAGCGAGGCTTTTCTATTTCTCTGCACCCTATAACGCCTTTCCTTCATATCTGTATGGTATGAGTGATCGTGAGATTTTAGAGTGCAATTAGGTTTGTAATATATCTCCTTCGTTGAATGTATTTAATCAGCATAGGATGCGATAAATGAGAAGTTTCGAATTCGATTCATTGGAATTATGCGTCGTTTTTTTTGTTATTCGTAGACAAGTTTTTGCGAAAGGCGGCAGTGTCTAGCTTTTTGGAAACACGGAAATGGAAGTCGCGCGGTTATAAGTTACACCCTGTTCGATTGGTGCGTGTGTCTGTGCGTGTTTAACAGTAGTGATGTGTGTTTTTCTCACAATTTAACAATGTGTATAATAGGTACAAGTCGCCAATGATACGCCTAATCGGGATTTTCAGGATCTACTAATCCGGTAAGGCACCATGAACCGAGCGATGAGCCAAATTGAGAAGTTGATCTTAGGTGAAACCTCGTGGCATATCATCAACTCGATCTCGGATTCTATCTGTCTGTCTGTCTGTCTGTGTCTACATCGCTATACGAACAGCGCATCGTTTCTTCTGTAACCTTTTTGTACTTCTTGAGAAATAAAACATCCTGAAAAGTAACACGTACTTATTGTCAAGCCTTGTTCAGATTGGTCGAGTTAGTTGAATCTAACTCGTTTGAGTTCAAGTGATCTGACCAGAGACGCCAGTGAACTGACAAGTGGACACCTACTTTATTATTTCTCTCTCTCTCTCTCTCTCTCTCTCTCTCTTTTTTTTAATTATTCGTACTATTTTATAAAGTAATATAAGAATTTCTCAAAGAATATTTCAAGTCTGTCTGATAAATAACAGATTCACACTAGTGAAAGTGATTCCAAGTTATTCGAATTACACTGCTTGAATTCCGATAACTTGACTAATTTGAACAAGGCCTGAAGTGGGCCTGGTGTTCGTGGGAATTGAACATTGCTCAGAACGATGCTCGTCAAATTCTCATCGTGAGATTCGAGGATAGAAGGGAGAAGAATACAGCGAAAGGATAAAGTAATGTTTCCCAGTTGTGGTTTTATTTCGACAATATTCTTTTCTTTCTCTCGGTATCTTTCGTTCATGTTTCAACGAATACATCCAGCGTAACATCACGTGTGTCTTTCTCTGCTGCAGTGTTTCGTACGTATTTAAAATATCCTTAGACCGTGAATATAGCTCGCTTAGTGTGAATAGTTCACGTGAAGTTGCCTTAGAGTTGCTTCTTTCTCTCTCTTAACATTGTTATTACGTTGCACCGTGGAATTCGTCGTTCGCGTGGCGAATTTTAATCTCGCGTTCGAAGTTCACTTAACACTTACAGAATTAGTTATGGCTAAATTGGTTCCGTACGAACTAGTGGTTTTCGTTTCCACGTCTTAATACTTAGCACGGTATCGATCTATATGTACAATCACGTATTTCCAATGTATTTACATACTCTCGAATTAAATGTGATCGTTCGAGATGGAAAAAAAAAAAAAAAGAAAAAAACACTCGAATACATTCACACGTACTCGCAAAGCTGTGTCGTATATAAACGAGTATCGGTTACGTTTTTCTTTGATCAAAATTTCGCTTTCGAATGAAATTATTAGTTCAACTCCGATGCTCGGTCAATGTCTCTTTTAACTTATCAAGTGTCGTTGTAGCAGAGTGTTGCTTTGCTTTTTTTTTTTTAAAGAAACGAGGGATCGGTGCCAAACGATGGATATTGGGCTCATTTGTACCCAAAGTTCGACACGGGGAATATCCCTTTCGAGATTCGCTATAAAAATTCAAAAAGGTTTACAAATCGTCTTTTACACACACGCGCGGCGGTAAATCGACGCTATATAAAACGGTACAGAACGAATTGTTTGAAGTAATCGGCAACTTTCGACATACTCATTTTGTTTGTTTAGGCGAAACTAACGTTACGGAGAAACAGCTACGTACACACGAGTTAGATTGAGATATGTTTGTCGTTGAATGCGACACTACGGAAAGAATTTACAAGTTCTTAACACGTATGTACATTTCGGTGTACCTACCAAACGTACCCTTTTATTGTTCGTTCGCTTACACTTTCTTTCGTTTATACGGAAATCAAGCGTTGACGTTAGATTAAAATCTTAGAGCGACTATAGACGTTACGTTATATTGAGAAAACGTTTCGCAATATATGTATCTTCGTCGTTTTTCTCTTTTTGCTTTCCTTTTATTTTTTTTTTCTCTTTGTTTTAAATTCTACGTGTAGCAATTCCTACAGTCTGCAGAGAGGATATCGAAAAGAAGGAGAAAAGATTAATCATCTAAGACTCTACGTTCGTATAGTCACTTGGGAATTTGTTTTCCTTAAAGAGAATTATTAGCTTCGAATTAAGTATAATTGTATAGTTATCCTTTCGAGTAATTTACTCTGTGTGTGAGAGAGAGAGAGTGTGTGTGTGTGTGTGTGTCATTTCGTTGAATATTTACAGAGAGATTTAATTTATGTATAGAACAATCGACGAATGGTATTCTCGATGTATCGAACGACTGATCGTTTCCCTCCTTTTTCCCCTTTCTTTTTTTTTTCCTTAATATTTTTCTTACAAAAGTTGCTAATAGAAGATCGTTTAGACGTTTATAATCGTATTTGGCAACGATACTTTTCTTTTCTTTTTCTTTTTTTGGATACATGATCTTTCTCCTCTTCTTTTTACACAGTAACGAATTTTCGACTAACGATATTTACAATCGGCAAAATGGCTCGCGTTAATGTGTACAGACGATATGAAACGACAGTGTATATACAAAATAGTGTTTATGCAATCTCACGTGGTTATTACGTGCATTACGCTATGATCACAGAAGAAATCAGAGCAGTTTTCAAAACGCCACTTAACAGTTAACCATGGTCGCGATGATTATGAGTCTCGGCACGGTGCGATTTGGTGTACATACATACATAACGCTTTCATTGTCTCGTGTATTCGTAGTAATTAATCGAATCAACTTCTCTCTCTCTGAAAATTCGAAGAATGTCTCCCTCCCCTCCCCCCTCAAGAAAAAAAATCTTTCCCCACGAGTTTGCAATTTATTTATTTCATTTCATTAATTCATTTATACTTCTCTAACCAAGTACCGTTCACACACGAGACAAACTTTCGATATTGTTTACAATTTATACGATATCCTTTGCACTTTCGTCCAGCCTTAACAAGCGCAGCCTCAAGGAGAATTTCAACGTATGCAACGTATGCGCGTGCATCGATATCTCGATGCATGTTCAGTCAGTTTATTTACAAAATATTTGTATCGAGACGTTCATTGATATCGTTTGCGTTCGCGTCTCTTTAAACTACCACGGGCCTCTTCGAAATTGGTTTTAACATCGCCGGCAAAATTGTTGGTTCTGTGGAAACTTGCTGCTATAAGGGAACCTCGCTCTGATTCACCGGCCCGTTTCCTATTCTCGCGTTGTTCAATTGCTTCGTTGTGGTGGTGGTGTTGTTCTCTTTCGAGTCTTTGCTCGATATCATAGCACTCGAGTCCTTGTCGTTGTTACCTATGGTCTGAGTCGATCGGGAAACGACCGACGCTGGTGGCTTGCCGTTCTTCTGATCCTTTATCTCCAGTTCGTAATCTGCAAGGGAAATATATTTTCCAAACTTGAAACTTTTCAATTAATCTCCTTCTTCAGATGACGTGAAATCCCCTGGATGAATTTACTTTATTTCGATTCGGATTCAGTTGTTGGACTTTAAATGATTCGATCTTAACCAACAGACTCTCTAATGCCACCTTGCAGAAGGTGGTCTGCAACTGTTCGAAATGGTGAGAAAGATTGCCAATGAATCGTTACGACGTAGCGAGAAAGGATTGATTTCGATTTCAAAAATCATCTCCTAATATATTTAACCTTTTGCGGACCATAACGAGTGACCGAACCGTATACAATAATTCGTCGCTTTCTTTTCCTTTTGAACTCGTCGGTGCGATATCACTGGATAGAAATTATTAAGAAGTAACAAACTTGTCATTTGTTTTGGCTGGGTTACATTTAAATATAGTTAAAACTGAGAAAATGTTGCAATTTGGGACAAAAGATTCTCGACGTGCGTGGCACGTCATTCCAGCGCAAGAGGTTAATTATATTTTCAATATTTTCAAGCCAAATGGTACTCACATTCGCTTTGGGTCGAGCAGTCTATAGTGGTGGCAATGTGTTTCTTCACAGCCTTGTTCTGATCGCAGGTAGCCGCGGTTAGCGTGACTGGCGCTATCATGCTCGAGGCATTGGTAGCCGTGACCGCCGAGCTTTTCGTCGTACTGTACTTAGTTGGCATCATACTCTGACGTACGTTCCTTTCCGGTCGTATTAGAATGATGTACAACTGTCAGAGAGTAGTAAAAAAAGTTGTTTCAGTCTCATTGTTTGTTCTTAAATACATAGAGATTATCCGCCGGTTAGGTTACCTTAGGACTGAAGAGACAGACTATAGTTACAGAGGCGGACAAGCTTATGGTGACTGACATCGATGTGATCCTCAGTGCGACGTTGTTTCCAGTTCCAAAGTACAGCGGAACGAAAGCCAACCATATCACACACGTGGTATACATGGTGAAACCTGCACATGGGGAAACATTTGCACACTTGCAATTGCCGTTTCCAGAGCGGACGTATTTATTCGCCAGCGGTACGCTGCTGGTCGCAGCAGCTTATTGTGCTTTCGCGGACAAAAGATTAAGAATACGAGCAATGTTCCTTGCGCAAATCCGGCCGAACTATTCTCATTAATGTCTCAGGATTCTACTTGCATTCAAGAGCGTCTTACAAAGAGTGGCTCGGGTTTATGACTTAACGGAAGTTCAGCTTTAGCTGCAGAATTATTGTTCGAACCTCTGTGTTTGAGTTATGCCCCAACTTGTTCGTGTTCCCAAAAAGCTGTTTGGACCTGAATTTCGTCGCGCGTGCGCTGTTAATGGAATTTTCTACCGAGAAACGTCTAACATTAACAAGTTCTGTAAAAGCTCGACATAGTTCTATCTATGGAGTTTAAGGATGTTACATTAGCGAGGATTCGAAAAGTATATCGATATGTATTCATTGCTAGAGTTAAGTGTTATTTCTTACGCTGCCCACCAATTTTTTTTCGCCTTCCGAATCGAAACGAACGAGAAATTCCACAAAAACTCAAAAAGTTGCGAAATGGTCAGAGAACAAGTTTGGAAATTCAAAGTTGTACACGTACTCACCAATGTGTTTGCTCTCGTTGAAAGCTTCTGGGATCTTTCTGGTGAGGACAGCGTACACAGTGCAAACAACGATCAGCATGATGGGGTACGCAAAGGCGATCATGTAACTGGCGTCGATGTAACTGTTGCAAACGAGCAAGTTGTCCTCCCGGGTTGGATAGTGGTGCATCGCCTTGGCCGGGTCGATTATCATCCAGACGCCGTTGATTAAAATTTGCACGAACACCAAACCGAAGCAGATGATTAGCTGCGATCGCGGAGATATGAAAGAGGGTCTCTTGGCGCTGTGCTTGCTCGCGTTGAAGATCCTCGATATTCGATTCGTCTTGGTTAGGAGCGCCGCGTAGACCACGGTGAAACAGAAGCCTGCGGTGAATCTGTGGAACAATTAGCCGTCGTCTCTGGTAATTACCGAGATACCAATTCATGGTAAAGAGCGTATCTGAACGCGTAATGATGAAAAAAATTGTCGATGCTTTCAGCTGTTGTTATCACTGAGAATCTATGACCCTAAAACCTCTAGTTTCACTGTCTACGTTTCTTCCATCGCGTAGCGGATAAGAAAGTAAGAGCATCTTTATTCTGAAAAATTGCAAAAATTTCTTTCAGTCTGCGAAGACGTTAAAAAATTTTTTTCACTTTCAACTTGATGCACCATGGTTTTGAAAATTGAAATTTTCTCTTTACAGCGATCTTAAAAAATTTTGTTTTTGAAATTTTATTCAACATTAAAGTATCGACAATTTTTCATTTAAATTGGTAAAAATCATACTATAAATCATGGGTAACATTTATTTTGGGAAGCTAAAACATTACGCACACATTTTTTTACGTTAAGAATCCATACGCGTGTTCAGTTTTGCTCGTTGTAACTTTTTATCGGATAAAAAAAGTCTTCTCAACGTTCTCCGTAATTAATTGACGAGGAAACAGAAACTTTGGGATATATTTTCCCTTTCGTTAAAATATCTCAGAGACACTCTTTGTCGAAGTTGTTTGAAATTTCTCTGAAAGAAGACCAGATCGAAGTATGCGAAGACGGAAATTGGGAACAGGTGTAACTTTGACTCGTTGATCAGATTCACCGATCTGTTTTACAGATCTGTTTCTTCTTTTGATCCCCCGTAATCGTGTTGCGCGCAATTCACTTTCGTCGATGAAATTTCGTTCCTCGAAATTTATCAGCTTCACAGGGATCGATCGTCCGCTCATGTTCTCCGGGGGGGTTAATGTCAATTTACCGTTCTGCGATTCACCGATTCACTCTTTCTACGAGAGAACTGAATTTTTTTTTTTCGCCGGCCACCGCACAGTCGCTTCTTCTTCGAGAGGAAAACGGGCCATGCCCCGTGTTCCACGTTCTTTAATCCCTTACCTTTGAATGCCGCAAACAACGTCCGTCGGTCTGAGAACGAGGGCGAAAGTGACGAGATAACAGAGCAGAATCCCGGACAGCAGGACGTACGATAGCTCGCGACCAGACGCGCGAACTACCGGCGTGTCGTTGTGCTTCAGAAACACGCCGCAGACGAACAGCGTTATCTGTTTGATAGAGAAACAGTTTTCATTGGTTCCAACATCAAAAAAAGTGAGGTGCCTTGTTTTCTAATTTTCTTTTCTAAGAAGAACGGGAGTAAGAAGTAAAGAAGAAAGGGAGGAAAGAGCAGGAAAAGTAAAAGTAAACTACGGAGTACAAGGATGAAACAAAAGAACGGGGAAGAACGTAAATAAACGTGAAAAATTTTGTCTACAGTTGAATTTATCTTGCTGATGAA
Organism: Melipona beecheii; assembly: GCA_032399605.1. Classification (NCBI taxonomy): domain Eukaryota; kingdom Metazoa; phylum Arthropoda; class Insecta; order Hymenoptera; family Apidae; genus Melipona; species Melipona beecheii. Next base: position 1,794,994 of record JAUCMO010000042.1, on the reverse strand, counting down.
TCTTCCTCGCAATAAACATTAACCATGAGACTCTACATAAACGTGGAAAAGCCTCGCGAATGTAACGATGTTGGTTCAACATCGTCGTTGCATTCGTACAATGGAGAGAACTTGAATTTTTTAAGGTGCAATTTCGTGCTGACATTTTGATATTTAACGAGAGCAATTCGAGAGGGTTTAAAAGTCGGGATCGATAATGCAGCCTACGGTTGTAGGACAGCCTATCGGCTGTACAGCACCGGTACACCGTGGTCAAAATTACATATCACGCGGCCGAGAGCAGTCGGCTAATGATTATTTCATCGTGTGTATACTTTAGATTGCAGCATGTAACGGCCGTTCGTAGAGCAACCGATCCTTATCGGGCCAACCTTTTCTTTGTTTCACCCGACGATTAAACGTGGCAGAGTCGATGTCGTATAATATTCAACGTTCCTTTCGATGCCTCTTTGCAAACCACTCGCTCACGTTCTTCCCACTTCTCCTTGCTAAAAGAGAGAATTGTATAATTCTCTTTCGATGGAGTTACGCACTTACCAGAATCCCCGTGGCAGAGAAAGCCATTGCCCCTATCGCCCATCCGCTCTCCGGGCGCAAGAACTCCTCGGGGATGTCGCGACAAGCAGAATGCGTGTCGTCTGGCACCGTTCCTTGACGACAGGGCATACATTGGGTCTCGTCTCTCGGATCTCGTATCTGTTTAACAGACGCAGAAATTTCACGAAAGGAGCAGGCAGGAGGTGATTTCGTTCTCTTTTCTTGAGAGAAAGAAAAGTAGCTGCTTAAAGAGAAAGTTTCAAAAGGACGAGTTTCTAAACCAAAGGCTGCGTTAACGTCGCTTCGCGTGCTCGTTATCCTCGAGTAGAACGGTGGACTAAAAAGATATTTATCCGTTTATTTGATCGTCGATCGAGAAGAGAAAGTAATATCTGGAAAGAGGATCCCTTTTATTGAACGTAGATACTGTCCACGTTACGAGTGAAGATATCCGCGTGTTTATATGCGAAACGTGTATCTTCGACGAAGGATATCTGGCAGAAGAACTCTTTCATTTCGAAGAAATGAAATTTTACTACTGTGTGCACGTGTGGTACGTGAATTCGGCGATATATATATATATATATCGCTCGTAAGATAAACGAACGCCGTCCGGTAGGCTAAATATCGAGCTGACAAACCTGATATTGAGTGCAGTTGAAGCAGTGCCAACAGCATTTCTCACCCTCGACGTATTTCTTTGCCTGGCCGACCTCGCAGGATAGAGAGCACACGCTTTCGGGCGGCTGAGGATGTCCAAGTTTAAATTGGATTTCTGCAAGGAATATGCGAATAGGTAGCGAGAGGGGGGGGATAGCCCTCGTTCAATTTCACCGAGAAGAAGAAGACGGTACGAGGAAGACGGGGGATTGCGAAACGGCGGCAATCCCCGTGGCTTACCGGACTTATTCCACTTTAATTCACCGTTAACGTATTCGCCGACCCGCACCCACTTGTACCTGCCGGGCTCGATTTGTTTGAAGTGTATGATGTTGTATCGCGCCGGGCCGTCGCCGTTCTGGTCGAACTCGAACTCGTCGCCGCTCAGACCTTGAACCGAAGGCGTTCGAAATCGCGTAGAACGAAGAGCTCTTTCTTGCTCGGAGGAAGGACAATTTTAAGTGAAATGTCCATAGTCTTTTCTTCGTCTTACCTTCAAAATTCACCTTTCGAAGGTACTTCAACAGCTCCGTGCCCTTGTTAGGTTTCATCGTTTCGCAAAGTCCAGGTTTACCGTCGCAGAGGTCTCTGTGCATGTCTCTGGGAACACGAGTCGAGATAAAAGATTCACGTGTTACGTCGACAGATAGACTCGTTCGAGGGAGAAGGGAGGAAATCGAAAAGGAAAGATCGAGTTACCGAAAGGCGTAGCCAAAGGCCATGACAGCGTCGGAGACGAATTGCAGCTGATCCTCGAACACCGTGTTCTGTTTCGTCAGGCGCTCTTTGGTCGTGCAGGGTCTCTTGTACTTTTGATTGTACGGTGTTACGGATGCGTTCGGGTATCTACATTGAAAGTGGTCTTCCCAGAATTCTAAAATCATTCACGATACACACTGCACTACGATACGTCATGATCTTTCCTTCTGTTGAAAGATTCCGATAAATTTCGATAAATGCGTGAAACGACCGAGCAAACTCACGAGGGTACATACGCGAACATACGCGAGTTTCATAAAGCGATTGAAAAAAAGAAAAGTCAAGTTGGGAATTTTACTCGGAACGAGGATTAGTGTCCCCTCGTTATTATTTCGTTCTGTTGATCGGCTGAACAAGTTGCAAATTTTAGCGACGATAGACGGATCACGCATCAACCTAAAACTCGCAGCTCGCGGAAGTTAGAATTGGGGAAGTTTGACGAAGACCTCGCGTGTCTCGCTTACCAACGAACCACGGATTCCTCCGGTTGTTCTCGACGGTCAGATTCAGGAAGTATTCCTCGAAACCCTTGACAGGATTGGCTTGAGGTTGAACTGATAGGGTACCTTCCACTTCCGGCTCGTTGCCATTACTAACCAAGCCCCTGGCGCTCCAACCGTCGCTCCCGATCCACGAGAACGAGCCGGTCGCGTTGCAACGTCGAACCGCTCTCATCACACCGGCCACTTCTTGATCCGAGCCGAATATTATGCATCCTTAACAGACAGACAGAGATAATGACGATACATTGCCACGAAATGTTTGCGATATTTTCTGATTTCAGAAGGCTTCCTTTCCAACGATCAAACATCGCCAAACGAAGTTAAACGTTCGACAAACTTGTACATACTGTGGGGGAAAAATTTAACGAAATTTTAAACCCACGTGATTTATGATAAATTTTTTATTATTTTAGGAATTAAGAAACACTGAATAATTTCGAATATGACTTTTCCTTTAACTGAAAATCCTATTCTCAAGTCTCTGTCTTCACACACTCACACACACACACACACAAAACTGTACGCTCATGTTTTACGTCTCAAGATTAGAGTGACTAGACAAACAATCCCAGGCCATACAGAAAGAAATTCTAAACGTTGAGATTTCCGCACCCCATGAACAAATCTGCGATCAAATCTGATATGATAATACACGATTGAACATGGATACCACGCGAGAATCAAAGTTGTCACTTCCCAATTCGTTATCGCAAGGAAGAATACCCATCTGTTTTGATCCGATTACCTCGATTCTCAAACGAGGTGATTACAAGTTTTCGCGGCGAGAGGATGGAACCAGGTCACTCGCAGTCCGTTCTGGCGATCAGTCTAAAAATTAGCTCGCGGCACAAAGGGGTTTTCCGGTCCAGCTGCTCTATAAATAACAGCAATTCGTTTCGAGCATTCTGCGAAATTCTACCAACAATGGGGAAAGATGTTCTCGTTCTTTCTTTCGCGTCGAATCAAACGAAACCCAACGGGAGATATACCTTACCTAGTACGCGGACTGGAATTTAATTTAATACAATTGCCGTGTATTTCTTTTTCGCCGCCCTTTTTCGTCTTCGACGCTTCTCATTCCCACGTCCGTCCCGCGCCGGTTATTTAATTTTTCCTGAGAGCAGGAAAGTCTATCGGAACATCGTGAGCTTCGAGAGCCACCTGTCACCTCGTTGCAATCTATACGCGTAGATTGTTGAGGTACCAGATATTTTCCAGGAGCGATAAACTTCCACTACTTTCTGAAAAAAATTCCCCAAAAACTGCGACAGAGACACTTGTGTAACAATGTGAAAACCGAGAAAATGTGTGTCTTCGACCTAGAGTTAAGCCTACTTTCGTACAGACATTGAGTCGGTTCTTCGTTATTAATTTTTTGATTTGAATCTTATTTCCCTCAGATGTCGTCCAAGACTTTCCATTGCTCGTTTCCTTCATTTGCATTTGATCTTCGATAGATGCAAATTTCGAGGATGAAACGGGAATCGTGAACGAAACAAAGCCATGGTGTTATAACAGCTGGAAATATTAATTGGTTGGCTTTCTAGATGGGAAAGCACCTTCACGGTGTTTTTCTTAAATCAAATTAGCTAACAAACGCCGAACTATTTTCTTTCGTGCAAATTGCTCCGTTAAGGAGAGCCAATTGTCCTACTTGCGCTCTTCCACGCTCTCGATCGTGCGTTTCCTTTCTCACGGTGAGTTGCTTTTTAATGAAGTTCCACGTAATCTAGATCCTCGAAAGAACAATCCCGCGAGGAACGTGCCGTTCCACACAGTCGCGATTCTTCTTTCACACCGACGTGAAGCTCGAAACTTGGACGAGTTTTAAGCAAAAAACAGCAGATAGAGCCAACCGGATGGAGATCCGAGATTGCTCTTCGATCAGGCTTGATCTAGGTAACTGCAAGAAGATGTGTAAGAAGAAGAAACTGTACACGACGAAACAGTATCCTTCGTGAAACAGAACTGGCCAAAGATTATCCCGTATCTTTCCTTCTGTTTTTGGAACAAGCGGTGCAATTTCGAACTCGCAATCGATCTCTCGTGTCGACGAAAGAACAAACAACAAGGCTGAAGAGAGAGAGGAGAGAGAGAGAGAGAGACAGCTTTGATAGCCAGAAACTTTGAATCGTGAGTGCCATTTAAACGTCGTGGAATGCAAATTGATACATTTCTCTTCCTGTGTTTGTACTGTGTAGAACGTTGCGATTGGTGAAACCAGGATCAAAGGATAGAACGCTTCGAACTATCGAAAGAAATTCTAAATACTAGCTTCGACCTTTCTTGGATTTTTGTTGCAATTCCCTTGGAAAGATGTTCTCGTAAGTTACGTGTTCGAAAGAGCTACGTCACGCACGAATTTTATCATGAAATTTCACGCGACAATCGACGGGGTCGTGTTTTCAATATCTGCCAGAATCTGTTCGCAGATGTGACAAAAGGGTGCCTGACATAACACCGTGACGTAAAAATGTTCGGTCTACCCCCGACATGGAAATATTATCCTCGTTCTAGTCTTGCACGCACGTTGGAAATAAAGGCCCGGTGAAAGTTATCAGTTACGCGTTATCTCGCGCGGCATCAAAGCGGCGGCGGCACCGCGGACAGGAAAAAATGTCAGGGTTCAGTCGAGGCGTAAATCTCCATCGCAATTTTCTCGATAGACGTTTCCTCGAGGTACGTGCGAAGCAGCACGGAGGAATGTTCATTTTCGGCTGTGAAATTTCATAAACGCGCGTCTCCGCTCAAAGATGAAACGTTTTACGTCTTAAGCGCTTCTTAAACGTCGAAGAAATTGCGTGGTCTGTTTCGAGTGGTAACAACGAGTCTCTGGTTTTCCGCCGTTGTTTCTCCTTTAGTGTACAGGGTGGAAAGAAAAGTCCTTCGATTTGATGGAAATACGTACAAAGAACCAGCAGAATTAATCTTAATTTTGAATTTCAAAAATTTTTTTATCGCTGAAAGTGATTTTAGCGGGGGTAACCCAGAAAATCGGGCCTTTCCAGGTGCAACGCTAATGCGATTGGTTGATTTAGGTCACGTGATTCGTGAGGGGGCGTGGGCTAGACCTCGAGTAGGAGTGGCGTTGTTTGGTACTGAGCGATCGCGCTTGTAATTTGTTTCGTATCGATTCAAATGTGTGCATATGAATAAAATTTTATGGCAAAATAGTCGTCTTCACTTCCTAGTCAGAACAGTTGCTTCAGTGAGACGAATCATACTGGGGTACAAGTCGTGCAGTTTTTTTTTTGCATTGTATTCTAGTCATCAAGAAGATAAAACTTTATACCATAGGTCGCAACCTAATAGTTCTCTTGAAAAGTGACAAAGAAGTTTCTTTAATCGTTTAACACTTAAATGAAACTTTTTTGTCATTTTTCAAAAGGAATATTAAATTCCTGAGAAAAGTTTCGCCTTCGTGATTAATAGAATACAATGCAAGAAAAAAAAAAAGATTAGAATTCATCTATAACAGCCATGGACAAACTTTTCTTTCCACCCTGTATTTGACCAGCCTGTCACCGTTTCGACTATGTCTCTGTCTTCAGAGAAAAAAACCTTCCAAAAGAGCCTTGGAAAAAAATTTCCAAGCGTTTAACGTTCCGCGAGTTTGTTCGAAAGTCAGAGTGCACAGTGTGGTATTCGTGAAAGTATTCGAGCGTTTTGAGATGTCTGGCCAGACATCTGGTGAAGGCAAACTTTTCTACAGTTACTACGCGAGCGTCTAGAGCTTTTGCACGAGCTTCGACAGTTTCTGGCGGTTCTCCACTTTCTCTAGAAGCTCAGAGAAATCACAGCGGCTGTTGCTAGGAGAGAAGTTCAAGCGAAACAAATACAAAAGTAATATCGTGAACACTCTGCGCAAGGTTAGGATCTGGCGAAAAATCTTCTCATCTTCGAATGTCTCTTGAAGACGTATGTACACACGTGATTGCATCCTATTTTCGCTTCTCGACAATTCCACCTCTGCACGCGTGAACATTTTGGAAACTCTGTAGATTTTTCGATACGTCGATCCTCCGTTTTAATATATTACTCCGCATGGAGCAAACCGTAAATGGATAAATTTTATTCAAATCGTAATTTTGAATGCACAAATTTTATCCAGATCGTAATTTTAAAATGCATAATCATAAATCTTGCAGTTGCCACTCATTGTAGCATTTTATGGACTATTTGGACATGGAAATTTATCGCGCCACATTTTTATTGGCTTTGAGATTTAGTTTCGGCGATGCTCGACTCGCAACGCTCGTTTCCGCTTTGCAAAGGGGACGTTTTTCCGAGAAACAAACGCGGGGAGATCCGATTCTGCCGGTTCCATTTCGGAAAGAGCTTTCGAAAGTTACAAGTCGATGAAATTTCAGGGATTCACGTTTTATCCCCGGGGAAAGTATCCGATCGTCTTACTTCCCTTCAATTTTGATGACGAAACAGGAGCCGAAACAATTACGACAAGAACTCTGCCATTCAAGGCCAAAGAGACTCGCCTGTCTATTTCTTTTATTATATTTCACCCGGAGAGGCGTCTTTGCATCGCGTTTGTTCTTTCGTTTGAAATTTCACGTCGATCGATCCTTCTCCCTTCCTTCAGTTCCCTTACGATCCCCCTATCAAAATCGTTCGATTGAAATTTATTTTTTTTTTTTCGAGGGGGAAAATAAAGAAGCCGTTTTAAATTGTTTTAAATCAAAATGTAGGATATAGAGGTTGCGTGAGAGTTTGAGGGATTTTTGACACTAGAACCACCAAAATGGTCCAAATGACCATTTGAATATTTTTTGTTAAATAGATGTACGTTTCACAGATGTGCAATTGTAAAAATTTTTGGAAGTTCGAACGATTCTTAATAAGTGTATTCTATTTGTAAGTATCATAAAGATTTTCTGTCCCTTTTACTTTAGCGTCTCTGATGGAAATTTCATGTTTCACTTGTCGGTAGTTTTAGCGTCAAACTAAGCATCGGCCGTTTGAAAATTTTCGATAAAAATAAAATTCCTACGCGTGTTTAATTTCGGAAGGACGTGCATTTTCAAACGGACGTTCGATTTTCTCGAATAATACGAGCTATTCGCGCGCTGGACGACATGCAGCCGGAGAATCGATAGCTACGTATATTTGGAGACGCGAGATTTTCAATTTACGATTCGCCGCTATCGAGTTGACCGTTGCGAGCGAAATCACGGGTTCCGAAATTGTTTGTCGTTGGATCTTTTAATCTGTTTCCGCGATTTACTTTCGCTGTGTACTCGGAGATAAGCTTTTCTTCCATTTTATCTCGCTCTGGTCACGCTTCTCCCCAATCCTCCGGGTGTTTTAACGCTACACAATCGTTGCGGATGAAAATCCGATTTTTACAACCTAAACCTCCACGCTTCTTTCTTTTGCGTCTTTGCATCTCGTTCGCACGGGTCAAATATTTTTCACCGATAGACGTACCAATCCACACACACATGCACACATATACAGTTGTTTGAAACTAATGTTAAAAATAGCTTACCTCGTGCTCTCGGTTTAGTCAGCAATTTCAACACGATATTGTCGTAAGCGGTCTCCTCGGCAACGCCGGAATCCTTCACCAATTTCTCCTTAATCGCGATGCATATGTTGTTCTTCCCTAGCAGCTCCTCCAGCTCCTCGAACGCCTGCAATTAAAAACGAAAGCAACGCTTTCGTGATCAAGATCGAATTTCTCGTTTTCAAACAAAAATTTTCACCTTATTAGTTTGCGTTGCGATCTTTAGGTCTTAAGCAGGAGCTTTGAGACGAGGAGACGAAGCGGAAAGACAGAGAGAAAAAGAGAGAGAGAGAGAGAGAGAGACAGACAGGAGAGAGTAAAGTTTCATTTCAAAGGGATGACAATGCACAGTTGAGCGAATCAGCGACTTTTAATGGAAAAAATGCTTGCTTAAACGCGACGTCGAAAGGTTGAAACAGTGGGAAAAAAAAAGATAGTTCATTTCTCTTTTCAACGATCACTTCGACTCGCAAGGAAAGAGAGAGAGAGAGAAAAAAAAAACTGAAAAAGCTAAAAAAAATATGGGAGAGTGAAAAAAGATGGATAGCCTCGTGTAACGAAGATCTAGCCTCGCCTGATCGATTTCGAATCCATCCCCAGAGGGAGGGGCGGGGGGGGAAAAGAGGGAAGGGGGAGTAGTTTAATTCGCGCCGCCGCTCGGTCGCACGGTCGCTCGTTATCGATTTCCGTTTTACTGGTAAACTTCGCCATCTCCGCGTCCTTCCGCGTCCATCGATCCGCCATTACACGTGTCTGATGTTGATCTCTCGACAGATTGCCGCGATCCGATGATTCGACCCGGTGGAAATAAATTACGCGTTAGCGCCCGGCCCCGGTTAATATCGGCTCTTAGACGTCAAATACAGCCGCGCGCGATCCCCCTCCCCCCCTCGAGATTAATTTCTCTGTCGTCGTTTCGTTCAAACAACAGTTATAAATCGACGTTACGTTGCCGATGTGCCGGCACGTATCCGTCGTTTAATTACACACAGAGATAACCGGGATATACTGATTCTCGCGAGATTTTTATCGGTTCCCGCTATTCATCGTGTTGCACTGCTTAGTCGGTTAATAATCCGGCGACATAAATCGTGTGATGTTAGCACTCTGCGACATCCCGACTCGGAATTATTTCGAGACGATCGAAAAGAGCTTTAACTTAATTGTTGCTGATCGATTGTTCTTTATTTTCATTTCGTCGTGTAGTAGGGTGGGAATAATTGGTAGCTAAAACAGTTGGTAGAATAAATGTATTCTAGTCTGGGATATAAGTGTAATTAAACAGTAATTAAATGTACAACTATTTGTAACTGTTACTATATAATTATAATACAACTATTAGTGGAATTTTTGTTTTAGTTTATATAGAATTCATATAAAATTAATAGAATATAGAATTTATTAGTTAGTTAATTAATAGAATAGAATAGTTGGAATAGAACAGTTAGAATGATTGGTTGATTAGTGAAAGAGAATAGTCATTTAATTAGTAGAGTAAATATACTTATTTTAATAGAATAAATGTAATTAAATACTAATTACATTGGTAATTAATTAATGGTAATTAAATATACAACTATTTAATTACCATTTAATTAGTAGAATTTGTACAGTTTATATAGAATTCATGTAAAATTAGTAGAATAGAGAATTTACATAGTTGGTTTAATTAGTAGAATAAAATAGTTTAGAATGTAGTTGGAACAGAGTTTCCATCCGCAAAAACGTTGCGTCGGAACATCTGCCTTGTGCACTTTCATCGGACGAACGCTCGTAACTGAAACGTATGTACATGTATGTATCTAATCACGACGCGAGCGCCAAGGTAGCAAGATGATTCGTTCGTCAACGATGGGTACGTTCCGCGCGCAATAATGGGGACGCATTTTCGCGAGAAAATAGAACTGGCGGGCAAAGCGAGGGGAGATAAATGGGAAGAATAAACACGTGGAACGGGTAATTTACGGGCGATCATTTTTCTCTCCTCGGTCGAATCAGCCTCTAACGATAATGATAATGCACACGCGGCGCCACGGCCACGCGAGGATAAGCGTTGTATCGGAATAAAGCGTCGCAGCGCGAAGGCTAGGGAGGAAAAAAAAAAAAAAGGAAAAGAAGTGAAGAAACGAGGAAAGACGCCGCGTTTTCCATACGTTACTTAGCGGAAGCAATTCGAGCGTTGGTAGCCACGGGAGCGGAGAAATCACCGGAGGTTATCGGTTGAAAGATTCAAAAGAAAATTGTCGGACCAACGCCGATTTACACCCTCCATCTTACCATTTTCTTCTTCGCGAGAACGTAACAGCATTTTTTCTTCTTTTTTTTTGTCGCGGGCGAGACAATTCTCTTAAATCACGAAACTAGAGCGAGAGAACGGGAGAAAAAGAGATTTCGATAATTCCTCCGACGATTTCGCAATTTGACCCGTTTCTTCTCGCTCGGAGCGATTTAGAACGATATTATGCGCGGTTAAGGGAAGCAGAGATTAATGAGAGACGTTATTGCGGAAACGTGACTTGCCGAAGTTTTTTCTCTTTCTTTTTCGGAACATCTTAATGCAACACGTGGAGCCGCGAGGCATTTGCATTCTCGTTGTTTCCACGGGAAAATGTTAAATTCGGAGAAAAACGCTGAATTCGCGGGGGTGGTGGTGTTAATTTGGTTTTAACGATGCTACGGATGTAATGCGCGAAAAATGAAACATAAAAAGCCATCAGAAGGAGAATGCACGAATCTTCGAGGAAGAAAGTGTGTTTGACGATGAATGGACGTTCACGTGGAGTGAAATTGAAATTTTTAATAAATAACTTCATTGTCTCGAGAAAAGAGAATAAATCGAGGCTCTAGAACAGGCGTGTCCAACTCGTGGCCCTAAGATCTTATTATCAAAATTGGAATAATTGAAGAATTTCATTGTTTCATTCGAATAATTTTAATCATGAATGTTCACGATGAAAAAATGTCCCGTTTTGGGACGATTAAAAAATAAAGTTTTAGACGAACATCTTGAAAGTACTCTTTGTATTGCCAGTATCTGTGTCAAGCCAGATAGTGATGAACTGGTATCTAAAAAACAAGTTTCTTGTTAAAAATTGTCATATTTCTTTAATTAACATAAATATATTTTTCTAACCCAAGGTATTGTATCACTGTAAAAGTTGTCTCAATATTCTCATAAATAATGCAGATTACATTGAACACATATGGTACAAAAATATGCGCGGCCCTGAACAAATTTTTGACGATGTTTTTCGTTTTGGATGCTCTAAAACGAAAGAAGATAAGTTGCGTTCTAAATGGTATTTGATATTTAAAAAAAAAAAACGAAGAAAGACACGGAATCGATGTTCATATATTATAGGTCATTGTAGCATTTAGTGCTTTTGATCTCCGCTAAATCTTCTGTTCGTTCACATCGATAACGAACAAAAGTGTGTGCAGAATGTAACGCGTGATGCATCTTGAACCGTTCGGAAGAAAATGAGGAAATCGTTCGAATTGATATCACGTGCGGAGGAAGGACGTGCATGTGTCATTGTTGAATCAATATCTGGGTCAATGGCGCTCCCCTCCCGTTGGCCACATACCTGTCCATTGTTCCGTGGCGGCGACGTACGTGACGAGTCGCGATAAATTGCGAGAAAAGCCGACAGTACGCGCTGCAGTTTGCTCGCGCCACGCGAAACTGCTGCAAGCTGGTCCGAAAAGAGAGAGAATCGAGAGACCGCGCCAACGCAGCGCGTCCGCGAAGGGAAATTACTGTACGTACGTACAAATTACAAATCTGGCCGAACGCGAGCGCGCTTCGAGAGATTTTATTTGAAAAATAAATCAAATTCACGTATGCAGGCACGTGAAGCAAATCTGTCGCGATCGATCGAGATCTCGCTCGGAAACACGCAACCGGTTATCGCGGGGGCGGGATCGCGCTTTGTATGTTCACGGCCCTTCCCCGTGGATTGAAATTTTTTTTCAATCGGTATATCGATCTTCCCTTCGAGCTTCGGATCGCGCGAGAATTCCATTTTCACCAGTTGGCACGTGCAGAGGCAATTTCGCGCCATTCGGGACAGTCTGGTTATTACAGACGATGCGAGAAAACACGAGAAGGGGAGGAGGAAAAAAAAAAATCAACAGATGGCTCGCCCGAGACAAGCACCGAGGCTATCCTCTCGTATCGTGTCTTATCGAATATTTATCAACTCATCGCGTTGACTGTGAAATTTTTATAAGACACCCGCTTCCCGTCATCGCCGGAGCGTCGTTTAATTTTAATTTTCTCCCTCCTTCCCGGCGCGATACTCGATAAATACGACGAGTTTATATTCATCTCGACGTAAGATCGTGCTTTCGCGCGACACGTGAATGGTAATTAGAACACCCTCGTGATACCACGGTCATTAATCTTTTTTTTTTTCTCAACCCAACACGGTAGCACTTACCGTCTGCGGTATCGAGATTTCAGGGCTTAGATAGACCCGCGGGCACATTGTTGACTTGCAGCCGTACTTCGGGCTACAAAGTACGACCGTGATAAGAGACGTTGAAGCCTTTTTCGATCTTAACGCGTTTTGAATTAATATCCCTTGGAAATTAAAGTCGACGGTTTTCGAAGCCTTGGGCTTTCAAGATCAACGTATCCCGATCTTAAACCTTTCTGCTTCTCAACCTTCGGCTTCGGAGTGTGAGTCTCTGAGATCTTTCAACTTTTTCTTAGTTTCTCCAGTAGTGTTGGAAACTCCGAGCGTTGTAGTCTCGATGTACTCAAGGCTAAAGTAGTAACGATTAATTGTTGTAGTAAATTTAAAATGTCAAGTATCTTTACGGAGGTTGATCATTATATCTTAATACCAACGATTATAACGTAAAATTTCCATCGAAGATGCTAAAGTGAAGAAAGAAAAATGGAAAATTTTGTAATACAATAGAGTATGTTCTTATGTTTTACATTTGTAAAATATAAGAAAAAAAATTACAAATTGGTCATTTTGACCATATAGTTGGTAGTTCTAATTTTAAGGCTAAAGTTTTTGCACCAAAATTGAAAACAAAAAAAATATGTGGCTCCAGTATCGTTCGAATTATTAATCTTCTTTTTTTTTAAATCGTTAAGATTATCAGAAGCGTGTATTGTTCGTGCGAATCGACGTAATTTCTGCCAAAAATTACAAATTCCGTTTATTCGGCAAAAAAAAAAGAAATAAATTTTTACAATTTCGACGTTATAAAAGTTTTTACGATTTTGATATTATTTGTTATGCAGAAATTATTTACGACACACGAGCGCTAAAATTGCGGACAACGGAAGAGGGGGAACAAATTCGGGAGAGATCGACGCATCGATACCCGAGGCAAAGCACCGCAAAATTCGTCGCCTACTCGAAAGAGTATTCGAAGTTTTCTTTCATGCGCAGAAAAATGCGTCCGCGTCTCCCCCCCCCCCGTTCAGTGGCGTGATGGCAATGTGGGCCACGCAAGGTCGATTGTTACGTAGCCAGCGTGTTTCCAGAAGAACCTAATTAGGCGTGTTCCCGTTTTCTCCGCCGTACACTCTTTCTCGTTTTTCTCTCTGTCCGCGCCGGACGCAAAAAATGTCACCGGATCGACTACGTGCACGCGACATAACGTGCCCCGGTGACGAAGTATTTAACTGGCAAACCGGCAAACTGTGCGCAACGAAATCTCCGGCTGGTCGGTACCATTTTAATTGCGTTCGTCCATTGAGTTCGCGGTCGCCGCGAACTTCCCCCAACAAGAATTTGCTCGGCGTTCCACCTGTTTCTCCAGCCGCGTTGGAGCAACGCGTTCGAACGTTGTATCGATCTGACGAGTCGTAACGAGTCGCGCTGCTCATTACCTCTGTCAATTAGTCCGCGCTTTGTACTTTCGAATTCGCCGGTTCGATATAGCGCGCACTTTTATTTCCTCCGTTTCGAGATTTTTTAGTCCCTTTCAGTCAGTTCTTCGAGGTAGAAATTTACTTCGAACAATAATTTGCAGATAAATTTTCGAAACCAAATTGTTCTTTAGTATTTGGCAAATAATGGAGGTACATATGTAGCTGATTGAATTCGAACGAATAATAATATTGGGAAAATAAGAAGTTTCATTGTTTGAGAGAGTAATAAATATTTGTTTGGAAATTTTTCACTTTAAAATAACATACAAAGTAAATATCAACGAAACCAAAATACTTGAGTGAAAAGAGGCGAGTAATCAATGAAGATGTGGGGAGATTTGATTCACGAGATTAAGTTTGGTTTTTTTTATTTTGTTTTATTTGGAGCTTGTTTGTTAGGCGGCGAGCGAGCTTCTGCTTTCTCCTGTTCATTTCGTCTTCGAGGAGCGTTTTTCGGCTGTAGCCAATTAGGCTGCTGGGAAATTGCGCCGTCTACTTTTGCTCTCTCTCTCTCTCTAGAGCGTGGCTGGCAATTTCTTCGGGGACTGTTTCTCAAGTTTCTGGCGGGATTTTTCCTGGCCTTGCTTATTACCATCTAGTGTATCTCAGATCCTTCGGCCTAAGTGCGGGCTCTTTAGAATTCTAGAATTTACGATGCTCGCGGATGCTATTCTAGCCGTGTTACTGTTACTTGGTGCGGACCATATTGCCCCTATACACCGTAAGAACAAAACTTGGCCTTCGCAATTCAATAGCATATCTGGCGTGAGAGTCGTAAAGTCTCCTGGCTTTTCTTACCGTGAGAACGACTTTCTCCGACATTTGCTAGCCGCTACAAAGATCAAAATAATTCGTTAGTGTGTATTATCCGCAGAAATTTGTCTTAATTTTTGATACGACTTGTTCCTCAAACGTTTGGTCCGTTGAGGAGCAAAAGTTGCAAATGACAATAGTCTCTCTATCGATGACGAAGACGGGAAAGGAGTATTGTTTCACAAATACTTGTTTTATTAATATATCTAAATTTCTCCTATCGTCATCGAAAAATCGAGCGATATACACTTCAACTTGTGTTTGTAGATAAGCGTAGTATATATAACTATGCCGTAGTCGCAGAAATGATAAATAAAACATTAGATGTGAGAAAGCAGTTGTTTCTATCGAAATAATCAAACAACAAATAAGAATCCTGGCAAATGGTAAATAATTCATTTCACGAAATAACAAATAAATTAATTTAATTTTTACATGACGTGCTTAGTGACAGATTATTTCCGAAACAACTTTAAAAAGCAATTTAAAAATAATGTCGCTTGAAAGTTTTTCAAAAACACCGAGGTCTGCTTCGAGGTAAATCAGTTTTAGCGTCGTCGGTCGACGAGATAGATTGTCTCGAAGATAATTATAGCAGATATTCAGTTCGACACGTAGAAAGTAGAAAGATTTCAATTTCGATAATTACGTGGTTGTATCAAGAGAGCAGATAAGCTCTTTTCCTTTTTCTCCCCTTTTTTCTTCTTAATAAAATTTTCCACAGACTCTCTTGAAACTTTAGGGAATACGCGTTGCAGACGGGTATCACATGTTTGACGTAATATCACGCGGTTGAACGCGTCCTATGTATCGAATGTAACTTGCAGTCAACTCTGTCCTCCAAGGAAATTTCATTCTCCTGTTCTTTCTTCCGCTTGCAAAATGTACGTGCCGGACGTATTTCATTTTCTCTCGTCAGGCGAGGAAATCTTCCTTACCCACCGAGAAGAGATTGTAAAACACCGGCGCATTAATTCAACGCGAGGATTCATTTTGAAATCGGTGTTTATCACTGTTATTACTCTCACTTTTTCCTGAATTAGCCTGATTACTTAGCGGCCGGAGAGCGTTGTTATTTCTTGTTGCGTCTAATCTCTCGCGCGCGCGTATCTCCTTTCAACAAGAGGTGCTCTCCGTTGTTCTTCCGTCGCTTTTTACGGTCCCGCGGAAGGACTGAATCATCGCGAGAGATAATCGTTCTCCTTTTTTTTACTTCACCGCTGTTAAAAAAAGGCCAGAGATATTAATTATCCGTGGGATTCGATGTCAAACGTTGTTGTGTTCATTAACGTTGATATCGGAACGCGCGTATCGCGCGGAATTCATCTGCTAATGTACACCCGAACGTGAAACACCGTTTATTTACATGCATGCGCGCGCGCATGCCGGTAATTTACACTGCACTCGTCCGTTAATTTCGTTGTCGTGACGCTCTAATGAGATGTAGAGTCGATTCGCTTTACACCCGGCGCGTGTCGTTTCGTCTCGCGATCGTATTATCAACGAGCAGACTGTTCAAGATTCCGCGAGCGATACGGTTATTGTTCATTCGTTTCTCCTCTTTCTTCGCGAATTAACTCCGAATTATGCTATCTCATGGGGAAAAAGGAAAAAAGAAAATGCGTTTTGCAGCGAAGAGAAAAATGAGGAAATTGTCAATAATTTAAATTGGTATTCTTGTAACTTTGTAAAAGAGGATCAAATTGGTCTCACTTTGAAGACCGTGACACTTTAAAAGTAGTCGAGATCGTTTTTTCCTTTCTTTTTAAAAATTACTTTCACCTCGAAAAGTGTGTAAAGACTACAGTCTTTACGATTTTTTCCCCCCATCATTCTATCGAACGCTGAATATCGGAGTTAGGCAACAAAACTTCAAGAAACCCTAACATTTCGTCATCCAATCTCAATTTTCCAAGTTCAATAAGATGAAAAATCGTATGGCGAGTTTCAAAGAAAAAATGTTTTAGTATACTTGCACACATTTAAGGAAGAACTACCCTCACTTTCCCAACCCTGCTACACGACGTGAAATCATCTTCGAAGAGAACGAACTCACTGGACTGTCAAATTGGAGGCTTCACGCTTTTTTTAAAATTACACGATCTTTTTTTACGAAATTGCAGCAGTTCAAATTATCGATAATTTTTCATTGTCGCTGTTGATATTAATGTTAGAAAAAAATGTAACATTGTCACGTGGTTAGGAATAATTCCGCGCAGCTAGGAATATTTTTCGAAAATAACCCGGCCCGTCAATCGTTCCCCGTGGTTTGAATTACTCTCGATTAGCATAGCGGCGGTGACGACAGGCATAGGAAGTCGCGGAACAGACTTGGGACCCGTCAAAAAAACGAATACGTTAGAAAGTTGCGGCTGTTACGTTTAAACAAGGCGACCGAGAAAGAAAGAACTTTGACTACCAGCATGCTTCCCCGTGGAGTTATTTAATTATGCGAATGTCAGGCAAATGAGATACATTGTAGTTCCTGGCCTGGCGCGATATATTCCGTGAATTGCGGTCGAGTGGTTGTCACGTTCCCCAGTTGAGAAATTAGAATATAGTTTTCGTGGATTTAATCGTGAATTAACGCGACCGGTCTAACGATGTTCAAATTTTTCCCTGTTTTTTTTTCAACCTTCGACAATAAAGATGAAAAAACAACGCGACAGATATTGAGAGAAATTGCAGATTCACGAGGAAAAGAAAAAAAGAAAAAAATACACAGCGAGAGTTTATGGTTCGAAAAGTTACGATCGGTGACAATTTTGTTTTGAACCGAACGAAAGTCGTACTTTCGACTGGTGATTAAGAGCGACAAATATCTGAAATTTATTCGACGAGGAAATAATAAAAAAAAAAAAAAAAAAAAGCCTCTTGGTTCGCGTTGCGATTACCATAGGAGATTCGTTTATTTAAAAATTACGGCACACGCGCCCGATAGAATCCGTCGCGCATGGTGGTTGAATGGGAATTTTCTGGGATGGATAGTCGCAGTTTGCAGTGGTGATCGCATTGTCGGTTAAATGCATTGTTTCGGAACCCTTGTCCGCCCGGGATCGATCAGCTGTCCGTTCCGAGTTTCGCGCGAACCGAGATTCGCATTTTTCACGCGTGCGTCCACATTGCCGCGACACGTCCCTGTTAATTCATCACTCTTCTCCGGTTTAGTTACGCATAAATCCGATAATTATCTCCATGCCGTAATTCGTGGATCGGTCGATCAACAAAACAATCTGCGTTAGAACTAAATGGATATTTCCCATTGTGAAGTGAAAATACGAACGATATCGTCTAACCATCTAACGAAAATTACCCCATTACCTCGTTCGTAGAAATCACACGAACTATCGCTGTAATTTAAAACGAAAGTGATCCATTTGCTCGAGTAAAAATGACTTGACGCTGGTGCTGCTAAAGGCGACTGAGGCACAGAATTTCCATTAGAGGCATTAAAGTCAAAAAAAAAAAAAAAGAAAAGAGAATAAAAAAACATTGTGGTACAACAGAGAATACACAAGCTTCCATTTGTACACTTTGCGGGAAATCATTTGAATAATTCCCACTCTGTTCACTCTTTCCCGTTGCTTCAGATCTCTTCATTTGCTTACTAGGAAAATCAACAGAGTGGGTGAGAGAGAGAGAGAGCACAGAAATTTCAATGTAGAGGGGATCGATGCAATGGAGGGGATAGCGCTAGAAAGTAGAGGCAAACGGACCGCTAGTTGGCATCACCTTTACTAAAACATTTGTGCGTAAAGTTCGCAGGTATAGAAAACTAGGCGTCCAATAAATTTCAGTCAGTCTTAAGTGCGATGAGTCTTTCGCACCATAGGATTGTCAGAAACAAAGATTTCGGGTGTGCACCCAAAGTATTGTGCGAGCAAGGGATCGAGTGTCCTTAACACATTGTTTCACATCTATGAAATTTCTAACAAAAATGATAAATCGGCCATTTCGATCTTGGTGATTTTGGCCTAGTTAAAAAATCCGTGTTAACCGCTTAATCTACAAGCTACCTTCCAACAGTCTGGGCCCAAAACGTAAACAGGATTGCGCAGCCTTCGGGCCACTCGACGGCTCGGCAAGTCGGTCCAAAGTTGCACCAAACGCGCACGACTTACAGAATGTAAATACACGTGTAGGATACAACTGGTTTAATTTTGTGGAATATTTGACAAGTAATTACAACCTGATGTAATAATTGTTGTAGATATACCACTAAAGGTTTATCATCAATCACTAAAATATAACATAAATCAATAACATTTATCTGCAATTCCTGAATAAATTAGCAGTTCACGTAATCAGCATAAAAAAATCAATAACAAAAAACATCTTGTGGGGATTCTTCTCGAATATTTAAGAGAATATATTTCAACGTGCGAACGTGACCGAGAATAACATGTAACTGATTACGATACAAATCGATAATAAGAATCTAACACGAGCCGCGACCGTCGCACGACCCGTGATATTTACATTTGGCCCGATCATTGTACCGGCGGCCGTGTCCGTAATATTTACATTTGGCCCGAACGACGTACTACGGGCTAGGCCCGAATACAAGAGTATGAGTCTCACACGTATCCACGGGTTAAGGGGTTAATCCATTTCTGGCGGAGAGAGACGTACCTTTATACCGTAGTTGCTCTCCTCGTATATGATGGACACGTAACTCCATCCTATGTCCAGCACGATGTCCACCATTGCTTTCACTTGATAGTGATCGCTCGGAATGGTGCGCGTGAAGTACTCGAAGCGTTGTTTGTTGGATAGTTCCGGGCTGGTAGAGAAGAAGGAGACCTGCAAAAAATTGGGAATTACTTCTCTGCTAATCTCGAACACTACGCACACTAAATTACGTTACTATTTTTCAAACGACATCCTCGTTTCTCTCTCTCTCCCTCCCCCCTCGTTACTTGACTTTCGTCGATGATACAAGGAGGACGTGAGTTACTCGTGCGAGCGTCGCTCTGCAAATTCGCCGTTTAGCTCGAGGTTGGAATTAGCTCTCTCGTCTTGCATGCCCGGGACAAATGATCAAGCAAATGTAATTGCGCGTCGCCGGCTCGTGCCTACTCGAAGCAAGACAACTTACGGGCATTAATCCGTGACAAGTTGACGCGTTCCTGCATTTTTGAAACGAAACGCGTTGCATCATCTGCGCTGTCTATCTTCTTCATCTTCTCTGCGCGAGCAACGGAAGATCGCGCAATTTTCCGGCGTCTCTGAGCAATTTGCAAATATCTGCAGAGCGTATGCGAACACTGCGTACCCCCGTGCAGCTGCATATTTACGCGTAATATAATATCAGCCACTCCGTTGTTACAACGTTGAATGCCAACAACGCCGGTATCAGTATAACGCTCGATGAATTTAATCAGGACGTAAAACGCAGCCCGTTGAAACTATCGAGGGGTGCGGGGAGGGGCGATCAACGAATAATTTTCGTTGGAGTGATCGCCGACGGAGGCCAAACTGAACTTTCACGTCGGAACGAAAGTGCTCTACCAGCGGGATAACCATGAGGATTTCCTTGCGGGAATTTCGTTGAAGGGTGTTGGAAGTTGCCCCGAAGTATTCGGTACGGGCGGAATTATCGCGGCGGAAAACTGCGGGTAAACTTTTAATGGCAAGCAGTTCTTATCGTAAATTTTCAATTACCGTCTGTTACCGCTTGTCGTTGTCTGAACGCGAACCAATAAAGTTCAGTCGAATATTAATAATGATAATCATTCGTGATGGAATTATCGATAATTCAGAACCCTGTTTTATCGATTTACAAAAGGTCGTCCGTCGTTTGAAAATTGCGAATCACCGTTGCAAGAGTATCTCGCTAACGCGATTTTAAAACTTGCAATTTGCACGGAAGCCTCTCTCTCGCTCTCTCCCTTTGGATTTGCGTGAAATGCAAAATACAAGATTGAAAATATATGTTTATATTCGAATTAAAACTTAATCCCTCTTCTCTTCCTCTATACTATTCGAATAAATTTTACAATGTAATTGGTATTGCAAATGTATAGAAAAATTTCTCTAATTATTTTTCTACTTTATTTCAGATATCTATTGCAATACAAATTGGAAATAAAAAACAAAATGATCTAATGTCATCTTCGTTTTCTTTAGTATTGTTTAAAATTGTTGTAAGACAGTGCAATATGTTTATAAAATATGATTGACTTTAAATTAATTCTTGGACTAGAACTTCTTTGTTGCTTGAATAAAAATTCGAATACCACATCTAATGAGCAAATGATATAACTGTAATTGATAAGAAACTGCTGTAAAAAATATAACAAGACCACAAATTAACTCATTTCTTTCATTAATTATGCATTTCCATTGCACGAAAATAATCGATAATGATATGCAAAACACAAAATTCAAAATAATTTTCTCTCGTTAAGTACAAATGTGGATCGTTACTTATCGAAATGCTGTAACCTATCCTTACTAATTTTGTGCCAACATCAGTATTAAAGTGTACGTTAATTTAAAAATAATTAATTATAAATCGCCAATGTGCTTCGATAAAAATTTGTTTTCATTCGCAATTAGTATTTTAAAATTTAAATAGAAATTGATATATCGATATCGAACTGCTCAGTGAGATTTGTATTCGATTATAAATACCGACTGATGAAAGGCTTCTCCTATTTATTCCGTTTCTTTAATAAATAAAAATGTGTTTTCACAATGAGCATGAGTAACTGTATTGTCGTAAGTACAACATAATGTAAATAATATAATTTTACCAGGTTGTTTTGCAAATTTTTGACAAAATTCAAATTTACAGCGTGCTACGAGCTAAAGTATTTTATATATGGCGCTATTACGTGACGCGAATATCTATGCGCGCACAGTCGATTGCTCTACGATATTTACTGCCCGAGTAATTTACTGCTGAAAATATGGAAAAAATTATAATTACACATTGTAGTGATTTACAAATTAGAATAAATGAAAATAAGAGTAACAATAATGTAATAATAAATATGATAGTAATAATTTCTTATTTTGAATATATTGTGCATATTCAAAAATATTGCATAAATAAAAAAGTTTGCACGTAAAAAAGCATTTTATAAACAAATATTATTTTATATAAAATATTGAAACTAAAGTTCTCGCGTCCATAGGTCAGGTATTAATCATTTTCGTTCGATTTTCATATTATACATTTTTATTTATTTTTTTCTTCTTCAAGGATTTATTAAAAGTATTTAAATATTAAAAGTATTTAAATTATTCTTACTAGTATCAGTTAATAAGTGATATATGTAATACATATAGCGACATATGATTCGGCAAGTTCGAGATTCGAACGTCAGCTGCCACAAGTCGCAAGTGGCTGTGCGCCTATCGTCGAAGTCCCAGCGATCTTCGTTGGTTAAGCAAAGCAGCGTGCGAAACACCGCCTGGGGACATGGGTGACCGACCAGCCCAGTCCCCCCCCCTCTATTCTTAGGTGGTATTATAAACGTAAAAAAAAGAAATGGTTGGGTGGAGTTTCTCTTCTCGAAGGAAGAAGAACGATGAAATACTTAAAATTCGTTGCTTTGCTTCATAGAGTTAATAATTCATGGTATATATAACAATTAATAATTGTTATAATATGTAATATACATAACAATTGATAATTATTCATAATGATAATGATTCATCATATCATAATGATTCATGATTGTCCATGTCATCGATTGATTTGTTTTGACGACACTGGTAGACATAAGCACTCATATCAATATTTTTTCCTGTACGCACGCACATGTACGTATCGTCAGACATCCGCAACTAAAAGAAAAAAAGAAAGAGTAAAAAATTCTTTCATAGTGAAATAACGTATTATAAGAAGTAACAGAACACTGTATCTAGTATAGTAATAGTAGATATCTAGTATACTGCAGTAGATGATATAATACTAATAATTTATTTAATATTTTTAGATATATGACAAATCTATTAGATAAACAAACATTTAAACGAATAATTAAAGAAAAAAGTACATTAATGAAAATTATACTGTACAATTTTCATAACGTGTATTTAATCGATAGCTACGCACAATCGAAAATTTAACTTACGTATTTGACGTGAAATATGAGTCCAATGTTGCTGAATCACGTATGTACCACCCGCAGGGGGTGTCATCATAGCAGGGGTTATCATTCTTTTTTTGCTCATCAGCTAAGCTCTCAGGTTTTTCGTATATGGGGCGATTTTCCTTAATAACAGTGTCCAATTGTTTAACGCTATGCAATTCCTGCAAATAGCTCGTCAAATGTTAAAACTTACCAAAAATCTAATAGATATATATAAATTTTTGGATATACAGGATTCGAATGAAGTGAAAATTTTAGAAAAGCACATGACATATTGCATTGGAAGAATCAAATTCCAATTTACAAAATTTTGGGAATATTTTGTGATGAATGGATGGGTTTTGATTAATTCGATTTCCGTGCGATCCCAGAAGAAAAGCCAGGCAATAAAGAATCCGGGCTTAATAATCACCGTTCCGACCCACGTTTCTCAAAAATTTCACGGAACGTATAAACGTCAATTATCCTCTTTACGTTGAAAATGATGAACTTCGCAACGGGAGGAAACGACTTGATCCGTCATTCTTCATGTTGTAACTTCTCCTGTTCGTCCTCAGGATGTTTTACGTCTTGTTGATAGATTGATAGTAAATAGATTAAAATTATAAAACGAGGTATAAAACCGACCTAATTAAAATCGGTTTCTCTTTGGTAACTTTTAACTTCGCGATCGTGGAAGTTCCCGTGAAAGTCGGGCGGATGATCCGATTAAGAAGTTAATTTACGAAACTTCGATTCCATTGTTCTCATGCAATTCTCAATTTTCATGCAATTGCCAACTCTTTTCACTGTCGGTTGTAATATCGGAAGTTGGTCGCCGATTTAAATTCACTTTGGCGGTAAGATTAGTTTCATCACAAGGGGCCAGGTAGTGGAAGAAACCTCGCTTCGGAAAAGTCGGAAGTCAGAGTCGTTGTCTGGTCGAATTTCTGTAGTTTAGTCGCATGAATCACCGCGATACTACCGAATGCACACACATTTTATGTGATATAATGCACTTCCTACATTGTCTCTCTTCCTTATGTTTTTTATCTCTGGATTCACCGTAATTTTGAATTCCATTATCTAACACTTCCGATTCACATTTTTTCGCATTTCCCCATCTTTTTCATACTTCACACGAATTCGAACGATCATCTTTTCCTTCTTTCCAATGTTTTTCAATTTAAATAAAAATTTTTAGCACTCTTGCGCGATTTGTCTTTCCACCTTTTCCCGCTGGAATTCGAACGATGAACATGATTCCATATTTTAACCGGCCTGCAACGGTCTGCCGCGTGACGATTTATTTCGGTCGAGCGATTCCTGATGGTCGCACGACACTTTTCGCGAGCAGTAACGAAGGAACGCGCTCGAGCGAGTCTCCGCCGAGGATTTTCGTTCGCTCGTTGCGTATGGTTCACGGTGCTGCGCCCGTGGAAGATGAGTTTATGTAGCGAGAAACGAGTCTGCGCTTATCTCCTGTTGCGCTGCTAGCAGCTCGGAGATTCTCTCTCCGCAACGTTGCACGCCATTTTATCCGAGGCGCGTTTCGCTTTTTTGCGTTTCACCATCTGGTAAATCCGTATGGACCGATGGACCGAATATATTTATCGACTTTCTTCAGGCAACCGATTTCTCTTCGTAACGATTCGGTCTCTCTCCCTTTTAAACGTTCTGATTATTCCCGATGATCTCCAGATTAAAGAAAACAAAAACAAAAAAAAAAAGAAAGAAAACGCCCCCTCGCGAATCACGTGACCCGTTAGCGTTGCGCCCGAAGGGGCACGATTTTCTGGGTTGTCCCCGCTGAAATCACTTTCAGTGATAAAAAAATGTGGAACACCGAACGATTTATTTTTTTTTATTTCAGTTCACGTTTATTTCAAAGGCTTTCCCTCCCCGGAACGGTGAGCTCTATCAACGAGCATTGCTTTTCCATTTATCCGTGTTTTCTTCCTGCCTTCCTCCTCCGATCGGTTTTTGCACGATCTTTCTTCGATCTTCCTGCAGCCTCATTTTTCCTTTTCGGCGTTTAAGTTTTTCCTGTTTGCGCTCGAGGGTTAGCAGAGGTTCGGGGGCGGGAGATAAATGATGAAAGGGGAAACGGTTCTAATGGACCGATCTTCTCGTCCATGGATCTCGTGCCTGTAGCCGTAAAAAACATTCAATAGCTAGAACAAAAGAATCTCTGTCGAGGAGGATTCATGGAAACGTAGATTGATAGAAAATTCGCTTTGTTTTTTTTGCTCGGCGGAGGAAAAGAATAGAAGGGAGAAACGACGAGCTGGTAAAATCCGGGCTATTTCTGTCGAAATTCGGTATCTTTGGCATCAGTTCAAGCGAGATTAAACGAAACCTTGGTCGAACGTCTTCGTCCCCCTCGTCACATTATCGTGGAAAAAGACAAAAGAAAATTAAACCGCTGGTTTATTATATAATATTATAAAGTTTATTAATGTTTAGGTATTAAAAGGAAAATCGAATACGGCGATGACAAAGAAATATTGAACTCTCTCTATAATCGCCTCAATTCTGCACGCTGTCACGACTCGCTACTTTCTGAAAAAAAATCTCTGTCTTTATACACACTCACACACACACACATACAAACAATCGTACGCTTGTGTTTTACATTTCAAGATTAGGGCGGCTAGACAAGTCTGGTCTTTTTCGCAGCAGGCGACAGTTGTCTCGCTCTTAAATCACACACAGGAAGAAATTCCGACCAACGAAACTTCCTCACTCCACAGTTATATTATCACCGTTTGAACGAATCAGTTTAGTTTTTACGTGGGAACGTTCCACCAGTGGCCGCATCTCGGAATTGCAAGCCCCTTTGTGAGGCGGTTAAACGACGTTATCGTTAATTGAAACGAACCGGCTGCGCCCAAACCGCGCGAAATTGCAGGCCCCCGAGATAGAAGCGAAATAAACGAACGCACTGGATCGGCCATCGAGTCCTCCTCGTATCTCGAAAACAAATCCACGGTTTCTTGATAGTTTCACAATTCGCTAATGTTCTCGGCTAATGCCAGCTAGCCAAGGAAAGTTGCATTGTCGCAACCCTTGTAGAGGAAAGTAGGGTAAAACCGGGTACCTAATGTATTTAACTTCGTAATAAAAAATCGAATGGCAAAAGAGAGGAAGACAAAAATTCGCACAAGGCTAGCTCACTTAACTGGACCATATACAATAAATAAGAAAATGATCATACAAAAAATTGTACGGTTGATGGGAAAATAAAATTTTCTAGAGATACGCGAAATACGTGTTTTACGCCTTATACGGGGTGGGTTAAAACTGTTAAAAGAATGTAAAAAGTAAATACAATGCAGTTGTGAAATTTTTATTTTTATCAGTTAAAGCAATTATTTTTAACAATCTTGACAAATGTAAAGTCATTTTATTTGGCCCGCCTTATCAATTGCTAGTTATTTAGGAACTTTTACTACATTTATGAAAAGTATTTATATATTTATTTTAACATATAAATACGTTAACGCATATAATTATCTTAATTAATAGAACAAAAGTTGCAAATAAAATATTCATCACCCTCTTCAATATTCATTGCCCCAAATGCATTGATTTACCGAACATTGAATATTTATACCGCGGTATGAGATAGAAAGATGAAAAGAGTGTCAAAATAATCTATAAAAATTATAGAATACAAATTGATTCTTGAATGCGAATACATTAAAAAACAATCACAAAGACATTGAAACTCTTCGAGCCGAAATTTTTAATTCTATCTGCACGGAACGTTACGATACCGTTTACTCCGAAACTTGTCACATATTATTATATTATGCCATCAAATTCGGTCACGTATCGAAATTCTTGTTTCAGAAAAACAATGGTACCCATAATTTTATCCTATTCCCCCCTACTGAAATTTTGTGACACTTTGACAAATTGTGCGCATTTAAAAAAAAATTACGTAAATTGCCTGTTTAGTCTCGTTTCGCTGCCAATTATCGCAGAGAATAATAAAGTCCCGTTCTCTTTCGAGCAGTATCGAGGGCGGTTGGTAATCGAATTTTGGCAAACGATAATACATTTGGGAACGAGGCCTGTTTACAGCTGCCATTTCACGCTCGCTGGTGTACGGTAAACTCGCAGGATTTTCGACGTGTCGAAACTCGTTGTTCCAAATGGAAGCGTCAGGACCTCTGAAAACCGTCTCGTATAATCCACAAGTATCCAATAAACTGCCTGATAGGCCAATCGTCGCGCGAGTGTGTTTGCCGTTTGCCTGCCGTCGCTAAATTAGTCATGTAATTGCAATTCGCTCGCGGCATGGTTATTGGTTTTCGTTCTTTCCGTCGCTGCTACTTTCGCTACTCGTTGCGATCTCACGTCTTCTCCCCACTTGTCACTTGTCATTCTTTCTTCTTTTTTTTTTTTTTTTGCAAATGCAAACGATGTCACACGATGTTTCGCACGAAATCCGGCGAGTCAAATCGAAAGTGTAGAATTCGTTCGTCCGTGACAGCCACGGATAAACTTTTCTTTCCACTTATTTTTATTACACGGCCTCGATCACATTGAACGTTCTCACAATTACCATTGGCAGTCGAGTACATCGCGATCGGACGTGCTCGCGAACGTCATTCTTATTCGCGTCAGATGCGAATTTTGCAGGAAGGTTGCTCGGCAATATCCAGACCTGATGAGAGACTTGTTTGTCAATGAAGGCCGGGTCGTGAATGGGATAAAGAAGGAATCGTAATGATCGCCACCAGTGAGAGGCTACGTGAATGGAAACTTCAATGTAAACGATTCGAGACACGGTTTATTCGCTGAGATACAGGGGGGCGGCAAAAATTTTCACCTCCCACGGTTCTTTTTCCCCTCTTTTTTCTCTGCAAATCCTTTAATTTTACTACTTCGCTCCGCACGTACAGCTCGTGCCTGTCTTATTTTATTTTTCATTAGCTTTTCGAGCACTTTTGTCGGTGCCTCGAGCGGTAAGACACTACGAACGATGATCGATGGAGAAGTTCGTTTTAATTTAAAAAACGGAGAAGCAACGGTTTCAAGCCCGGTATTTCAATCAACCCGTAGATTTTAATCCTTTTTCGACGAATAATTTTTTAATTCCCTCCCGTCCTTCCGCCGACTCTATTTCCAGCCGAGAATTTCAGCTCGGCATTGTTCTCGATATCGCGCCCAGCCTCGCAATATCATCGAATATTTACCTACGGTTGACAGTCGGAAGGGGAAATTTTAATTAGCGGGAATAATTGACAAAGACGGCCCTGTTTATGATATATAACAGCGCAATTTCACTGATATTTTCATAATTTATTCATTTAATATTTCAGAAGAGTTCGCAATGTCGGCCATTAAAATTTTACTGCCTCAACTTGGGAGCCGCCTTCACTGTTCTCCCAGCCAGCCACTCAACGTAATTGCCGTTTAACTTTTTCACCTTGCTTCGGAACTCTCCGAAAAGGCGAAACTGTAAACTAGTCGCGGAGAATAATCGCGAGGATTACCAGGCAGGTCCCCACCCCATTGTAAATGTAATCTAATCGTTTTCTTGACTTTACGACAACGTTTTATCACTGAAAGTGATTTCAGCGGGGCTCTTCAGGTGCAACGCTAATGCAACGAAAATTAGCGATTGGTTGATTTGGGTCACGTGATTCGCGAAGGGGCGTGGGGTAGACCTCGAGTAGGAGTGGCGTTGTCTGGTACTGAGCGATCGCGCCTGTAATTTGTTTTCTATCGATTCAAATGTTTGAATATCGATAAAATTTTATGGCAAAAAAGTCGTCTTCATTTTCTGACCAGAACAGTTGCTCCTGGGCCTTTCAGTGAGACGAATCGTACTGGGGTACAAGTGCAGTTTTTTCTTCATCGCCTCTTGGCCCTTTCTTGCTGTTTCGATGCTTTTATCTTTATAAACTGTCGCCTCGGAAACGAACGTGGCGCGCGTGCTCGAATCGCTGGCAAAACAACTTTCTCGTCGCTCGTTCTATTCTTTCTTTTACGACTCGTTCTCTCTCCTCCTCCTCCTCTCTTTGTCTCTTTCTCTGTTCTCTGTTCAGACCGTGCAGCCCCCGATGTCATTTTTCAGCGCGACGCTTCTCGCGATATCTTTGACGACGTTAATAAATAACAAAGTCTCGAAATGTCGAGAGCGACGGTGCATTGATCACTCGCCGAGATCACCCGTTAACGAACAAACCGATTAATTCTCAGTATCGATGGAATTTGAATTACGTACGTTGATTAATTGTCAATCACTTGAATGCAGATGATTTCTACGAATGATAGAAAATTGATCGGGTTTCTACAAATGTAGAAAATGATCTACGAATCTTTCACGAGTGTTTGCAACAATGCAATGAAAATAATTAACTTGTACATTGGAGTTTTCGTCGGTATCTGTAACGGTGATGGATAACTGAAACTTTGAAAAGCTTGTATCTCTCTAAAAACGAAGTTTTGCCAAAAATACTCGAAAGATTATCGAATCAATTTGAATAGAGATTCGTGGTAATGTTCTCAAGGCTGTTGATACTTGACGCTAAATTTTGATTCGCTCATCTTTCTTTTTTATCGACAGGGAAATTGTGAAAATTACACCAGTTCCAGTTCAAATAACTGTCATTTTCCATGAAAATCGCTTCTGATTTAACGTAAAATTAAAAAAAAATTTGCTTTGAACAAAACCACACGAAGACATGGCACTTTCGATAAAATGGCCAGCATCTTCGTGCATCTAGTTCAAATTTTTAGCAATCACCAATCGAGCCACGTTTAACAAAATGTGCGTATTACGAAATTTGTAATTGTATCTCCAAAAAAAAAAATTCCTTAATTGCCTGTTTTTTGCGACTGAATTGCCAATCAATTGGACGTTATTTTCGCACTCCCAACATCTATTTCAAACAATTAAGTGTCATAATTTTGCGATGCCCGAACAACGTGCTCGTCGATTCGTTACAAATTGTCGCGACCTTTCGCTAACAGACCACCAATTAATTATTAATTATCAATTTCGGCGGTGGTTAATTTCGTCTGTGTGCAGAACGACAATGGTCAGTTTACGGAGCGTTGTTTATTCAGACAGTGCAACAATGAGCGAACTCACTCGATGGCACGCCATTGTCCCGTATCGATATCATTAAATTTCATTCGATGACGGAATGCCTGATAATCGTGACGTAAGCTGATCGCAACGAACAAAGGTCCCTCGTTCCAGTTGAGTTCTGGATAAATTTTTCATCCCGTTCGTAAAACCGACCACGGAACACGGTCCATACCTGGCCATGCCGGGTCTTTATTAAATTTTTCTATCCAATGAGACTGGCGTTTATTCACTCGTAAATTTTTCCGCAAGCGTAATATCGTCAGCTTCTATTTTCTGTTCACATTTTGTTCACCGCGTTGAAAAAGGTGAGGAAAGGTTTATGACGTTTATGAGTAAAGTTAAAATTAAAATTCGCTTGGGTTTAATCGCGCTGTAATCCACGCGCGGAAGAAGAACTGAAATTTTTGTTCCGTTCGTAATTTTCTTTTTCCCCAGATAACGAAGCATAGAAAAATTTGTCGAGGAGACAAGTGACTTCGTTGGCTTTTCGTTTCTACGATGTTCGAACGCGAGAAACTTTTCGAGCGAAAAAATTTTCAATGTTCCAAATCTGTGAAAAGCTTAAAATCGTTTTCAATTTAAATTTTATTTCGGTGCAGATTCGTGCAACGGCTTTCGCACGAGGGAGGGAAAGAATAATGAAAGGGGATCAACGCCTGGCGTGATTACTATTGTTGTACCCGAGGCTAATTTGCAACGGCAGATGAAGGATAGTTTTTTAATTACCCCCGATCCGCAAAGACAGATCACGCTGGGGAATTGGTTTGAGCTCGATGTGTATATATAATTCACCGGATCGATACTATTATACAATGGCTGTGAAATGCTATTATTGCTTGATGAATTGCCTGCTTGATGAGACTGGCTAGCATTGCATGTTATCGCGTCTCGAGAGCTTCGTGCAAATAACGACCGAATGGAATCGATATTCATGCTCTCGAAGTGCGCGAGTACGAGAGACTTTTTTCTCTTCTTTTTATTGACGCGTTGTGCCTTTTTGCAGGTTCGATATTTTTCTCTTCGGCAGTTTTCTTCGTTGACGTGCCGGAATGGAAACGTGTCAACGATGAGCCAAACGTCTATTCACGGGGGAGGGTGCCTCGACTCCTCATCGTCGTCACGCTGTCACGCGATGAACGAGCGGCGCAACGTCGGTGAGTGATAAGAATTAAATCTTAAAACTATAAATTTGAAACAAATATTCGTTTATTGAGCATCGCAGAGATGATCGCAAAACTGAAAAATTACTTGGGTTGGTTCAAGTTCAAGCAGGTTAAGATCGTAACGGTCAGAGCAAAGAGCGAAACGACAGAGACTAAAGGCAAGAATTTTCAAATTGCACTTGTTTAATCATTGTTCAATTATTCTGCACGAGATTGTGAATCATCGCAGAGTAGCTCTTGCACGAAATATTACAAAAATTCGGACTGCTACGAACGAGAGGATACGAATTGAAAAGTATTCACGAGTGGATAATCTCGAAGCCGGACACGTTGATCCGGACATGGACGTGTATCGTTACTAAATCACCGTTTCGCGTCGCGAGATTAAGCATTTATCGCATTTTAAAAGCCAATATGCCACTGTGACTGGGACAAATATTGGGAGAGAGATATATATATATAGTCAATAAATCAGCGGTCCGTCGATGCTTATACCGATGCTTTATCTATTGGATTTCGAGTTCTCGATACGATGGATTACTTGCGTCGCGATTGTGTTGCAGAGCCGATCTATGGAAGCTGTATATCGTCGCTGTATATAATCGCGCCGCGTGCAACTGAAACGAGCGATTATTTCGCTATTAATTCTGGGCCAAGCAGCTGCAGAATGATTTACATTTATTTTTCGTACAACTGGGCGGCAAATTATTTATGTCGTGAATTACCGTAATCATTAATGTCGAAAACTGTCGATTACGATTACTAATTCTCTTCAGTTCTTGCGTAACGTAGACAACGAAGTAGCCATTTGAATTGCAGATGATAATTAATCGCGTTTAGCAGTATCAAGATCTGATTTCCGCTGGCTCGATACTCGATTATATCGGTGGCATTAACCGATCCTGTAACGCAATAATAGGAACGGTTTATGGCTCCAGAAACTCGTTATTTCCGCGGGGTTTGTGCATCTTCTGTAAGTTAACACCTCGTGTCTGTTCTAAATTCACGGGACGATTCGATTATGTGTATGCATTTCATTATCCGGCGCTAAATGACATTCCCGCTGATATCCGTCTCTCGTGAAAGCTGGATTGAATCTCTGCGCGGAATTACCATTTAGGTAATAGAATCATCGTGCGCCCGTGGACGATCATCGGTATTTCGTGGAAAAATTTCGTTATATTTACGCGTTCCGTGCGTTGAAATTTCCCTAAAAACGACGATCTAAATGCAAGATAAAATTCGACGAAGATAGGGAGAATTTTTTAAAAACAAGATCGACTTGTTAATTCTGCTCGAACTTGTACGTTCGCAAACCTAAGCCTAACTCATATTTCGTACAAAGTAATGTCGATTATTATGTATTTATGTTTTATAAAAAGACGTGTTACACTAGGCGTTCTAGAAGAGGTTCTGTTGGAACTTGTATACTCCCATCCTAAAATTATATTTCTGTTATTGTGGAATTTTTAAAATAGAAAAAAGTGTTATACTACAGAACACTTTCGAACGGCATTCTCACGGCACGAATAGTTGAAAATCTACTACGTAATAAATGTTTCACAGAAACAAGTTATTTCGTAACATTTAATTGAATGTTCATTTTTATATTGCGCTATTCGTCGAGTGCATTCAGTATTGCAGTTTTATTTATATTGCACTATCTGTTGTATAGTGCATTCGGTATTTTTTTTCTGCAAATATCGAGAATTTTTTTTGACATTGGTATTTACTTATTTGCTCCCGTAACGCAATGACATTTTTTCTCGAAAAATTCTACGATACACGTTCAAAACTTCTCTGACCCTGGTTGATCCTCCATTTTAAATATATGAAACGAGTTTCGAAAGAATCATTCTCTTCACTGTGTGGTATTAACACACCACGGCGGGAATTGTGTAACGGAGAAATTAACGAAAGTTCTATACACGGTTAATTCACCGTAATTCTCTCCCTTTTGTCCGACCGAAATAGGAACATTCTACTTAACCGCGCTACCTACTTTCCAAGTTGCGTTCCTCGGGATATCCCGTGTCGAACAAAACAGCAGTTGCTGTCACGCTAATTAAAACGATTCAATCCGAAAACTTTTTCGAGGGAGAGGAGGAGGAGGGGGGGGGGGCGGCGTGGAGGGGCGGAGGGGAGAGAGGAGTAAGTTATGCGGTAACTTTTCGAGCATTCCCTCCCGGCATAATGAGCGTGATACGCCCGTTTCCTTCCCTCTCTGATAATAAAATAAGTTTGTTAGGAAGTTGGCGAGGCCAAACGTGCGAGTTTAATAACAAACTTAAATCCGTCAAAGGAGAGGAAGTTTGCGTCATCTCCGCGGGCTGACCTATCGTACAACGTTAGCCAGGCGAGAAATTCTTGCGAGTTGCAAATTTTCCAAAGTTCATCGCGGACCGTCCTCATTAACCTCCGCCCCCGGCCCGCCTCATCTTGTCTCCCCTCAAACTTATCGACAATGAGATTTTTCCTCTGTCAATCGGCCATTCCATTTTCAACCTCTGTCGTTATCCTTGATGAGATTTCCCGACTGTCGGTTTATTCGTCAAATTTCAAATTTTCGTTGAAAAATGTCAACATTCGCATTCAAAGCGGAACGAAGCCAAACAAATTTCTCCAAAAATTGCGCGGATCTTTTATATCGTCAAATTTTAAGTGGAAAGTTACCCTCTTTTAAATATTTCAAAGAACGGGATGTCTTTCTTTTTTTAATTTCCTAATGCTTCGCGAGTTTTTCTTTTTTTTTTACGCGTCTCTTCGAAGAACGAATACGAACCAGCATTGTCAGGAATTCGTGCAGTCTATCCTCGAGGATTTACACTCCCGATTCAACTTTCTCCGGTTGTGAATCTCCCCGAGATCTCTCTGGAACTTTGTGCTTTCGCGGGTTTCGTAACCCGTCCGTCTGCCGGGACAGAAGTTCTCGACTTTCGTGTACGTTCTCCTACCCGTGCGGACTTTTGATTTATCGTCCCAGATACTTTCAACCCTAAATTCCACTCGGCGCGGTTTTATCACCTCCTTGTAGCATCAACTCTCTCTCCGTCCAACTGTTTTTGATGATAAAATACAAGCGTAATACTCGCGTCATGAAACTCTGTGATACAACGAAGAACGCGAGTAAAAACGTAAATTTATCACAATTTCTTTTCCGTACTTTTCTAGTACTTCTGATTTTATTGATTCCACAGACCTTGTGCGTGTACCTCTTGATTGAACTTTTCATTTATGAATAAACTCCCATCCATCCTTCAAAAACTTTCACACAAGAAAGTTCTCTCTTTGTAAATCAAAACTCTGCAACTTTGTTTTTGTGTTTTTATTTTAACTTTTTTTTTTTTTTTTTGGTGTTTCTCGCCGTTACCAATATTATTTTTGCGTATCCCCAAGCTGTATTAGTCCCGAAGCTGTATCGATGAGAAAACGAGAGAGAAGAGTCGCCTTGTCGAGATATCTATGAGTTAGGAGAGTAAAGCTTCGTCTCGATATATTCTGACAAGCCTTCTCTAGGCTGAAAGTGACGGAGTGAATCGTAGAAATTTTCTCCGAGCGAAGCGACAGATTTGCGATACTCGGGATTTATCAATTTGATTTGATTGCAATTCGCTTTGGTAACTTGATATCGTTCTCAAGTACGCACTATCACCTTTCAAATTTTAATTTCATTTCAATTTGCAAACTCGGGGAGAAACAGAGGAAATTGACTTTCTGCTCAGAGACATTCGAGAAGGAATTGCGTGCGCGCGAGTATGAGTGATTAACAACGTTCACTTATCGAGTCTTCAGTTCGAAGAAAAATGATTTCCGTTCCTTTCTGACAAATTGCCAGAAAGGACGTCTGTCGGGAGTCTTATCGGGAATTCAGTTTGCGGCGTGGTTGAGGAGCGCGAAGGATCACGCGGGCGAGAATAACACGGAACGGAGCAAACGCGCGCAATTGCAAATCTCGCCGGCTCGTTCGAGGTCGATCTAGATCCCGGTAGCGAAATTGCCACCTTGTAGCCGATTCGTTTAACACCAGAAGCTTAATTTCCTTTCTTTTCTTCGCGCGGAATCGCATTTCTGCGAACGTGACACGCGAGAAAAGTTGCAACGAAACGGCGCTGCACGTGAGGCAGAAATTTACGTCGGATTGATTAATACGATTCGTTTGCAAAACTGCGCGCGTAAAACACGACGCGTGCGGATGGCGTTGGGCTTGGATGCCTGATGGGTCACGTTTTATTTAAAATCCACTGATACAACCTTGGCTCGATGATTGATGGCGCCGAGTCGTTTATTGCCTGGCGCGAATTTTCACGTTTGCCGACGCTGCGGATTTTTTCTCCGCAGGAGGAACACGCGAGAAGCGTGACGAAATCGTCGTTTTATCACGGTGAAAGTGATTTTGGCGGGGATAACCCAGAAAATCGGGTCTCTTCAGCAACGCTAATGCAACGAAAATTAACGATTGGTTGATTTGAGTCACGTGATTCGCGAGGGGGCGTGGGGTAGACAGACCTCGAGTAGGAGTGTTGTCTAGTACCGAGCGAGGCGAGAAAGTCGTCTTCATTTCCTAGTCAGTTTTTTTGTATTCGCGTAATAAAATAACATTTACATGCTGCACGATTTTTTTACTTTTCGTAAATTTTTAGCGAATCATAAGCAAACGAGTTGCTTCGAAAACTGCACTTGAAACTTTCGCTCGACCTCAAAGCGAAGAGAGCCCCCCACGCGGTATTTAATATCCACTGGAATGAGAAGTTAATGGCGCCGTCCATTGTGAAATATACTTTCGCGAAAGTTTATCGGCGGGGCCGCCAGGATATTGCGGTTTCAATGAACCGATACGTTTCCGCAAGTCAACCGGCAGCTTTTGAATTTACGAGCCGAGGGGCTTTTATAAACGCCACGGCGAGATGTACAACCGGTGGAAGCGGACTGGCGTGTGTTTAACGTGTTTAACGTCGCACAGCGGTGACTCGCCTCTCCGTTCCGGCCAGAGGCCCGCGCGGATATTAATTATATTTCAACGATGATTGAATTATCTGACGCTTTCATCGAGCGTGAATATAACCTCCATTCAAATTTGCTATTTTGCGTTTAAACATTGCTCTGCTGGCTCGCGGCTCGCACGCACGGCGCGGGTCGTCTAATATTTCTAGATATTACGGATCTAGAATATTAAACGAGAATATTAAACGGGGGACGTTCGGCGGGAATTTCATTGATTAAAATCGCGTTTATTCGCGAGTATGAAGGGAAACACGTGTGGTACGCGGTGTTTTGGAGCACCGGGCAGATTTTTAATTTCACGGTTCGCGAGAGTTTGTGTACAAAAAAGTGCTCAAAATTTGCAATATTTTTAATGGAATTCCTCCTTCATAAATTCCGAACGGCGCTCATTTTGGCATCGAGGTCTCTTTGTTTAAGCAGAATTTTTTTTGAATGTGCACGGGACCATCGATATACTCGCATAATCAGTCACTGCGACTATCTTCACTACTACGTTTTCTTTCCTTTCGGCTAAATATTTCGGCTACGAGAAAGATTATAAAACTGATCGTAAATTGAAATAAATAAACACTTACATGTGCATAGCAAAAGAATAAATCCACGTTGCGATTGTACCACGTTGATTTTTGAAAAAATTGTTGCACATGGAACAGGTTTAATTTGTCGGTGCATGGAGTAGTACGTAAAAGCAGTAGATTTTATGTAAGAATTCATTTATTTCAGTGATATACGTATTGAGAGGACCTCGGGTAATTAGAATTGCAAAGCAAAAGAATAAATACTGAATGAAAGAAACAAAATGAAAACAAATAAATTCACTGTTAAATGTTGTCTCAGTTCGAATGACCGAATCGAGTCAGACCCGTTATTTTGCACATAGGCAAAACAAGTGCACGACGAGTGTCAAATGTACCCAAGGAGTTAATAAAAACAGACCGAACGTTGAAACGCTGAGTTAAATATTCAGCTATTTACAGTTGCACGAAAAAAACGATAAATTCTACGTTAGATCAGCTTAGTATAAAACACAGTATAATTGTGTCGTACTAAGAGAAATTTACGAGTCATCAACGAGACTCGAGTATCTTTTCAAATTGCAACGACGCAACAAAATATTTTTTGCCCAACGTGAATGGTATCCCTTGTAACTTAAGCGTTGCCAGTTTTTAATTTTCTCTCCTCTCAAAAAGATTCCGTCAAACTGCCGCGTCGACCGAGCGTGCGTAATCGCACTCCTGAATTTCAAATTCCCTCCTCGCAAGTTTTCCTCATTTTCGTCGATGGATTCACCGCGTCGTCGATTTTTACGTAACGACGGGGACGAGTGTACGCCGTACGGAAGGGGGCACGCTATTGATTTTAACCCCCCCCGATGGTAATGCAAAGGATAGTTACGCGTCCGTTCCGAGAGCATTGCAAAATCCACTCGATCGGATGGTTCGGTGAATCTTCAAATTGATTCCGTGAGTAACCTTCCGTGGAGTAATTCCTGCGACACACACAATGAACCGACGCGGCGGGGCGAGGCGTTTGTCGCCTCGGCGAGATGTTAGCTCCGCCACCTACGAGATTAATTCCGTCCCGATCTTCTTGACGTTCTCCTCGAGGCGGGGCTCGCCACGGGGCGTTTTGCTCTTCCCTTGTTTAAGTTCTCGCTCAAACTAATCGGGAATTCCTCCGCTCCGCTCCGCGATTCAACGGATTGTGCTCCGAGAGGGAAATTGAATAGGAATCAGGAATTAAAAAGCGAGGGGAGCAACAGCACGAAATAGAGACTACCTCCGTTCTGCGCTGATTTCGCTCTCCTCGCTTCGAGATCACGATAGAAATTTTTCAGATGATGAAACAGTCGGGGGACGTTGGGGGGAGAGGGAGAGTATCGTTTCCTTCGACGTCCGATCTCTCGGAATCGAGAGAAGTTCCCTCTGCTTAATTCAAGACACAGGACTGCACTCACGCCGCCTTCAAAAATGCAAAATTCCACGAGCTTCTCTCGACGATCCCTCGAATCCAACGTTCCAAGTTTCAGTCTCCTTCGTTTCACCTTTTTACTTATAGTTGCTCTCTCGGCTCGCGAGTTCTCCGCCAGATTGCACGATACGCGATGACGATCGAAGGTGAGGCGCCTGTTTCTCCGAAACGGAAGAACAAAAGTAGACCAAGAACCGCGTTCCGGGTGGGGGAACTTCTGGCTTCTTACGCCGGTGAATTTTCATTTCACGGTGTGCCACCGGCGGTTCTTTGATTCAACCAGCCTGCCGTCGTGAATAAATGTTCGCTCCAGTTCGCTCCTTCGCCGAGAGCCACCCAGAGAAAGAGAGAGAGAGAGAGAGAGAGAGAGAGAGAGAGAGAGAAGGTGGATAAAAGAAAAACCTTCGCTTCGCTTCGTTCCCCGATGCTATCGGCGAAGAAACACGTTCGTTGCTTTCGCTGCTGTTAACTTCTATCAACTGTGCTGCGGAGCTGCAACTTTCTAACTGAAAGTTCGGGTTACGCGCGATCATTCTAATACGTGCAATCCTCTTAGCTCGAGAGAGTAGACGCAGAGTGTGTTTGATAAGAACGTGAACGCCATTTCTCTGGAAAGAAACGTTATTTTTGTAAAAAATTTCTCACGGATCGAAGGAAACCTTCGCACCTAAAATACTGTTGATTAATAGCACTGAATCGAGTCTGCCCTTTCGCTGCGGCAGATTTTTCACACGTATCGCACGTAACGTATCAATCGTAGGAGTTTAATCGTGACTTGCATTGAGAACGACGACGTTTTTCGTCACGCGTAGATTGAAATAATCGACAACACTGAATACTAATATTATTATCACTGAAAATGATTTTAGCGGGGGTTACCCAGAAAATCAGGCCTCTTCAGGTGCAACGTTAATTAGCGATTGGTTGATTTGGGTCACGTGATTTGCGAGGGGGCGTGGGATAGACCTCGAGTAGGAGTGGCGTTGTCTGGTACCGAGCGATTGCGCCTGTAATTTGTTTTGTGTCGATTCAAATGTTTGCATATCAATAAAATTTTATGGCAAAAATGTCGTCTTCGTTTCCTAGTCGGAACAGTTGCTTCTGGGCCTTTCAGTGAGACGAATCGAATCGTACTGGAGTACAAGTCGTGCAGTTTTTTATTCGTTCGTACTCTGTATTGAATTGTCAATGCACGTACTACAAATTTCGCAGTAACTTTCAGCTTTATTTTATAATGTATCTAACAACACGGTAAAGCGCGGTAACATAATTCGAAACGTGGATCGATACGTGATCTTACGTCACGTTTCTTGCACTCGTAACGTGTCTCCTCTCTTCTGTTATGTTTTCACGATACACTACACGCTATAATTCATTACCACGTTAATTGAGAGCGTGATAGCGATTTAGATGTACTTTCGATCTGTGCGAAAAGAATCTACTTCTTTTCTGAGAAATGGCGTTTTATCGTATTTCTTGAAGTTCTCACTGTAACTTATTCCTAGTTGTACGTACATTGTTATCGAATGGAGAAGCGGAGGAGTTGTGAAAACGTTGCGCAAGAGGAGAGAGCGATAAGGACTTTTACCGATTCGCGGTTTTGTTTTATTCAGTTATCCGACACGCGTGCATTTTACTTCAACCGGAACGTAAACGATCTCTTCGCTCAGATGATTTCGAGAAATGTGAGAATTTCATCGAGCTCCTGTTTCAGTGGCAACAAAGCAGAGACATTTGTACAATATTTTCAGTCTTTTCACAAATGTATTTATAATACATTTGAATCTCCAGTGTATCTCGAATCAGTCGATCTATCAGTATTGGATCGAAAATTATTAGACTTATTAGATTTAGAATTATTATCGAAGATCATCATATTCTTATTTTCTTTGTAAATGAATTTACAATGGTTTGAATCTGATATTTGTAATAATTTCAAATCAGTCTAGATCTGTCAGTATTATCGGATTGAAAATTTGAAGTTGCGTTGTATCTGGCGATCAAACCCCGAGCATTTCAGAATCGTTTAAGACTATTCGAGAGTTTCTCCGCGGATCGCGTTTAAAGACTGCGAGAATCGCCTGAATTCAATTCATCGAACCTTCTTCGCAAATTAAAAATTCCACCCAGATATGACGTATCTGGAATCGTACAACAGTGGAATTCGATTTCACCACGGAGCAACTTTCGACTTTCGTGGTTTCCAGCAAGTTACCGGAAGTTCCAGCTCCAACGAACAAAGTCTTTGAAGTCTACCCTCGGCGTTCTCTCATTTCACAAAAATTGCAACTGCGAAAGACTTTCGACTTTCATATTCCCTTCTCCCAAGGGCTTATCCCTTTGCCCTGGCGAAATTTTTTATTACCACGCCACGCGTCTCGCGCTTCGATAAACATGACCGACCAAACGCGCACTTTCTTTTCAAACCGCGTCCCACTTTAAATTACGTTACTCGTCTTTCTACTTGAACCCTTTCTCTCGAAGACAACGATGTTGCCTCCTTGTAACTCCTTTAAATTCTTATTTCCAAGGAGTTCTTATCTTCCGAGAATATTCGCTTCCCTCGATCCAACGGGGCCAATACAATGCAGCGTGTATTTGAAACCGTACGACGGGGCTTGTAATTCGTGGCACGTACCTGCGGTATTCGAAAAAGTCGGAGAAGGTTCGCTACTTGGATGGATGTGACCGAGCTTGCTGCTCCGACGACTCCGCTGATAACCTTTCGCACTGCAGTTTTATTGCAGTTGTACTCGGCGCCGTCTATATTGCTTATCGATCCTGGAACATAAATCAAGACGCCTCGGCATTAATTCCATCGTACGAACACAATGTGAAATTTCATCGTGCCTTTTTTTGGGGGGAAGGGGGTCATTGTCGCGCTCGCTTCTTTCCGTTTTCCATTAATTTTCAGTTTATATTAACGAACGAATACTTCGTTCATTCCTTTTTTCTTCCGATTAATTTTTCATTGCCTTTCAATGCCTCAGTTTGATCAGAAAAGTGGAAAGAGTCGTTACTCGCTACGCGGTTAAACTGTCTGACCACATAGGGGCTCACTCTATTTAATGTTACTGATCATATGGAGGCTCGTTCTACTTGAAATGTCTGTCCACACAGGGTCCATTCTATTTGGAACATGACTGACCGTAAGACTCATTCTATTTAAAATGTATCTGACCATATAGAGACTCATTTTACTTAGAATGTCGGATAGGGCTTCGTTCTACTTAAAATGCATAGCCACAGAGGCACTTCTGTTTGAAATGCCCGACCAAATTTTATTTTATTCCACTTAAAATGTCTAAACAGGCAGAGGTTTATTCTTAAACGTAGAATAACGAAAGTGCAAATGCAGAAATTCACGGAATGCGTGTATTTAAGCGACGATGTTAGCTTTTAATTTCGCTCTGGAATGTTTCAACTTTTCTCGTCAAAGGACGCGTTGTCCCGCGGAATTTTAAAGAACTCGTAAAGCACGGCACCGCCCGAGGTTTCAGTGGAAGCTCCTCCTTGAAATTTCAGCCGTTTAAAACGAGCCGGGTTGAATAAATTCGACTCGCGTCGGGCAAGAGACACCTCCTCGCACGTATAACGTAGGATTTGAGATGTCAGTTACAAATAAGCGGCTTTCGAATGCAGTTAGTTGCGCGAGTAAGTAAGTAACTGTCTCATATTTTCTAGACACCGATCCACATTCTTCCTCCCTGGAAACGCGCGCACGGTTTACGTAAATAACAGATAGAACAAATAATGATGCAACGCTTACAGTTGTCGGTCTTTCTCGCTGATTGGGCCACATGGTGCAAGCTTGGGGTAGGTTAGTACGCAGAGAGACAAAGCAGAGATAGCTAACTCGTTCGATGTTATACTTGCTCCTCTTTACGCGATGATATCTCAGAAACTGAAGGGGAAATCCTACGGAGATGAAACGATAACCGTTTCAAAGGGGAAGTTCTCCAGTCTCTGTCACTTGCGTTTCGTCAACAAATTACGGACAAGTTTTCCATCACAGTTGCACAAACATTCATCCATTAGTTACAGTACCCATTGCTCTTCGTCCTCGATTTTCGTCTTCGATTTAATTGCAACAAATTAATACACAGATTACGTTTGGTGCTATTAACATCGTTACGGACGTCTATTTTTATCGCTGAGAGTGATTTTAGCGGGGGTAACCCAGAAAATCGGGCCTCTTCAGGTGCAACGCTATAATGCAACGAAAATTAGCAATTGGTTGATTTGGGTCACGTGATTCGTGAGGGGGCGTGGGGTAGACCTCGAGTAGGATTGACGTTGTCTAGTACTGAACGATCGCGCCTGTAATTTTTGTATCGATTCAAATGTTTGCATATCAATAAGATGTCTTTATTTAATTGCAACAAATCAGTGCAATTTTCAGATTTGGCACTATCAACGTAATAACGTCGTAACGAACGTGCGTTTTAATTTTTTGACGTACGAATTAAATGAAATTCGACACGATTCATTTCAACATTTGCGTGAACCTAACAAAAATTTGTCAGTACTAACAAACGTACTAATAAACGAAATTAACAAATTAATAAATAAAAAAAGAAAATGACGAAAGAAAGAACAAATTAATAATTCGATAGTCGTTAGGAAATGCGTGACGTCTGCCAGTCAAAGGGTTCAAAAGCTGTCAGTGACCCGGCGCTTTTAATGCCATCGAGTTTACAAATCACGTTCGTAATTTTCGCCAAATCGCGAAATGCAGGCGTCGCGAATTAAATTCCACCGTAACTCGGGGGACACGTTTAATTCGGCCGGGAGTGCACGCCCGAGACTCTAACGTGATTAGGTCGTCCGTTTTTCCGAAACTCTCCCCCCGCCCCTGTTTTCTGTTCTCGCCGCGGACGAATCTAATTCTCCGGCTGTGTGTGTATCTTTTCGAAGTTGCCGGAAAACGGGGACACGGCCGCGTGACGGAATTTCAGATGACTTTCCCCACTTCTTGCTTCTGATTTCGGAAGAGAACCTAAACTACAATTTTACGCTTCGTTTCGCGCGGCAGCGTGATTCCCGCTCTCCGTCGTCCTACGTGCCCGTCCAACTTTCAAATCGAGTATGAAGTACGAGCGACTCCCTTCGATTCGACGTTTCTGTTTTCTGTTTTCTGCTTCCGTCTCCTTGGCACCAGGCGCGTATCGATCCGGTATGCTCTCGATATTTTTCCTTTTCCTTTTCTTTTTCAATTTTTGACCGTGGTCCAAAAAAGCGACCCGCTCGCTCTGGAATATTCAATTCCAGATGCGTTCCTTTTGTGAACTGGCGCCCGCTGGCTCAAAGCAACTGCGAATTGTTTCCAGGTTCTTTCATTTCGCCGCATTAGAGACGAAATTTTCGCCGATTTGTTTTACGGTGCATTAAAAGTCAGTCATCCAACCGTTTTCTTTCTCTCTCTCTCTCTCTCTCTCTCTCTCTTTGTCCATCTGTTTGCGGACGAATTATTAAAACGCTCTGCGAAAAAACCTTCTAGGAAAGTAGGTTTTTCTCACTGGCGTTACATCGTGAATTTTTTCTCAAAAATTGTCAATTGAGCGAGTTAATTTCGCATATTTCGACATTTATCACCATGGTATTGATTCGCTCGATTGACAGTCCATCGAATACCGCACGCTTTGGAGAAAAATTCAGGCGGCGTAACGCCAGTGAAAAGCTTGCCCCGAGTTTGACGAAGCAAAGGATTCCCTCCGGAATAAAAGACTCCCGAGAAGTTGGAAGCTACCAGGCTCTCCTGATTAATTTGTTTAGTCGCGATTGCTATCATTGCGAGTACGAAGCTCACTTGGGAACTCACCGGTGAAACTTCGCCGGAAATCAGTTCGCAAGTAACGGGATTCCGAATGTTGCAAACGATATCCTCAATAATTACTGTTGTTTCTAGTATCACTATCAAAGCTATCCGTCTTCTCTCGGGAGAATTCTCTTCCGAGATAACACTCTGTGTATAAGAAGCCTAAGAATCAATAAAGTCAATTCAGTCGAGCTGTGAAAAGATTTTTTGCATTTTGTTCATTTCGAAATATTTTAATATTTTCGTACTCACTATTACGCGTCTGACACTTTAATTTTCATAACGAATCAATAGCGCTTTCTTTCATTACAACGTCAGAAACACGCTTTCTCTATTACTGTTCAGTGTTGGTGTCTTGATCAGTATTTTTTTCTTTTTTTCTTTTTTTTGTAGTAATCTCCTTCTACTTCATGCTACTAGCTTCGTCGCGGTTATTTCGAACTAGCTCTCGCAGCTGTTAATAAAGAGATACCACTACCGATTGCCGCGATTGAAAGTTCTTAATCTGTTGCTCCAACAACTCCGTGTGTCAGAACTTCAGTTCTACCGCGAACCGAACTTGCGCTTTTAATCCCCATTTTCTTTCCTGCTTTCATTCGGTAGCACGATCCTCCATTACACTTAATCTACGATTAACAACTTCCAAGTCGCTGAATATTTAATCTTCGCTTCTTCTTCTCAATTAAACGAGAGACCCTCGACGGGAGCACAGCTGAGTGCCGTGCGAATTAAACGCTACTTCGAAAAGTACTTCACTTCACTTTGAAAAGGATAATCTTTACAGATACGAGGATTTACGATCTCCGATTTTCAATCGATCTGTAATTAACAGAGAAATAATGCGTAACGCGTTATTTTACCGACAATCAG
Source organism: Melipona beecheii (assembly GCA_032399605.1). Classification (NCBI taxonomy): domain Eukaryota; kingdom Metazoa; phylum Arthropoda; class Insecta; order Hymenoptera; family Apidae; genus Melipona; species Melipona beecheii. The sequence continues at coordinate 1,750,284 of JAUCMO010000042.1, read as the reverse complement.
CAAATAACGCACGTTGTTTCATCGAGTAATTAATTTCACGTGCACTTTCGACTTCTTTCCAATTTTCGGAACGAGGGCGAATTTTCTGGCAAAATTTCGTTTTTCAAGTCGTTCGGTTCGACATCAACGAAATACTATCTTCAAGATACTAATCCATTAGAGACAGAATATTTTCCAAGCCAGTGTTGATTTGATAAAAATTAAATCAAGTGATGATTTATTTCAGAAATTTTATAGATGCGAAACAGTGCATTTTTGGAGGTTTAAATAATCTTTCGCGAAGCACAAAAAGTAAAAGCTTGCTGTTAGCGCTTTTCTATTTTTCTTAATGTCTCCAATGGAAATTTTATATGTTCAGTCGTCGACGATTCTACTTCGTTAAAAATCATCTCCATTTTCACTTCGTGTTTAACTACTCCAGTTCCCCTGTCGAAATAATCGAACAACAGCAACGCGCCAACTCCTCTTCACAGAAGGTTTTCCAACGCGATATTAATTGATTAAATCCATTCAAAATCGATGGTGTCAGGATAATACGGTCGCTTTTATTTCAGCATTTCCGCATCAGCGTTCGGTGATGGTTCTCTCGCCTGGTGGTTCGATCGTCCGTCGTTCCCTCGTTTCGAATTAATATGGTAATGAGGCCGATTTATGGACCGCGTTGCAAATTGTTTCGTTATTGCGCCGGTTATCTCGGATCGATTAATCAGTTTATGGTAATGACTGGGGGAGAGGCCGCGTTTCGCGAAACACCGCCGACAAAGAAACAAATTCACGGGCAAATTGACAAAGTCTGCCGGTGCCGTTTCAGCGGTCGCGGGGCATTACGCGTCAAATAAATCACCGCGCGTTACCCGCGGCCATGTACGATCGAAATTTCAACAAACCGTCCCGTCCGGAAATTTCATCGTTCGTCCTCTCTCTCTTTTTTTGCGGTATGTAAAAAATTTCTCCCCCGCGAGCTATGAAGTTTCGAACAGCCGTTCTCTCGACCCTGTTCAGCTCGGAGGAACTTTCGAATAATTGACTAATTCGGGAACGGGGTTTGTTTTAGCGGTGCAACAAGTACATCGAACTTCGTCAGCATTAAACAAAGCGGCGAAGTTAACCCCTGTGAATACCAATATTTTCTTTTTTAAAAATTCAAGACTGCGATGTTTATCCTCTGTTAAAGTTGCTCGAAAACTGCCTCGGAACTTCGTCTGTTCTTCCTCTGGTAATTTGTTAAATCCAGAATATTCGAGTTTGTTTTCCTTTTAACTTCTCTTCCTCGCCTGTGAGAAGAAATTGTTTCTCTTCTTACGAAATGTTAATTTGTGTACTGAGTTGGCGTACGATCCGTCGCGCTGTCTCTCCGTCGTTTCGACAGTTCCATCACTGTTCCTCTCGAACAGAAGCACGATCTTCAGAGACTGGCTCGCCCGTCTCTGGCACGCTGTTTCACGTAGTTTCGCATGTTACAGTAGCACCTGTTGAATCGTACCGGCTTATATATCCGATACCCGGGGAACAAATCGCGGGGTTGGAAGAACGCGCTGAAGCCCTCCTCCCACTCGCTGTAAACTCGCAATAATAAGGCGTTGCGCTAAAGTTATGCGACCGAGCGACAATGGCGGCCTCGCGAGAACTGCAAAATTGCACGCACGTTTCAACCAGATCGATCTTATCCCGAACCGATCGTGCGGAAAATTTGTGAAATTTGAAATTTCAAGTCTTCCGCTCAAGACCGAAGAAGCTCTGTTGATTCTTTCGCTAGATTCTTTGGGAGATTTTGGATAGACGTACATAGCATACGTCAATCACGATAATCTACTGTGAACGACGAAATTTCTCGTCAACGTGTATTTTTTAGAAAGTATGTTAAAATAATATCGTTTATTTTATCACTGAAAGTGATTTTAGCGGGGGTAACCTCGGTAAAATCGGGCCTCTTTAGGTGCAACGCTGATGCAACGAAAATTAGCGATTGGTTGATTTGGGTCACGTGATTCGCGAGGGGGCGTAGACCTCGAGTAGGAGTGTCTGCTACTGAGCGATCTGTAATTTGTTTTCTATCGATTCAAATGTTTGCGTATCAATAAAATTTTATGATAAATTTATGGTCGTCTTCGTTTCCTAGTCAGAACAGTTGCTTGTGGGCCTTTCAGTGAGACGAATCGTACTGGGTCGTGCAGTTTTTTATCTTCATTTATTTTACATACTATATTTATTATTTATGATTTATTATACATACTATACCACACGCGTTGCTAGTCTTTTATTGCAACGTTCAATTATACAGATATATCAAACTACAGTATAATTAGATATATTGATTAGAAACGTTGTAGATGCACTCATATTTTGATCTTTGTTTATTGTACACACTATTATACATATTACTAGTCTCTTTATTGCAACGTTCAATTAGATACATTGACGTCTAATAAATCGCGGTATAAAGTATAATTTAATGAATTTCGTCCCGCAATTTCGTTTCGTAATTTCGGCCTCTGTGCAGCGCGGTATTAATTAATTAGGTCCGATAATTGATCGTGCGAGGATGACTTGAAGCGGCGGGGGAAACCTTAAAAGGATTAAATTCATATTTAACGTTCGTAATAGCGAATCGCTCTACATTCCGTTCGTTATGCAAATGCAGTCCCGCACGGTGTGCTCATTACACCAACTCCATAATCCGCGAACCTCGGCCACCTCGAAAACTTTCACGATCCCAAGCCTTCGTGTAATTAAAATTGCACCGTGGCTCGAATCGCGCATAATAATCGCTTCTCTCTTTTTTCCTCCCCCTTGGTACACTCCCGATGCGACTAATTACTAATAACGCGGGACTTCGTTAGACTCTCGAGTGTCTAATTATTCGACGTGCAGGATTTTCAGATTCTCGAGGACGTCGCTTATAATAGAAGAATGTTGATAAAAAGAGTTGGAATCGTTTTCCTTTAATTGTTTTAAACATTTCTCGCGATTACCGTGACAATGTACGTAATTTCGTTCAACGGCAAAAGTTTCATCCTTTCTCTCTTAGCCTTTCTCCCGGAAAATCTCGTGGAAAATTTTGTTTCGACAGATTTCCTACGACTCACGTACCGCGAATCGAGTCTGTAGAAAGTTCAGTTGGTCAATTCGATTTCTGAGTGGTTCGATTAATGTGATTTCCAGTATGCCTGACCACACACGCGCCTATTCCACTCGATCGATCTATACCTCACTTTTGTCGAGAGTTCCATCTTCCGTAGGTTAAATATTGGCATAATGAGGGATGAAAGGATTGCTTACGAGCATGAATCGTAGAATAATTGGAACGTGGAACAATCTTGAAGGAAGTAGTCCTTCTTTCTCTCACACTTTGCGAAATATTTAAAGGGGCCTTTAATAATTCAACTGCAATTCTGCAATTCCTTACGTTCACGACTAATTAAAAATCTCTTTCCCCGTACGATACAATCAGCTTTGGTATGCGAAAGTAATCTCACAAATAAATTTCAAAGAAACGACGAAACAACCTCCTTCGAAATACATAGATTCCTCTCCGTCCTCTTAAAAGAATAAATATTTCATCCGACACGACTCCCTCGAAATGTATATATATATATATATACGTATATAGAGCAATGTTCCACGAATAAACACGGCTCTCTCCGATTTTACACGACCTTAAAGCGCGGGATGGGGAAGGGGTGAAAAAAAAGTCCATCTTCTCTCGCCTCTGGTTTCCTTTCATCGGCAGCTGAGATCGATCTCGAGCCACTCCATTCATCCAGCCGTTCCTTATCAAATTTTCAGAATCATAATTCAAAGCGAGAAGGGCGGCGGAGGGGGGGAAGAGGAAAAGAAATTAGCTGATTCCGCACAATCCTCCTATCCTCTTCTTTCTTTCTTCGCTCTTCCTCATTTCGATTCTCCACTAATACACACGTACACACGCACAGGGATCGCGGAAATATTTGTAGAGGAAACTAGCTGTCGCTTCTCCACACAGACAGTGCAAATGTTTGCCGAAGGCTTAACATGCGGGTGGTAAGAGGGTTTCCCGTCGGGCTGTGAATCTTCCGTGGCGGTTCACATTCTGTGTTCCGCTCGTCTCCGCTCGAATTCAACCGATGAAACCTTATCGCGCGTGTAGAAAAACCAAAGATATTTCTCGGTAGACTGGTCCCTCTTTGATGAGAGGTTCAGTGTAATTCTCTCTCTGCACTCTCTCTGATGTATACACTGTGTAAATAAATGAAGTTTATTGGCACTGCCAAGTTTAGGTATCAGGATGAGGTTCATCCTCGTTGTTTGACTTTTAGTTTCTAGGTTATGAACGAGTTTGTTCAATATACATCCTCGTAGAGGTTATGTTTGTCTCAATGAATTTTAACGTCCCCAAACAAATAATTCTTTTCGTAAATTTCACGCCGGTCGATATAAAGACGGTCAATTTCTCAAAGCTCATTTCGTATAAATAAATTTAGTATATTGCAACAGTTTTCAGTTCTGCGAGCAACGCCACAAATACAAACACTGTTCTTGAAAGAGTCCTAATAAAACTAAGTCCATGTATCAAGATAAAGTTCATCTCTACGTTTGACTTTTAGTTTCCAAGTTTCATAAATTCACGTCAGTTGATATAAAGACGGTCAATTTCTCAAAGCTCATTTCGTATAAATAAATTTAGTATATTGCAACAGTTTTCAGTTCTGCGAGCAACTCTACAAACACAAGCACCGAAAGAGTCCTAATAAAACTAAGTCTATGTATCAGGATAAAGTTCATCTCTACGTTTGACTTTTAGTTTCCAAGTTTGTTCAACTCGTAGGGATACATTTCCTTCAATGAATTAGCTGACGAACATTTCTCAATTTTTTCGTAAATTCACACGAGTCATATAAAAATAATCGGTGAATTTTTTTACAAACGCTATTCTTGAAATCTAGCTGACGATGAGTGAACTTACGAAAAAGTATCGAACGAAGAAACGAACAAAATACATGTATCTTTTGTTCACACCTACTCATTTTTTCATCGCGTAACGTTAGCACGTTTCGCTCACCAAACGAAAGAATTATTCCTTTTTAAAAATTCTCTGAAAAAGATCGTCGAAAAAGGCGAGACGATATTATAGAAAACGGTACTTCGAACAGATTGCACTTTGCACGATCGACGCATTTTGTAAATCGACCCTCCCCGAGTTATTATCTCATCGATCCGCTCGTTTCTCGGCCCGCGAAAAGCGACGTTTGGGATTTCGACGCCTCGAGGATTCCCTCGAGGAACAAAGTTCGCGACTATGAGCGTCGGGATTTCGAAAACGTTCGGTGTTGCCTCACGGACTCGCTAACTTTGAAACACTTGAAGCACGCTCGGGCGTGCAAAGCTCGCGAAAATTTAAGACGCATCAAGCTTCCGGGATCCTGATTTCAGACGGAGACGCGCGATAGTTTCAAAGTGATGTCGAGGATTTCGAGGTCAGGTTTTCGACCTCACTCTGGAATAGTCGCGTATTATACATAAATATTTGAAGGAATTTTTTATCACTGAAAGTGATTTTAGCGGGGTAATCCAGAAAATCGGGCCTCTTTAGGTGCAACGCTAATGCAACGAAAATTAGCGATTGGTTGATTTGGGTCACGTGATTCGCGAGGGGGCGTGGAGTAAACCTCGAGTAGGAGTAGCGTTTTGTTTCGTACTGAACGATCGCGCCTGTAATTTGTTTTCTATCGATTCAAATGTTTGCATATTAATAAAATTTTATGGGAAAAAAGTCGTCTTCGTTTCCTAGTCGGAACAGTTGCTTCTGGGCCTTTCAGTGAGACGAATTATACTCGGGTACGAGTCGTGCAGTTTTTTTTTCTTTTTTTTTAACGACGTTCGAGCGTGTGTTAAGCGCAGCTGATAAGGTTGAACGCGTTCGTTATTACGAAATACCTTCGGGTTCGTGGCGAATTGCCGACAGAGTTATTGGGGCACAAGTTGCAGCGTCGTTTCAGCATGAAATTCTTAACAGCCTCGTTAATTGTGCGTTGGTACGGGCTGCACAAGCATTCGTTAGAATGCTTTTCTCGCGTAATATCCAACGCTGACGATATTTATCCTAGCTATAGAGGAATTCCTTTAGATTTATTTGTTTCAAGCGTGGAAAAACCTGCGCGAGTAAAAAGTTGCGTATTTACTTTCACTTATGGTTTCTGATCAGTGACAGGTCTTGGCAGTTGAAACATTATACGTGTAATTTGAGCTCGAAAGTTTGAGCAAGTTTAGATTAGGCACGTAGGGTTTCCTCTCACGAACAAAATCGAGCGAAACTTGAACCCGAAAACTAAACGCAACACCGAGGGAGAGCGGGTTGAGGGATACCTGTTAGCTCTCGTGGATTTAGCAGGATTTACGTGTTGGAGAATCTCATTTTGCGCGAGTGGGATACGTTTCGGTGCGGAGATAAATTCTTGAAGAAGACAATTGACGTTCCCCTGCCTGGGGGAAAACTGGGAGAAGAAGAGCGTAACAGGGTGCGATGTTTCGAGGAGGACGAGAATTCATTTTCAACGACGTAATAAATCTGATTGTAAAATTACAAAATTACCGAGTACAATATAATAAAAAAAAGAAGAAATTACAAATACAATCTACGAAAAAACTGCACGACTTGTACCCCAGTACGATTCGTCTCATTGAAATGAATCACGTGACCCAAATCAACCAATCGCTAATTTTCGTTGCATTAACGCGAAGAGGCCCGATTTTCTGGGTTACTCCCGCTACGATGAAATAAAAAATCACAGATCGCAGAGAATCGATTTTCTACCGAACAAATAAAATTGCAATTCCAGACCGAAGAAATGGAATTTCAATTCTAACGAATGACCAGTCGCGAATCTTTCTATTGAAAGTTCCTACTTACTCGGAGTTTATACCGCCAAATTAGGTCGCACAGAGTGCGTTGGCCCGTGAATTCGCGAACGTGTTAATTTGTGCACTTTGATAAAATCCGGCCGATCGATCAAAGTTGTTAAATGCACGCGAGTTGGTCGATGCAAAGGTGAATCCTGAGGGTGCAACAGTGCGGCAATACCCGAAGGACGTCGCGCAAAGATGGATCGCGGCGTCGGTGTATTAGATTAGGAGGGTCGTCCTCGAGCCAGCTCGATCTATCCTTTTTAGCTCCTGTTGGAAGACGGGGCTTTATTTCCATGGATCTTCGAACGCGACGACGTTCCGCGTTTCTTATGCATGGCGCGGAGGAAGAACGGAGAGTTGAGGCTTCAAAGGAGTTAACAAGTGTGAAAGTTGGGGGGGAAGAAAATTAATAAAAGTCGGAAAGGTCGAGAAAGAAGAGAGAAACTGTCGATCGAGGGTCGCGGAAGATGAATTCTCAAGGAGCTCGTGGCTTCTCGATTTTATTGATATCGACGTGGATTTAATTTCCAATTTTGGCAGCCGAGAGTGGCTGCTCGGGACTCCATCTCCATACTCCGTGTGGGAAATATAAATGAGGACGACTCTTGGCTCTCGCGAGCGGCGCTTTCCACCGCTGAATTTCGAGTTTTGAAACGGCTGGCAGACGTCAGCCGCAGTCATTGTTCACGCCCGATTCTCTTCTACCTTGTGATTATTTTGTACACAGTCGGGAAAAAACTCCTCTCTGTTCGAAATTCTGGGATCCCAGTTATCAATCGTAGTTACTTTCCACTGTCGAAATTTCCTACAAGCTCTTCTTGAGGTATTCTTTTTTAAACTCGAAGGGCTTATCGATTCTCCCGTCCGAACGAATCGAGCGGGAGATATACAAAGCTTCGATCGAGTTTCTCGAAAGGGCCGGTTGAAAGTTAATTATCGAGCTTATTGGCTGATTAACATTCGCGAAAGTTTCATCCTGTTCTAACCCAGATTTCACGAAACGTGGCCAGTTCGTGTTCAGTGAAAGACAAAACACGACGGAATAGTAAGATGAACGTTTCGTTGAAGGAAAAATAAGGAGCATTCGAACATTGGAATCAAACATCGAACATTCTCGTTCTTTTATGAGTTTCAACGTTCGCTCTTCTTCTTTTCGGTGTAATTAAATTTTTGATTCTGACGTAGTTAATTGCCAAAAAAAAAAGAAGAAGAAGAAGAAGAAGAAGAAGAAAAAGAAGAAGAAGAAGGAAGAACCAAGGACAAATAAAAGAAGTGGTGCAACGCTGGAGGATTGCACGGAGAAGCTGGTTAATAATTCAGCAGCGTTGCTCTCGCGGGTGCAGTAACCGTCGCCGGTTCCAGTTCACTTTTCGTCGCGCTTCGAGTGTCTCCGAGACGATAACACGTGCTACAAACCTCGAGGGTGTCTTAAATCTCTTTGCAGCGGAGTTTTCTTTCAACTAAAAGCCCTGATGGATAAACAATGAAAGGCGGAAATGCCGGGAGAACTTCCCGCAATAACGGTTAGTGAATCGTCCTTTTGGATAATCTTTACGAGAAGGAACATGGAACGGGTGGAGAAGGAAGACCGAGGAGAAACAGACGGATGTTTTCTGAGCTTTAAAAATATTTGTTGCGGGACGAGAAAATTGAACGAGAAATTCGCAGGTTGCAACCTAATAATCACCTGCAATACATATTTATTCACGTCGCGGTTTTCTGTGGATAATTATGCTAAATGACAATTACCGAGTTGCGGTGCTGGTCATTTGGAACTTGAAAGACCAGGTTTCAGTTTCGCTAATTAGCGAACGAACAAAGGCAAACCCAGGTAATTTGTACGTTTTTTGGTGATCGGGCAAGACTCAAATTTGCACACTCAATTACTAAATGGCCTTTCGCGAATATTGGTCCGTGTCGTCGATGGAACGCTAATTTTGCCGCCTCGATGGCTGATTTTCGACGAATAATTAAAAACGAATCGGCATGGAGCAATCGTTCGTAGAAAATAATCCGTAGAGAATTGGTTGGCTGGTTAATTGATAATTCGTGAAAATATGAATCACGCGATAATACGTCAGAGCCAGGAGACACGCGCGTGCTCCTTCGTTCGAACGCGAAAAAATATTCGACTGCAGCGTTCACGTGTGTATTTGCGTCAACGAAATTATCACGGGGAGGGGCGTGTGTCACCAAGTGTGTCAAGATCTTTTCTTCATCGATCCTTTGAAACTCGCTTCTGCTCTGTAAAAGTTTGCCCGAGTCGTGCCGGAAACATCCGCGGCATTGGCAAACTGAAATTACCAAGTCGGCGACGGTGCTCTTTGAACTTACCTCGTCTGTAAATACGCCGCTTAATGAACTTGGAATTCACCTCGGAATTTTCGGCTCAAAATTCCCTCACGGCTGATCTCGCGCGACTCCTTCTTTCTTCCAGCTGACAATTTATTCGCCGCGAACCTGGTTACAAATTTGACGAAAAAGAATTTACGCCGCGAGGTTGGAATAAATGTGAAAGTTTTGTAGTTTTTGTAAATTTGTATGAGAAAAGAGAAACAACCAGGTCGAAATCATTTTGTTGAAACAACGACACGAGAAAACGAAAATAGATTTCTCTCCTTCCACGAAATTCCGTTTCTCTCGCCGATAACACGTAACGTGATAAAACTCTTCGGCCCGAAGGGTCGATTTGATTAGCATGTTATTTCGCCAGCTGCATCACTGATTTTTCATTATCGATTCCTTCACATGTAATAAGAATTCCTCGAATTCGTCGCAGAGGAGCCTGAGTTCGAACACGATCGAATATTTGCCGTGCTTTCTGACTGAAAATTAGGAATTCAATCATGGAAATTCAAGAATAATCAGTCAATAATAATTCGGTTATTCCTTATTTCTACGCGAGGAAAATCTTGGCGAGTTTTCAATTTAAATTTGAAAAAGAAATTTTTCCCAAGTATGGAATCGAAAATTCCTCGAATCGTAGAGAAGCCTGAGCTTGACTAAAATAAAATATTTGCCGTGCTTTGTGACTGAAAATTAAAAATTTAATTACGGCAATCGATCAGTCAACAATAATTCGGTAAATAATTAACGTATAAACGCGTGTAAAAGATCGGCAATAATTAATTTACACGAAGAAAATGTAGACGAATTTTCAATTTAAATTTTCCAAGTACGCAAGTTTCCGCGATTTTATTCTGAAGAAGCCCTTAAGCTCGAGTATCCGCCGTGCATTGTGACTGAAAATTAGGAATTCAATCGTTGTAATTAATTCATCAGAAATAATTAACGCGTTAATTAATTTCCACGCGAGGAAAGTTCTCGGCTGGAGAGTTTTCAATTCAAATTTCAGGGAAAATTCTCCCAAGTACGAAGAGTCGAAGAGAACAGAGAATTGCAGCTTCATTGCAGTCGAAATTTCATCCTACCATATTTTCGAATCTACTTGTTTCCCTTCCGTACTTTCATAGAAATCGAAAGCGTCTTCATCTGATGGAGGCTGTCCCGCTAGGCCTTAACCTCTTGCGCTGGTCGAGAATTTTTTGTTCCAAATTGCGACATTTTCTCAATTTTAAGTATATTTAAATATAACCCAGGCAAAACAAATGACGAGTTTATTACTTCTTAATAATTTCTATTTAATGATATCATACCGACGACTTCAAAAGAAAAAGAAAGCGATGAATTATTGTACACGGTTCGGTCACTCGTTATGGTCCGCGCGTACACTCGCACCAGTCGCCAGCGCAAGGGGTTAATCCGTTTGGTTGCATTCTGTACTCGAGTTATATATATTTCAATGTCTCCCTCAATTTTCGCGGCTCAGTTTCCTCGGGGTAGTTTCACACGTAACAGGAGTGAAAAGTAGATTATGTTAATCTCTACCTAGTTGTCGACTAACTCGGTTGCTTCTCCTATTAAACCGGCACTTTGAGTCTGAGATGTTGCCATTATCCGCGAGATATGATCGTTATCTGTTTGATAGAGACGAATCTCCAGCCAAGGCACACAGGCGGAAATCGGTCTGCAAATGGGGAATTTATGGAGATTCTTAACACTAGAACTACCAAAGTAATCAAAATGTAATTTTCGTTTTAGATATTTTATGGACCAGCGTATTTTTACAGATTTACTCTGTCTAAAATCTTACCCTTGAAGCTTCTGTCTTCATACACTCACACACACAATCATATGTACGTATTTTTCTTAAGACTAGACAAATATTCCCAAGTCTGCGATAATCGCATCGGTCCGATTCAGAAAGAAACTCCGAACAACGAGATTTCCACATATTTGGACACTCCGCATACTTATCGTGTGGCACGTACGTTCGTGCGACGATTTTCAGGCCGTTATTTTCAAAAAGATTTTCATGAAAGCGAGTGAAAAGCGAGCACTCGTCCTCGAAGTGCTCGCTTTTCGCTCGAAAAAGAAAAAAGGAAAAAGAGGAGACACATTGGCACAAACGCCGCCTCTGGAGCGTGCTTCTCCGACTTTCTCGCCCGTTGAAAACCGTTTCACGGCGCGAATCTTTCCTTCCGCGAGCCTAAACGAGTCGCATCGCGTGGATTCAAACCTTTCGAGACCTGCGTTGAATACGTTTCCGATTTCACGTTGGGACGCGAGAATGAACGCGGCACCGGCGCGGAAACGGCTCGCATTCGGCCTGGCTAGCTCGCGATTTATGCGAGGCAGGTCTCGTTAGGGACCACCCTCTCGAGTTGATATAACGCGGCAGTAATTAATTACACAGCTCAAAGAGCTGTTCCCTATCGCCGGCGATGGATACGCGTGTAGGAATGTCTCACTCGGTTTCCCGTTTCTCGTTGGTCATTAAGTGCTATTGCTTCCTTCAACGGAGCCGAGGGGAATCGGACCTCTCTCCTCAGGCCTGAGAAATGTGCGGTTAATGGCAGCAATGGCGGACTGGTCTGTTTTCACAATACATTGCTTTTGGTGAGCGAAAACGCCGCAACTTCGGATACATTTGCAAACGCCTTTCGCGAATGCCTACGCTACATTATTATTACCTTTCTCTGAATATTATTTCTCGTCATTTTTCTTCGTTTTCGCCAGACTCGAAGCTTCGGGTGAACTTTATTCAAAGCGTTCGTCACTCGTGAAGCGCGATCGTAATTACGTCTGTCGTTGCGGCAGCTTAATTCAGGTTTGCACACACGTGTGTTGAAGTTTCGCGGTTTCCGCGAGCTTCGATCATCGCGGTCGATATGTAGAGAGCCGAGCACGTTTCTGCACGTTTCTGACCGTTCAATCGGTCCAGAACGTGGTCGAGTGGCGCAACGGGACAAGGAGAAGAATGTCTCTTAACAGAGAGTGAGAATGCAAAGAACGGAGGGAATAAAGGGAAGGCAAATCGTGGAAACGATTTAAGTGGTTTCGAGTCTCCTGTTCGTGATTAAGAGAGAGTCAAAAATGTCAAGAGCAACGTACCTGAGAGCAGAGACCTTGCCAGAGAAAATCTTTTTGTTTCCCGAAGGATAATCGATAAGCCAGTTGACCGAGCGCGAAAAGTCGGATAAATCCAAACTCCAATGCACGGTTCCGTGTTCCGCCGGAACAGCCGTACAGGTAATTTTTAATCCCGATCTTCGCGAGGCGCTCACGTCCCTGCTTGAAATTCAATCCACGTGGAGCGTGGTTCTTAACGCTCGGCGGGCGAAATTAAGAACACCGTACTCGCCCGAACGATTTATCCCTGACAACTGGGAACACCGTCGCTCGTATATTCACCGCGCCCGAAGAAATTCTAATCCCTTCGAGCGAAGAAGTTACCACGCCGTGGCGAAACGCGGACACAACCGCTGCCCGTGTGTACGACGATGGCGTTTACCGCGATGAATCACGTAATTCACGTTCAGCGCGATGCGTTTCGCTGAGCGATCAGCTCGTGCGTCGTTTCCAGCCGGCGGATCGGGGACAATAAATCCAGCTCGTCGTCGTTCACTTTAATTCGTCTGGTGATCGCGAGTCACTTCAATCACGCTACAAACCGCCATGCAGAGTCGAAGACGCTCTCGTTGCCTCGGTTGCTCCGACCGACCATTGTTCTGCGGATTTACGCACGAACGTACACGAAACAATCGTCGACGAATCTTTAACTTAACCCTTCTATGGGTTAAAGCTCACTTACCGATATTTCGTTTTTTGTCAGACATCATTTAATTTCCTCTAACAAGCTATATATAATACATCGTGTTTATTAGGTTTAGGTTAATATTACAAGAACTATCGACGATTAAAGCATGCAATTTCAATCGGACACGTTCAAGTCTAAAAAAATAGAGAAACTTTGATACAGTGGAGAGCGTACAAACCTTTGTTTATACATTTTAGGGAAAATTGTTCAAATCTTTAAAAATACCCTGACAGAATGTCGCATAAAATGTCGGAGAACCTGTTTAGAAATAATTATCCTTTGGAAAATTATCGAAAAGCGAATCACACCTTCGATTTCAGCTCGCAGAGTATGTGCCGTGATTATCAGAGAATAGAAATTATTTGCCGAATGATCGATCGGACGTTGAATTCCTTCAATTTGCGCGGCTTTTAATTTACCTTTTGCTTGAACAAAGTCGGCTGAGTGTGTCGTAATTATCGGGGCAACGAAATTGCGCGCAACCGGAGAAAGTAATTGTGAAAATGACTTGGCCGCGGCGAGTTTAATAAAAAGCGGCATATTTTAAAACGACGTCGGCGTTTCACGGCGCGAGCGAGAGGGAATTGCCGATTCCGAGAGGGAAATAATTTCGTCGGAGATTGATTAATTGTATGGGACGAACGCAACGCCGAGGGGGAACATGGAAAACGTTCGGTTTCTTATCGCCGGTAGATTAGTTTCTTTCTCTTGGTTTTCGAATTTGCAATCCGATCATTTTTCTCCGCGAGGGAGGAACCTCTTTATTTCGCACACAGAAGTAAGCAATCAATTTGGTTTTCCAATGTAAAACCTTTCCAATGTAAAACCTGCTCCTAGACCTATAGAACGCGATGCTAGGGTAGGTATTTGCTAGACAAATGAATCACGTAGCATCGAAAGCTCAGACTCCTGCCTCGACCCCTTCGATGTACCTTCTCGTACGATTTAATCAAAAAGCTCTATTCTATACGGTGTTAACAGGTCAACAGTTTCTGTGTATTGCCGTTCTTCGTGCGAATCTGTCGATAATATCACTTGCTACGGTGCGAATTGAGTTACACGACGGTGGTCATTCGGTTTCAAAAAATTCCGATTCTACAGTTTAGAATTGGCAAAAAGATAGAGTTAGTCGATAATTCGCGAACTGAATCAGCTGAAAAATCACAAAGTGGTATCGTGCAATTTCTAGCAACGATTTCAAGCCATACGTCCGAACATATAGGGCTTTCTTCTCCTTGGTCCTCTAGAGTCTCATCTTCTACACGTTGTAATTGTTTAAAAATATTGACAGCTCAATAAAACTATAAAATTCATTAAATTCTTCAATCTTTTTCAAAGTCGATCGATAATTTGGTAATTTAATCAACGCAAAGTAGCATTGCACAATTCCTATGTCAACGATTTTAAGCTTGTCTGACCATATACGGTCCTATTGTTCTTGGTTTCTAAAGTGCATTAAAAATTCACAAACAATTGTTCCTAACTGTTGACTTTCAAATGTAAAATTCACTAAACTTTTCAAACTGAGATTAAAAATACCGATTCTTTTTACCAAGATCTTCTCCTACCACGTTCGTTTCAATCCGGCGCTACAAGCACCGTATGTAACTCGCGCCGTACATGTTACAGTTGCGTTATATCGATTGTCGAGTGATATAGAAACAGAGTACCTCCGAGTGATTCACCAATATCCGCCTCGAGTCTCAAGCGCTCTAATGGAGATTTAGTGGCTTTAATGTCGATGATCATTACCGGATTTCTGATAGGCCGCGCCGACGAATTGGGCAGACCTCGAGGATACGTGGAATTTAATTAATCCTGCAAATGGCCCGCGTGTGTTCAACGATCACCGAAACGCATCAACAGCTAGCTGCAATATATAAGAATTAGGTAACAGACGATACGTAGGTGTAACTGTGTTTCTTCGTGCGCGTGCTTAACCTTGGTCGATGTGCTGCTACGCACACTGACGGCGAGGAAGTAATTCACAGACAGAACGATTTACTCTTCGTTAGGGCTTCATGCAAATAAAACGTATGCACTCTGCCCTCGCGCACGTGCCTGTTCTACTCTGGCCGTAAGTCATTCGGACATAGTTTGTTAGTTCAGCAGTAAAAGATATAATGGAGTTATAATGGAGGTATAATAGTAATATTTTGATAATAATATTTATCCGTGGGCGGCTTGTTTGGTCACACGGCTGAGCAAACCACGTGGACCCTTGTTATATGGAAATGTAATTATATGGAAAAACAATTGCGTCGTTATAGAATATAATGTAGAATTTATCCTGCGAGTGGAAGTGCCTTGTCGATGGCGATAAACGAGAACTAACGTTTAAGAAATATTTTTACTAAGTATATATATATAATTATATATATAAATTTATATTTTATTTAATTATATATATATATTATGTATATACATTATCCGGAGGTATATTTTTAGCAAATATATATACAATGTTTGATTAATCTCTGAACAATTTAATCGGTCAAATTAAATCTGATCGATTTAATTATATCGAACAACAAGCGTCTCGTTTCGATTTTGCGATCGTGACCTCAGTATTCTACCAGGTATTTTCTGACTTGCGAACGTTACGTCGCAAATACGATATTTCATCGTTGCACGAGACTGATATTTCATCCGAGTCACAGCCCCGATTTAATCGAGTTGGAGGATCGAGGATCGAATTCGCGAAATTCGTTTACTTTTTTAAGGTTGAATAAAGCTTTCGTTACGTTGCGCATTCTGCCGGCGGCGTTCCAGTTGCAAATTGTTTTCTGGAAAGCTAGGCTAGGCCTCCCGTCCTCTCTCTCCTTCAAAGTCGGAACTTTTAATCGCCAGGAAAGAAAATCGAAATTCCAAGCGGAACGTTGCTTTTTTAATTGGACAGAATCGTTGGTCCCGCTCGCCTGTTTTTCTTTTTATTTATTTCTCGAGTCGACACGATACACGCGCTAATCGCTCGCACACCTCGAGCACTTTGCTCGATTTTGTTTCGCGCCACGGTAAAATGTCGGCGAGAAAAAGAAAGAAAAATTGCCAGCGCAACTTTTTTGCGCGATTTTTTTCCCTCGAACCTTTGAGGTGACGTATTTTTCGTCAAAAGATTGAGATTAAATTTCGAGATTTTCTTTCAAAGCGTTTCTAAATATCGTTCGAAACGGGCCCCCCCCCCTCCCCCCTCTCGAATTTTTGCTAACTTGTTGCAAACGCAGCGGCCGAAAAAAGAAAAATTGTCACCTCTTTAACTGTAATTAAAAACGCTTATCAACGCGCGACCGTGGCTCGAGTGAACGAGTGAACGAGTGCGAGATTTATCGGTGTAAACGCGCTGGTTCGACGCTTACGTGGCAGAGATGGCTAATGGCGTTTCCATCTACTTTGGCAATTAAATTACGCGGCACCGCGTCAATTTCAGATAATCAGGGCGGCTCGTCATTTCGAGATACAGCCACTTTCTTTCCCAATCTTCCATCTCTGCAGCAAGTATCACGTATCTTCGGAATTTATGTTTAACTCCTTCTGCATTCCGTCCCTTCGAAGAAAAGACATCGCGCCTAAACTTGGCTGACAACTCGGACTTTTCTTTTTATAATTGCTCTGCTAACTCTAAGGAATGACGTTACAGTTATAATTAATTAAAATTGAGGTTGCACGACGTTATCCGAATAGATGCCTAGAGTGGAAGCTGCGAAAAAGGCTTCTTGACGTAAGAAGAACGAAAAGCAATATCACAATTATAATTAATTGTAATTGACGCTGTTTGCCTGATTTGCCGGAAGAACAAAAGCATTTCAGATCAAAGCATCACAATTCGTTGGAATAATTCACACAAGCTGAACTTCCTATTGCTTCCTACGAAATAACGAACGTGCTTGAACGATTAGTGAAATACAAAATAATCACTGTGAAGTCGTCAGCAAAGTATAATCAACGACAAAATTTAATTTTCATTCAGCACCATTTGAACGGCACGATTATTTTCGAGTACGACGATGCCATGTTGCATCGATGATTACTGTGAAAACGACATCGCGCATGAGCGAAACGCAATCAACAAAATATTAAATACCGTTTAATCGATACAGGATGATTCTATTAATGATCGACAAAATTTTTAATTTTCACTAAATACCGTTTGAACGGTGTGATTATTTTCAAGTAGGATAATACACAGATGATAATAGTTTCAATTCTTCCGCAGCTTCAGGTCGAAAGACACATAAATTCCGTCTGACCACCGGAGAGGATCGCTACCATAGGTCTGCTACCGCGTAATAAGCGCGATAACGTGTAAATCAAGCGGCAGCGAAAGAGGATGAATCGTTGGATCGAAGAGGTGTAACGAAGCGCGGCAGCCGGTCGCAAACAAACATCGAATCGATCGCGAGTGACCGCGCCATAAACCAAGTTCACGTCCGCCGTCGGATTCGGTCCGTTTCGCCGGACGAACTGCCCGTTCAGCCCGAAGGGAACTGGGCCAGACACTCTGTAGATCCGTTTCTATCCCGAATGATTGATCGCGTCTTTGTTCCAACGCCGGCTAGCCGCGGATACACGCTGCGATCAAACGTGGCCGTTTCAACGCGCGCATCGACGTTGCAACACACACCGGCTTCGAAAGCTCGGCGCCCGATTCCTTTTCGACAGTTTGGTCGAAGCAAGCCGAAGCGATGATGTATGGATCGTGATACCATCATCTTCCTTCGGCCAACAATAACGGCTCTCCACACTCCTCCCCGTCGCGGAGTCGTTTCCTCTCTTTCCAAACTTGAGATATAATAAATCGACGAGAGTTATTTTCCACGCTCTCGAGGGAGTCTTCCTCGTTGGTCTGCCGTCTGATAGAGGATAGAGACCCGAAAGAAGGAAATCTTTCCCGCGCGGAGATCATCGATACGCAAGCTCGCGAGAAATAAGCATCTCGGTGATCGAAGAGCGAATCGAACCGACGGAACGATAACTCGAAGTACGAAGCGTGTTTCGAATTTTTCACGCTGTGAAAAACCCTTTCTATCGAGGATGAAAGATATTCATCCCCTTTCTCGAGGAACTAACGCGAGGAATTAACCGGTGGAAAATTCTCGTCTCGCGTTTCGTTACTTTCAAAATGATATCGCTCGCGCTGAAGGAATCTCGTTTATCTTGCTGCCTGGAAGGTTCGGTCACGAATCTCGTGTGTTTGTTTGTCCGCTCGAGAGAGAGAGGAACAAGTTTCGAACTCGTTGCGCTTCCCTTTCAAAAAGGTACCCTCGTCATAGGAGAAGATGCGCTCCGCGAAAGTCGCACGGCTGGGAATTTTTCCAGAAATTTCCTGGCCGATTCGTTTGATGCTTGAGCTTCAGGAGAGGAGTTTCGAAGGAAATTTCAGCGACGCGTAGAGATGCGAAACGTACGTACGTGCTTTTGATCCGAGATCTCTCGTTCGTTTGTTTGTTCGACGTTTATTCGACACGCGTGAAGCTTCTTTTTTCCACCAGTTACATTTTCCTGGTTATCGTGGGAAGATTAAAGCGATACCTCTCCCTTTGTTGTCTGCTCGCAGTATCGAGTTTCCATCAATTCGACAAACGTGTGCGCGTTGTCCTCGTAACGAAGTTTAACTGCAATTTAGCCAGAATCGCGCGATAAAGAAGGGAAAAGACAAGAAAGATCAGACTCGCCGTCTTGTTTTTCTTTTTAAGGTCGTCGCACCTCTGGTCAAATTTAAGGTGTGACGAGTGGCGATATAATCTCCAATTAGAGGAGTTACCTCTACCGCGTTTAGCTTAGGGGCGTGTCTGCTTGAACATGTCGAAGCGGGACGATTCCGAGTCACCACAGGTAATGAGATCGATCACTTAGCAGAAAAGTTCACGGCACCCGGATTCTACGGAGGAGTTGACACACGTCCAGATACAGTGACGAGCAAAATCGAACGCGCATGTTCAGGAATTTGAAATCCGAAACAATCAAATTCCGTAGCGTTTTGCAGGCTGTTTTGACTTTTCTGGAAAAATTTTTACCGTGGCTTTCCCACCAGATAGAAAGTGTTTTCGCGGAGTCAGTTTCGCAACTGATTTAAATAAAAAGTTATCGACACTTTAAACTTGGTCTTGTTTTAAAGCGCAAAGTTTTTACTTTGACTAAATTTCGTTTTTTTTTCCAAGATATTTTAACACCATGCAGCAAATAGAAATGTGCTTTTCTTTGAAAAAGAAAAACGACTACGTGCTCCAGTACGATTCGTCTCACCGAAAGGCCCAAAAGCAACTGTTTCGGCTAGAAAATGAAGACGACATTTTTGCCATAAAATTTTATCGACGTGCAAACATTTGAATCGATACAAAACAAATTACAGGCGCGATTCGTTCAGTACCAGATAACGCCACTCCTACTCGAGGTCTGCCCCACGCCCCCAAATCGCGAATCACGTGACCTAAATCAATCAATTGCTAATTTTCGTTGCATTGGCGTTGCATCTGAAAAGGCCCGATTTTCTGGGTTACCCCCGCTAAAATCACTTTCAGATGAAAAAAGAAATTGTACGAATTTACACGTTCATCTTAAAGACTGAAGTCTCTCCACTTAAAACTTTCCGCCATTTCGTAGATTTTTGAATACTGATGAAAACTGAAGAAATCCTTACTGGTCGAAGATCGTACAGTAACATATAAGATGCATCGAGTCATAAAAAGCGTTTCTTAACGCGTTCAATGATGTTCATTTGAATTTTTGCAATTTTTACTACACGATGTCAAACTGGAGACTTCGTGTTGCAAAATGAGGCCAAATGCATCGTCACGTGATCTCTTTTCGCAAAGTTACAACTAGTGACTTTGAAGTATCGACAATTTTTTATCGTTATTCGTAACTACACTCGACTAAAGGAGTAAAATTTCATTTATCAATTTCGTTGTACGACATTGTTCAGTTAGAATACTCTCGCGGGAGGAAAAGGAGGGAAGAACGCGCTCGTGTAAACAGTGCTAGGTGGACGTATCAATGAGACTCGCTGGCTGATCCTCAGGCTACAATAGAAGTCTCCGGTCAGAGGATAATTTTTCAAAAGTCCCTTGTCCGTGCAAGAGAAGATAAATGTCGAGGCGAGTGCAGAAGATTAACTCTTCTTGTTACAAACTCAGCGCTGAGAACTTGCCACTTTGAAATCGAAAACTGTTTAATTATCAATGACTTCGAGTGAGAAGATTTCTCACTTTGAGAGCATTTACGAACGACGTTACATTTTATATGTTACAAATTTCATTTTATTATATTTTATTTCATATTTTGAAAAATATTTTAAAAAATATATATATCGTATATTAAATTTCATGCAGTATTGGTAAAAGTAAGGCAAAGATAGTATTTACAAACGAAAGGACGTTTCAAAAAATTTCCCCAAGATTCTGCAAGCCACTTTAATGGCTGTCGTCACTCTCGGTCAATTTCGGCTTTTTTCAGTTTTTCCGCCGATCGAAAAATTCGCCAACGATCCGGGCAACGTCCGAGTTTTAAAATTATTGAAAAAAAAAAGAATATGATTACATTTCATCCCTCGGTTTCGGGCGACTCCCAGGAGAAATTTGTGGAAAATCGAGAATAAAGGCGAGGCAAGTCGAACGGTTCGATCAATGTCAGTCAAACGTCATCGAGCTGGGAACTCCATAGTTCGAGTCCGTCGATATCCCCGCTTACGATCCGATAACATTACATATGTAGCTGCGAAACGAAATGCCTAGCGACAACTCTGCCATTTTTATGACTTTTCGACCTTTCGGACCTAAATTTGAATTTTTCATTCGACTCGACTGCGCGTTGATTCAGCGTTCGGATTCAATTGCCGATAATATTTGTGCAGCGTGCAGCAATTATAATCGATTGTTTTTTCAATCAATTATCATGAAAATTTTATCCTATTTACGAAAGAGAGGAAATTTGCAAATTTCACAGGGTTTTCATTTATTCGTTACTTTCTGATTGTTTTCAAAATTTTAACCAAAGTGAACGTGTCTTTTGATCGATCTTCAATCTTTAACGTTAGAACTATCGACGACTAGAGCGTAAAGATTGTATCGAAGAAATTATAGTGCATAGTGAGTAGCAAAGAGTTTATAGCACAATTTTTATTCGTGTATTTTATAAAAATTGTCCAAAAATGTCAAAAAATACGTCGTTGCAAATCTGTGGAATTCTATTCTGAAAAATTATAAATTAACCACTTTCCTTAAATTATTTAAAAATACGTTGTAAATCTGCAGAGTTCTGTTCTGAAAAATTATAGTAGTTTTAGTGTTAATTCGTGCTTCCGTTGCAGATCACGTCCGTTCGAATTCTATCTGTCCTCCTTTTGCTTCACCCTCGATTCTTTTAGGCGAAGGCCTACAGTTTCCCCGACACGAGACAGAAACGCCGGGATTTTTCGCGGATCCGTCAATTACCGGGGAGTCCTTTAACGAGCAGTCCTTTAGTCTCTGGAAAATTAGAGCCATTAAGACGAATGGACTGCGATACGTGGGTCGGGAAGATTGGAGTTGCGTTTGTCTGGCGTGGCAGGTGGGACGCTCGACGTTGCTCGCAGGATGGAACTAGGTCGGGAGCGGAGTTGAGCTTTCAGCTCGAGAACAGACGTCGAGCGATACAGTAGCTGGCCGCGAGGATATCCTCTCTCTCGGCTATTTCTGACCTCGCAGAACGAGCGACTGTAGGGACACACAGCGTCGACCCACCAAGCTTCGAATTCGACGGAGGTATTGCGGGCCGGAGAGTGTGCTATAGAGAAGTCTCGCCGATTCTGCTTCTCCACGTGACGGCGCCTTTGTCTTCGTGCCGAGTTTCTTCCTCGAAAAGACACTTTGATACGATATCGGCGGCAGATGGCTCGTAGCACGTCGCCACGTAAACGGGCAACAGATGCAGGTTGAACCCGAAAGTTGGCTCCTTGCAATATGAAATTCATCCTTTCGTCCGATGATACTTCATAGCTGTGCTTCTATTCTAGGGGCGATTCGAAATTATTAAATGAAAAAGTTTGACTTTCTAATTTCTCTCTTTCGCGAATGTCATGTTCTTTGGAAATTTGTTTAGACCAAATCAATGGCCTTCCTCCGCGTTAAAAATTCACTTTTTAATTAATGAGAATTATGTGTCACAGGGGTGGGGTATCTGGATTTTAGAGACGCTTAAGTGGGATACATGGTCAAAAAAAGGGAAACGCTACTCTAGTCGGTTAACTAACGGCCCACGGCTCCTCCTGAACATTACGTTGATTTTCCCCTACCAAGCGAGTGGAGGGGGTAGCGCTAGCGATCAGGAAAGTAGGGGCAAAGGCCGCCAATTAGCCACCTCTGCTGTAATGAGAGAGACTGCTGCGAATTCTTGCGGCGAATGCTTGCACTGAACGTTTCGAAGGTTTACGAAATGAACGCATTTATTTCCTCGCTGTGTCTGTAATTTCCTGACCGAGAGCATTTCCTTCTCTCCCCTCTGTAGTTTGGCAAAGAACTTCGACAAAAGATGGAATATAATACATTTAAACGAAAATAACTTTTTCTTCGTAATTCTTTAGGTTGTCAGTCTCTTGCGTGCTCCTATAACATACAGGTTGTCGCATCAGCCACGCAATTTTGTCTTAAACTATATATTCGCTATAGAGAAAAATTTTTCTTGTCCAAACTCAAAAACAACAATCTCGAAAGCACGATCACCTAGCGTGATTAATTTCGCACGGGACTCTGTGTCTATCTGCTTTCTATCCACGACTATCGTTTGATTATTAGCCGAGGGCTTTGAATCGGTGTTGTTATACTTCGGTGAACTTCTGGTACGCGCGTAAATCTAGGTTCTGTGCAATAAGTTTCGAGATTAGTGGCCACACAGCTTGGTTAGCTTCGATCTGGAGTTTCAGCCGCGGGACGGACGGGTTCCACTTATCCCTTTAGGGGTTCCGAGGGTTGTGAGACAATTTTCTCGTCTACGTGTAGGTATTGCGCGTGTGAAACGAGTACCCATCCTTTCTCGAATAATCATCTAACGGCAATGAATTATTTATCCAGCGAATGAACGAAGCAGCTTCCGACAAATTTCGCTCTTCGCCGACGAAATATCACGCGTATTATTATAATACGCGTGTTGTTTTTGGAAAGGGGAAGATCAAACAGTTCTACCGAGTTTAGCGCTATCCCGGGGCTATTTCGGAACTGCGTCCGCACTGTTAGCCAATATTGTTAATTAACAGTAGACAGAAATTTCTAATTACGGCGATCTTCAATTAGAGACGCGGTAATTAGCGTATCGCAACAGGGCTGATCGTGTACTCGTGCCGCTAAATTCGATACTTTCCGACGCAGCTGCACTGCCCCGTGAAACGAACGAACGAACGATGAATTTCCCAACGCGTGCTTCAATTTACCCTGGTTATGTTTTAAATAATACATCGAACTGACCTCCCGGCAAAGGGAGACGTATGAAACAGCTTCAAAAAACGTTTACACGCCAGCCAATTACCTTCTCGGTGATTTTGTAAAGCGGAGTTTTCTTATTTAAAAAAAAAAAAAAGGAAACGAGAGAGAAACGTGACAAAACGTCGAAGCTTGCTAAAACAAACAAAAGCACGAATGGCTTTCTGATCCGATCGAAGCTTTTTACTCTGATCTATCTCGTGATTGTTTCGTTAAGCCGTTCGCCGCTTGTTTCACGGTTTATCGCAATAATTTGTTTAGTGAACGTCGCTGTACACTCGTAGCGAGATCGTTTAATCAATCACGCTACGATGATCGTCTACTTTCGGCACGATCGACGTGTGATCAAGCTGGACCTGTGTGAGTACATTCAATTTTTTAATACGATCATGGATCATTTTTCTTTCGTTTTATGCTTTTTGGCAATAGAAAGGTCTCTTGGCGTTTCGACGACTAAATTTATCCTTTTTCTGTCTGATTTCTTTCTGATTTTAAGATTCCAATCGCGCGTGACAATTATTTTCTAAACTGCGGATATTTATGAAATTCCATATTTTTTCTTTCAACTAAGAGATTGTCGTATTAGAATACGATCACCTCGGTTGTAGACCAATAAAGACGTATTTGTCGCGTTTCAGATTCACAGCATCCGGTCCAAATTAATCTTAAAAAGGCCAAACACGAACGCAAGGCTATAGTTGAATTTGCGTAAACACGCGCGCGCACGTAGCCAAACAATTCGAACGAAATCTGTCGCGAGCATTCTCCCGAAGCAATTCCGCGTTCCCAAGACGTATTTGCCGCGTTTCAGATTCACAGCATCCGGTCTAAATTAATCTTAAAAAGGCCAAACACGAACGCAAGGCTAGTTGAATTTGCGTAAACACGCGCGCGCACGTAGCCAAACAGTTCGAACGAAATCTGAATCGCGAGGATTCTCCCGAAGCAATTCCGCGTTCCCCCAACGCAAACATCACGAGTTGTTCGCCAGTGACGGAATTCACCGAGCCACGGGTATTTTACGCGGTGGAGCAAACGCGGAGGATTTAGTTACCGAAAAAAAGTGACGAGACCGCGGATTGTTGAGAACGTTTTTCGTTAACATTCAGCAGCGCGGAGAAACTCGTGCTCTGGCCCCTGAAAGTTACGTAGAAAATTCGCAATCAGCGTGAAGAGTGACAATGTGTAACGCCGGCGTGTCTCACAAGCGTTTCGAGAACGATTTCTCAACGAGATACACCTTTTTATTCGACACTCGAGGTGATTGCGACTTGTTGCCAGCTGCTCGATTGAATTTCATAGCGTCGCGATTCATCACCCTTCAAGCTCTAACGACTCGTGAAAGAAGTCGGAATTAATCTGGCCGATGCGAGTCATGATCTTATGGGTTTCACCCTTTGGTAGGAAGGCGAGAATAAATCTTTAACGGCGCATTTTTACCACCACGACGTAACGTTTTCCTCGGCTAGGTGTACGGAATTTCCATAATTTACTGGTCGTTGAAATTGCAATCGCAAATTGTCATACGTAGAGAAGAGACGGAGTGAAAGGGAGAGCGATAAACATCAGTTTCGTTCTTTAGCATGTTCCTCGAGTTTTCCACAGAAAGAAATAGTTTTTCAATCTTTCAAAGAAACAACCACTTTGGCATATTTTTTTAAATAAACACGTGTAAAGAACAGGCAAGGTTTATACGTACAGGGTGGGCCAAAATTTTTTTTTTTTCAACAAAACGTCAAAATATATACAAGAAAACAGTAATTTTATCAATTTTCAATTAAATTTTTATTACAGTAGCAAGTGATTTTTGGTAAGTGATTTGTAACAATAAAGTCCTCAAAGCTTTTTTTCTTCGTGGAGGAAAATTGCAAAAAACGATCTGGCTGGAAACTTTCGAATTCGCCACTACTTCGTATGTAGGTGTGTGAAATTTCCACTGCTTTTCGTATCTTCGGTCTGTCTCCTATCTTCGGATAGTTTCTCGACTCTTCAAATATCCAGAGTGAGAGTGCCAAATGTACGGCTCGAGAGGATCGTGACGTAACGAATTCGGCTAAATTTACCCCGCGTTACGATGAAAATGCAGAAAGCTCGTCCGTTCGGCAACGTACCGCCGCGACTAAGCTCGAAGGGAGACCGTGAACAGCTGGGTTAATCGGCCAAATTTAATAATCCTCTCCCCGAGAGAGCTGGCTCGATGATTCCTCTTTAATTATACGCGCGTTTGAGGGCACAGTTTTATGAATATTCAGGCAGGCAACACGCGGGAAACGCGCCGAGTGGCTCTCGCCCGCTACTTGAATTTTTGGCAACGTTTGCTCGTCGCCAGCGTTCCCTCGCGCGTTTTTTTTAATTAAACAACGCCGTAATAGCTTGGCTAAAAGGTGGGTTTAAACCGCCATTCGTCGCGACATGTTTGTCGACTCATGGAGTGATTACACAACGACGCGAAAAGAAGGAAAACGCCCGATTTTACTTCTCTGAAATTGTCGAGGCCAAGAATATGGAATGTGCAAATCAGGGATTTTATAAATATAAATTATTTGACCGCATAGAAAATTCCAATCCATACTTTCTGATTCATCTTGACTACCCCTCAGAATCCTTTGGAAAGGGTAGTCCAAGGTTCGATAAAAGAAGTAGGACTTTGAGGAGATCACGGTAATATTCAAACATTTACAAAAGATAATAGTAGACAAAAGTTAATAATATTCGAAACATCATCGGTAGTAGGTATTTTAAATCAGAGGTGGTTGAAATTTCTTCACCGTGTATGAGCCCCAGTCTGTTGATTCCCACCTACCAAGCGAGTGGAGGGGATCGATGCAGTGGAGGGGGTAGCGCTAGCGATAAGGAAAGGCCGCCAGTTAGCCACCTCTGCTCTAGAGACACCGCTGTAATTCTTGCGGCGGATGCTTCCTCAAGAGCGTGCACTTAACGTTTCGAAGATTTATGAAATGGACGCATTTATTTCCTCGCTGTTTCCGTAATTTCCTGGCCGAGAACATTTTCTTCTCTTGTCTCTGTAATTTGCAGCCTTGACAAGAGTTGGAAGTGTATTTAAAAGGAAATAAATCTTTCCTCGTAATTTTTTATGTTGTCAGTCTCTTGCGTGTTTCTCTAATGTACAGGGTGTCCCATGCGAAGCTAACCACGTAATTTTCGAAAGTAGGAGCAAGGACTCGCAGGCCGCCGGTTTTAAACGAGCAGAAGTTAAGAGTATTTTTCAGAGTAATCATCCGTAATTTTTAACATTTCGATTCAAGTAAGAATCTAGTAGAAGCCTTTTCGATTCTCACTTGCGTTAACGTCACGGAGCTAGGATCGGCAGCGAATCGCGCTTCGTCGGCGCTTCGTCGGCGCTTCGTCGATGTTCAAAGGAAGGCGCTCATTGTGATCTGCGAATTCACCGCGTCGCGATTATTTCTTGACACGCACCGCGGTGACACGGTTAATCGATTCTCTTTGTTCACGTTCCCGTCAACGCCGCGAGCA
This sequence comes from Melipona beecheii, assembly GCA_032399605.1. Classification (NCBI taxonomy): domain Eukaryota; kingdom Metazoa; phylum Arthropoda; class Insecta; order Hymenoptera; family Apidae; genus Melipona; species Melipona beecheii. The sequence goes on along the minus strand of JAUCMO010000042.1, from coordinate 1,723,299 downwards.
GGGACCTGTTTTCTTCATTTCCTTTGGCTCGGGAAATCAGGTCTGAATGTCGTGCTCGCGACATCCTCGTTTGTACTTATTTAACCGCGTGTCTACCGTCCTTATGGTTTATTCAAGCTTGCTAACGCAACGCTGTCGTCCTTTTAAAATCTCTGCGATTCAACGGTCGGATCGAAGAGAGTGAAACACCGCGATTATTTCCGAAGATCTCACAATCTCGTTCCGTCTTTTTCTTATTTTTTCAACTCTTTCGACTTTTCCCAGTCGTGTTCCTCCATTTGCGCGCAGTGTCCGTGGATTCGTTTTATGCAAATTGTCAGTGAAAAAGAAAACAAAATATTGGAAAGAAAAGCTGGTACGTTTTATAGAAGAAATACATAATTATTCCTCATAATCCAAAAAATAATAATAATAATAATAATGACATTTCAGAAAACGAAAGTAAATTTTATTCGGTGTCACTATCGCTACTCTAATTGAAAACAATGAACTTTTTCCTTTCGATTATCCTCACTATCGTTTGGAATATTTAGAAGTTTGACTTCATTTTCATTGTTAATATATCAATTCTTTCGGATGATTTGTTCTCAAATCAACCTATCTTTCGCCAAATTTTCACAATCGCGTGTAAAAAATGTTACAATTTACCACGTCCGCGTGGAGCGCGCATGTGGATCTCTCGAAAATTCAGAGTACAAACCGCAGCAGTTTGATGAGTTTAATTCGGTTTGCTCGATCCGACGTGACCAGATCGAGGCCACTGAAGTTTCTCCGCGCGTGCCGACTCGCTCCCAACTCTTTTCTTCCGTCCGCTTCAGTCGAGACCAAACGTTTCATTAAACATAAAACCGAGAGCGATCTTCATAATCGACATTCAATCGCGGAGTTTTAGGTTATTTGAACTGTCTGACTGTCTCAAACGCAAGTTTAAGGAAAATTAGATATTCGACGTACGAGAGCTGCTGTACGATCCAGTCTCTCAGAAGTTTCTCGTTTATCAGATCACCGAGTCGTAACGCCCGATTCTCTCTGTTCTCCGATCGTGAAAGATCCCGTTTGGCGAACGCGTTCTCACGGGGTTTCACGCCCAAGGTGTACACCGCTTGCAACGCTGTTAGCATTGGTTTTCCATTAATTAGCGGGCCGTGACGTTTAATCGAATCGCGGGGATCAAACCACCGCGGTAGCTGCCTTTTAATGGCATCAAGTTTGAAAGGAAGTTGAAAACTTCGCCAGGTATAACCGCGAGGCGTTTATCAGCCGGAGAGTATCACATCTGAAAGGAGAGATTTGCTCGTTTGCCGCGAGCTTCGTTAGAAGTCTCGTTAAAAGTGTTATACAGAGCATCCTGCAGGGAATCTCGCGTTCTCCTTTGAGGATTACCGGTTTAGTTCCATTCTACCGTTCTCCCTTTTTTTCTGCTCAGAGTTGTACGTTTGGCTCTACGTTTGTGAATGTTACAAATGTGAAAATCAAAGAGTTTCGTCTTCTCCTCGAGTAACGTTTCTCCTCCTTTTTCTCTTCGATTCCTTCTCCATGCTTAAGATATTCTTTGAGGTTCTTTTCATTCTCTTGTTCGTTAAATGTGTTATGCAGATCCTACGTAGAATTTCGCAGAGAGTTTCCTGTTGAGTGAAGTTCCATTCTGCCACTCTCCCTTCTTCTCCTCAAAGTTATACATTTAGTTTAGAAATAGACATTAGTGAATTTCTTCACAATTGTATTCTAGAGCAGAGGTGGTTAACTGGCGGCCCGCTTGCCCCCACTTTCCTGATCGCTAGCGCTACCCCCTCCACTGCATCGATCTCCCCACTCCGTCGAGAGTGTCACGGCCACAATACTCGCATCAGAAGTTGTACATTTAATTATACATCAATTTATTTGTACATTAAAATCGATATCACTGCCCGAAACAGTTTCATCTTCTTCCGAACTATGTTCTGGAGTTTGTTTCTCTTCGATTCATCTTCACCAGAAATTTTATCAATCCTCTCTGAACACATATCTCGAGGCCGAAAAAAAGTTGGTCGCAACTTACCAGTATCTACTGGCGACGATGTGTTTCGACGATAAATTTTCGACATACTTGTATTTGTCCATGATTGACAAGCCAAGGAGCGATATTAATGGTGACGATAAAAGAAAGAGGTCAGAGAGTCTTGGAAATCACCAAGGAGAGACTGGCTTTCCCTAATCGGTCACAAAGCAAGGAAATTGTTTCCGTTTCGAAATTAAACCCTTCGACATCCGTCACTCTAATTCCCAGATTTTACACGGGACATTACGCTCATTTGCGTCTTCCAAGCAACAAAATTTCATCCAATTTCTCAATGTTATTTTAGTCAGAGTGGTGTGGATTAAACGACCGGGGCGAAGAGGAAGTATAAAAAAAGGTACGAAAAGATTGGAAAACGTTGAAAAGAGAATCGCAACGTAGATTGAATTGCAACCGATTCTTCCCCCTTCGGTTGATAAGAAACTCTCTTTCGTTCGATATTTCTAGGGATTCGCGGTAATCGTAAAACATGCGCGTTCAATTCATTCTCTGACAGTCGAAAGATTCGAACGATTTGCGCGAAGAAGAGACGAAATTTCGGTTCTTGAGTGGAACTTTGGTCCCGCGATGAACTCATCGGCATCGATTATCACGTGGCGGGGCGTTCGTTCAGAGGCGCCAGGTGCACGACGATAAGAAGAACACGTGAGCTTTGTTGCGCGACTGCACGCTAATGCAACCGGAAGCCGGAGGACTATCGTGTGTCCTTTGAGAACGCTCGAGGGAAATGCGGTGGCTGCATTATACAAGCCAAAGTTTATGCCGGTTGGCCGCGAGTTGAAGAATGAAACACTCGAGAGGCTCTCTCTCTCTCTCTCTCTCTGTCTCGGAATTTTAAATGCTTAGCTGCGTTTTAACACGTCGACGAAACTGTGTTTCTTTGCAAAGGAAAGTTCGTCTCGAAGCGAAACATATTTATATTTTTTAAAAGGACTCGCGAGGAATTTCTACTTGCTAAAATAATATTTCTCGTAGTCTTGAAAATGTCCCTTCGCTCTCCGATTATTGCCTTTCTCTCTCTCTCTCTCTCTCTCTCGCCTCTGCTCTCGAGGCTAATTCGAGAACTTGCCGAGCGAAAGAATATTTAAAGTAATTTCAGCCTCATTGTGCTGGGTATTTCAGAGGCGGCGATTTTTCTCTCTGTCGCGTTTGCTTAACTGCTGTAATTACAGGTGTTAAGCGTTTCTCTGCTCTTCCACGGTTTAATTATACCGCCGGGGGGAGTTTCTCAACAGTAATTACGTTGATCAATGGATGGGAGCCTAAAAGATCGACACTGCATAATTTTCTCATTCGATCCAGTGCACACACCGCAGAGCTGAAACTCGTCGACGCGAGCTTCTTTCTCACTGCGTGCTATCCGCTGTGCAAGTTTTTAATTAATGAATGAACGAAATGGATCTTGACGAGACAGCCGGGGCAACTCTTAGCTGACGATTCTGTCGAGACCTCTGTCGAATGTTTCTCTTCCCTCCACGCGCTCGTTGAACATTCTTTCTCCTTCGTCGAGTCGACTCAAAGACTTAGAAATTATTTTTTGAACGAGACGCGAGTTGTATTAATTAGCGTCATTCGGTCCCGATGAAGTTCCTTTGTCTCTTCAACAAAAGAGAGAGAGAAATTTTTATTAAATTAAAAATTTTGAAAGTGTAATAATAATAACAAGCGCGACAAAGGCACCTTTTCGGACTGAATTGCGTTTCAATCGCGATTGCAATGAAAAATACCCGGTAAAATGGCCGCGCAGCCATTTTGCTCACAGTGACGTGGTAAAATGGCCACGGGAGGGAATGCATCTCTGGTGGTGCAACAGATGCAAATCGAGGCGACAGGGCGCGTGATAGAATGGCGAAAATGGAACGGGGTATTGGAAACGGCTGATTCGATATCTAGTTACGTGCACGTGAATCGCGGCGCGTTGCGGTTCTAAGACGTTCGTTGCTTGGCTGGATTAACGTGACTCGTGTTACCTTTCTTCGTCTCGTATATCCAAAGCCGATTACGCGTGGCTCCGCATGAATCCTAATACCGCCATTCTCTGCAGGAAACTCTGTCCGTACCACCGTTCCAATGCTTCCATTCTGCAGCAGAATTTTCTCCCCTTCTCTTCTCTTCTCTTTTTTTTCGGAAGTTTTTCTCAACTCTTTTCGATCGTGGTTTCCGCATTAATTGACGTTCCTTGACGGCGATCGTTTCTTTGCGACTGAAAGTCAGTCGCTTTGAATGTAGTCAGTCAGCTGTACTTCTGTCTTCTTTTTTCTCAAACGAAATTCCAGCTTTGATCATGGTCTGTGGCGGGAGAACCAATTACAAAATTGGAATAAAAACAAGGGGAAATCCCTTGAGAAGGTCGACTCGCATTTTAAAATTATTGAGATTGTACTTTATTTTTTAAAACTGTTACACATATTACTCGATACTATTTTGTTTAGCAAAGTGGTACATGTAATATATAATAAAATGTAAGTAATATATATTTTAATGTACTTAATAGCTAGTTATAATATATGTAATTAGTTCATAGTGTAGATTAACGTAACTTACACTTTAAAATTATGGAGACTGCGTGTACTTTATATTTTAAAATTATATATTACTTATACTACTTCGTATAGTAAAATATGAGTAGTATGTATATAATGTATATACTCGTTTATAGCATATATTATTTAGTAGCACGTACGTTACTTACACTTTAAAATTATTGAGACTATTTTCAAGTATCTCGAGTGAAAGGCTCGTTGAAAATTGGTCTTTTCGAGAATGTATTAATTTGAACGTATCGTGCAGTATATCGAAACAACAGGGTAATGCTGGTATATCGATTGAGACCCTCTTTGTCAACGTTATGCAATCTCCAGACAGACTCGGAATTAATATTAGACCGAAGATGAAGGGAATCGGCTCTAGCACGACACAAGATACCACACACACTGTGTTGTTTAATATGTATAGATTGTAAGATCGAACTACAACAGGAGATAGCTGTTTGTCGAGCAAAACTATTACAGGGAACTCACGTAGTCGGGATCGAAAGACACGCGGTACACAAACTGACATTTCATGAAAGTTTCATCGCTCGAACGCAAATTGGCAGCATCTCTCGCGAGATTATATGATAGAAGGATCAAAAATTGCGATTCGCGAAGAATTTCTTTGATCTCGTCTTTTTTCTGTCTTCTTCTTTCTTCTTCTTCTCGCGACGATCACGGGACGTGAGTAGAGAGTAGAAAGTTGATTTATTCCTTTTATCCCAGCGCCTCTCGAACGTCGAAATTGTAGTATACAGCTCTCTCTCTCTCTCTCTCCAGCCTCCAATTTGTTTACGCTCAGTGAATTCGCGATCGTTTCAGCTTTTGTGTTGAATGTTATCCGCGTACAAGGCGCCGAGCTCGCGGAAAACACTCGACTTTTTGATTTCGCTTTTAAGAGTGTAACATCCGGCTCCTCCGTAACCTTCCACGTCGTGTTATAACTTCGTTCTCTCCTTTTCTCCCATTTCCGCGCCTGCAGAATACGTGTAATATTTTCTTTTCGCTCCCAGTTTTCGAGAAATTGATTTCGATCAGACGAAAGTCTATTTCGTCCTGCAATCTTCAGTTCTTTTCCTGCAGTCCTCTCACAGAGTAACGTTGCGTTAATATTTTTTAGTCAGATTTAAACCATTTTCAATCATCGATCGAACACATTTATTATACTTCTTGTACTTTTATTACTTTATTACGCTACTTTCTACAAATATGCGTATGTGCAATATCTACAGTAGTAGAAACTCGAGTAATTAGTCAGACCGTAAACAGACGAAGATGTGTCTCAGCATGTGTCTCAGCATTCTTTTTCTGCAATCTTATTACAGAATAATATTTTATTAACATTTTACTCAAATTTGGGCCATTTTCAATCAAACGTACTTATTATACTTCTTCAAATGTACGTATGTGTATTTAGTAGAAGCACGTGTTCTTCTTTTCTTGCAGTCTAGTGATATTTTGTTAAAATCTGGACCATTCTCGATCATGAATCATCGATCAAACACGTTCATTACACCTCTGCAAATATTCGTACGTACAAGGGTAGAAACTGAAGTAATTAGTCAGGCCGCAAACAGACGAAAATTGGCGATACACGCTCCTGAGTGTCTTCAAACCCGCTGCTAATTTCCGTGGTTAATCATTGCACGGTACGCGTAGACCGATGTTTAACCTGTAGCGCGCAAAGATCGGTAAATGCCGGCGTGCTGAGTAACGGAGAAGCTGCTGCGGCAAGTTTGTGCATCGTTAATAATTACGTTATGCAAATGCCGCGGCCGGACTGCAAGTTGGGCGCAACCTTGCGGAAACGTTCTCGCGATAATTCCACAGTGGACCCGGGGCATCTGTTTCTCCGGTCCCAACCGGAGTGAAATTTCCCATCGGTAAATTCCGTGTGTCCAATATTCAGCGTACATTTGGCTCGATCGCAAATATAAAGGTAAAACGGCTTTCGTTATCGATAAAACGAACAACAGTCACATCTGTTGTATCTATTATTCTAACGTTCTTCCCTTGTTTAAGCGTTCTTCATTGTTAACAACGTTGCTTGTCGAATATTTTCACTTTCGATCCCTCCGTTTCAAAGCTGATAAGAGTCGAAAACAGAGTTTGTTTGAGTCGTGGAAAGGAGTTGCGTTGAACGATGACTTAGGTTAGGTTTAGGTCATAGAGGAAGAATTTGTACATTACCAAAGGTTGGCGCGTTGAATCATCGACGGCATAATGCAACCGGGCAATTTACGAGAACGCGTTAATTCTCGCCGTTGGAAAATCGGCTGTCGTCCGAGTTTTATTGCGTCGTTGTTAATCTTTCCTCTCTCCCCCTTCCCCCAGCGCCGTGCTCTTGTTCGTGTTGCGCCGCGCCGGGAGGACAACGGTCCTTTGTCGCGTGATTTAACCTTCCGTTTATTGGAATACTCGCCGCGAGCGAGTTACGACAGCGATTAAAAATCGAACGCGCGTTCTTGCGTCGTTCTCGTCGAGCCGAGAGTTTCGTTCATTTTCCACCTCGTCTCGTGTCGTGCTCTTTTTTCCCTCTCGAGCGCGACGATCGCAATGGTTTCGAAGAGCAAAGGGCCAGAAGAGTAATCAAAGTTTAATTGCGCTGTATCGCCGCGTTTTCAACGTTTCACCCCAATGTAATCGCAGATCGTGATATTTCACCGGTGTAAAAAGCGAGAGAGGATCAAGGCCGAGAGAGGAACTTCGTTCTTGAACTTCCGTTTCAAGGACCGCTCTCGATTAAACAATGCATACGCGTGTCAAGTCTGGCCCGTCAGTGCCATGCACTGTGGGTTAAAAGTGGATACTATTCGTTGTTAGAAATTTATCGCGAAGCTCTGCCGATGTTCCCGAATCGAATCGATAACGCGCGGCAGCGCAGGAGGCTCGCGTGTCGGAGTTCGATATTCGACAGAGGCACGAGAGATCGTGGCATGCGACGAGCAATCGGGAAACCCAATACCAACACGCAGACGTCGTGCCTTCGGCCGAGGGAAGACTCGTCATTTGCTCCGTTAAAACTCTCGTCTTGCGGCTTCTTTTAACAGCAGCCGCTTAAACTAGCGAACGTTGGCTACGTTGTTTCGTTGGTTTGCAATCGCTACGTCGAGCAATTTAATTTTGGCTTTTGAAATCCAAAGAGGGTAACTTCGGTGGAGACGAATACTTTGTAACAAGTCTGCCTTTTTAACAAGTCGCGGTTGTAATCTCCGCCGTTGAAGAAAGGTTAACGAGTAATTAAAAGATCCAGCAGTCTTTAGGGGATGAGATTGCGCTTTGATAAAAACACTCGAAGCACCCGTTTTTTTTCTCCTTTGGCTTTCCTTTTTACGAATCTTTCTTTCCCTCTCTGGTTGCGATCCGATCACGTTCTGATCTTTCATCCAATCGGTACATTAAATTTCCACTCGCAGGCTAAAAATCACGCGGCTTTGTGCAACTGTTTCAAGATGCGTCTCCTTTGATCTCCATCGTTCGCTCTCCTCCAACTTGACGATCAAGTCCTCGGAGAAACGAGTCGAGGAAAATAAATTTCCCCGAAAGAGAGAGAGAGAGAGAGAGTTTCGAAGGGCGGAGGTTGGAAGGGTCGGGGTGTAATTTGAAACTGACTTTCCTACCAATTTTGTTTATCCTACGACACGACAGAGCGTTCCGAGGAAACTTCGCGACGAAAGGTAGAACCTTTCGTCGAGATTCGTAGGCTCGTCTGTCGTTACCGTCGCGATAATATATAGGAACGAACGCCGTTTAATGACGGACGAACTTAGGGTAAGAGGGAAGTTTATCAACAGGCTAATTAGCTTCTCTGCGTTCCTCGACTTGTTGAAATAAAACGAGCCTAAATTGAGTATACATAACAGACCGGTTCTTCTTTTCCTTTGAGAGACCATCACTATTTGATCCTGATCACTGTTAAGGACACTCACAGGTTGATGTTGATCGTGTATCTTCGAAGAACTGTGAACGTTTACTCTTTTTTTAATAAATAATATGTTACGAGAATTAACAAGAAACCGCTACGACAACTATTATTTATTTTAATTCACGGTGTCGACTGGTGTATTTTTGCGTATATCTAATAACACGCGAACGTTCTTCCTTCTACTGACCAACAGCAGCCAGAAATTTCTACCCTTTTCAACTCGCTCCCGTACCTTCGGGCGATTTATTCAAATACAGTCGAAAGAGTAAGCTAAGGAGTAAGACCCTCGATGAGGGAACGTTATTCGACTTGCTCGGGGCCCAAGGACAAAGGCGATTACTCCGAAGAGGATGCTATTATCGAGGTAAGAAGAGAGGAACCTTCATTTTTATCATCTCGAGCACGGGGTGATCCCTGATCCTCCTCCCTTCTGTTTCTATTTTCTTTTCATTTTCGTTCCATCCCTCGATCGATTTCCAGAAATATTCGGGGGATGGAATCTTTGCCCTTCTCGTATTTGGCTTTGAAAATTCGTCCAGCGCGGAAGAACAGCGAAGTTTAAACTCGTTTTCTCACGTCACAGTGCGGCAATTTGCTCCTCTTCACCCCCCCCCCACACACACACACACTTTGTCGGCCATTTCTGGTAACTAGCTTGTCGATTTAATTTTGTCATTTTCCGTGTTTGTCACTTTCATCGCGCTCGTCGGCGAGAATTTTCAAAAACGGAGGGATCGACCACGGGTGAAAAATTCGGCCCGGAACTTTCTCCCTCGCCGGAATTACGCTGAATTTGACCGAATTTACAGCCTTTGAGATGGTTACTCACGCTTCAGGGTGTTTCGGGTTCGCCGAACACCTTTTCTTTCCTCTCTTTTTTACCGCTTGGTTAAAAATTATTCGAATTTCCCACGTTGTTCGCGAGATTAACTATTCTCTACTATTGACGCGATATAATTTCTCGTTTCCAATTTTATTCGTTTCGTTTCAATTCGTTTATACTGGAAATATACTGTACGATGCAACGCAGTAAACACTAGAAACGTCGAACAAATAATCTACGGTACTTTATCTTCTTTTTTCTTTTTCAAATTTTGCCATGTTAATGAATGAAAATTTCTGACTTTAGTTGGAAATTTTACAGAAAATTGCGAAAACGAAGTTTTCATAAATAAAAGCTTGTCTCTATTAGTACTCCGTTAGTCCATTTCTTTTACTTTGATGGAAATTTTCAAAGTTTCAATCGTTTATATTCAATCGTGTATATTGGCATCCAGGTGCCAACAGTAGCCAAAGGGTACTAATTTGGAAAACATACTCGCGTACGTTTATGATGTAGCTTAGGCGGAGCTTGGCTTCGGCGAGGGATTCCTCTTCGATGGGCAGAGAAGCGCATTCGCGTTGGAAGGAACGGCTTCGTGCGTAGCTCGCGTTCGACTTTGGATCAAAAGGGAACGACAGCGGCCAATTACGGAAATAAGTCTCGGCCGTTTGGCTAACTCTGCGACTTAAGTTCTTAACGGGCCAAAGTTGCGCAACGTTTCCCCGGCCGAACCGTGTCCCTCTGGTTCTCGCGTGGGAAACTTTTATGGAAAAAGTTTCGCTTTTCTGCATGATCGTCGCATTTATTCCGCGTTGTTGCGCCCCGCGGAGATGAATTAAATTTCTCTCTGCTAGAGAGACATCGATGAGTTACGAGACCTGAACTCCGTTTTTCCTTTTCCCTTTTCCTTTTTCTTTCTTTCTTCTTTTAGCAGAGAGAATTTTTATTTCTCGACTTCGCTGCCATTTCGAGAGAAACGCGGGAGATTTCATTTGGAATTATTGAGAATCTTCCGGGCATCTCGCGGTGTCTCGTCCCGACGACGTTAATATAAATTTCTTTCGAGCATGAGATTTCACTCGGAATTATTAACAATTCGTTATCCTCGGGTGTCTTCTCCCAACGATATTGAAAAATGTTTCTTCCGCCGGAAGAGACTCGAGGAACAATCGCAGTAATAATTTTTCAACAACGTCTGCGCGCAGTAAAGTGAAATGTATCTTCGTTCCTGGATGTTCACGTTATGTTACACGCTAAATGGGAAAGTCTCTGGGCATTGTCGACAGAGCGAGTAATCGATACGATCACGTGCAGGCTACCCTATAATTTACGTCCTATGGTTTCAATATATTTGCCATATTGTCGAATCTGTCCCTTTTGGGTAATAGAGTTACCGACAGCCACTGTTTCGTACAAAGACTTTATCAAACCACGATGTCACGTGTCCTCAATTTATTGCCGTGCCTCTTTAACGATATAACGTTAATACAGTATATTCGAGAACTCCGAGTCTTGCAACGAAATATGAAAAAATTAGAAAGACGGATGGATCGAAAAATTTCACTCGTTGTTGCGAAGGTTTCTTGCGAAGAGGAGACTTTGATTTTTAAATCCATTGTGGTTTAGGTTAGTCGTGAAAAACATTTCTCAGTGTTCTTCACTATGGCAATTTGTAGCAACTTATAGCAAGAAGAAAAGTGAATTCTAGCCGCTGCAAAATCATCTTAGTTATAGAATAAAACGAACGATACATTTTGACAGGCGGAGACTTCGAGCTTCAGAATACGTGCAGTTTTATCGTCGCAGGATTATCTTTTACAAAACTATAATAGTGTCGACTGTGTACGCAGAAATATTTCAATAAATTCTGAAAACGATCGAAACGTAGAATTACAATTATCAAAGGATGAAATTTATTGTTTGCCAGGTTTATCGTTGTACGATTGCAAAATTACAACAGTTTCGATATTTAATGGGAAATGTTTCGACAAATTCTATAGAAACGTTCGATACGCAGAATTACAATTGTTGAAGGACAGAATTTATTGTTGTACGATTTCTTTTCACAAAATTACATAATCCTCGTATTCAACGAGAGTTCAACTGTATTCAGAGAAATACGTTTCGGCAAATTCTGAAAGTGATCAAAGTGCAAAATCGCTATGGAATAGAATTTATCGTTTGCCAATAAATGGGGGGCGCTGTATTCGCAGAAATGTTCCAACAGATTCTGCAGAAACGATCGAAATATAGAATCGCAATTATCAGAGGACAGTTCATTTCAAGCGCGATTTCTTTTTTACAAGATTACGTTTCCAGCATTTGACGAGAAACCTTTCGACAAATTTATGGAGAAACGACGAGAACGTGGAATCACGATCGAGGACGGAACTTCGATCATGCGAGTGAATCGAGAACGGAATTCGCGTGCGGACAATGCACACGTGCATCGCGATGCCGGTTTTTCTAGCTCGACGTAATATTCCGAGAGTAATAGACGCGTCCTTCGGAAACTCACGTTGGGGAGCTGAATGTTTCTCGAAATTCGTCGAGCACCGAGGTAAACATCTCTGTGTAAACACACACCACCGTTTTCGTGGAAACGGGCGATCGGCAAGCGAGAAACACTGGAGAAACACTTTCGTTCTCAGTTATTGCGTGCTCGCCGAGTCGTGCACAGAAATATCGTGCCCCGATACATTTCGGAATTTTAGATTTTAACAGTTTCACCGTGGCGAATCGCGTAACGCGGTGAATACCGGAACGTCCACCGGCGTGCTGGGAAATTCAATAATTCATCGGGTGCAGTCGCGCAATCGGTATCAACCGATTTAAATCCGCAGAACCAATTATTTCCCATCGAGTCACACTCTTCCGGGTTTACGTAACGTGAAAGATAGGAATTTGCGTCGTAGATTGGTGCACCGAAAGTGTTCGTACGCTCGATGAAAAATTGTAAACTTCGCAGAAAGGATTTTAAACTTCACTTGGCCTCCGCTTTGATAGCTTTGGAAGATGCTTTTGTATCACGTAGGAATAACGTCAAAAATTCAAGCGCCTCTGAAGCTGTTAAAAAATTTTCTTCGCCGTTGAGTCTGTCACGGTTTCGAAGATTGAATTTACGATGTTTTTCTCGCCATTTTGTCGAACCTCGAACGTCAAGGTTGAACGACGAAATTTTAGGATTTTTTTGGATCCTAGTCGTTTAACACGTTCGAGGTTTAGGTTAGGTTAGGTAAGAAGAAAAATTGCACGATAATCGACACGGAGAAAAGTCTTCGATCTTGAAGACTATGGTAGCCATTTTATCGAACCTCGAACGTCAAGGTTGAACAAGGAAATTTTAGGATTTTTTGGATCCTAGTCGTTTAACACGTTCGAGGTTTAGGTTAGGTTAGGTAAGAAGAAAAATTGCTAGTCGTTTAACACGTTCGAGGTTCTTGTCGTTTAAGGCGTTCGAGGTTCGATATAGAAGAAAAATTGCACAGTAATCGACACGGAGAAAAGTCTTCGATCTTGAAGACTATGGTAGCCATTTTATTGAACCTCGAACGTCGAGATTAAACGACGAAATTTGAGGATTTCTTGGACTCTCGTCGTTTAACACGTTCGAGGTTCGATAAAGCGACGATGAAAAGTCGCACAGCAATTTTTCATCGAGTGCACTTTCTTCCGTCGACCACTGTATTTCTGACCGACTGTGTCTCACGTTTGCTACGATCCGCTAATTTCTCTAGCGTCCCAAGATATCAACTTTCTGCGAAGTTTGCGAACGGTCGAACGAACGTTATTTCCACGTCTGGTCGAAACGCGGACCCGTTATTTCCTTCGCGGTTTCCTCGTCGACAAATGGTTGTCCCGGCGTTTCGACAAATTTCGCGGAGAACGTGATGGGGTGGGTGGAAGATGTAAGAAGCAACGCGGAAGGAAGTTGCGGAAGTTCGATGGAAATTGCGGCGCGAGTTGCTGAAAACGCTGTCGCGCCAATTCTGTTATTTGCAATTGTGTGCAAGTTGCGTTCGCGTAAGAATCAGTGTCGTCGCGTGCTCGAAACTATTTCGATCTCGTTGCACAGAAAAGCGTGCGATTTATTGTGGAAATGAAAAGAATATCGAGAAATCTGAAAATGCCCCATGTACCGATGAAATTTTAGATATCGGCAAGCCTCAAGGAAAGACGGGGCGCTCGAATGTTCGTTAAGATTCTCAATTTTACTTCTCTGTCACAGGAAAGTTTGTCTAATGCACTTTGGAACTTTCCTTCGGTAATTAAATTTAATCGATCTCATGAGCTTTAATCGGCGAAACGTAAGAGAAGAGAGAGTCTCTTGAAGAGAACGAAATAATATGAGAAAAATATTCGTAGAGAGTGATACACGATTGGAATCATCACGCTAAAAGCTAGGATCACTCGGAGAGGAAGAAATGACATAGAAAAGTATTCGTAATATAGAAACTGATATACGATTAGACACTAAAAACTACAGTTGTTTGAAGAGGAAGGAATAAATATTCAAGAGGAAGAAACAATATAAAGCTGCACGACTTGTACCCCAGTACGATTCGTCTCAGTGAAAGGTCCAGAAGCAACTGTTCTGACTAGGAAATGAAGACTTAACGTTTGACACAAGACAAATTACAGGCGCGATCGCTCAGTACCAGACAACGCCACTCCTACTCGAGGTCTAGTCCACGCCCTCTCGCGAATCACGTGACTCAAATCAACCAATCGCTAATTTTCGTTGCATCAGCGTTGCACCTGAAGAGGCCCGATTTTCTGGGTTACCCCCGCTAAAATCACTCTCAGCGATAAAAAGAGAGAGAAGTAATATAGTAATATGGTCACGTAGAACGGAAGTTACCTCAAACACATTTGCAACTGCAATTGGACACCCTCCGAGAAATGAAAAGAATGGCGAAACAAAAAGTTAGTTAATCACAAGAGGAACCACGACAGCTTTCACAAGTTGCGTTCTACGTTAGTTGAATGGCGAATATGCAGCAGCTTTCATGCGCAGTTAACAAAGTATCGCTGGTGGAAATAGTATTAACCTCATTGCATGGAAACCATCGAGAATTACGTCGGAGGAACGCAGCTGTAACTATGCCTGAGAATATGCACAGGTACGTGGCTTTATTTGCAAGTTATCGTCAAAGTTTGGATTATTGTTTCGTTCGCTGCGTCTGTTCAATACTGGAACTACCAGAACGACGAAAATCGAATTCGTAAGTTTTCGGAGAAAAGAAAAGTCTCGTTGATTCGACTCTTCTCTTGTAAAATATACAGAGTGATTTCGTAATTAGTCGTAACAATCGAGCAAGAGGCGATTCTACGTGAAAACGCGAATCGAAGATTCGAAGAGTGAAATTTTTTCGTCAAAGCCTTCGTTTCCCGTGGAAATCGAGTTTGAGAATTGATCCGAGTATTTCCTCGAAAACGAAAGCTTTAATGGAAAAATTCGATTCTTCCTTTTCGACTCGCTTTTTCACGTGGAATCATTTCTCTGATGACAAATTTCATACGTTAATTTCAGACGTCAGTAGTATAATATTTTGAGTTGATAAACGCGCACGATAGAAAATGTCAATGTTTCATGAAAATTCCAAATCGACGAGTTGAACGGCTCAACCCTTTGCGTTTCTAACGTTCTAACAACCCAGACAAAAGCTTATAAAATCACCATCACTGCGATTTACGAACGTCGCGAAATAACGAAATCCGCGAAATCTACTTTTAAATTAATGTTTAATTGGTTTAATCTTCGACGGACTCGGATCAGAGAAGAATGTCTTTTTGAAATTTAATTTAAAATTGACAGGGATCGCGGCGTTATATCTTTTTTTATAGATCTTACGGAAGGAAAAATGGAAAAGAACGATCGCGACCTCGATGTCGGATCCGAGATAAATTTTAAGCGCAGAAGTTTAATAATTGAGTCTGCTCGACTTTTTAAAGTCTCGGCGGGGAGCAAAGAGCGGCAAGTTCACCGTGGCCGCTTTTTCTGACACGCGGTTTCGCCGTTTTCGAACGAGAAATTCGACGGTTTATCCGTTTTAGCGTTTGTCTAGCCAGACCCAGAGCTTCGCTTTTATGATCGTCCCTCCGCTTCTCTGTGCAGGTCTCGCGAGTTTCTACCAAATCCTTTTCGCGTTTCGGTTTGCGCTGGGAGCGAAACGACTACGGAATTTAGAGAGAGTTCCCTCACTGGAAAAATTTGAATGTTTTCTAGTGACGAGAGCATCGACCTTCCGTTCCGAAAACGGAAAAACAACGTTGCAGCACTTGTGTTTGTAATAGAAATTCCTCAAACATAGCGTATTCAGTGTTCGCAGATCGAAAAAAGGAAAAAGGAAAAAGGGAAAAAAGAAAAATTGGAACATTACACAGAAATATCACGGAATTATCGGAGAAATCATCGCGTTTTAAAACTAGATAGATAATATCGCAAATTACACGCCGAGCAACGCCGCATTCATCGTGCACTTTGTCGTTTTTCTGAGGATTTAGATCAAAGTCACAGTCGCATACACGTTCGTGCTTTCCTCGAACGCTTGCGCTTTGTTATTTAGTGCCGGTTTATTAATTAAACTTTAATGATTGCAATTTATTAACGAAACACCACGGTGTTTATACGGTGTCGCCACGTGTATCGCGTGACGTGTAACTACATACATACATACAATGCGGGCATTCATGCATTTATGCAAAGTATGCAAAAATACACGAAATATTTCGAGGCTAAATTATTCGCTACGTCTAGCGGGTAAAACGAAATTTGTTTAATTACGTTCGTACCGCGTTAATTTACATAAATATCCGCAGTGTGTATGTATGTATCGTTCGGTATCGTTCGCGGCTCTCGCGTAACTCGCGTTGTGTAGCTTTTGATATATTGTTATTACACTATTTCGCCGGAGTAACTCGATTTTGAAATTCAAGATCCTCGGACAATTACGCAAAATAGCATTGCTTTGGTTTTCCTAATTTTCTTAATTATTAAAAGAAAAAAAAAAAAAGGATCTAGATTCACGTTGTGAATTTGAATTTCACGGCCGTTTCACTCGACGATCGTCTGTCTGTCGGAAGGATATCGGCAAAGCTGTTGAAACCGCGCGGAGGATCCATTTGGTGATTAATTATCGGTAAAACGCGAGGTCGTTGAATAATCTAAAGTCAACCGATGAACACAGATCGGGCGTGTCACCGTTGATTCGTCGAAATCACACGGTCGGATTGTCTGTCGAATCAAATCGATCCGTAATAATCGCGGCTCGTGCTCTTTCGACAACTTTCGAAGATTCGATCCTGATCGAGGAACATCCAATCGTCATGATTCCATTCTACGAGCGAGTATCTTGTGTCGGTGGAATATACAGGGCGTCCCGTTTGTATCAATTGCAAAGATTCAAGAAATATTTTACACGCAGCCCATGTTCTGCCCAAGTATCGTCTTTTTCCGAAACTTTTGAAACAATCGACGTTTCCTTTCAAACAACTACGTATTTCTTTTTATCACTGAAAGTGATTTTAGCGGGGGTAACCCAGAAAATCGGGCCTGCTCGGGTGCAACGCTGATGCAACGAAAATTAGCGATTGGTTGATTTGGGTCACGTGATTCGCGAGGGGGCGTGGCGTAGACCTCGAGCGGCGTTGTCTGGTACTGAACGATGGCGCCTGTAATTTGTTTTGTGTCGAGTCAAATGTTGCCAAATGCTGTCAAATCATTTCCTAGTCGGAACAGTTGCTTCTGGGCCTTTCAGTGTAATATTTTTTGTATCTTTGTAAGGAAAAACGATATTCGAGGAGTCACGTTTAAATGAAACAGCCTGTAGTATCCTCACTTTAATCACACACGTGTGAAAGGATAATACCGAACGTTGCGAGATATTGCTATAAATTCACTCGGGGAACGGGTTGATTTATTTCGCGGGTAACAGCGAGCGATTGAGTTTCGAAACGTTGTAACCTGTAACGATCGACGAGCAAAATAGTCGAACTGTCGAACATTGTGGTGGGTGGTGTTGACCGTGCCCTTGCGTGTATGTAACTTGGGCGTGTACGAAAGACAGTCAACTCGAACGAGTTAATCCGGATTATGTTTGAGCAGGGGCGTAGAATTATGATTCGTTTGCTTATCAGAGAGTGAACTAATCGTTGCTTTCGATGTGTCGCTGGATTCGCAGAGTAGACCAGAGCACCAAAAATTAAAATTATTGATCGTTCACAGTAAAATTTGATGTTGGAAATTCATGTGGGATCACGTTGGATTTCGCGCCATTGTTAAAAATTCAGCTGTCGAGTTATCGACAGGGCAATGTTTACAATTTCGCGCAACTTTCGAACTGGAGCAAGTGATAAGCAGTTCGTATCGATGGCAATTGGAAATCGGTCGGGATATTGCCGAAAATTTTCGCCCAGGATGCTTCAAACGATCGGTTTTTTAGATCAAGTATCAAGACCGAGACAAAGGTTTACTTACTCTTCGCGTTTCCTCGCGCAACTTCCCCTCGCGGGCTGCGAATTTACGAAGCAACGTTATTAAACGCGTTTTCGAAAAAGAAAAAAAAAAAAAATATCATCAATTTCCTCCTCGTCAGCCGCACTTTCGTACTTGCAACTTCGCAATCGCGTTTCTCGTCACATTTTTGAAAAAAATAAAATAAATGTATCTTCCCCCCTCTACGCCGAAACTTGGACGCGTCGTCGATGGCAGAGCGATTGTTTTCTCCTCTTTTCTCGTCGATCTCTTTCTTCCTCTCTGTTTGTAGACAGTTTCTCC
This sequence comes from Melipona beecheii, assembly GCA_032399605.1. NCBI lineage: Eukaryota > Metazoa > Arthropoda > Insecta > Hymenoptera > Apidae > Melipona > Melipona beecheii. Next base: position 1,705,185 of record JAUCMO010000042.1, on the reverse strand, counting down.
CGCAGTTTGAAAACACGGTGGGAAAATTGCGAAAACGCAATAGAAATTTCCGACGAGATAAGCGCAGATACCGTGGCGAACGTTTATCCAGGTCACCGGTTTCAAACTTATGGCCGCCGAGGTAGGATGCATTTCACGCGGCGCACTTTGTACGAGGGACGTTTTCTGCGAATTTAGTTTGACTGATAAGATAAGCAGGGCTGCCGGTCCTAACGCGTCTATTTTCATCCTCTCGTCTCTCCCCGCTGTTGGTTCACGTTTGAACCGATTCTGACTGTGGGCGCATCGCGTTTATCACGTCACGGCTGCTGACGCTTCGTAAAAAACCGATTCCCGCACGTGTCATTAACCCTTTTGGACCTCGGGAATTTTTGGCAACATCAGCGATCGATAAATTCGGGGGGGGGGGGGATCTTTTTAGTCTATTGACACGTCGCGCAGTGCTCGATACAAGCAACCAAATGGCGAAAAATGAAATAAAAATGTGAAAATACACTAATACTAATTGCATTATATATATAACACACAGTGTTGTGTAACACGCTATAGCGATGAAAATAGATTATTCTCGGTTCTTGCAATTTCCTTTCGCGAGAGTTGCTTCTTGTGAAGAAAAGTGAGAGAAAATATCAGCAGGTCACTCGAGGAAATCGCCGAAGCGAAAATGTATCCAAGAGATATTTCCTCTCCGGGTTCGAAAGGGAGCAAGTGCGCGTTGTTGATCCTGATTTCATGGTTAGCATCGTCGACGCGTGGGCTTTACGGTGGCCACATTTCCCTTCTGTGGTCCAAAGGCCCCTCTCGATATTCTTCGTGCTCGTAAAACCGAAGGGCAACTCGAGAAAAGGAAGGGAAAGTGGATACCACAAAGGCTTTCGCGAGAACGGGCGATATATATATATATATATATATATCGAGAGACGTTCTGTTTTCGAGGCAACCTTGCTAAAGGAGCTCCTTTCCACTGACAATCGAATAGAACTAATGGCCGGCGTGTTTCTCCCCTTTTAAATCAGTCGTTTCTCGGCTTTCTTCTTCCTTCGAGTTCTCTTTATTATCGACGGCGAGCTGCCAGTATCGATCACTGTCGCGGTTACGCAAATGCAGAGGCTGACAACGTGATCCTGTTTCAGTTTCTTTTGCTTCGGCATAGTTAAATTTTTGTGTATCCGTTGGACGACCAAGCAGACCTAAAGTGACCTACGAACAGTTATCCCCCCTCCTTTCGATTTATCGTCAGACAAAAATACAAAGACACGTGCTGAGAAATGTTCTTTCTTTCGTGCGGAGTTCAATAGATTATCAGAACACAATGAATAGTTTCTGAAAGGTGGCGAAAGAAAAAGTTGCACGTTTAATGACCGAAAGGGAAATATTACTGCCACGGTTTCTCGATGAAATTGCTTCTCGACGTTATTTATCTCCTTTTATGGCAAAGTGAACCGGGTATCGAATATGAATATCGAAGTGCACTCGGATTCTTCGAAATTTTCTGGTGAAGGACTCTTCGAAGGGTGAAGTATCCCCCTTTTTTCCCCTTTTCCCTCGAAAATCCCTCTTTCGTTTTTTTTTTTCATTTTTATTTTTTATCGACGTGTATGGTAATTGTCTAGATTTTACAGCGTGCTCGTTCGTGTACCAGCGATAAATATCGAAATAAACGTTCGAAATAATTGAGGGATCAAACTCGTGCCGAGTTCGGACAAGCGATAGCCAGAAGGGAATTCTGTCACAAACGACACCCTCGAAAATTTTCAATCCCAAACCGCGAAAGGAAAATTCAATCAGCCGGATCTCGCGAGCCTACGAGTTTTCATCGGCAATTCATTTGTCAACACATCGTCACGATAATGATTTTCGTAAGACGTACAGGGTGGAAAGAAAACGTGCTAACAGCGCCTTTATGGTTCTATATTACATTTCGAATAATGTTTACAGCTTGTTTTATCGTATCATTATTTAGACTCACATTTATGCTACAACTATGATAAGTCAAATGTTAGTGGAACCTAGTACGAAAGTGAGTCAAGTGAAATCGGGTATCATAAAGTCGCTGTTAGCACGCACGCGTCCGCAGTGTAAGATGAAACTTTTTAGCCATTCTTCAAAAGGCTAAAAACCTGCTTCTGAGGCGAAGAAACGTGTGTTTCCATGAACAGGTTGATGTTAATCGGCTCCAAATCTTTAATTCGACTGTTTAATAATCCTAAAAAAACGTGAATCGAGATATCAACTTCAAATATGACAGGTACATTATTTTTTAACAATGGCGAGAATTTTTAACAACGCGATCGTTCGTTCCTCCAGCAATAAATTGAAATGGCAAAAATCAGAGGAAATCCGGCCTCGCGCTCGTTACGCTCGTTACTCTCGCGCTGCCGCGAAGGGAGAGATAGTTGTACTTGCGCGACACACGTTTCCCGAAGGTCTAAAAATACGTGGACAGTCTCGCGGCACTTGACGGAAAGAAAGAAAGAAAGAAAGAAAGAAAGTATAACCTCAAGACGTCAAGACTAACGAAAGAAAGAATCCACTCGACGCTCGACGCTCGCAACAACGTGGTCATTGAGCAATATTTTGTGCATTCGTAGCTAGCAGCCGTGGCTTGCGTTTGCTTTTTCTTTTTTTTCCCAAGTGGAGGACCTTGTCACAAAGTGCAGTTTCGTGGGACGTGCTTCAAGTGCAGATAAACAAGTCGGCCGCGAAACGCGCGACCGACGAGACGCAGTTCGGGTCTCGTTCGTTTTACTCGCTTTTCGAGCGAGTGGAATTTCATACAGATACGCGCGAAAAACAATCCTGTAAAGGGTTGCTTCGTTCGAACGTTTTGTTATTCGAGAGTTTTTCGCGAAACCAGAGAGATCTATTTATTATTTTATTCTCTGTTTATTATTTTATTCTCTGTCTCTTCTATGAACGACGGATAGAATCTCGCGACGGCGCAATATTTTGTTCGCCAGTTTTTCCGTCGCAATATTAGTTCATTAAACTGCGAAAACGCGTATTGGATTAACGCCAACAAATATTTTATCAACGTTTCCGAAAGTTTTCGTATATGTATTGCGAAGAGAAATTATTGCGACGGAAGGGAATTAGCCGCCGAATTGTTATTTCACGAGATATCAAAGATATTAAACGTCAGCGGGAAATACTGAATTTTTAAAATTCTGTGTCGCGGCCACGCCCGCGCGGAGGGAATTTTTAATAATTTAACAAGTCTGAAAACAGAGTAAAAACTCTTAATCTGAAATGTCGCGTTAATAACGCTTTTAACGGATTCGGATACGAGATTCGTATTCTCTCTGGACGAAAAAAAGAAAAACGGAAAACGAGAGCAAAAGATAAAAGCGAGTCGGCGAAACATTTCGCAAACTTTCGGAAAAAATTTCGAAACCGAATCTTCTCAACATCTGTTTGAAACATCCAAACGTTAAACACGAACGAATCCCAGCGAGATCGTATCTGCCGGCGCGAAGTGTCAAAGAGTTATTATATCCCGTCGGGGGTCCCTCTTTTGTTCCCCTAAAAGCTCGACGAAATAAATTTGCCGGCCGATGTCGTTCGTGTTTAACGAACGCGCAAAGTATCTCTCTCGTTCGATTTCAGCCAGCAGCTGTAGATTCTTTTTCGAGCCAATTGGAGTGGCCAGACGTGGTGCCATTTTTATCAGTAAAAAAAAAAAAAAAAAAGGGGGAGAGAGAGAAGGAGTCGAGGTTTCCCAGGGAGATGATCAATACGCAGTATTCGACAAACGACGCTTTATTGCAAGCCTGTTCCGGCGTTATTCCGCGAAGAGAAATGGCAACGGGGGAAAATGGTACTCATTGTTTTCGAAAACAACGAGCATCAGCACATCCCATTGAAGGTTGCAATAACATATATTGCAACATATTTCCCGTTTCGAGCTTCTGCATTTCGTGGCGAAACGACGATTTTTCCAACAACGGCGCCGCGGCTGAAAAACGCGCAAGGAGACCATCGTTTTTAACCTGTCCGGGGGATGCTTGACTGAATATTTTAACGTAAATGGAAAATGCCAAGAAGCGCCGCTGCCTCTGGAATTTTTCTTTCGTTTTGGCAAATTTCCTTTCGGCTTTGAATGATTACATACGGCTCAAGAATGATTGAGATTCCTTCGCGAAAACGTTCCAGATCTTCGGGAAATTTCGGGAAATTTGAATTACATCGGAAAATGAAACGGGAATTATTGTAATAATAAGAGGGAAGAAGAAAAATCCACGGGAGATCTAAATTGGAGAAACGAAGGGAAGAGTGTTGTTTTTCTTCAAACGAAAGCCGAATCCCCGCTGGAAATATTTTGCCGAGATTTGAATTCGATAAAAACAGTTGTTCAAAAGAAAATTGTGGCCGATGGCGTATCGCGTACTCCTCTCTCTCTCCCCCCCCCTCGTGCACCAGCAATTGCATCCGGGGTGAAACCCGCGGACACCCTGTGATGCACGTTTTTCGTGGAACGTTTTCCTCTTTTTTCGGGTTGCTCGCGCCATTTTTCAGCACAGTTCGGAATGTATTGCAGAATGTCGGTTTCCGCGCGGAATAAAAAGCATTCTACCGCGTTCGAATTGTCAAGATAACGGGGAAAACATCCGTGAAAAATTTCGCTAATCCTCCAGTGACGAATTTGTCAATGATCTCTCCACTGACCTCTCGTTATCGCGTAAAAAAATTGAAGAACGATCGGAAAAGATTTTTCTTAGCTATCTCAGTCGTACGAAGGAAAAATTTGATTTCTTTAATGGATATTCAGTGCCATTTGCCAATGATTTCTCGTTAAACGTCCCCCTCGTTATCGAATTGAAAAAAATTGAAGAACGATCGGAAAAGATTTTTCTTGCGTCGATCTCAGTCGTACGATGGAGAAATTTCACTTTGCTAATGGGTACCATTCGGTGCCATTTAAAATATGGAGAGAACGCTCCGCTTAATCGCACGATTAAACTTTCCGCGATAATGAAGAAGCGAAATGGAACAAGTTTCCGGCATCGAGCGGCGAAAAAATTCACATTACCGCTGAAGCGCATTGTCAGTCGTTCGAATCGAGTCGACGATCGAATTACGCTACTTAATATCAACGGGATGAGAAAGTCGGCGAAACGATTATTCCTTTGCCATCTGCCGTCATGGCGAACCATCTGTCTGTCGATATCTTTTTTTCACCATTCTTTACTTTTGTGAACAATTTCGTAAAAATGTAAATCACTAACTAGAAAGCGTATCGAAGTGTCAATCACCGATTTTGACAAAATATAATTTTCTACCCCTTCAAAGTTGTAGTGCTCTGTGTAGTTTATTAATTTCCTCTAAAAAATTATTGTTTCTACAATCAAATAAAAATTCGCGTGCCTTCTGATGTCAGAAAGGTCTATCCAGAAAGATCGGATCAAGAGATTACAGGCCAATTCCGAGGGAAAAAAAAAAAGAAAAAAAAACGCCGAGTCAAAAAATTGCGGAGCAAACTCGTGGATCGATGAACGCGCTCGCCTGGATCGTGCAAATTCGACGGACAACGTTGATTCACTACGCGGATAGCCATCGAGCGATAGGCGTCGATCGAACGATGTTTCTTTCTCGAATCTGTCAGCTCGTGTATTTCATCCCTCGAAGCCGAGAAATAAAAAACGAAACGCGGCCGTTAGCCGCGTTATTCCTTCGACTGTGAAATCGTTCCCCGGTCTTGTTAATCGCGTTTTTCCTTCAACGAGGAAAAACAAGGGAGCGATTCTAACTCCCCTTTAGGGGATCGTCGAGGGTTGGATTGATAAAACGAAACTCGAAAGCTTCGTCCCATGATCACCGCCTCCCGAAAGTGACCTTTTTACAGATCACTGCCGCTTCTTCGCAAGAAAACGTCTCTCAGTAAATGAGAGAAACAGCGTTGGAGTAGTTGTTACATCGTCGATCCATCGTGGTTTGTAATTTACGGATCAGATGTGTCGATTTATTTCCTAAATCGGGTTGGGCGAGGGGAAAGATTTTGAAATTATTTTATAAGCATTTTATCTTTGGCAGTTCCAAAATTATACGTTTTCAGATAGGTTTTCAATACGTTGTTTTCGCCTTGTGATTTTCTTTCCAAACTTCTTAGACAAACGCCAATCGCTATAATTGTTGATGTCACGTTAGAGTAATAAGTATCGAAACACTGTGTGACATTATAGAGTTCTCTCTCTCTCTCTTTTTATCACTGAAGGTGATTTTAGCGGGCCTCTTCAGGTGCAACGCTGATGCAACGAAAATTAGCTATTGGTTGATCTGGATCACGTGATTCACGAAGGGGCGTGGGGACCTCGAGTAGGAGTGGCGTTGTCCGGTACTGAGGGTTGCATATCAATAAAATTTTATGGCAAAAAGTCGTCTTCATTTCCTAGTCAGAAGAGTTACTTCTGGGCCTTTCGGTAAAACGAATCGTACTGAGGTACAAGTCGTGTAATTTTTTCTTTTTTTCAAATCGAAAATAATGTTAGAATATCATAACGTTATATTAGAGTATTGAAACATTGTATTTTTTAATTTTCAAATTGGAGAATTTAAATGTCGAATTGCACTATATAATTCTTTCTCTTCCTCTTTTTTTTTCCAAACCGAGACTGTAATTCGTACCACCTGAAGAAATCACTAAGAAATTGTTGAGAAAAATAATAAAATGAATACGATACGACAAACAGCAAACGAACGTTTCAAAATGTATAAGAAAGGACTGAAATGCACAAATATGAAATAATTTTAATGAAAGCTTTTTCTCTAATACTTTGTTCTAAGGTATCTAAGGTATCTAACAAATTCAAAATACAACTCGAGCTCGCGTTAAGGTAAAACGCAAACAAGAAATTCACTGTTAATAATTCATTCTCGAATTAGAAAATTAAATTGCCCCTCCGTGCTCCGGGTGCCACGTTGGATACTACGGATCTAGAGGGAAGGAAAGTTTCTCTTATCTGTTCGGTTAAATATCCTATAACCGTTTGAAAATCAGCTCTAGTATATCCGCTCGATTATATCGCATAATGGAGGTTGCAGGCACGTGAGGTCACACGTGGAATATGTTTTTACGCGAGGGTAGTCAGATCCTTCTCACAGTGTTATACGGAGTGAACGAAATCTCGAACGGAGCGACTCGATTCTCCGATTTTTCCCTGCTGTCGGTTTTAAAAAGGGAAGATAACGTCCTCGTTTCGATCGGTCGCTCTCTCTTTTTTTTCTTTCTCTCCCTGCCAAAGGGGGGGATGAATGGTTTACCGTGATCGGAATCTGAAGGACGCCACGTCTAACTTTTCTTCTTTTCTCCCCGCGAAACGGCCCTTTCATTTGTTCAGCGAAACTCTCTCTCCCCTGTTTATAAATATTCGATAAGCCCCCGCCAATTGCTATCAATTATCTCCGTCGAATCGAACGAGGTTAAATAGTCTTCTTTCGTCGGACGGAAGGGATTTCACCCTGCTCTTGGCAGCAGACAGAAAAGTGCGTGCGAGTAAAAATTATCGAGAGCAAGCGGATAATAACTTCGACTGAACTTCATTTGAATTTTTAATTAATCGAGAGGAGGGAGGAAGTTTGCTTTAACAGACGCGCAATTCAGTATCTGAATTTTCCGGGGATTGCGGCTGGAGCAGAAGGTGGTGCGCCCCTCATAATAAGTGCGCCCCTGTTAAATATGCAATAAATTTGCAATTTAAATAATAAATCGCCCGATTTGCAATTCAATTTTGGTACAACAACAGATAATTCGCGTTACATTCGGTGTGTCGAAGTAGCGAAGGAAAACTAAATTCATAAAACTTTAATTCATCTTTATCGATTTCCCGCGCGAACGATAATAATCGCAACGAACGAAAGCCGATTGAACATTTTCAGGGCAATTAGGATGTAAATAACGTAAATTTTATGTGACGAGTGAGCAGAGTGCATCGGAAAAAGAAGATTACAATCGCTATTATCGCTCTTTCCTCTTTCCGGAGTTTTATCAGTCTCGCCCGATATATTTTCCCCTTAAGAAATTATTTTTTATCACTTTGCCGAATCACTTTGAGAGGATTCTTTTAATTTATTTCTTTTTATCGTACGCTATCGTGGAAGAGATAAGAAAGAGATTATACATTGTTTCACAGTTCTTGCGAGGGAATTTAGTTTTGTAATTTACGCGTCTTTGGAGAGGTGAAGAAAAACTTTCTTGCAGTGATCTCTTTTTGAGGAGTGATGAATAGCCTAAAGATTAAAGAACAAAGAATAAGAGTAAATTTTCTTGTAATAGTTACTCTTTTTAAAGAGTAAGGGAAGGTAAGCGCAATTTTTCAAAAATAGTCTAAAGGTTAAAGAGCGATTCTCAGAAAATGGCCTAAAAAGAAAAAGGTAATTTTCAAAAACAGTCCAAAGACTAAGAGTATAGAAAGTATACCTCGCGCCTTTCACGCGAAAAATCGAGAAACTTGAAATACCCGTCAAAAATATTTGCGTATTGATTTTTCTGTCAATTTCGCGACGACAATTCGATGAAATCCCTATTTAGAGCGGAGAGAGCATCTTTTGGTAGTTGTCTGGACTTCTCAGTGGGATGAACGCACTGACGTTCAGTCGGTCATTTGTCACCATCAATTCGCCATCTTTTCGTTTCCTCGATATTCATCTCTTTCACCGAATTTAATGTAGGTCATGGGATCATACGCGATCAGATATTCGTTTTCAGAGGAGGCTGCGGCCATTTTCTCAACGAAAAAAAAGGAGGCAAAAAACACACACGAAAAAAAAAAAGAAAAAAGAAAGATCAAGAGAAGAGCCAGAGTAGATTTCGACCAATCGCAAAATTTCTCAATTGTTCGACAGTCAAACTGACGAAGAAACGTGCGCGTGTTTTGCAGCTTTCTTACAAATTTCCAATCAACCGTTCATGAAACGCACGCAATTGTTACGAATGCGTAAAACGTCGACTATCTGATCCGATTTAACGTTCTACGGTGCGCAACGTTGGCGAAAGAAATTTCAATTTAACAGAGAGGGGCAGGGAATGTACGGACAGAGTGTCGAATTCGTATGTATAATGCTTCTTCCTGCCGGTCCAATTGTCGCTGTCAATAATTTTTCACGGCAGCTGATACCGCGAATTTCTGTCTGTGAAAAGTGCAAACTTTCATCTGCAACTTCCTAGCATTTTATCGCTGAAAGTGATTTTAGCGGGGGTAACCCAGAAAATCGGGCCTCTTCAGGTGCTGAACGCTGATGCAACGAAAATTAGCGATTGGTTGATTTGGGTCACGTGATTCAGGAGGGGGCGTGGAGTAGATCTCGAGTAGGAGTGGCGATCGCGTCTGTAATTTGCTTTCTATCGATTCAAATGTTTGCACATCGACAAAATTTTATGGCAAAAAAGTCGTCTTCATTTCCTAATCGGAACAGTTGCTTCTGAGCCTGTCAGTGAGACGAATCGTACTGGGGTACAAGTCGTGCAGCTTTTTTCCCAAACATATCTATTTTTCTCTTCTTTTCTTCTCTTTCTCTTCCGTTTTAAACTGGCATTGTGTGTTTTTCGCGAGACAAACGTATCGCAAGCTCGGACGTTTTCGAGGCGAGCGTCGTACAAAGAATACACGATCGCATGAAATATTCAGAACAGGCAAGCTTTGGGACAGGCAAAAAGAAATTGGGTGAATCTCGTCTCTGTCGCTGCGTACTTCGTATATGTATATATCGCGCACTTAAGACACGTCGGAGCATTGTATTTCGCGGTGGTTCGCGCTGGAAAACGCAACGGGGCTGCTGAAATTGAAACGATGTTCGTTAAAACCGACTCGGCTGCCGCGGCACGCAGCTGGAAACACAAAATTCCAGACTGAGAAAAATTCATTTTGAAACGTGAAAGAGCGTCGTCGTACTTGTTATTACTCCCCTATTTATTTGATTTTGGAAGTTATTCGACTTTATCCCTCAGCGACGAAGCTGCTGGCTACGTAAATTTATTTCCCCTTCCTTTTTCAATTTTCCGATTGTCATTTTTCTCTCTTTTGCTCGATTTGCATAAAATTGGCTCGATACTTGTCGCTTAGACATAGCGGGCTCAAAAGTAAATAAAAATTTTCTTTGTGTAAAAAAGGGAGAGGTCGAAACGTGTGACTTGAAAATTTTTATTTTAATTTTAATTTCAACTCTCGTTAAACACACAAGTGGAAGGAAGAACACAAAATGCTGGACTGAAAAGAACCAATTTTGAAATGTGAATTCTATTGATTTTGGAAATTATTTGACTTTATCGCGCGGTGTTAAAATTCGGCGTCGACAGCGTAAATTTATTTATCCTTTTTTTGTGAATTGCAAACGCAATCAACCGAATAAATTGAATAAAAATTGAATAAAAATTTATCTACGTATAAACAGAAAGAAAAATCAACAGCGAAGCTGAAATTGACAATTTTTGGACACGAAAATTTTTCCACCGACTACCGTCGAGCCGTTTGTCACGCGGAGAGCGTACACAACAGTGGCGAGGCCGACACGAAGCTCTAAAATTGAGCATGAAACGACGAGCAGTCCGATTATATCGAAGGATCGTGTTTTGCCAGGTGGATCGAAAGTTATGCATAGTCGACCGTTCGGACTATAAAGCTCGGGAAAACTCGCGCGGGCTCGCGGTCGGGCGCAATTCATTGGAGCTGACAGCGCGAGGAACTCGTGCACGGAACTGTCGCCGAGAGTTTCGCAGTTTCGCATCCGATTACGTGTCCGCGTACACGCGTTTAGAAAGGACGCGTTTGATGGCAAGCGGGAGGGAGCAACTTCGAAGTTTCCTCCCACGCCCCGTTGAAATATAACGAGCGCGAGTTCTCGCCGAAAATCGAGCAACGATCGCAGCGGTCTTCGCGGTGTAACGAGATCCAGAGTTTCGAGCGTGAACTCCGAATCCTCATAACAATAGCCTAAAAGCTAATTACGATGTTTGGGCAATTTTATCATTTTCGTGCAATTTGATAAAACGATGAACGGTAGGACATTTGTAAATTGTAGAATTTCAACGATGGAGTCTTAATTACGACTTTACCATTTCATCACGTAACTGAGAAGTGACGTCTGCAGATTAGAATTTTTATTACGATTGTCGTGTAATTTGATAATCATAGAATTATGAAACTGAACTGTAGAATTTTAATTGCGGTTTTGCCATTTTAATAAGAAGGGACATCCGTAGATTGTGGAATTAGAACTGTAGAATTTTAATTACGATTTTACCATTTCCCTGCAATTTAACGAGAAGGTGAACATGCATCTGTAAATTGCAGAATCAGAATTATAGAAGGATCGTTATTTAAGAATTCGAGCGATTACAATTGATTTTTCTTCCTATTCCGTACGAAGTTTTCGAGATTTTGTTCATGCACGAAGCTAAACAAACATTCCGAAGAATACATCGATCGCTGTGGATACGATTGCAATTGCCATTTTTCCCCGCGGCGTCGAAAAAGAAGAGAGAAAAAGCTATTCCACTTGTCTCTTCTTCTCTTGGTGGATTTCCATTCGGCAACGCGTTCGCGAGAAACGTTATACCGCGACGAGATTGAGAGAAATTTCTCGCGTTGTATTGGAAGAATAAATTTGAGTGAGAGAGAGAGAGAGAGAGAGAGAGAGAAGGGTAGTAAAGGAGGGACATTCTAGAATGAAAAGTTGCAACAATAGAAATAGAAGCGCAGGGACCGCCGAAAAGAAATGGTAGCGATATAACCAGCCCGAGGGAAAAGAACTGCGGCAACGAGAAAGACGGATATGCGTGATAGGGTATGCACGAGCCTCGAGATCAGTTCTCATTGATCAGGCATGCAGCTACGAGCAGATGCCTGATGTAAATTCTATTCGCGATTTTGCTTGACGCTGGAACTACCAAAGTGGTCAAAATCACCAGTTTGTTTCCCATGGAAATTTTATAAATAGAAATATAATTTTACCATTAATATCACTGTTTTAATATATTAATACGTAATATAATTATATTGCTCTTATAACACACAATACAATAATTTCCCGTGGAAATTTTATAAATGTAAATGTAATTTTATATTACTGTTGTAATATATTAATACGCAATATATATTACTGCTGTAATTTTATGTCAATTTGTAACAGTATTTTCAAAGGCTTTGAGCGATTTTTAGTAAAATATACGGACCGAAGCTCGTGCTCTTTGTCATACCACAAGTTCATTCCTGTTCCTTGCATCTTAACATAAATTTCACTTTATTCGCCGGTGGGTCTAGCGTTAACTCTTTACGTTCGAGGGCGAATCAGCAACTTTTCGTATATCTCGTGAATTTCTTATCAGCTAACTCAAGATGATTTCACGTACAAATTGACTGTAATAGAACGGTCACATTTTAACGTTTCTGTCTTTACGTCTCAAAGAAGAAACTTTGTTAATATTTCCTTAGCTTCGATTTTCCGCCGTCACGAGCGCAAAGGCACGAGTCTGTAGCAGTGAGCGAAGACGTTGAATACAATATTCAGGAAAATGTATTTTTAGTAAATTTATAGAAGAAGGTTGATCGATTATTCTCCGTAGGTACAGTCAACGAAAGTAGAAAGAATTCGAAAACGAACAAACTGGCTAAATTAAGTTCTCAAAAAAAAAAAAGAGAAAAAGAGAGAAAACATTGCGTCGAGCAATTTAAATTTATCCAAAAAGGTGGTGTAACGGAAATTCGCTGGGCGAGCTGCGAAAGAATTCATCGCGCGCAAAGTCGCCCCGGTGCGTTTCAACGCGCCATTTCTCTTTCCCACTTTCTGGCCGAACGAGTGTTTCACTTCCTCGCCTCAACGGTCATAAAGTGGCCGCGCGTAGTGATTCATCGCCGGCCAGCCAAGAGACGCGAAACAGGATCGTAATTCTTCACCGAGGGTATTCCTCGCTGACCACCAAACTCGCGAGAGAATAAAAAAAGAGAAAAAAAAGAGGAAGAAGAAAAAATAAAAAGGAAATAGAGGAAACCTCTCGCTATCGTTGTATGATGTTTCAACGTGGTAGCCTCTCACCTTCTTTCTCTCTATAAATTGAACGGGGCTATTGTCACGAGGCGCGCGCAACGTGATAATCCGATTTTCCGACTTTTTTCTCCATCCGGGCGGCAGCCGCGGCTTTCGAACGAAATCTCAACGGGGATAACGTGAGAAATTATTTATCCTTTCACACTGGCTGCCGGTTCCTTTTCTCTTGTTTTTTACGGGATGGTTGCTCGCTCGAAATGTTCCCGGAGGGCCGCGGGATAGAGAGGCGTTGTAATTTTGGCACGATCGTCACGATCATGGGGCACAAGGGTAAGTATCGTTGGCGACAGATGTTCCCCGCGGATTTTCTGTTAACCAGTTTAATCTCCCCCGGTTAATCTCGAATCCCGAAACACAATTTCTTTCGCCTTTCTTTCTTCAACGACCGATTCGATTCCTGCCTCTCTTAACGGCCTGCCCTTTCTCGCCGAGCTATTTGCTTTTTATCTTTATTCCCTTTATCTCGGTTTACAATGAGGTTGCTTGGACGTAGAAAGATAATGGTATTTTGAGCGGTTTTTAACGAACGGTTCAATTAGCAGGTTTCAGTTTAATGAGTGACCTGGGCCATTAGAATAATCTTGGAACATAAAAGTAGAAATTTTGAACTTCTTTTTTTTCCAGGTCGCGATTCTGTCGTTGTATCAATCAGTGATTTTTAATGAAATTTGACATAAACGTAGTTATAACTTAATAGTTATATTTGACACTTGTTGTTTTCTTTCATCGACGTCGAAGGGGCGAAAACTATCCTCAAAGTTGGTGGCGCGGAACATATTTCGTCAAATATCTCGGAAGTTACCGAAGATACAGTTTTCGTGCAAACCGATGAAATTATTGTTCTTTAACGGTGCCCGCCAAAACCCATTTCTTTAAACAACATTAAACGAGCCGTATTTTCTGTAAGTTTTTCCAATTTATAATATCAACATTTGCAAATTACGGACAAATTGAAATCTTGATTTTTGCATCTCTTTTATTGACAGAACAGCCAACAAAATACAAATATTTCCGAGGACGTTCCTCGAGGAAACTAGCGCAGATCGAAATTTCTTCTTGAAATTGATTGTTTAAAATTCAAGTGGCGCGAGAGAAGCTTTTGCTTCTCGTCTTTTACTTCCCTCTCTTCCCGTCTGTGTCTGTGTCGTTTGTCTCGCAGTGGTGCAACTCGGCGAATCATCCGACACGTGCGAATGTTCTCGCCGAGTGTTACAGCCTAGGTGTCGGTGGAAGTTCTCAGCCTGTCGGAAGACACGCTCGCGTGACGAGAGTGGCTGGAGATACTTTACTCCTATGGTTTTCATTCCCTTCTGTCGCAGATTAAACAAGAGACGCGAGTCTATCTCCGATGCAAATACTTCCTGCGAAATGTTGCGTTGAGGGAAGCGCGATCAAACGTGTTCTTCCAGAAAGATTCTGCTCTGAAATATCGTCTGTTACGTATCATCTGAACGATATCGAGGTCTTCGAGGATGGAATTTTCTTAAAAAATTGAGAAAAAGATATCGGATGGAGAGATGGTGCTTTAATAATAGAAACGTCTTCACGAGATCGTCGCAGAAAATAGCTGCGATTCTGTTTATATCAATGTTGAAGTTGGCTCGGAAGCTTGGAGCTTCCTTTTGCTTCGATAACCCCGAGAGCTCCATTAATTTTTACTAATGCATTCGATGTCTACTGATGCGAGAAAAGAGGAACTCTGTCGCGATTTCTTTCACCGTGTGTTTTTTATTCAAATTCTTCCCCGACACGTTGTCTCACCTCGTTCGTTCAACACCCTCAAATGATAAGAGAATAATGTCAATTCTCTGAACGTCGAAATCAACTTAGTGTGCCACTAGAACCAATTTACAATTTACAAAATCTGCAATTTTCACAATTACCAATTTGCAATTTTTGTTGCAGACGCGAAACAATGTATTTTGAAAAATTTAAACTGTGTAATTTGATAAAAGCTGTGTAATTTTTCGTGTTGCAAAGCTTTTCCATCTTTTTTACTTTAACGTTTCTGATGGAAATTTCATGCTTTAGTCGTGCTGGGTAATTCTAGTGTTAAAGAAAGAACTTGGAATATCTTGGCCATATCTTTGGTGCCAAATTTCATAAAAGTCAAGAGATATCATCATCATTACTGATACATCAGTTGCGTTACAAAAAGCAAAAATCATATTTGCAGTCACGTAAACGGTTATCATGTCAAAGAAGTACTTTGAGACGCAAGGGATGACAACGACTTCGAGAGAAGCGAAGCGAAGAAACGAGCAAGGGAAATGGGAGCGTGCGTGGCCAGACATGCTTGGAATACCTTCCACGCAACCGATTGCAAGGTAACCGTGACACGTTTGCGAGTCGATAAATGTAACGTCTCGCAAATATTACCCAATTTATCAAACAGCGCCAGCGTGCTTCGAAAGAAGCACTGATATTTTATTAACATCGACTCGTCCTGTACAAATATTAATTAATCAATTAATAAATCACGTTTCACAGAGATGTGATTATAACAAACGATCCCGATTTTGTCGGGAGAGAATTTTTCAAACGCGCGACCGTATACGATAATTCCGCGACGTGAAATCGTGACTGAAATTGCATCCCTCCCGTTCGCAAATGGCCCATTATCGCACGAAATTCAATATATTATACAGATACTGTTCAATGAAATAATGCTCGACGTGATGAAATTGTTCGACGACAGTCGAAACGAAATACGAGCGAGCATGGAAGGGGAGGGGTGGAGTAACATTTTTCTCGCGATTTTTCGAAGCGAGAAACGGAAGAATACATCACGTCGCCGTGTCTAGAATTTTAATAGTCCGCTGGGACGGTGAAAACGTTCGGAGCGATTAATCGTTATGTAATAATCGCGTATCTGGCGAGACCTTGCGGATGACGTGGCACTCTTTTCAATTAGGTTTCACTTAATTTTGTTGTATATATATTTTTTCAAATTTCAAATTATTATGGAGAAATGTCTGGTGATAAGACAAGGCACAATTAGCCTCCACTTAATTTTTATATATTTTATTATATATATAATAATATTTATATGTTAATTTATATATTAATATTTAAATATAATTATATAAATTATACATTATACATATATTTCTTTCAATTTCAAACCTTACGGAGAAATATATTCTCCGTGAGAAGAGTGTTACGATTTTTAATTGAATAACGTGTTGTCGCATTCGTTGCTTAAAAAAATATCTCGCTGTTCTGTATACAATTGCGATATACACGCGTTTTGAACGAACACCAGAATTTGATCGAAAAAATTGTATTCTCGTTTATAGTTGGTTCAGTAGACTGAGAGAGTATAAGCGAGTAGTTCGACCGGAAAACGAGATAAATACGGCGAGCGCAATGCATCGAGCGTAGCATTGCAAACGCTATTTTTAATTGACTTTCATTAGCCGATGGTAAAGAAGAGATTTTTTAAAGTCCCGAATAGAATTGCTAATCATTCGGATATAAATTCCACCGCGAGTCGCGCTAATGGAAATGGAAATTATCGATTTTCCAAAGCTCGACGCTTCAATAGTATTTCGATGAAAAAAAAAAAAAAGATTCCAACGGAGGAGAATTTCCCTCCCATTTCGTTTTCTATGCGTGTTCGCGTGCGAAGAGCTAAACATCGGCCAATTAGTGGGATGCATACCAGTTGTAAAGATGACGGATATAATCGGGGATAAAATCACGATGTAACATTCTCTGTGTATGTACACGAAGCGAAGTCGTTTGTAAAAACAACTGCACGACTTGTACACGACTACTAGGAAATGAAGACGACTTTTTTGCCATAAAATTTTATCGATGTGCAAACATTTGAATCGATAGAAAACAAATTACAGGCGCGATCGCTCAGACAACGCCACTCCCACTCGAGGTCTATCCCACGCCCCCTCGCGAATCACGTGACCCAAATCAACCAATCGCTAATTTTCGTTGCATCGGCGTTCAGCACCTGAAGAGGCCCGATTCTCTCTGTTACCCCCGCTAAAATCACTTTCAGTGATTAAAAAAAAAGAAAAAAAATTCCACGATTAAAAGCAAACCGATTTTCATCCGTTGAATGCAATTGGCAAACCAAAAACAGAATTCTCGAATAAAAGAGAGAATTTTCGAGGGCGGTGAGTTTGCGGGAGTGGGTTTCTCTCAGAAATTCGTCCGCTGAATGAATTTGAGCAGCTGGATGTCTGACATGGCCCGATTAAACATTCAGCGTTTGCGGTACGACGAGGCACGTTTGTTTTTATAGAACGCTAGACAACGGACGCGATGTTACATGTACGCTCGAGCCTCGTTGGCGATTCCTATTTCAATCAGAAAATACAGTGGCTTCTGGTCGGACGTGTTTCGACTTCGAACCGCGAGGAGTATTCGAGCGTAGGTTGGCACTTCTCCGAACTGTTTCGATCAGTTTCGTTGATGAAATTAATCTTGATTTCGCGAAGGAAAGCGTAGGATTGATAGGACGGGAAATTCACAGAAGAGAATCTTACGTTTTGGAGATACAAGAATTTTAATACTAATAAAGAATTGAAACGTGCAAAATTAAATGGAAATGAAAAATATTGGTTTTCAAATGAGATTACTGTTTTCTCTTTTTTTCTTTTAAATTTCCACGAGTTTGATGAATTGATCTCAAATTCGCAAAGGAGAGCGTAGCTATGATAGAAATTAACAGGAAATTCGCAGGAGGTTCTAAAGGTACAATATTAATACAAAAATGAAAAAGTTTGTGCGTTGCGTCAAACAAAATGTAGATTTACAGAGGTGCAAAATTAAATGGGAATGGAATATATTGGGTTTCAGATGCATGCAAATAAGGACTTTATTGGCTTTTTTCGAATTGTTCCGATCAGTTCGATGAATTAATCTGGAATCCGTGGAAAGTGTAGATCAACAGGAAATAGGAAATTCGCGGGAGGGAACGTAGAGGCACGTTTTTACTACAAAAATTGAAAAAAAATTTTTTTTCCTGCTCGTTGCAAAAATAAAATAGATTCACGTGTAAAATTAAAATATTTGTCGGGCTTCAAATATATGTGCAAATAAAACGACCGATTTGTTTCTTTTTTGACGAATGAATCTCAAATTCACAAAGGAACGCGTAGATCAATAAGAAAATTCATAGGAACTCGCTCTCCTGAGAAGTACAATTTCAATAAGAATTAAAATCCGGAAGAATTTTCGACTCTACAGTGCAAAAATTCACAAAAAAAAAAGAAAAAAAAATCTCTTATCGTTTAAAAAAATAGGAAGGACTTGAAATGCAATTTTAATACATAGAGGACTAACGAAAAAAACGAAAAGTTCGTAAAAAAAAAAGGAAAAAGTAAAATTGCACTGAGCGAAGGAGCATATTTGGTTTCAACGAAAGGTGAGAAACCGTGTTGAAAATACGTGGTATACGGAATATGCTAGCCTAGTTGGTACGTTGGAATCGTAGCTGTTGGAGTTAGCTGAAAGTTGGGAATTCAGTTGATTGTTAGCCGTCGGAGTTGACAGGTGGAGAGAGTCAGTCGATCGTCAGTCGCCGGTGTTCCTAGTCGGGGGTTAATTAACCTGTTAGCGGTTATCCCGTCAGTTAGTTACACTTTTGCTCCGCGTGTCGAACGAAAATCGAATTCGTTTCTCTCCCCGTCGAGCAATTCTTCCTCTTTCTAACTCTTTTTCTTTTTTTTTTCTTCCAACGCGAATCTCCTCTGGCGCTGGTTGAATTACGTTCGCGCACGTCTCCTTCGAAATTCCTTTGCACTTTTACAACGCGAGACGAGACATCGGATTATCACGTAATCACTGCACTCTTGCGCGATATAATTTACCGACCGACGGTGCAATTCTTTTCTCTCTCTCTCTCTCTTCTTTTCCTTTTTTCTTAAATTTCGTAATGTTCAAAGCAGAGTGATGAAAGGACTGGGAATTTGACCGAAGCTTGTTTTTAAAATTCCTCGTTTGTTTTGCCATGAATTTTCGGGCTGCTTTAAATTCAGCTGTCAGAAAAAGCTAATTACGCGCGGGGGATATGCATTAACAAAGCTCGTTATTTCCATGAATTTTCATGATGAGGCATAAAAAAAATCCTCGAACCGGAGGATTCGAGCACACACGCTCACAGAGAGCTGACGTTCGACGAGATACATGCTAATGAAAGTACCATTCATGCATTGATGCATCAACTGCCCCATAACTTGGTCGTAACGCGAGCCCAACCGTCGTAACAGTCCATTCACTACGGTGATCCAACGTTCAGCGATGTTTGAGTGGTCGTCAGTCGGACCTTTATTCATCGGAAATCAATCGGATTGCGATTTAAATAGCGACGAGTGGGGAGGAAGAAATAGAATCCTAGCTACGATCTACTACAGCAGCTGTTGTCGCACGCAGCTACGTGGATTTCATAGCTGCAGTTCGATCGAAAGTCAAAATTTTTCGGAGGATCGCGAAAGTGTTTGCGCAGACTCGTCAATCTTCGTTTTACAGTTGACGTACCGAACGATCGATCTCTGTTTGTATAGTTATATAACAAAAGTCAGGATTCTATTCTAGTGTGAAAATAAGTCGGAGGAAAAGAAAGGAAAAAATTTTCTCTTTCCTTTGAAAATTTATCGGGTTCGCTCGATAACTTTGGCTAACGCGATGACGGATGAAAACGATTAACAGAAGGTTGTTCTACCGACGCGAAAATGAGCAAAGGAGAAAAAGTTGGAATAAAATTCTTCTGTAAAGTGCCTCATTCTCGAGCACATCGGAAACTTGAAAATTCATCCACGTACGTGAGTGAATGCTCAAAAAAGCATTCAGTCGGTTTTCTCAGAAATGAAGCCGCGAAGTGAAACTTTATTCTATCAGTGTCTTTCTTATCAGAGTCGAGAATTCTAAATCCAAGCACACTTGATGAATATTTAATAAAAAAATTCTTAATACTTAGCAAAGGCTTAATTTTCTCGGAAAAAATTGTGCTCATTCCTCTCGACTCGCAAATTTCGATTTCGGGAACGTCCTGCATCGATGCATCTTCGAATAATTAATATTAGGAGCGCAAGCTCGATTACGTTAGTACAAGCAGTCCCCTCGTCGCAGTCTTCGCGTCTCTTCTATCTCGCGCGTATTAATCGAATTTCCGATGTCCATTCCAGCGACGTTTTTAATCGCTTTTAGTTGTCTCGCGTAATTACCAACGAATTTCGCTCGTTCCGCTTCGCCTCTCATCCCCTGCGCGAAGAACGAAGTTAACGACGTCGAGTTCTTCAACGACATTACGCCGTTAACAAGCGACAGAGTCGACTTTCTCTCTGCTCCCCCATTTTCAACTTTTTAACACTTGTTACACTCGCGTGACATATGTGACAACGATATCGCCTGACTCTTCGTTCCCCAGTCCTGGTTGTTCGTTGACCGAAGGTTAACAGAGATCGAATACCGATATATTTCGTGGTTTCGACATTTTACCGGTGTTTGAGTGAGTCATAATGTAGCACAACCGCTTTTTGATCAATCCTGTTAATATCGGTGTTTTAAACATTGATTTAATAAACTATAGATACTGAAATTTACACTGGTATTCTATCGTGGTATGATATTTTCGTTTTTTTACGCATGGAAACGAGTGAGAATACCTAAGGGACAACTTTATTCCGAATTTGCTCGAATTAGTAAAATGTATCGTTTGTACAATTATTTCGCAAGTTGTAAGATAAAATATACTTCGAGAAAGACGTTTGACGCTAACTCGGATATGACTTGGGACAGCTTTGTAGAACTCTGACACTCTTATTCTTTTCCTAGAAGATGAAAATGTTCTTCTTCGAGTTTAATCGAGGAACTTCAGAGAACGTTTTTAATTGATCTTTTCAATTTAAATGTTAAATACGGAAATATATAATGTTACAGTAAGGGGAACTGTAATAAGTTTGGTTTCTTTCGCTGCGAAAATCGCATCGCACGTAAATAATACGTATATAATAAATAATAACGTTCCAACAAAAATAACGCTCAATGAACGTCCAACAAGTCAAGAATATAATTTGACGAAAACCTACCTCTCTCGTTTATCAGACTTGTGCGACGCGAGCTCGAGTCCGAAAGTTCCTGCAACTGAAATTGTCATTACCCGGGACAGGGAAATTGGGCAGGAAATTGTCTTAATTACAACGCACCGGCTCTCACTGCACCGCGTCGTAAAAGCTTGAGGACGCTTCTGGTGTTAAAATTCCGACCTTCTGGCCGCGATCTTTGAGCTACGATTTCTTCACGATTTCGTTTTATCACTTCAGGTGCAACGCTGATGCAACGAAAATTAGCGATTGGTTGATTTGGGTCACGTGATTCAGGAGGGGGCGTGAAGTAGACCTCGAGTAGGAGTGGCGATCGCGTCTGTAATTTGCTTTCTATCGATTCAAATGTTTGCACATGGACAAAATTTTATGGCAAAAAAATCGTCTTCATTTCCTAGTCGAAAACAGTTGCTTCTGGGCCTTTCAGTGAGACGAATCGTACTGGGATAAAAGTCGTGCAGTTTTTTTTAAAGATTGTATACTCTATACTCGAACCGACGTCACGACAATTGCATCGCGTTTGAAAATTAATTGCACTTTTTGTGCTCGCTCACTCTTTTACGTTTCTTACGTTGCCGGTAAAAATCACTCTGTTTATATCTCGCTGGAAGCATTTTGTCCCCCCCCCCCCAACCACCATTTATAAATACTCGCAATATTTTTCATTTTTGACACGGAGCGGGTTGTTTTCGTTCCCCGTCGATATTTCATTGTTCGCTTTCTCTCTGTCTGTGGATATTTTTGTCGAACAACGACAAAGAAGGAGAAAAGACTGGTGGAGAGAGCGCACGACGAGCAAAAAGTTTTGATACAAAGCCGCTTTTCTTTCCGATCCGCCCCGTGAATCTGTAGCACATCGGCACATTCATTATTTAATACCGGTTACACTGTAAAACACGAGCACGAGCGGAGGTGGGTTTGAAGTTGAAACGTTTCAATTATAAAGCGAACGTGGAATTTTAAGCAGGTATTGAAAGCACCTGTTAACGGAGCCCGCCATCTCTAAAGCCTTTCCCTTCTCTTTTTGCCTTTGGGATTCCGTCCCGGCAACGAATCGCGATATTTGTTATCGATATTACGAAAGATAGAAGTTTCAGGAATTCTTTCATCCTCGGTCTCTCGTGTTCTGATCTCTCTTTCCGGTACTTTGCAAGAGAATCTTCTTCTACTGAACGTGGTACACTTCCAGGACTTTCTTCTTCTTCTTCTGTTCCGATTTATGGACAAAAGTTTCAAAAATTGGACACGACACCAGTGTCGAGCGTTCGTCGTTTTGATTTAAATCTTCCAAAGAAAATCATTCTAAGGATGATAAAAAAGTTTCAACAGTAATGAGAATCTAGAAATCCTAAAAAATTTTGTGGGGAAAAATTTACACGAATATTAAATATTAAAAAAAAAAATAAGCCGCGATGGTCATTGGAACACATTCGCTGGTCAAGGCGAGCGGTCTATCGTTATCGGAATAAGGCTAACGATTCAAGAAAATCGTTGTGCACGGTGTCTCGATAGCCTCGCCGTAGAAGAGACAAAGGTGCGAGAGACGACGTCACGTTGTCGATTATGCGCTCGCTTAATTGTTGAACCGACGATGTTGTAATCTGGGATTATTCCAACAACGGTGCTCAAGACCAAGTTCACTTGACACGGCCACAATATCGGTCAGATTTAAACCAGAGTGGCGGCCTGCGCGCTTCTCCTACTTTTCCGATCACTTTATCCCCTCCACTGCATTGAAATTTCCTCGCTGCGCATGAGCCCCACTCTCTCAGTCCGTTGGTTTCCTGACCAAGCGAGTGGAGAGATCGAAATATTCCAACATCGCGTCCTTTTCTTTCGAGAAAGATCGTTAAGTTTTTGTAAAAATTCGCACGTAGAAAACATTTACTTGCGACCAAATCCATCACGGTCTTGAAGATTCATGTTTGTACAATGACCTCTTAAAACTTGTCGCACGATTTTCTTTCGTCGTTTTAGTGAACTTTGAACGTTAGAGTTGAACGACCAAAATTCAAGAACGTTCCGTCATTTAATCTTAACGTTCAAAGTTTAATAAAAATCGTTAAGAGTAACAAGTTTTAAGAGAAGACTTCAGCCTTTGCGACCACGACAGATTCAATCGCGAAGGAAATTCGGAGGCATTTATATTTTGACAATTTTTTTTACGAACGAAACTCACTTACTATGTGATCTAAAAACGAATTTGGAATAATCAAAGTGGAAGCTCCACTAATTTTTCGTCATTCACGCGTTCAATTATGCTTCTCGCCGCGTTCGAAAAACTCGATCCACCCACATTACAGAGGAAATGTTTTCTACTCCCAACAGAGGCACGTGACTTCAAATTTCTAAAGCTTCACCCCCTACGATTACGTGTAATCACGTAATCCTCCCCCACAAAAAAAGAAAAAAAAAAAGGCGTGAAGAAATAATCGCCGAACAAAATAACGGGTGAACGTGTCCCAACGTTTACTCACCTTTTATGAAATCCACGGCCATCTCGAGGCCGTACGTGTCCTTGTCGCAGTCGTCGAGGATGTGCGCTCCGATCTTCACACCCGGCACGATACCCTCGTCCTCGTTGAGCTTGTCCAAGGTGTAGAGCATCGCCTCGAGGGCTTGCACGCCCCCCTGCGGCATCACCGGGCCGCACGTGACCGTGTCCTCCCTCTCGTGCACCATCATTAAACCACCGAGCACCAGGTCACCCTCGACCACCGCTTCTTTCTTCACCGGCCAGTTGATCTGCGGGTGCGCGTTCTGATCCATCGATCGGAACTGTCGGCGACCGTGTCGGATCAGGTGATGAGTCTCCGGGTTTTCCAGCCGAAAGCGACGCGCTCGCCGGCCGATCCGATCATCCCTGTCCACGTACCATACCTCGTCGTTCGTCGATCTACCAACAGTCCGGACGTGATCGGCGAGTTTCTCGCGATCGATCAGCCACCGGCGATCGATGCGGTAGTCGTCGTCGTCGTCGTCGTGATGACGACGGATCTGCTCGAAGTTGTAGTAGTCGTCGCTGCTTGGCTCGCGATGGGCCGAGCACACGCAACCGAGCGCGGCGAGCAGCAGAAGCTTCATGACTTCATAGCTGTGAGTGGTTGAGCTTTTCGAATAACGTTGACGACGCGTTTCTCGTTGGTTAGGTTCGCTCGGGCTGAGTTCAGAGCGGGTTTGTCGAGCAAAGTTCGTCGAGTCGGTCGAGATATCCGGGTCCTTCGCGCGGAGAACGGTGCATCGCGATGGTGGCCGGTGACGGTACCGCAGCTTGTCTGTTTTAGGGAAGAAAGTTCCTTTCGTTTCACTTTCCGAGATGGTTTCGACGGACGTTTCGTTCGTGATCGAGCAGACACGGAGGTGATATCGACAGATGCTGGCTAAAGACGAGGTTGTTACGAGTGTAATCGTTCGTTTCACCCGAGGTTTCCAGTTCTGTTTCCACAACTGGCGTTTGCTCCAACGACAAAAATATTCGCACACTCGAACAGAAAAATTTCGAAGGAAATACGTATCTCATTATTAAATGGAAACGGAAAATACATATACTAGTACTACCCCCTCCGTCGATCTGTTCGTTACATTGAAAATTCCTCACCTCACCTTCCCACTCTCTCAGTCTGTTCATTTCCCTCTACTAAACAAGTGGAGGGGCTCGATGGAGTAGAGGGGATAGCGATCAACGATCAGGAAAGTGGGGGTACGGGCCGCCAGTTAGCCACCTCTGATTTAAGGTTTATCCATTTTCCATTTCTATTTGTCAAAATATCTTTGCAGAGAAAAAAAATTCAAGATTGGTAGAAGCGGATTAAAGTTTCACACTTTAGAACGAGCGTGCGAATACCTCTGTATCTTTCGTATCTGCATGTAAAAACTGCGACGAGTCTTAACGAGAAAGATATTTTTTAATGTAATTTTACAAATTAGAGACAGGATCTTCAGATTCGAGGCTTGGCTTCTTCGAAAAGAACGTCAAGAAACAATGTCTCCTTCGTTCTTGTTCGTGCTTCGACGTCATCAGAGAATTGGACGTCGACTAAAAATTGAGAATCACTCGGGTCCCTGTGCACTTTGTCATTCATTTGCGAAGCGAAAGCTTCCGGGATTGCGGTCATCGTCGGATAGATTGAACGCCCGTAGTTTAGCATTATCTCGAAACCATCGCTTTCTCATCAGCGGCCCCCGCAATGAAATTTAACCCCCATCCTCCTCCCCCTTCTGTATGCGATTAATGACGTAAAATGTATCGAATTTGTTCGAGAGGGAACAACTTTGTTCCACTCTCGAAATTTT
The DNA here is from genome assembly GCA_032399605.1 of Melipona beecheii. Taxonomy (NCBI): domain Eukaryota; kingdom Metazoa; phylum Arthropoda; class Insecta; order Hymenoptera; family Apidae; genus Melipona; species Melipona beecheii. Next base: position 1,679,791 of record JAUCMO010000042.1, on the reverse strand, counting down.
TTATTTAAAAGAGAGAGAGAGAGAGAGGGGGGGAGGGCGACGAGTTGAAATTGCGACTAATGGACAAATATTTGTCCACGCGCGAGTGTTGTTATTACACGCAATTCGTTCGGTATTATTCCACTACTTTTTCGCGAAACTCTCTTTCTCCCGCGTTTAAAAATTAACGAAACGTCCGTTCTCGACGATTCCTTCTAATTTCAATTAATTTTTTTTGCTCCCTCGATGTCTCTCCGTTCAAAAGTCGGCTGTTTCGGTGCCGAATTGAACGAAACGCGTTCGCGAATTTCATCAGCGACTGCGAGCTAAATTTAACACGAGCAAAATTCAATTTATGTCATTTAATATATTTAACCACCTGCCTGCAAATAGGCCCCGACGCACGCGGAATGGGATAATAATTATTATATTCAATAACGAGATATCAATTCAAATTGATCCAGAAATGTTTCGCCCCAGAAGCAATTTTGCCGTTTAATTGAATGCAGTTCTTTCGGCGTAATCGTCACACCTACGCCGATCCACTCGCGACGGATATTTCGTTATAAAAGGGAGAGAAAGAAAAGAAGAACGAAACGCAATGACTCTCTCGCGAACGTTTAAATTTTTTCCATCGATTCGAACAAATTCGTTGGGAGTAATTATGCAAAATAATGAGAGCAAATCAAAGTCTATCGAGAGTTTGGATCGGTTTGGTAGTATATTGATCGTAAATGAAACTAATTGGGAAGAGGTACTGATAACGTCATTCACGGTCCACTTTTCGTTTCGATCGGATTAATTGCATCGTTTCAATTGCAGATGGAAAATCTGCAAATATTAATTGTTCGCAATTCGATCATTTCAGTTGGAAAACACGGAACGTCTTCGTGCGTCTGACCAATTGGTCTCTCGATCTACTTGTAGATAATTAGATGTGTTGATTTCGTTCTGTTGCGATTTATACGTACACACATGTACGCGATTATGGCTCAATTGTCTCTTCGGCATCCGCGTGTCGACGAGATTTAAAAAATCGCTCGAAAAGAGAACGATCGATTCCATCTGACAATGTAGTTTACAACGGAACTGTTCAACGATTTGAGCTCCAACTGTTTGCGATTCGACGACAAAATTAATTAAAAACTTCCACCTCTCGCGTCTTTCTTTCTCGTGGCTTCTTCTCCCCGCCGCGTATCCATTTCATCGACGATACGTCGTCGAGCACTCTCGCCGTCCTTAACTCTCGCGATTCATTACGAAGGCTAACCTGTTGCTCGCGGGATCGCGAACGATTTCTCTCGCCTCGCGCGTACATCGTCGAAATATCGCAAACATGAAAAATCGTTGTAGAATTTTGTGCGTTGGTCGTAGTAAATGCAATATTGCAATTTTGGCCATTTTTGGCCATCCTCCGCGACGAAACTCGAAGCGGATCGCGTTACCTGTTGCACGTTTCTCCCATCCCCGGTATCGTTTTCGTTGCTGATTTCGCGGAAAACGATCGCCTGGATCGTCGAGAGACGTTTCTTCGACGACGATCGATACGCCTCGCGTCGAAACACATTGTCCGAGCGGCGCTGTCGCGCGTCTCAATGGCCACTTTGTCAGGCCGAGTGTATTGTGGCCGTTCGAGGAGCCGCTCCGGGGGATTTTCGCCCGACGTGGAGTAATCGCGGTGGCCATTGGTTGGTAAACAGGGCTTGGAAGGTGGATTTTCGCTGGAACGGTCGCCGGAATAATCGACGAGGCTATTGAAAAGGACCGACGGGGGTCTCGAGGGAGCATTTGGGTGGAAGGTTGATGGATTCGTTTCATAAGTCGCGATCTCGATGGAAAGCGGGATTGGCGAGCGAATTCTCTGATGGAAAATGCTGGTGACGTAATGGTGCTCTTGAATTTTCGGCAGGATAAGGAACTCTGGCTGTTGATTTTTGTTGGTCGATCGGACCAACGGGGAGCGTGAAAGGTTGATAGATCTGTTCTTTCGTAAATTTAACGGTAAAGTTTTCCTCGTGCAATAGAATTTACCAATTTGGTTGCGCTTTGAAACAAAAGCGCTGTTTGAAACGAATTTAGCTATCGAGTGTCTTTCAAGTAGGTTAAATCCGTACGTGGTCAGGCAAGGAGTCAAACTCCATATATTCAGAGCTATTCCTATCGTATCTATCCTTGAAATTTTTCTTAGAAGTACAAGAAAATATTTAATCGAATGTTTTTTCGTCGTATCATAATTTACCTATGAATAGTTTTTCGTTATATCACGATTTAGCCATCGAATGCTGTGTTAAATTCGTATGTGGTCAGGCAAGGAGTCAAATTCCTTGCAGTCGGAACTATTCCTTTGTTCTTTGTTTTTTTTTTTTTTTTTGATCAAGTAAAATGAAACTTTAACCACGTTATATCTATCGTTTGCCTGTTTTTTATTTTGTCCAAAATAAAACGAAATAATTTCCTGCATTTCTCACGTAGATCAAGAACTATTAGGTACAATTTTATTCGACAACTTTAGTTTATTCCTTAAAAAAAAAGTTCCTTGACATTTTTCTTATTGTCAGAGGTGCGAGAGAATTTTTGATTGAACGTTTTTCCGTTAAACTGATTAATCGAACGAACGCAATTTAACGCAGTTTGTTGCGCAATTCATTGCTCGAATGTCGCGGAGAAGGAGACCGTGAAAATAATTGCAAATTAAACCGCGAACGATCGTTCGCAACGCACAGTTTCACATCAGAACTCTGACGCTGATGCGCGCAACATCGCGTGTGTAAACTAAATGGCAAACAATTTCTTAACGAGACAGAATCGTCGTCTCTTCGTTCGTGAATCACAAAGCAGTTTCTCTATTTTCTATTTTCTACGTTTTTTGTACTTGTAAATATTTTATACCTTGACGAGCATTGAATTACAAACTACTTTATTTTTTTCTTTTATAAACGTTGCAAACGTTGTAGAAGAGAGATGGAATTTTGCATTAAAAATCGAAGAGAACGCGACTCGAATGTCTGAGAAAGCGGGTCGATTTGATTATTTATGAACGTGTTTCAAGCAGCCGGATTCTTCTGGCGGAAGAGCGAGATAATTGAATCGAGAGCGAGACGCATCTGTTCGTTTTCTACGCGAGTCTGAGACGAGCGTTTAAGCTGATTTGCTGAATACGTGAACGCGCAGTTTGCATGGTTAATGGACTCGGTTTTCAAGCTTGTTTTTTTTTTTTTTTTTTTTTTTTTTTTTTTTTTGAAGAAATTCAGGGAGGCATTAATTAAGAAACGGAGGAAACGTCGGTGCCTTTTGCCCTCTCTGTTCTTTCCATAATTAAATTTTTCATCAACGAATTTTACACTCTCGAAAGTTTGGACCACTTACGAAATTCCCCGCGAGAAGAAACGTTTCTTGCGTATTTTCATACTCTTGTTCTCTCGATCTTGTTATAACTGGAAATTATCAACGCGGCGAGCTTTTAAAAAATCCTCGGCATCCTTTCAATCGACTGTCCCTGAGATTATTACGCGAACGTGTAGAAATGTATTTCGAAACATCCGTGTACGTGTGTGTGTGTGTCTCGCTTTCGTTGAAAAGTATTTACCGAGTCGACGAGCAGAATTGGTTTCTCGATAAGAATTGGTTGCCGGTAAATTACAATGAAACTGAGCAGCTGCTGCTTAACGAACGTGATATTTTTCACCAGTTCTCTCTCTCTCTCTCTCTCTCTCTCTCGGTTCTGTCGTTCGAGGAACCTCAGAAGCAATCTTCCAAAGTGGTTCTCGCGTGGTATATCATCATCCGCTTGCCGGAGCTTGTAATCGCCCAAGGGATTATTTTTCTCCCCCCCTCCCCCTCCCCCCTCGTTTCTGTTTCTCGCGGTTTTTCAATAACTCCGATTAACGCGCTCGATTTGAATCTTTAGACCAAAGACTGAATCTATCCTCTCTCTCGGGGAGAAATTTGAAATTCGAAGGTGTTCTTCCTATCGAACGATTACACTCTTACTTTACTCTCGTCTCGAGTGAGATTGTCTTCTGTGAGAAGAATATTTTCAAGCTTACGATTCGTCGCATCGGCGATGGAACGTAGCATCGAGGAGGGTTTCACGGGACCCGGGCTCGACGGGACGGAGATGAAACATGGTGGCGAGTGCGGGAGGCAAGCTGCCGGGTTCGATCCTTCCGTCCACCTGTTTGATTCTTCTTGCACATTTCTTTCTTCCGCCGCGGTTACCCTCGAGCCGTCGCGATACACGCCGCCGTGCTACTCTCGGCCTACTCTCCCCGGCCGGCCGCCGGAGAATCCTCCAACGGCCACCGTCCCCGACGCGAAAATTCCTCCCTCACACGGCCGAGAAAAAGATAACGAAACGAAAGTAGGTCCCTCCCGTCGGAGGGAGGGAGTTTGTCAATTATTGCTTCTGTCGCGAGAGTCTATTGCTTCTTCTTTCTCGAGCTTTCGTCGACAGTTTCCGACCGCGAAGCGAAGGCGCAAGAATTGGAGAACTGCGAGAATTAGAGTGTTCAGTGACGATGACGTTGGCTACGTTCGGACAGCTGATACTTTTCAGTCATGATCCAGCGACTCTCCGACATCGTGCCGAGGCTCGTGGAAGCCGCTCGAGTTGTGGGAGCACGCGCGCGCCGCTCCGTGCCGTAGCAGCTACTGACTGGCTCTGCGACTGCATCAACACTACCCTCCCGTGAAACGTATCCCTCCCCACCCCCGTTCGCCTCGTTCCCTACTACCCTACCTACCACCCTTTTTCTCCTGCCTCTTCGTCGGTGTTTCACGCCTGAGGTTTCTTTCGCTTCCTTAACCCTTGGGGGTTATAGTCCCGGGGGAGGGTGGACTTCGAATCGCGATCTACAGCGGTGAAATTTGTCTCGGAAACGCACGTATTGGAACAATCGAAACAAACTGAATTGCACGGCATTAAATATTACTACTCGTGATAAGAATTTCACAGTAAGCCTTAAGCTTTCCTTCATAATGTACATATATCTAGTGATCTAGTAAGGTATGATACTTTAGGGTTCTGTAAAGAATTTAAAGACCCAGGATGCTGCTGGAACGACTGAAGGAGTGAGAGAGAGAAGTGAGAAGAAAGGCGATTGCGTTTCGTCTCGGAGTCACTGCCTAGACTCATCATCAGTGGGGCTGATGGCAGCGACTCCTTACCCCAGACGCTTGTTGTTATAAACTACCCGCTAGGCTGGGCCCGGATCACCCTCCTAGCGGGGTTCCGCATGCTGCTTGCTTAACATCGGAGATCGGTAGGACCTCGACGCTAGGCGCGCAGCCACTTGCGGCTTGTGCAAGTCGAGTGTTCGAAACTCGTAGTCGAGGAATCGTAGGGCCGCTACAATACAATTCGAAACAATTCAGCACACAATTCTGCATCAAATTTCTTGCATTCGTAAACGTTACAGTTCTGAAACAGCAGATTTCATTGTACACGCTGCAATTGTGAGTGGTCAAGTGGTTTAGAATTTCCTAATTTGCCACGCTGGGTTGGAGCACACGTCCGTGTCGTAAGTGTTACGTACTCTTGGCCTTAACGCCACTTTTATTGCATTGCATTTTATTAAATCGATTAATACCAGAAATATCACCAAAGTGGTCAAAATGACCAATTTATAATTTTGTTATTTTAAAGATGTATTTTTAGAGATTTAAATGATTTCCCGTCAAATGTATAAATTAAAGCTTATATACTCCCACTGTACTGTTAGATAAGGTTCCTCTATTTTTTTTTTTCAATGGTGGAAATTCTATGTTATTAGAGTTATTGTCTAATTTAATCTCATATAGTGGTAATTCTAATGTTAAATGGCCCCCCATGGTTAACCGACCGGCGTGTTCAAATCCTACGTCACGATCCTTCTCGTCGACGACGAGAAGCGACCAGCGGAGGAAGCAGTGGCTTTATTGTTTCTTTTTTTTACCGGCGGTGTCGAGAAAGGCCTTGGTTCCGTAGCGAGTTTCGATCGCCGACCTTAATCTCTTAGGAAGTACTTTGATGAATCATTGCCGGCGAACAGGAAGCTGATCCTGTGACGGCCAGCGTGAACGAGGAGCCAGCTGGCCGAGGTGAAGAGAATGGAAAAAGGAGAAAGGTGGACGCGGAAGGAAAGGAATGAGAACGAGAAAGTATCTTTTATTCGTTTCCGCGAACAATCCCTCGAGGGTGGCAAATGTGTCGGTCATAAGGGCGGAACGAGCCATTGATAGGACTTATTCTACTTTGCCTTTCTTTCGCTCGAGGATTTTTTTTTTTTTTTTTTTACAACGGTCCGTTAAATATCTGGGCTGGATTTTCAGAATCAGCGATCTCGAGTTCTTGAACACTTCACTGTTTTTCCTTTGAGAACCTCTGTTTCGAAATAGAAATTGGTTTTTAACTCAAAATTCGTTTCTTTTTATTTCTTTTTTTCTTTACAATGGTTCGTAGAAATGAACATCTCCCTCAAAAAAGTATTTGTTAGGACACTTACAAAAAATGAAATAAACTCGGGAATTATAATTTCTGAAATTTATTTCAAAGTTAGTTATGTTAAACTGGGAGTGTAAGTGTCTGGGATTCTGTAAGTGTCCTAATATTTTTGGAATTTGGCGGTGTATGTAGATCTAGGCTGAATTTTCAGAATCAGTGATCTCGAGTTCTTAAACATCTTACTATTTTTTTTTTTTTTCATTTCGTTTGAGAATCTTTCCTTCGAAATAGTACTCAGAGTTCAAAGACGAAACTTCGAATTCGAAAGGAAAGTATCAGCGTCAACTTAGACTCGACTCGTCGATTTGCAACGCTTCGACGCGCTTTATCGCAGGACACGCACACGACGTGAAGCTCCGCGGCCTGAGGCTGTTTCAAAGTTTCACGCGTCTGAGCTCTGATTAAATTCGGGCACCGAAGTTGCCCCGATCCGCGGGAACCAGTTCTCGAAATAGGAGCTGTCCGTGATGGTAAAACTGACGCGTGGCGTCCAATTATAGGGGGTCGGGCGGATCGTTTAGCTCTGTCAGGAGAAGACGCGCGATTGTTGGGATAGTTGGGAATCTAAGAGCGCACGCACGCTACAGCTTTCAGACGCCGTCGATCTAGAACAATCGAAGTTCTCCGGTGTTGATCTAATGAAACTTTGCTATCCGGGGTCAGCGATATATACCGCCGTTTACTGTGAGCTCCAGTCAGTTATCTCTCGGCTGTTTTATTGCTCGAACCTCTAATCTGTCTAATCTCTTCTCCCGTCGTTTTGCCTCCTCTTTTTCCTTTTCGAGATTCGCCTCTTCACTTTGACCCATTAACAAACTATATTATATACGCGATGTTTATAAATATCGTAACATCTTTCTCAAATTATAATAATCTGGATTCCTAACCTAACCTAACTTATCTTTCATCGCTTTCTGTAAACCAATCTTCTTTCGAGGAGGAGGATAATAATGTTTCGGATTTGCATATTATTTTAGATCTGTATATTTGAATAATATTGATGTCTAACATTAATAACATCTTATTGCTAATTTTAAAATTAGTAATCTGAATTCAACTTAACCTGACATTGCATTCTGTAAACTAATCTTCTTTCGAGAAGGAGAATAATAATATTTTCGATTCGCGTATTATTTTACACCTGTATAATATTTAAATAATGTTAATTAATTTATTAAGAATCTCTCATTACTATAATTCTAAAATTAAAAATCTGGATTCAACCTAACCTAACCTATCTTTCATCGTTTTTCATAAATCAATCTTCTTTCGAGAAGGAGGATAATAATGTCTTCGATTCGCGTATTATTTTACATCTGTATAATATTTAAATAATGTTAATTAATTTATTAAGAATGTCTCATTACTGATTCTAAAACTAGTAATCTGGATTCAACCTAACCTAACCTATCTTTCATCGTTTCTCATAAACCTTCTTCTCAGGAGGAGGATAATAACATTTCCGATCTGCACATTATTTTAGATCTGTGTAGTATTTGAATGATACTAATTTTATATATTATTATTATTTAAATGCACGTAATATTTCTAGTATTATTTAAAAACGTGTATTTTTATTAAAAGAACGGGAGAATACTCGTCGTGTCCGCGAGTCGTGGAAAATATTTCGAAATAATTGATACTGAGTGCTTGAGAGGGGCAAGAGCTGCGTCGTTTCTAGAGTGTCAAACACGCCAAATGGAAATCCGCGTTTTTCTTCGCGCTCGTGTTGAAAAAGGAAAAGAATCAAATGAGAGAGCTTTCCGTTCGATTTTTATTGGAACTGTGTTTCATCGATGAAATTCATTCGACGAAGGGAAGCGACGTTTCGAAAATACCACGGTGAAGAGACACCAGCCGTGTATTTAGAGACATCACCTCTTCGAAATTTGTTCTTTCCCCTCGATCGTTCTCTTTTTTCTTTTTCTCTCTTTGTTTCTTCCCCGGTTGTTGCAACTCCGGCACCTTCGAAATTGTCAAACGTACGAAAGCCTCCGGAATTTGAAAAACAAATACAAAAGTGTTTTGTTTGAGACAGAAATAGTCGCTTAGAGTCGTAAAACACCACTGGTGGTGACAGTGGACCTGGAATAATTTAATCATCCTTTACGGACATTTTCTCTCATTTCGTATTTTCATTTCCCCGTGTGGAAACTTGCGCCGGAAGTTATTCTCGCGATAAAAATCCGACGGGAAGAGAATCGGAACGAAGAGACGAGTAATTCAATCGGCCCAACAAATTTCCCTCGCTCCCCAAGGTTAACTAATAAAAACCGGCTGTCAAAAAACAAGGTCGATTCCCTTCTTGAAGTCCCCCGTAAAGAGGTCGAAAGTTTCGCGTGTCGTAAATTTCCCCTGCAGTCCAAGGGATTTTCTGCCCCGGGAAGATTTTCCCATGGGCGAGCCAATTAGCGGTGGAAAGTGTTCCACTCGATTTTTCTTCGTTACGTGGTCAGACGTAAAAAAGTTTCACGGTGAGAAATTTCAGAAAATTATATTTGCAGATGCGTCCTTTCGCGAACGTCGAGCGATGCTCACTACTGTCCCTTTTGCTCTCTCTCTCGTGTAACTTCATCGCGTTGGAAATCGCGTGCAGCCTTTTTACCGATCGCGAGTGCGATCACGTGTGTCCACGTGACGAACGATTAAACGAGCCTCGGTGCCTCGCTTTTCGAAAATCTCATTGACAGCTTCGTGACAGTCATAGCGAACAGTCGGCCGATTTTCAGTCAAGTCGATGATGACTCGATGGATCGAACGATCTTATTTTTTTTCAATCTCTGTTCTCTCCCCTGTTTCTCTATTTTTCTCTCGTTCGTTTTAATTCGATTTCGCGTCGGAAAGTTCCCCGTCGAACGAGACGGAGATGTATTTCGAAACTTTGGGGCTTTGGCATCGCGGAGAACACCATAACCGGTATGCGCCGATGGTATCGATTTGCAACGACATAAAACTACACTCTCCGGCATTAAATTCCCTCGTTACAGGTTTCCTTTCTCGGAAAAGAAAATTGCCCCGTAGGCGGCCTGACTCCCCCCCCCCCCCTCTTAGATCTCGCGCGCGCAGGAGGAGGCTCCCGTTTTTCACTCTGGTGGGAGGCAGTGTCTTACGCGAGTTATGAAATGGGATTTCTACGTGAAATTGAAGTCATCTCGAGTGGATCCTTCGAAAAAGTTGCAGTCCTCGAGACTCTGACTAAAAATTGGTAATTTATGACCGTCCGAAGGACGCGTTTCTACTGTGAAAAATATTCAATTCCGTGCTGTATTAACGTTTAGAATCTTTCGCTTTTTTCGAATTTAAGTGTCAAAACTTTGGAAGCCCGGAGACTAGTCCTGTTCGTTTCTGATGTGAGTGATAATATGAATAACAAAATAGATAATAACGATTTTCTCTAAAAAAAAAAAAAGAAAAATCTTCTTTTTCCACTTTATTTTACTTTTGCTTACGCGGAAAATTTTGATACTCAAATTTCGGGCATCCGGTATTAAATTCGGGAGAAGAGTAGTTCATCCAGGATAGGAAATTATCGACCGGTTTCTCAAATTAACGACCTGCACGGTATCCTTTTGCGGCGAATATCTGCAACGCAACCTCTGCATCCGGTTTCTCCGAAATTCGGGATACCGACCACGTTCCTCACTGGTATCTCTTCCGGTACTTCCTACGTTCGCGATTCCCACTGGCTTGCCAACAATATCATACTCTCGAGCCGCGTTCATTGACAAATAGAACTCTCCTTGTCGATTGATTTTGCCAAAATCGACGATCGGACGATCCTTTTACGATTTTAGCGAAAAATCCCTACAGATACAAACTCAGAAATATTTCCAAGATACTTTAAAACTTAATTTGATTAGAAACTCGCCGTTAGAGTTGTTTAACAATCGACATTTACGTGTCCCGTATTACCGGCAACGTCGTAATTAATAACGCGGTCAGAGAGTTTCGAATTCATCGCCGGGAAGGATTTCGCCATCGGAATTTTTCCACGTACAACTTACATACGTGTAACAACATTCAACTCATCGCACGCTTCTCGCTCGACCAAGCAGAATTTTAATCACGTGTTCGCGTATTTAACGCCAATTCGGTACGCGAAACTTTCGTCCGCTGCAGTTATAATTAATTACACTTGTTCGACTCGACTTGACGTTTATCTCGCTATGTACAAACTCCTCGAAAAGTCAATAAACTTCTTCCTCTGTACCGACCAAAGAAAAAAAAAAGAGGAAGAAATGATTAATGATCTCCGATCGAGTAGAAAGTTTATCTTCGAAACAATCTTCAACCCCCCCGGAACGAACTCTCGGCAGAGAATTTTCTTTCGAACCGACTCTGTGTCCACGCAGAGAGAAAGAAAGAAAGTTATCACTCGGCAAACACTTTCTGTTATCCACGGATCAACGTTCTTCTAGCTCGGCCAGAGCGCACGTAATAAATAAGAAACCGCATGCAATTATAGCGTATCGCGGCCCAGCCACGATTTACAAGCTAATAGCGTCCGTAATAAATACCGCGTAACAATGTCGGCCATCGTGGTTGGCAGCGTAGGGTGGAGAACGAGCGGTAAAAGACGACCGACGATTATTTTCAGGATTGCTTCGCGAGGCATCACCACCGACCGTGGGGTGGAAGTCGTTGACCTCTCCCACCTTCTTTCTCCTTCTCGCCGCACAGCCATATTCGAGCCGCATTCTCGCCCGGGGAAAGTCGTCAGAGAGCGATAACCGAACGTGTCGCGGTCGAAGGATGTCTCGTTCTCTTCGAGTAGTCGGCGTCAACCGTGCCTTAGTAAGTACAAACTGTAATACTTACTTAGAGTCTCGAGAAATTCAACGCCGTAGTTCAGGGGATCATTTAGGGGGAGAGGGAGGGGGGGTGCTCTTAATGGGAATTAATCGAGAACGTATCGATATTCGATGGGCACTCGATGGCCTTTTACTCTGGAAGGGCGGCTGAGTCGGTTGCTCCTCGAACGGGAATTAATAGCGCGTCTCGTTGATTTAAGGGCGAATTTGTCGAACGAGATGTTTAAGCAAATTGTCAGGCTTCGGTACCGATGAATTAAAGGATTAGGGAAGAGACACGGCGAGGGAGTTTCAAAGTGGTAATTGAAATCGAATCTTTGGTGGGCGCGATGTAGTTTCTTCTTTTCTTTTTCTGTTTTATCTTGTGGAGTGTGTCTTTGTTTCGGTGTCAAACAGGATTTTCTAATTACTCGTGTCGTTAAACATTTCGCGTTATTATCACTGTGAAAGTGATTTTAGCAGGGGTAACCCAGAAAATCGGGCCTCTTCAGGTGCAACGCTGATGCAACGAAAATTAGCGATTGGTTGATTTGGGTCACGTGATTCGCGAGGGGGCGTGAGGTGGACTTCGAGTAGGAGCGGCGTTGTCTGGTACCGAGCGATCGCGCCTGTAATTTGTTTTCTATCGATTCAAATGTTTGCATATCGATAAAATTTTATGGCAGAAAAGTCGTCTTCGTTTCCTAGAACAGGTACTGGGGTACAAGTGATGCAGTTTTTTTTTGTGTTTCGTCGCGATATCTTTGTTCTTTAGTGACAAAGGATGGAGATGAACTTTAAAAAAATGAGCTTAAAAAAAGAAGAACGAACGTTCGATGGTCACTTTTTGAAATTTTCCATTTTCAAACTCAGTCGGTGATATAAATCATGTCACCACGAGTTTCATCGAACAAAGATGAATCCCGGTGTAATTTCGTTTCGCATTGAGAATCCACGAGAGGGAAAAGCAGGACAGCGAAACGTCTATCAGTCAGAACGTCTGTTCCGGACAGGCTGGAAATCAGCGTGTATTCACGCCGCCGCAGGAAAATAGATTAGGCGTGTTTTTACGTAGTTACTTAGGTGATCCGCAAAGAATGAGGTGAACTGCCTCCGGGAATTTCGTGCCGGAAGACCGGCGGCGCTTTGCCGATAAATTTTCGCAATGGAGGGTGGAGATAAGAGGCGTTGTTAACCGGCTAGACAGCGCCGTGTAACCGCGCGTGATTCGTGAAGAAAACTCGGATCTTTTTCGTCGGAATGCCTCCCTCGCCTAATCGCGCATCAGATCTAAGGGCTCCCCGAGTCACTAACTCTCGTTCGTTGTACAGTATTCGAAAAATTTTCAGCGAACAAATACATTTATTATCTGTTTATCGTTTGATAAACTCCGTCTGAAATATTTTTTAGGATGATAGCCTCAAAATTTTGATGCTTCGCGAATGAGCCGAGTTGCTCTTTGTTGTGCAGTGTTCGAAACATTTAGAGTGAAACTGTGTCAGTGAATAAATCGAGAACAAAGCAGACATGCTCGCAATACACTTCAATTTGGTAAAAATCTATCATTTTCGCGATATAAAATCTTGATATCTCATAAATGAAGAGTCAATCATCGTTATTTGGTATTCAAAATATTTTAAGCGAAATTTTAAGTGTAACAAATCGATGATAAAGCAGACATACGTGCCGTTCGATTTCATCGTTTCAAACGTTCTTCGGTTCGATAAACACTCATCATTCTCGTGACATAATAAAGTCTCGATACCTCACGAATAAGCAAAATACTAACAGCAATGATCGTTGCACGAGTACTTCGTATGGAGAATTACAACGTCAAGTAGTACAGGCGGATCCCTTGCCAGACGAGTGGTCTGCTACAACAGTCTACTCCTCTTATCGATCATTTCTTCGAATTCCACATAGTCTCTCCTCCATTTCAGACTGGTCTTCATCTGAACAGACGCACGGTCGCACGATCTCCCAAAGTTTGAACACAGAGTTCTCGAACGAGATGTTCGAACTTGGACGCTTCAAACAGAACGAGTTACAGAACTCGCAATCAGTATGATTCCAAATTGCCCCTGTCCCTGGTTAAATTGTTATCTCGACGCGAGGAGGAACGTAAACGTTCGATTGGTCCCGATCCCACGATTTTGTAATTTTTCCTCGCAAAAAATTCAACGAAGAGTTTGATATCCGCATTGAAGCGCAAGAAGAGGTTAAGAGTCCGATCGTCCACGCGGCCCCAATTGGCCAGACTCAACGAGGAGTCATTCGCCAGGTGGAATTGCGTGCTCGTCGGTATGATTTCTATAATACACCCGGCGGATAGTTACAGTCGTTAAGCTGTCAACCGTGAATACCCAGCAATCGACCTCCATTCAGTCCGTTTCCTGACCTTCTCGACACCTTCTCTTCGACTCTGGTAGCTCCTGGCTGGCTCGAAACTCACCTCGATACTGAAACGCCCATCCAAATTTGATGACCGAATCGATACGTCGTCAAAGAATATTTACATCGTTGTCAAAGCATCTGGTGTTAATCAAGCGTCCACAACGAATGTTTATATTTCTCTGTCGTATCGAGTAACGCGATAATTATTCGTTGGTCCAGTTTTCGAATTTATGCATCGTCAGGAATGTTTTTCGTGTCGCAGCGTGGACAGATCGAGCACGTCTCACTCTAAAACGTGTATGTCCAACCTTCTAAATCTTCTTTGGCCAAGAGAAATTTGTTGAGGGTCGCGCATAGTTTACGTATATTTTTTTTTATCAGTTCGATGTATTCTACGTGTTATTTATGAAGATATGCGCAACTTTTACAGTGAAACAATACATTGATTAGAAATATATATATATCAATTTTAAAAAATGTGAAAATTTTTAATGAGCACAAGCTCGTGTTTTAGATACCAATTCATCGATATCTGATTTGATACATGGTAGTGCGAAGAGTATTATATTTTCAAGATGCTCGTCTAAAATTTTTGTTCCTACTTTATTTTTATTTTTAACTCTAAAATTCAAGCTCTTCACGCGTATTTCCATTTCCAAATTGCAGGTGTAAAATTCGTCTGTGACAGCCACGGACAAACTTTTCTTTCCACCCTGTACATACGCGAACATACGCGTGTAGAATCCAGCAATGACATAATCGAGAAGTTGGTTATCCATGGCCGAGCGAAAAGGGGGGAAAAAACACGGGTCGATCGGTATCGAAACAGATGGTCGCCGGTTTGACCTCGTTCGAGAGGCATCGGCTTAGCCATTGTTCCCCCAAGCCGATATTCGGCGATACGCTTTTTGTAAAAAGATTCTTTTACGCCCGGTATCGCGTTTATGACTCAGACGCGAGAAACGGAACCGGCGCGCCCAGAGATTTCCGCTTTAAAATTTAAAAATCTAATTTCACCGCCGCGCCGGGATCCCGGCACCGAGAACCTCTCCTCTCGAGACGATCTGCCTCGATATTCCTCGACTCTTCCGTGCATTTGCACGCGCGATTCCGCGAGAATGGAAATATCGTTCGCCGTAACGTCGAAACGTCGAATTTACAGCAGGCTATTTCCTACTATCTGGGGAATTTTTGGCTCTCTGCGAGAAATTTTTCAATTCATTAAATAAAGCAAGACTTTGCGTCCTCGCTCTGGTTTTCGATTATGCCCCGTTAAAATTCGCCTGGTTGATCGTAACGTTCGAGTAAGAATCCGCGTTGGGAAACATCGAAACATCTCGTCCTGTTTTATATTCTATGAATAAAAATTACGTCTCCGAGCTTTCCTCGAGAACTGTCAAACTTCTCGAATTGTCAGCTGCGACGCCAATGTAACAAGTTACTCTCGTTTCCAATTACATTCGGTTAAAATGCTCCTGTTTATTCGCAAGATAGCAGAGCACGCTCGATCCTCAAACGAAAAATGTATCGTATCGTGCTTCTTTCCTCTAATCACGCTTTGCTCCCTTGTAGATGATCCCGTGTTTCTACACGTAGCAGGGTGTACAGGGTGGAAAAATTAATTTGTCCGCTATCGTAGATGAATGCTACACCTTTAATTTGATGGAAATACATATAAAGAAGCTGAAAAAATTTCAAAAATCTTTTTTTTTTTTGAAAGATGGCTAAAAAGTTTCATTTTACACCGCGGACGCGTGCGTGCTAACAGCGACTTTATGGTTCTGAATTTTCACATCAAGTTTCGCTGACATTTGATTTATCACAATTGTAGCATCGGTGCGAATCTAAATAATCAAACGATAAAACCAACTGTTGACATTATTTAAAATATAAACGTCACGTAATATAGACATCCACGCGTCCAGAACTGTAAAGTCGCTGTTAGAACGCACGTGTCTGCAGTGCCAAATTTCCGTCATTTTGCAAGAGATCTATTAGGTTGAGATCTATGGTTCCTGGGGAAAGTTTTACCTTCGCGACGAGTGGAACACAGTTCAAGAAAAATGACCTTGAAATTCAAGGTCAAGGTCAAGGTCACTATTAGAATTCATAAAACTTTTCTTCTCTCATCCTGTACACGTAACGCCCGGTGTATTTACGCTTTTACGACGACAGGATTACACCGGCGGCGGTTTATCGTCAACCACTTGACGGAGCTTTTATTTCTGTGCACTTGGCCGGGCGATAAAAATCCTCAACAGAAGAAAGTTAACCGAGGGCTTAACGACAGAGAAGCGAGCGTGTTATCCCGCGCGCTCTCTGAGTTCTCTGAGTTCCCTCGTTATTAGTTAATTAAGAAAAGCGTTCGCTTCTTAGCCGCGATATTCCGAGTGAGTGTTATCTCTTGGACCGCAACACTCGCGCGGCGAAGGAAACTTTCGCGGCAATTTTTTTCGCCAAACTGCCGAGTAATTGCATGCACCCCCTCTTCCGATATTTCTCGCACCTCGCGTGTCAAAATCAAAGCGAAATTATTCGAAAATTTCGTAAAATCACGAACGTGTTCTCTCTGTTACTGCAAACGAGGTAATTTCAGGGACTGTCGGGAATTTTGTCGAACGAACGAAAGCGAATCAAAATTTCCAGTAAGAGTGAAACAGATTTTGACGTGACACGTGATTTATACGTGCCATTTTCTGTAACCTCGCGTTGGTCCGATTCGTCCAAAAATGCACACATCGATGCGACGAGATCGATTCTTCCCTTTGGTTTCCATTGGACGGAATATTAAATACCTCGCATTAAAGTTTTATCAGTGTTTCGCGCGATTGTTGGATTGTCTTTGTGTTTCATCGTTTTGTACGAATACTGAGCAGTCGAGCATTTAAGCATTTGAAGGAGGAAGCGACAAAAAGAACGGATCGATATTTATAGCTCTTTGTATCGACGTATTATAAAAAGAGGTCGTTACGTACAGAAAACGAATCCTTCAATTTTCGAAAGGAAGTTGTATCGAAGCACCTGTTATCCGATGTTCAATTAAACTGTCCGACTTTATATCCGTCTTGTTCGGTCGATCTTTAATTCCACCGCGACGGTGATCCTGCGTTAATTGGCATTAACCCGCGCGAAATTCGACGATAAAACGCTCTGATCTGAAATTATTACGATAATAACGCGTTAATGGCCGGATTAATCTCTCTGCGATCGAACGCCGTTTAGAGAACAAACGCCGCGCGTTGCTCACGCATCAGATAAAGACTCGCGTTTGGAATGGCGTTGCTCGTGTAAATTGCCTTTGCCGATTAGCAGATCCGTATCTTATAAATATCAAACGGCCTATACAAACGGAGCGGAATGGTTTCAGATTTAATTAAACTCGCGCGAATTGCGTACCCCCGCGTTGCGAGAGAATATAAAAATTCTAGAGGCACTGATATTCCCCTCTCTATCAGTTGGATCCAATAAAACAGGTAGCGAAGCAGACCGAGTAATGTGTATATATTTGATTTTGTTCGCACAAAGGGATCCTGCTTGTGTGCGCAATGTTTCCTGCGTGCGTGTATGTGTGTGTGTGTGTGTGTGTAGATCACGACCGCGTTTAAATATTCCAGTGTCGGGAGACCGTCGATTCCCCGTACAATTCTGCAGCCAATACATAGAAATCGAACGCGCACGCGCACGCGTCAAAGTGACGAAACACATTTTCCTATCAAAATCGACCCGCTCGATCTCGATATCTTATCGCGTTTCCATGCAATTTATACAGAGATGAAAACTTCAACCAAATCGCCATTCGAATCGCACTGGAACGAAATGGATGCGCGCGCGTGTGTGTAGGTTTCGTGGGAATATTGGAAAAAGAAAATAGATATACGGTGTGCACGCGTGTAACCAATTTGAAGCTGGCTATTTTTCATTTATCGAAAACATTGCGTTAAATGTTTCCCAGACAACGAGAGGTATTGCTTTTTAATCTTATTCATTTTATTTACATTCAATTGGAATCTGAATCAATTGTTTCTCCCCCCCCCTTTTGGTTTCATCGATTTTTTCCGCAACTCAACCGGCTCGCCTGTCCTTTATGACTGCGCGCTCTACTATTTTGTAGCGGGAACGAGTTTTGTTTTGTTCGACGAGCGTCGATCCCCCAGCGTTGACGGCAAATATTGCCTTTGTTAATATTTGTCCAAGTCTCGTCCATTTGTTCCCTGAATTTTGCCCTCTCCGCGCTATTTTTCTCGAAGCCGTAGTTTTGGTTGGTCGTCGCCTCGCTCGAGTGGATCGAGCGTCTCATTCTTCTTCGGTCTGCTGAAAAATTCGATTCGCCATTTTTTCTTTCAATCCCCCTCCCCGCCTAAAACTATTCTCGTCGTAGAGAAAAATGTTTCAAACGAAACTCACGTTGTTTCGTCTTACGTCGGCCACAAATCTTGCTTGGACGGTCGGGTTTTGTTTTTCAATGAAAATTTTTTCCTTTTCCAGTTTGACCGATTCGGTTTTAATTTCCAGGATCGGGAACGCCAAATTTAGAATTTATCTGGCGTTTATATCGAAGCGTAAGTCGCGGAGGACAGCCTGTCCAAAGCGTGTCGTTTAATCTAAATCCGGGAATTCTTTCCAGCGTCCATTTTATTTTTGCAAACGAGAGACGGGTATCTCGTTTTCGCGCGAATTGCCCCGGGATACGGCAGAGTAAATCTTTAAAATAGTCGCGCAAACGGAGGCTATTTCGAGAAAGTAGTCGCTTGTATTTTATTAGCGACGAAAAGAGATTCTTTTTCGAAAGAAACGAGCAAACACTTTGCACTCGCGTCCACCGATTCGACAAGACTTTGTAATTCCTTTCTCGTCTTCAAAGAAACAAGAGTCACGACAGCCGTTCGAGAAATTGTAGAAAGAATTCTAAAAAGAAAAATTCGCCGCTCGAACTGTGGAAACCCCAATACGATTCGTCTCGCTGAAAGGCCCATTTTTTGCCATTTGCCAAAATTTTATCGACACGCAAACATTTGAATCGATCGAAAAGAAATTACAGGCGCGATCGCTCAGTAGCAGACAACGCCACTCCTACTCGAGGTCTACCCCACGCCCCCTATTAGCGAATCACGTGACCCGAATCAACCAATCGCTAATTTTCGTTGCATCAGCGTTGCACCTGAAGAGGCTCGATTTTACCCCGCTAAAATCACTCTCAGCGTTCTTTCGATTTTCCCATTACTCTCCATTTGAAAGTATTCGTGACAAATTACCGCGTACTTTCGTTGCATTAGCGTTATCTCGGCGAGCGAGACAGCGAGCGAGAGCGCGTGCATGCAACCTCAGCTCAAGGAATTCGCTTCCCCGTGGAAATGAATTTCCGTGTAACATCATTCCGGCGTTTACATTCGCGTGATGCAGACGCGTAGCTGAAAAGTGTATTGATAATCGAGTGTTTACGTTTCTCGAGAACGATTCGATGTTGCCGGAGAGAAACTCGCGTTCTCGTTTATTTTCGTGTGATTCCTTTGTCGACAGAAAATTGATGTTTTCAATTTAGACGACTAATTGAGGGGATCGTCAATAAATTAACCTTTGGAGGGCGGGAAAATCTTCATGTTTATGCAAGTAAGGAGTTTCGTGCGTTGTGGTAGCACGAAAAAGTGAAATGCGTTTCTTTCGTTATCCTTGTTTGTCGTTTAAACGGAGAAACTGCTGTGGACCGATGACTAATTACTGATCATTTAATACGACTAACGATTGGTGATTAATCATCATTTAGTATGACTAATAACTCTGATTAATCGGTGACTGATGATTCATGACTGATATTGATATGATTAATCGGTGACTAATTAATTAAAACGTATAATGACTGATAAATCTGTGATAAAATCTAATCAACGATTAACAGTTAGTGATTAATTACTTAATGTGACCAGTGACTAATGATTGGCGACTGATGATTGGTCATTTAAAACGAATAATAATTCAGATTAATTAGTGATTCATAGTGTGACGATTGTGATTACTCAATCAAAATTATTTCAGTCAGTGACGAACTTATCTTACTCAGAAATTACCTCACTCATTCAATGAATTAATTAGTCAGTCTTGTTATTTCAGTCGATAATTATCTCAGACCGTTGATTGGTGAAACTCCAATACGTAAAAGTAATTGTTTATATTCGATAATTATTGTGCGAATGAAATTAACAAAATGCTTCATAAACAAACATCTCTTCTCACGAGAGAACAAGTTCGAGTTTCTACAGCGTCGATATTAACCGTAAAATTGTTGATTGATCTTGCCTTTTAAATTTCATTTTGTATTTTTTTTTTCTTTTTTTCAGATAGAAATTGCACATTTTAATTTTATTTGTAGAATATTTTCCCAACACAGAACGAGAAAATATTCTTCCGGGCGATAATGAACGGCAGGCAAAGTGTTCCAGATATTAATTAGTTTTCGTTCGAAAATGCAAATTGCTCGTTACGCCAAAGTTCATTAAGCACGGGATGTTCATTGCGCAGACAACGAAACGCCTTTTTGAGCATGCCTGTCTTTCGAGACATTACAGGTAATTAACGTAGGTGTGGAATGTTGGGAACATCGATATTACCCAGTGCCAATTCCATCCTGTTAATGCTAATTACCTGCGTGCGCCTCGAGAAGTACTGGCATAATTGCGTTATGCCACAGCAGAACGGTTGCTACGCTGCAATTCGACGCGTAATTCGAAAATGCAAGGCATTGTCTCTCTTTTGAACGTGCTCTCAACATATTCCGTATTATGGGAAATATTACGAAGTTTTACATTTTTAGCCTTAGTTCGTTCGCGATCGAACTGGAGCTGGAACTCGCGAGGGAAAGTCAGAAAGTTGGCGATGAAACTGTCATTGCGCTGGTCATTTGTAGGTTTTACCCACCCCGTACTTCTCGCATTAGCTCAGTTAGAACCTTGCCCAGTGTAAACTTTATTAGCTTTGTCAGATTGTCACTCAGTTTCTCCAGTCGTCGTTTCAATTTCTACGAACGTTCAAAACCTCAACACAGTATTCCTCTTACGCGCTAAAAATTTCCATCATCTGACAGTTAATCCGCTTCATCTGAAGCTAAAGTTGTCTGAGACGAAGAGAAACGACAGTGTGTTTCACCATTTCCTCAGTTTTCTTCTCCGTTCTTTTCTCGCCGAGGCACTTCGGGCACTTTTCTTTCTTTTTTCCATCTTCTCATTCCTGCAACTTGGCAATTCATTTCCAACTCGCATTCTTCACCAGCCGCGCAAAAACATTTTCTAAATATTTATACCGCGAAGTACAATGTACGTTTGCATTTTATACGCGTGTTTTGCATTGACAAAGGCAGAGACAGGGAGAGTGGAACAAACGAGGCTGGAATAACAACGTTTCCACGTTGCCGGCTTCGGGCCGCGTCTGTCCGTGTGCACATGTTTTAAGTGCTGCCCATAAAAGTATTAATAAAACCAGTTACAGCCTCGAATATCAAACGAGATTGCGTCAGCGAGCGTAACCGAGGGGGCTTTCAATCTAAAAAATTGTGAGCGTCACTTCGTCGCGGTATAAAACCCCCCGCGCGCGAATGGTCAATTGAGCGCGAGCTGTAAGAAATGGCATCGCTCGGCGATCTTGCACGTCCCGAATAAACGATATTGTTATTTTTGTTGTCGACGTTGCTCGTTACAAATGGCACGTAAGGAATAGCGCGCGGTGAAAACGAAATGAGCTAAAGATAAAGTATGCGGGAAAATACGGAGCAACGTAATACGTAACATTTGCTGACCGTAGTGTTCTCAAATGGAAGACGTAGGGACGTAGAATTTCAGGAGCTATAATCAAAATAGTCGATAGTCGATAGTCAGATTTCTTTGAAAATGAATGTGTTATTGAAAAGGGCGTGATCAAATTATCAATTATCCAATTATATCGCTGTGTGATACAATTATTAATTATACAGAAAATAACAACGAGCTGATTGGTTGCGTTCTAGTCAAAAAATTTCTTTAAATTAGTCGATAGTCGATAGTCGAAAAATTTCTTTGAAAATGGGTGTTATTGAAAAGGGTGTGATCCAATTATCAATTATCCAATTATATCGCTGTGTGATACAATTATTAATTATACAGAAAATAACAACGAGCTGATTGGTTGCGTTCTAGTCAAAAAATTTCTTTAAATTAGTCGATAGTCGATAGTCGAAAAATTTCTTTGAAAATGGGTGTGATCCAATTATCAATTATCCAATTATTAATACAGCAAACAGCAACGAGCTGATTGGCTGCGGTTAGATTTTTATATCATGCGAGAGCCGTGTTTTGGAAATTAGAGAAATTTTCGAATTTTCCTCAATTTCCAGTTTTCGTCTCTATGGTGGAAGAAATTTCTATCATTCTTCGAGACAGAAAATTTAGCTTCACAATAATTCCAACCACTGTTAATGTCGTATCCTTGCTCCACACTGAATCGATAACGTAGCACGTGAAAGGAAAAAACAAAAGGTTGAAGTGAAGTTATCAAGAATGGTACTGCTTTACCGACCGGAGATACTCGAGCTTTCGTGGTACCGTAGGAATCCTTTCGAAAGCTCTGTATCGACGCGATTTTTATCGATAACATCTCTGTTATCTACGTCAGATTCTAGGCTTGGCAAAATGCTTTTCGCGATTTTACAAATAAAATCACGAAACACAGAGGGAAGCCTCCTGATACATTCCTTCGGAGTACATTCATCCTCTGATTTGGCTGAGATTTCGAAAATAAGTTCCTTCGCGATGTAAAAATAGGTAATGATTTTTGACGATTCGAAAGAATTTTCAGAATCTTTGAAAAATTATCCATAATTGTGTGAAAGAGTCTCTGAGAAACCAACAATTGATCAACGTTCATTTGTTGCCAATTTCAGTGAAAGAAGATTCGGTGAAAATAGCGGCGAACTCTAAAACAAATTGAAACAGAAAGCCATTTCTCTGTATTTTCCAATTTATCGGGGCTAAAACACTCGCGATTTATACGACGCGCGAGTAAGAAATATTTGATTCGTAAAAAGTAGAAATACACGAATCGAAAGGATATTCATCCTAATGTTCGCAGATTAAATTTACTTTTGGAACGTTAGGTTAATGTTTGCGGTCTCGTGAATCAACATCGAGAATACATCGATCTCTCCTTGCCCCTTTTCCTCGGAGGAGGAGCTTCTCGGTGCAATCGAGAAACATTCCGTGTTTGCACGCCTTGTTCCCTATTTTCGTATTCGTGTCGCACTGAAACTGTCGGCATCTCGTATCGAAATCTTGCTTCGTTCGATTATATACAATGCATATCGATCGCACCAGAGAAGTTTCCGTTCCTAGGCCACGGACGCGATTCATGTCGCAGGAATGCATGAATAATTGTAACTACATTCAACGGAAGGATCACTGCTGCACCGCCTTTCGCCAGAATATTAAACTTGGAAATTTATAACTCGCATCAAAGTCGGATTGGCTTGTTCCGATCTGTTCTGTATCGTTAATATCTAGCGATACTCGCGAACGAATATCTTTGTACACAGATGTTCGGTATAATGTTATTGTTTCGTTGAAATACGAAATTTCGCGAATTAAAAACGGATTGAAAAAGAAAATTTAATTTTCAATTTTGCTGCTCTGTGGGAACGCGGTGTAAAAATTTTTTGACATATTTCTATTTTTTCTAGTGTTTAAATGAAAATACAAGTATACTCGTTCCTCGAAACGATGTCCCTTATGAAATTCAGACTGTATCTCCGATTTTAATCCACATCTGTGCGATTTTGTTCCATTTTTGCACACTAATTTTGATAGACAACTCCAGTCAGTGTATCAAGACAGTATTTTTGAATATTTAGAAAGAAAAATGAATTGCAAATTATGAGTCTGATGGAAAAAAGGCAATGCGTCTGATCGTGAATAATTATTTTCTTCATTTTCTTGGCAAGTAATCGGAAAATCTCGAATAAAAAGAAAAAAAAGAATCTGTAATATCCTCTTCTCGTGCACGAAGATATGTGATTTCAAACGGGGATACTGATTACTCCTGGAAATAGAGGATCCTAATTACAATCCTATTTCTGTATTACCAGCGAACGACGATGCAATGCATATCTATCGCAAATGCAAACTATCTCGTGGTAAACTGACACTGCGATACCCCAGTGACATCCTCCTCCGAGGAAATTGAATTCTAAAGAGCTTATCGTTCAAAACCTAAGTAAGTAGAGTTAAGTCTCTGTTGCACTGCTTTTTATAATTAAACCGAAACAAACGAACAAAAGGAAAAAGAAAGAAAGAAAGAAAGGAATTTGTAAACTCTTTAGTTTTGTTTGAATCAAGAATTAATGATGGGAATATGGTATATTTGATTTTTCAAAAAAAAAGAAAAATCGTAGAACGAATAGACCTGCGCGTATAGTGATATTCAACATCGAGCCTGCAATTTCCTTCAAACTTGAAACTACCTAAACTTCGAAATTCGTTCAAAAATCGAAAGCTTTGCTTTTGAATATTTTCGCGTAGTAATAATCCCAGACACAGGTGAAATTCCGCAACGATCGAGAATTCGTACTCGAAAATCGAGCAAAGAATCTTGAAATATTCGTTTTTCAATACCAACCTCCTTTCACGCGTTTCGTGACGTTTCGTTATGACGTTTTTCATTCGTCCCTTTGTGCGTTTCCTTTCATTAAGATCGCAGATGAAAGAGAAACTTTTTCTCTGTTTCGTTTGATTGTCGCGCAACAAAAGGGTTTTTTGAACAATACCTCCGAAACACGTTGACTCGAAGATCGGTTAAAGATCCAGGGTGCCCCTTGCGATATTGTTGCCCATTTCAATTAAAACCTTACGCGCCAACGACTCGTTAAATGATTTGTTTTAATCCTCGCGAAATTACAGGGAAATCGAGCGTATCCGTGCTTTTTGTTTGCAAAAACGCGGCGCTTTTTAATTCGTAAGCATGTTTATAGAAATATTTTAATCATCGTTGCAGAAATTCTCGCGGTGGGAGATGAAAATTTTGTTACAATTGATCGATTGGAATTCAACTGTTCCAATTATTGAAATATTATTCAACTCAAAGTTCAACGATTAGAGAAGCGTAAATATATTCCAAAGAAAAAAATCGATACAACTCAACACAATATTTGTGAACGAAGAACCGAGATATGATAAAAAGAGAGGATTAATTCTGAAAATTACATTTGTAGGCAGTGTGTTCGCGCGTTTCGGAAGGATGCAGCCTGGAACAAAGGAACAAACTTTCAAAGACTCGGTTGTGAAACCGCCGACGGCTACGGACCGCAAAGGCCTGGCTTCCCCTAAAATTTCTATAACATCGCCCGTCGTTTTGCTTTTCTATTTAGCATCGATGCGTCGCTTCTATATCTCGGCTGATTTCCAGTTGCAAGTTGCAGTTTTTTCTTTCTTCTTTTTATCACTGAAAGTGATTTTGGCGGGGGTAACCCAGAAAATCGGGCCTCTCAGGTGCAACGCTGATGCAACGAAAATTAGCGATTGGTTGATTTGGGTCACGTGATTCGTCAGGGGGCGTGGGGTAGACTTCGAGTAGGAGTGGCATTGTCTGACGTCTAATTGAGTCGTCTTCATTTCCTGGTCAAAACAGTTGCTTCTGGGTCTTTCAGTGAGACAAATCGTACTGGGGTACAAGTGATTTGCATTCGCGCGAAATAAGACCTTGGCATATCTGAGTCGAGGATTTGAAGAATCGCTAGCAATTTATTTCCCTAGTTAAAAAAAAAAAGGAGCAAACTTCCCTCGCTCTGAAATTTCCGCGTAATTTTCTGAAATATTGTCAAATAAATTTGAAGAGAAATAAACTTCAAAAGCGAAAAGAAGAAGCGTGGTACTTCGTTCGTTGATTCCTAACTCGACGAAACTTTCTCGATGATCCGGAGAAATAATAGATTAACGTGCAATACGAGGAAGAGAGGAAAGAAAAAGAGAAACGTTGGAACGTTGTTTTCCACGTAAAGTATCGGGTACCTCGTCCGTTTCTTCGAGCCATCACTCTTCTTCGGTGGCAACTTCTTCCCCCCTGCGAGACGTGTCAAAGTTTTATGAAGAATCTTTGGAACCGCCGACCGGAATTCACGTCAGAGCTTTGACAGCGAGATAACGACGAGACTTGCTCGCTCGGGAAGTTTCCTGGGAGAACGTAAACAGCAACAGCGGTTTCCCTGCCGCTTCAAACGAAGCCAGTCTCTCCGAGCGGTTTCCTTTTTACTTGCGAACCGTCATCGTCGTTCTTCTTCGCGGCGAACGGAATCGTTGGATCGATGTGCGAGGGAATTCAAATTTTCTAGATATTAATCGAACGCTTATTAAAGTTCGGTATATTCAAAATTGGAAATTGTTTTCAATTTGTACTTTCAGGAACCGTAGAGATTTGTTAAAATTTCTGAAAATTATCGGGGACAATTCAGGCGAATGTTTCTATTTAGATACTGATTAAACGCTTATAAAAGTTTGGAGGAAATGGCGGGACATTTAAAATAGAAATTGTTTTCAATTGTTTCAGTGTCAAAGGACAATTTTAGAAATCGTCGAGATTTATTAAAATTTCCGAAAATTATCGAAAACAATTCAGGCGAACGTTTCTATTTCGATACTGATTAAACGCTATTAAAAGTTTGGAGAAAATAATGAGATATTTAAAATAGAAACTGTTTCAATTTTAACATCGGAATACAACAATTTTGGGAGCTATAGAGGTTTATTAAAATTTCTACAAATTATCAAAAACAATTCAGACGAATGTTTGTAGAGAGTAGTTGAACGCTTATGAATATTTAGAAAAAAAATAGTGGAATATTTAAAACAGAAATTGTCTTCAGTTCCAGCGTCAAAATACAATTTTAGAAGCCGCAGAGATTTGTTAAAAATTTTCAGAAATTGTCGGAAACAATTCAAACGAATGTTCGAGCGTGATATCCTCATATTAAGTAAAAGACACACACCGTAGAATTACCAATTTATTCTACCAGTGTTTTAAATCGAAATCCCCCGCGAAACGTTAGTGGAGTTAATTGAATTTTAAAATCTTTCGCTTCTTTTTCCATTCTGGTGCACGCGATGAAAAGCGTTTGATGAAAAACATTGAGGAACGGCTGCTGGCATTGAAAGATCTACGGGTTATACATATTATTTGCTTTTTCACGTTGTGACGCTGCAGCGAGAATCGATGAAAGATGTGTCGAGCGGTTTCGTGACTGTGATAAATTAAAAAAACTGCACGACTTGTACCCCGGTACTATTCGTCTTTGTTCCGACGAAGCAATTGTTCCGACTACGAAATGAAGACGACTTTTTTGCCATAAAATTTTATCGACACGCAAACATTTGAATCGATAGAAAACAAATTACAGGCGCGATCGCTCAGTAGATCTACCAGACAACGCCACTCCTACTCGAGGTCTACCCCACGCCCCCTCGCGAATCACGTGACCCAAATCAACCAATCGCTAATTTTCGTTGCATTAGCGTTGCACCTGATTTTAAGAGGCCCGATTTTATAATATCGGCTACGACGAGAAAAGAATAGGCAATCCGTTCTAATTACGCTTTTATCCCCTCTCGTCTGTTGCTAAGAAGCAAGTTGATGTTCAGCCTTGGTATCTGTGTAATATCGCGTTCATTTTTTCCCTCCACGGTCGTTATTTACCACTATTTTCAACACAATGGATGCGAAACAAGATTCTAGTGTAATTGAAATCTTAGCGTAATTTACATTTACTTTTTCTCCTTGCTTCCTTCAGAGGACAATTCGATGTATTATTGTTTAATTTCGCGTGAAAACGTACCTTTCGTACTCGATTCTAGAAATGTTTTTCAAGCAACGTAAAAATCAGGAAACGGGACAACAGAATTTAGATTAAGCGACGACTTTACTCTTCTTTCATGGTCGTTCGCTGAGTTTTTTCATCGTCAGTCACTACGAAACTTTTCGTATTTGCGAAACGAATGAAATTAAGGGGGATACAAGTTATTCCTTTTTTTTCTTTTCTTTTCTTTTCTTTTCTTTTCTCCTCTTCCGTTATGGCAGGTTGGATCCCAAAGACGAATCCATACGAAGTTTCTTCTCCCTGCCTGGCAAACTATTGTTGAAAATACTGAAAAAGTTTCTCGGGAAGCAATTTGTAGTCACTTCTTCTTATTTGTTGCGCGACGAGATAGCATTTTTAGGGCTGCGCGGAGGCGGACAAGTTCTGGGCGACTGTGTCCCGTATATTTTTTTCGAAACCTTCATCTTTCGATATCTCCATCGCCGGGGAATTCACGTTGCTACCAATTTAACGGAATAATTCCTCTCCGACAATGGTCGCGAAGTTGAGAGTGGCTAAGTTACGATTTCTGAAGAATTTCACCTCTGAACTCGGCGTTTGCGTCACATTTCAGACTAGAAGTTTCTTCCAATTTCTCTAATAAATTATAAATTTCTACAAATTACGCGACTTAAATTAATTCTCTCAACTTCTTTCAATTTCTTCCAACTTTCGAACTCGACGTTTGCGTCATATTCGAGGCTCGATGCTTTCTTATAATTTCCCCAATAAATCACAATATCTATAAATTTTCATCAATTACGCGGCGGTAATTTTTCCAATTTCTACAAAGACATCGATCGTGTCGTAACGCATCATTCGATGCAACAAATGCGCAAATCACTGGAACGAAACGATCGATCTCCTTCAGCGAGATAATAGACTGGCTGTTCCGAATTGACACTCCAACAAGCTGTTGATAGATGAATCACTCATAATCGTGCCGAATATGTGCGCAGTGGATTAATCACCAGCCATCAGCCCGGCGAATCGATAAACCACGTACGTACGTGCGTACGTACGTACATAGATTGTGCGTGTACGTACCTTTGATGAAGTCCACGGCCATTTCCAGCCCGTACGTGTCCTTGTCGCAATCGTCGAGAATATGGGCGCCGATCTTGACACCTGGTACAATTTCAAGATCGTTCAGCCTGTCCAGGGTGTACAGCATGGCCTCGAGCGCTTGTATGCCGCCCTGTGACATCACCGGACCGCAGGTGATGGTGTCCTCCCTCTCGTGCACCATCATCAAACCACCCAACACTAAATCACCTTCAACCACCGCGCTGTGTTTAACCGGCCATTGATCCGGCGGTTCCATCTCGCGCGACGAGTTGTCCGTCCCGCGTAGAGACACGTTGCTCGCAGTCGTGCGAAGGTCCTCGTCGTCGACGGACCCCGGCGACGTGACGACGATCGTCGCGTCGAAGCCCGACAGTTGATCCTCGTCGTTGATCGAGGGAATCGCGGACGCGGTTTGCAGTTGGTCGTCCTCGGTCGACGAAAGCGTCGCGTCGCTCGTAGCGAGAAGATCATCCGGTTGCTTCGTAGTCGGGGCCATTGTGCTCGATAGAACGGGTGGATCTTTCGAGAGAAATTGAAACGAACCGTTCGACCTAGCTCGCGAAGCCTCGAGCGGTTGATTCGGTGTCGTGGAATCGATCGAAACGAGATTCCGGCGAGTCTCGTCTTTGTCCGGCGTGAAAGTCGCTGCGTCGTCCTCGATCCTTGGAGTGGATGCTTTCGACGACCTGTACTTTCGTTCCTTCGAGTCGCGATCGTCGATGATCGGACTGCCTGTCCGATCGATGGTTTTTTCGCTACTCTCGACGTTCGACGAGTCATTTCTTTGCAACGAAGACCCCGCGAAAAAGGCCGACTCATTAGCCCCGACGTTTCGATTCAACGACTCCTGAATTGGTCCCGAATTCCCTTCCTCGAGATCGATCCTCGTAGGTCCATTAAGCGTTCCTCGATCGCTCCCTCTTGCACTGGTCGCTTCAACCTCGTCGATCGCACTCGGTTCTCGGCTGTCTCGCACAGGCGTTGCCCCGTCATTGATCTCGCTACTTTCCCAGAGCGATTCGTCATCGCGTCCGCTACTCGTAGCCGCCACTTCTTCCTCGAGTGCGGCATTTTTAGATACGCTCGGTGGAGCCGTCGGAGAGACTCTCGACCCTGCTTGCTCCTCGTTATTTACAGACGATCGCTCAGCCGGTGAATTCACGTTGAAATTCTCCACGATCCTGCCATCCTCGCCCCCGTGCCCCGTTGTCGGCGAGTTTCTAAACGAATCGTTAGCATTCCTTGCGCGATGCCGCGAGAGGACACTGCTCTCGTCGGGGACAAAGCCTCGTCCAGCCCCGGCTAGACTGTTCATACCGCTTCGTCTTGGGTACGTGGCATTCCTGCGAGCCACAGCCAGCACGCTCCCAGACTCCTCCTTTGTCGCGCTAGTTAGCGCAGACCTAACTTCTTCCTCTTCCTCGTTCCCTCGCTCCTTAATAGCGCCCTTTTCCCCAGACGCGTCTAATTCCGTCCCGTCAATTAGATCGTTGCTCGTATCCGCGCTCGTTAACGCAGATTCGTCGTTTGGGTCTCTCGGAGCGTTGACGTTTGATCGCGAATTAATCACGGCGGCTCTGTTTGCCGGTTCGTTTGAGCTATCGTCGACGACCGAACTGTTCGCCTCTGAGTCATTTTTGTACATCGGTAAGACGCTTGTCTCCGACACGCTCGAACGTACACGTGCATTTGACGCGTTCGAGTAATTGTCAGTTCCAGCGGGAATCGTCTCGTTCATCCGATCTGCGCTCGTGGTACGGTTCGTCGAGCGATGGGACGATCCCCGTTCACCGAGCGAGCGGTCCGTGAAGTTATCCGATCCCTCGATCGGATCAAAGCTCGATTCCTCGTCGCGGAAGGTAACGTTCGACGAATCGAAAGCCGAAAGGGAATTTCTCTTCCGTCGAATCGAGGCGGAGTCGAAGGTTTGTTCGTCTCGCGGATCATCGTGTCTCGTCGTCGTTGACCGTTCCTCCACGCGACGAGGCGCCTCTATTGATTCACGAGACGTCGAGTCGCCGCCGCGCGAAGGTTCCCTCTCGAACCTGTCACTTGATCGATCGCCATCATCGAACGAATGTCCCCTTTTCAAATACAGAGCGACAGATCGTCCGCGTCTCTCTTTACCACCACCACGCCTGTCTTTCGATCTTCTCGCGATGACCAGTTTGTTCAGCCTCTCGAGTTTGCTGAGCCTCCTGTTCAGGGAGACGGAGAACACCGAGTAGCCAGTCAGAAATCGTTTCTTAACGATCTTCTTCGAATCGACGCTCTCGAGATCGAGATATCCACCCGGCGCGGTTTTCCAGACACTCGCCTCGGTGGAGGATCTCTCTGTTTGGGCAACACCTCTCGTCGCTGGTTCCCCTCTTTCGTCATCCCCGCTTCCTCGCCGAGTCGCTTTCTCAAACGTTTCAGACGTTTCACGTCCCCCGATTTTCGACGATTTAGCAGCCGGTTTCGCGTGGCTGATCCACGAGGATAAACGCGACTGTCGTGGAACTCCCAAGTCGAAGCTCCTCGATTCGCGAGATTCGAGGAGTTTGGGTTTCGATTTGGTTCGACGGCGAGGATCGTCATTGTGGAGGATCGATCGAACGCTGTTTGACTGCTCTTCGTCCTCCAACTTGGCCAGTTTGTCGAGCCTCGTTATCACGTTGGTTGGGTTGGCGGAACGAACTGTCGAGGGGACGACATTTTTGTCGCTGACGTGCGAACGTGATTGTGTCGATCGTGGCGCGGCGAATGACGATGATCTTGACTTGGCGATTGGGCTCGATGTAAGTTCGTTCGGGTTGTAAGTTTCGTAAATGGTTCTGCTGCGGTTAACCGGCAGCTCGTCGTTATCATAGTCGAGGGGATAACGTTCGCCCGCTAAACTATTCCGTAGGATCGACAGCACCAGCGTGACGGCCAGGACGGCCAGCCAACCGTTGTTCCGCCGCATCACCTGCCTTCCCTCGCGAACATGTCCCGATCCTGAAAGTAGATTTATTTTTGTATTATTTGTATTTATCATTAATATTATTTTATCAGCATGATTCCCTTTTTAGTCTGATCTGCACGCGAGAAGAGACCGTAAATTAAAAAGAAAGAAACAGACGAAGGCTTTGAATTTTCTTGCTAGTGACAAGATACCTCTACGTCGCAACTAATATTAATATTCGGACACTGAATGATTATAATTTTAGAATTATAATAATTTGAATTAAATATAAATTAATATTTTAATATATATATACACACACAATTATAATTATCGTAACTATTATAATTTTAACAAGGAAAGAAATCATAATACAATAATGATAAATTTCAGCTCGTTTTAAATCGCGAAGCCTCTGCTTTCGAAACGCGTTGTTCTAAAATGTTTTTACGTCGCGTAACTGAAGTGAGTAAGTGAAGAGAACTTTTCTTCTCGAAAATGTTGTGCGAGTTGCCACATATGTATGTAAGAACGTCGAGAAATTTTCTTCGCGACTGAATCTACTCCGGATTTGAAGATTGAAGCCTCTCTTTTACAGCGATCTTCGAAAATTTGACGAAAATTCAAGAAGAGTGCAGCAAATTTTCATCGATAATTCATGTTCGCGATATTCAAAATTTAATAAGTAAGGCGGCAAAGGAAATCGTTGCAAAGGGGAGGCTTCATCGCAAATTCAATCATAAAAGAAATTTTTTAATGCTCTTACGTGTCTTCGCTTTGCCGTCCGTTGCATAATGCAAAAACATTTTAAGACGAAGCGAATGACACGTTTTGAAAGCAGAGGCTTCGAGCTTCAAAGCAAGTCCAAGTTTTGTTATTCTACGATTTCTTTTCGTAAAATTGAAATTAAATCATCGAAATCGAACAGAAACTGGAAATTAAACTCAAAATACAAAAATTATATTAGACAAAATGCAAATTGAATTCGTACATGAACTATGAATTTCTCGAAACATCCGCGTTGCAATGACAAACGTAAAAAGTTATCGAGGTCAGATTCGTTTTACTTATTGGACTGCAGGATGTCGTCGTGATATTTATTCGAATCTACTTTCGAGGAATTTTAATTAATTCAACCCTCCGGATTCTGCGTTACAATCGTTGCCAGAATTGTTAATCACCGGACCGGGAATGGTCGGTCGAATGTTGCTCGTTTTCGAAATTTCGGAACGGAGCCGCATTACCGGGTCCCTTGCCATTAAATCCGCATCGTCGCAACAGATTAGATTTGGAATATCGCCATTAAATTTCTTGCACGCGCCAGTGTGGCAACAGATTTCAGCTATTTGCATCTTTGATTGATTGGGCACTGTGTGTCCCAGCTCGTGTGACACACACCGTTCTACGTTATTTTGCATTTTTATGAGTCCCGCCGATTTGATTTCTTTCGACAGAGTTTCAGCGAAAAAAAAAGAAAAAAAGAAAAAAAAATGGACAAAGTTTATTCCCCGATATTTCGAACGTTTCAAAATTTATTCAATTCGCTCGATCTGAAGTAAATCAAATTAATTCGATTGGCTTGGTGTAATATCTCGTTCTTCTTCTTCTTCTTCTTCTTCTTCTTCTTCTTCTTCTTCTAGATTTAGATCTCGATTTACGAGATCGGAGCTGATTCGTTTTGCTGACTCGTAAGCAGACGCGATCTCTCCGAGTGTCGCAATTATTGTCTGAATGCCTCCCGTTGTTCCCCAAACCACCCGTAAAATCATCCTCTGCGCAGTCACCATTTTCCCTGTCTAACAATGGATCATCGGGACTCGAGCAAAGCTGATTCATTAATTTAACAACGCAGCCGCCTCCTCTCGCAATCTCGCCGTCTATTTGCATGCTTCTCGGAGCGTAGTCATCCCCGGCGCCATCAAATAAATTCCTGCCAATCCCGTATGTATTTACTAGGATCCCTTCGTACTTAATTCACTACATGCTCACGCAACGCGATGCACATGGATGAAGGAGACGAAATTCGTCTTCGAACTATCGTATCCAACAAAGACGGTTTCCTGGAAACGAAAGATCGATTCACTGCCGAGAGGGAGATCGACAACACGCGTGCTGGCTCGACACACACACACATATATATATATATATATGCGTTCCTATTGGCTAAATACCTATTGGAACGCATTGGGACTGCGCGATTCGTACGATTGGATCCTGCGAAATGAAGCTCATTTCGGCTCGCCTCCGGCAATAGACGGACCGGAGGTCCGCCGACCGGAAGATTCCGCGGCGACGAGAAAGAACGACGAGGGAGAGCCGATTCCGTCTGTCGTTGCTTATTGGAAGATAAACGTGACGCGATGTAATTTAGTTGCGGGGGCTTATTGACTCGATTCTCCCTCTCCAGGGGAATGCACCCTCCGCGTCACGTTAATTAGAGTTCCTTTCGGCGGTGGTTTCCTCGGGGAAAAATTGTGCCCACGTGGTTTAAGATAAATAAAGAAGAGTTTTTATTTAGGAATTAAGGAATTAAGGCGATGTACTGAGTGATGTACGCTCTCTCTCTCTCTCTCTCTCTTTAACGAAATCTCCTGCATTTTGTTTGAGAACAGGAGCTTCAGTGTTTTCAAGCATTTTCGAACGATCGAGTCACTCGGACGGCAGTACGAAGGAAATTTTCCATCGCGGGGACGAAACAATTCGGAAACTCTCCGCACTGTTCGCGTTTCGTCATTCTTCCGGCGAGATACCGACGTACGGGTCTCCCGACAGAAAAGGAGAAAAAAGACCAGCCGGTTTTTACCGCGAATAACGGTGTTACAGTTGCGAAAAAGAAAAAAGGACGAATACTCGATGCAAAACCGTTCCGATAGTTCTTTTGTCGGTTTATCTTCGGTTGTCGGGCAATGTAGCGCGGTTGCTGCGGGATATTTATACTTCGCCATCGTCAAAAATCATTGGACACTTTTTATTACAACGTGCAAGATTGAAAAGATCGAATTGCAATGATAAAACCAAGATCCATCAATTTACAACAATGACAAATTGTGATACTCTAGATCTTCGGATCTGCTTTCTAAACTTCTCAGATAAGCGTCGATTGATATATAATTGTAATAAAAATCACGTCAAATGTAAAGTATCGAAGCGTTGTACCTTTTAATTTTCTTCCCTTCTTTCAAACCGAGACCGCAATTTCGAACCACGAGCGCGAACTTGGCAAGATTCTTCCCAAATTGCAAATCGCAAATCGCAGGGCAATTTGAGAGAAGAAACTTCCAGCTTGTTCATTTGTACACTCTGATCAAATTGGAACGCCCGCACCGGCTACGAATTAACGCGAAGTGTCTGAATGCTGAACGAGCCATACAGCGTGCGATGTTTCGCGGTGATCTATCTGCCAGTTTCTTGATGAGACGGAACTAATTGATACAACGGCCTGCACGTGCTATCGATAATCTCTGTTTGCAGATGACTTCAGACAGTTGGCCAGTTCCATGACGATGATCTGCGAGTATGTTTCTAATTAAAGCACTCCGGCGAATGTTGATTAACAGTTCGAAGCAATATGACGCTCCGATCCGGCTGGGAATACTGATTGAATCGAGCTGAACATCCCTGTACACGTTGGGAATCGTGTTATCTCGATCGACGATGCTATCGATGAACAGGTTGCGAGATTGACAGACGAAACTTTTTCTGCGTGGAAAAATTCTTCGTTCTTCTACTAATTTTGATTCCGAGAGTGACGTCGTGACGTAAATTTTCAAATTTAGCGGGCAAAAAAGTATTTGTCATTATATTTCGTAACTTTGGTAGATATAAGAAAGATTGGCACACGACGCACGGCCCCGCGATTAAATTTACTTTCGTGAAAATATCGCAGATATTTCCTCTTGTTCGTAAATATGAAAATGGAAGGATCGCCGTAGGAGTTTTTCGTTCGTATCGACGAAATGTCGTTTTGGGAATTTCAAGGGGATTTAGAGTTCCAAGTATTGTGATTCGAAGAATTCACGGCTGTTTCGTAAATGTCATTACGACTGCATTGAACTACCATTGCCACGATCTCCACGTGACCCGTACAAAAAGCATACGTTAATGACCGCGGTGATAACAGCTCAAAAAGAGCTCTTTCTCGATGAGAGAATCGAAATCGAACGTGCAGCCGATGTACTTTCTGCCGCTGGCGCGTTCCATGTTCGATCGAACTCCCCCGCGTTCCAATTTTGTAACGCGCTACCGTCGCGAAAATGGCACGCACGACGTGGGTGGTTGAAAACCACGCTATCGCATGGTTTAATCTAGCGCGTACAAATTGCTCCCGGCGTGTTTATGCAGCTTCACGTCCTAATTGCCGTGGCTCGAGTCACCGGCGTCTACCACCTTGTCCTCAACAGAGCACGTGCTGTCATAACTTGCTCAATTGTATTTCAAATCCACATAATCACGGCCGCCTGATCATACATATGCATAGACGCTGGTATATATCCGTGAAACAGATGGTCCCGACGGATGCTTCGATTTCGCGTTCCAATTAATGGATCTCGCGTCGTGCCCTTGCGAGCTATAGCAATTGGCACGGTGGTTAATTTGCGCCTGTTCGGTTCTCGGTACTTGTAAAATATTCGCGGCGAGACGATTTTTATCGCTCGAAGGTGATTTTAGCGGGGGCCTCTTCAGGTGCAACGCCGATGCAACGAAAATTAGCGATTGGTTGATTCGGGTCACGTGATTCGCGAGGGGGCGTGGGCTAGACCTCGAGTAGGAGTGGCGTTGTCTGGTAGATCTAGTTAGAACAGTTGCTTCTGGGCCTTTCAGTGAGACGAATCGTACGTTTGCAAACAATTTCTATCTTTCGAGAGGAATTGAATTCTTTCGGCTAGCTTCGGCTGAGAATCGATAATTTTTTTAATTAGCGGTTACGTCCGCTTGTTCGGCAGAAAGAGCGGCGAAAGAAATGAAGTAGAACAGAGTTCCGTGGCGACGCAACATTCCGTGCGCGTTTCGAAAAGGGGGCCAAGGAGGGAACAAAGGGCATGCTTAACGCCACGCGAACTCGAGAGTGGATGAATGCCAAGCAAATGAGACGCCGGGTCTCTGTTACCGTGAAATAGCGTATTGCGAAATAAGGGATTCTTAGAAATACTTTTTTCAATGGATAATTATCGTACGTCCATTATAATCCCCCCTCCCCCCCCCCAAAAAAAAAAAAAGAAAAAGAAAAAAATTACGATTAATTAAAAGAAAATTCGACTATACTTTCTTCACTCGAATATTTTCAATAGCATCTTTTTAATTGGTTGGTTCGAAGAACTTGAGAGAGTTATTAATTACAAAGTTCACGGGCTGCTGCTTTGATTTTCTCGCCCTTCGAGCAGCGCCACTTGATTATGCGCGTTCGATAACGTCAACAAGGGGAGAAATTTGTCGAATTCCTTTGTCGAGAACGCCTCGAACGATTTTCTCGTTCGACGGATTTACGAGAACTTGGTTGAACCGAGCTTCTTGTTTTGCGAGTGATTTCGCGGCTCGAGCGATCGAGGCTGGCTCGGAATTTCTCGCGGAGCCCGCGAGAATGAGCTTTTAATCTCTCCTCTCAACGAACGATTCCTTTTACAAGGTAAACATCGTATCGTTAAAGTTCCATTCTTCTCGATCAAACTTTTAAGTCGAGAGAATTATCTCTCGTTCTCAACTCGACGAAACGAAGGAGGACGAAGAAAGATCTCGAGTTTGGTAGTAAACGCTTGGAAGTTCAATCCGCTGCCTCCTGCTGCGGCGAATTCGATCAGTGAATAATAATAAGGAGTTTTAATTAGAAGCTGACAGATCAAACCTTCCGGAAAAGCGTTTTTACAAAAATTACTCGGCCATTGTTCATTGAAAATTTCCCGGTGACCCGCGACGGCTGTGAAATTGCACGAAACATTTGACGCGCGAAATCCTCGTGCGCGTGACGCAGGTTTTCCTTTCGAAATAAATGCAACGTTCCACTGATTACAAATGATGTTTTCATCAAAAGTTCTTCATCGGAGAAGTTGCTCACACGGAGAATTCTTTTACCTGGAATTTTCCGACTTGTCATGTAATTTTCTCTCAATAAATGACACGGCCGCTGGCGGAACTTTTCAAATTACAAGTTGGTCGATACAATTTTCTTTTTTCTTCTCTTTTTGGTTTCTTTCCTCTCTCTTCCTGCGGACCGTGTAAAACCATAAGGCGAAATAAGGGGTTTTGTTTTTATTCTTTGCTTGTGCTTGCAAGCTGACTGCAAAATCCCCGGAATGTTTGAGGGAATTTCGAGCGGAAAGCTCCTGCTGAGGCACGACGAGTATTCACGCGTTCCAACTTTTCTAATACCCTCGTGGCATATCTGCGCGTTCACCTGCGAGAATTGCGAAAGTCATCGAGCCCTGTTTTTTACGACAGCTCTTTGTTCCCGCGACTCGCGGCCGCCTGAATTACGAAAACGTTGAACACCGGGGTTCGCGCGTGGAACATCGCGAAACCCACGCAACAGTTCGAATCCGTGGAAACTGACTTTCTCGAAAAAGAACGCATGGGAGATTTTGTGAAATTTTTCCGCAGCTTGATACCAAGCGGATTTTACTAACTTTTATTGACAGAGGTGCTAAACATTTCATACACATCGTACAGGTGTAAATTCACGGAAATTAATTTTCGTGAAAGAGGACGTTTAAATATTTAGAGCGTAAATTTCGTGCGGTACAAATTTTTTTTTTCACAGTTTAACATCAAGCAGATTTCATTGTTTTAATTTTTGTTGAGAAGAGTGTAAAAGTTGCATGCATCGAGGGGTAGAAGCGAGTTCGAAATTCATGGAAATTAACTTTCTTGAAAGAGGACGTGGAAGATTTTGTAAATGTTTTTTACGGCTTAACATCGAGCGGGTTTTACTGTTTTTTAACTTTTGTTGAGAAAAATATTAAAAATTTCGTACACCGGGGGGGTAGAAGCGAGTTTAAATTCGTACAGATTAACTTTCTTGAATGTGGGAAATTTTACTTTATACTATTTTTTTTTACATCTTAATGCCAGGCAGACTTCATTGATGTTTCCATCTACTGACTTTTATTGGCAAATGAAGTACTAAAAATTTCATACACAGAGAGACAGAGGCAAGTTTAACTTTCTTCGAAGAGGACGTGAAATATTTTGTTAATTTTTTTTACGGTTTAACATCAAGCAGATTTCATTAATTTTTTTTTTTTTTTTTTGAGAGAAATACTAAAAATTTCAAATTACAAACTGGGCTTAAAAACGAATTTAAAGAGATGGAATTTAGAAAATTTCCCACGTCCTCTTTTAGGGATTCAATTTTTGTACAGCTCGGTATCAAGCAGACGATTTTAGCCTTGATTGATCATTATTGACAAAAGTACTAAAAATTTCACTTCGCATCGAGGTGTGAAGAGCGAAAGAAAAATATATATATTGAACGTATTTCTGCTCACGAAGTCACGATTTACAATCTGTACCGTGCGTGTATTATTCACAAGATCATCATCGCTGCTGTATGTATATTTTACACCCATCGAAACTTCGCGTTTCTGTTCCACGTTGTTGGATCCTTCGGGGACTGATGTCCCTGAAGAAGGGCTTCAAATTGTCAGACGGACCGAGGGGAAAAGGAAAAAGAAAGCAAAAAAGGCAGATTCGTGGTCGGTACACGTTCCAGTCGTCCATCAAAGTTGGACCCTCGTTGGACGAATGGACCTAGTTTCTAATAATTCTTCTGTTACGTGAGAAATCGTGGCGATCGTTTTCCTTCGGATAAAACGGCCAGACCTACTTCTTCTTCGCTTAATTCCACGCGTTCGTAGCTTCCCTCGGGAGGCTCCCGTGGGGGCAAGAGAAAAGAAAAAGGAGAGAGAAATAGCAACACGTACGTGAAATAACGTCAACAGGGTAAGTTCGTAAAACGAAAACATCACGCGCGTCAAAGTTCCCATTTAGGGGTGTTTTCATCACGCCGAACCTGTTGAAAATGAAAGGCTTCATCCCCTTCGCGTCGGAGGAACATCCTCAAGGAAAAGAGAGAGATTTCCTGGCTCTCGTGACAACGTGAAATTTGCTAGTACCAGCAATAGCGGTATTACAAGACTTGTATTACAAGTTTATAATTGATAAATTTTATTGAAATAAAAATAATTTTATATCGAAATTCTTAA
Source organism: Melipona beecheii (assembly GCA_032399605.1). Taxonomy (NCBI): domain Eukaryota; kingdom Metazoa; phylum Arthropoda; class Insecta; order Hymenoptera; family Apidae; genus Melipona; species Melipona beecheii. The sequence continues at coordinate 1,640,103 of JAUCMO010000042.1, read as the reverse complement.
TTTTAGGCGAAATTTAAATTAATATTGATAATGATATAAATTTTATATAATATATTAAAGTTGAATGTGAACAAAAATCTGACAAATATGTTTCTATATTTTTTTAAACGACAAAAATTCGAGTAATCGTCGAGACGTTCTTCCTTGCGCGTAATTAGAAAATTGAGGACATTTTAGGAAATTTCTATATTTTTGTAAAGTTGAAACGACGAAGATTCGAGAAATCGTCGAGACGTGCTTTCTTTCGTGTGATTAGAAAATATTTTAGGAAATTGATTTTTTATATTTTTCACATTTAGGAAATTTTTGTATCTCTACGTCACATATTTCTAGATTTTTATAGAGTTGAAACGACGAAAATTCGAGAAATCGTCAAGACGTGCAATTGGGAAATCGACGGTACCGAAGATATCGCTCTCGCTTGGTCGATTTTCCGCGAGTTTCGGACGATTCGATATGTTTGGGGGGGGGGAGGCAAATAAATTCACGAGATGTAATTAATCAATATACCGCATCGAGGTCCGGTAAATTAACCGGAAGCGTTCGGTAATTTAGCGGTTTGAAACAATGATTCTCATTCAGCGCAAACTGGAAGAGGGGGCGAGAGTTTTGCCGAATCGCGCCGAAGTCGCTGATTTAATTATTCACCGGACGATTAACAACGCTAGCGCGCCGCACGCGTTATAACTTTGTCACTCGTAGCTTCCACTCGATTAACACCGTTTCGTCCAATTTTCGTTAAATGAGTTCAAAGGGTGCCACAATTTATCAATAATGCTCGTATTATTTCGCCCGTGTATAACGCACTTCCGGTGAATCTTGTGAATTTATCATCACAAAGCTGTTATATTTTCGGGTTCGTTTACGTTTCGAGTATTTAGCACTTTGTAAAAGCACGTAAAAGCACTACATATTACATATACATTACGTGCTTTGTAAAAGCACGTAGAAGCACTATACATTACAAATGTATATTACGAATTATTCTAAATTCTGTTTATAGTAATCTAAATTCTATGGTATTATTCTATAGTAATTCCATAGTATAATTCTATAAACAAAAAAGTTTCTAAATCCTATTTGCGAACGTACGCTCTGTCGTAGCATTTTTAAAATAAAACGACTCTTTTTCCTTTGTCTTTCCAGGTACATTGAGTCAAGTCGAGCAACAATCGATTACTTTGTGATCACTAATTGATTATGATAATCGCGATCATTAATCAATCGATCGTTTCTGACACAAAAATCAGCAGTCATGATCACGTTCGACGTTTTGCAGTCATTAATCTGCAGCTTGCAGTCGTTTAACGAATGATTAATTCACCTTTTACCTTTTATCGTCGTAATCTCCGTGGTACTAAATTTCGATCAAAGACGCGACCGTTTCGTGATTAACGATCGTTGGATCAGTCACGCGCGTCGAGTGATTCATCAATCACGATCACTGTAATTTCTCGATGATTGTAAATTGTAATAATTGATCGCGTTGGTTACAATTGTATCGATCGTACTCAGACAGATTTCGCAATTTTCGCCTCCGCTTGTCTCTCTCGATGAAACAAAATAAAATTTCTCGCATCTCGTTGCCAGTTTCATTTGACGATTTCGATTCGAGATATCGAGAGTTTCATTTGCTTCGCAGTCTCGCGCAGCACGGCCTGTTTCCGTTAGTTAAAAAATACCTGCCGGAAGCGTGGGAGGGAATCGAACTTTGCGGCGAAATGAAACCGATTCCCGTTTCCGATTAATTAATAGCTGTTGCGAGAATTGCGGCTTCCAGCAATCTAGTCGCCGGATAGTCGATTTGTGGCTGTTTAATTTCCCCAGTACACGTGTTTTTCGCCTCGTATATCGACTCTGCTTATCCACCGGGTGAAACTGACCACTCGAGACTGCGTGCGCTTGGATTCGAATGAAATATTTCCACACGTGTGAGTGTCGGAGCTACGGGGAAAGATTTGTTGAGCTTTAATTAAATAAAGGGAAGGAACGAGCGGATTTTTGCGCGTATAAATAATGCACGTTACACAAAATGTGAAAAAATGTGAAAAAATATATACACGGAACACGCAAAGCAAAGTATTTGTTACGATACTCGCGTTTGATGAAGTAAATATCGACTTAGATTTGTATCTCTTTTCGTTTATAATTATATTCGTTGAAAATTTAAAAATTTAAACATGCAAATTGAAAGCAAAGGGATATCGCGAATATTCGAGGAAGAGATTTAAATTTTTTTAATTTTTCTTTGCGCGGTGAAATCGAGGACGATACAACGAGCAGATCTTCATTTTTCGCGTCTCTCCGAGGAGGTCTTTCCTTCTCTCAAGTTTGAAATTTTGAAATTTGGGTTGAGAAACGAAAAATACGAAACAGAGAGAGAGAGAAAAGTGGTTTGGGAGAGATTTAGAACAGGTTTAAGAAATGGATGAAACCCCAGCGTCACGCGAACGTTGTTGTGAAGAGAGCAGAAAATCGACTTCTTTCCTCTAGGAGTCTAGACAAAATAAATTTCTCTTAAATGTTTCTCGGTTGCCTCTGCTGACTTCTTTCACGAACAAACAAACTATGTTTCCCTTGAAACAGAACTTGAGATCACGAAGAAACGAAGAAACCCAAAAAACGCAAAATTTTGCGTGTAAGTCTGACAACACATTTTCCCTCCGCAGAACTTTGTTTGGAAAAATCGAACTGAGGAAACATTTGAATCGACACAAAATAAATTACAAGCGCGATCGCTTAGTACCAGACAACGCCACTCCTACTCGAGGTCTATCTCACGCCCCCTCGCGAATCACGTGACCCAAATCAACCAATCGCTAATTTTCGTTGCATCAGCGTTGCACCTGAAGAGGCTCGATTTTCTGGGTAAAAGATTTTCCCCTGCTAAAATCACTTTCAGTGATAAAAAAAATATCAAGCTTCTCCTGTCAGCATTTCGGCGATTTCTTTATTAATTCGTGAGCTTTCGAATTGTCGCGTTAGAAATTTTTGTAAGAAGATTCTACACATTTAAGAATGATTCCAAGAAGAAGAATTCCAAATATCTATGTAATTTAAATATATAAGAATTTTAAATAATTGTACTCAAGTATGTTTGTACCGAAATGTTTCGCGAAACGTCAAAATGCGGGAAATGTTTGACGAAGCTTCGCGATTCGTTCCCCGCGATTCATCCGTAAAGATGATTGCCGTCGTTGGGTGTCGAGTGAAATTCGAACAGTTCCGTAGAAATCAATAAAAATAAAGGGATCCACCGGTGGATTTTAACTCCGACGCTCGGCTGCTTCCGTTCTGGCGGAGGAAATTGCTTCAGGAATTTCCTTAGTTCATTTCCCAGATGGAATCACGACGTCGTTCGAGTCGCGATTTCCCCGAGAACTCAATCTGCATTCTCCGCGTATGCTTTGTTCCAGACGGATCGTCACATAGACTCGCGGTTGAAGTTTTCGTGAATTCGCGCATTCGTTCGGAGATACGGCGACGAGTCATGGATTTAGACGACGATCAATGCTCGGTGCGTGGCCGATAATGTTGTTAGCGGAAACTAACGTCTAGCGCGTCTCGAATTTATTCTCTCTCGGAAAACCGATGTTTCCAGCGTCGAAGTAATTCCCCATTTATATTCAGAAGTTGTTCTCTTTGGAGCTCCCATTGGTGAAACAAGTTCCGCTGCTTTTGACCGAGCATCGAACTGGGAATGTACAGAGTGGATCAAAAGTTTCTTGCCATCTATTTTCTTTTTTTTAACAAAACATCGGATTAAACATGATTTCTTTCTCATTGTGTTTCGAAAATTATTTCTTTCAAACGTTGACTAAATTTTGTTTATTTGGCTTATTAACGTAAACTTTGGCTTTTAAATAGCCAGCCATCAAGCGTTGCGAAATCTTTTAAATTTCATTTCTGTTTGAGAAACATTTCTCTAAATACCTAAATTCTTTCTTGCAGTGTGTATTTAATCATAATAAAAATTTTTTTATTGTGTATTTTAATCTATTAAAAAAAATCAAAAAAATACACAATAAAAAAATTACGGATTTATTTATTAGTAGGAAGTGATTTTTGGCCCATCTTGTATCTTTGATACACACACACACACACACATACACACGCGATTACATTATCTTTTTTAGTAACCGGAGATTTTACACAATATAAATCTTCCGACACAAAGTTTCCTTCCTTTCAAAGAAGGATTGTTAATTTGAAAAGTATATAATTTCCACATGGCACACAGATGAGCCAACACTCTTTCAAAAAAGAAATCCACTTTCGCAAAATCCTCCGCTCGTCGAGCTCGCGGAAACGCGTATCGAGAGAATGCAAATGCCGTTAACGATCTACACGTGTACCATTATCGGGGCGCGGAAGCGTTTCAGGATCGTTTGCGAGGATGCAACTGCGACACAAAGCCGCGAATGTTTCCCCCTTTTTCCTCGATCATCCTCAAACGAGAATTCATCAGAAAGGCACATTTTTATCATACGCGTCTAGATTCATTTTTCGTATTTCACGACTCGCTGTTCTTTGTAATATTCGACACAATTTATCAATATATAAATGTAATGTGATTTGTAAGGAATAAATTCTGTTGCGCGGGCGAAATTTTCGAAACTTTACGGGCTAATGGTTGATTAGAATTCCGCGCGCGAAAATTCCCGACGTCACTTGACACTAGAACTACCTTATGATTAAAACATAAAATTTCCATCAGAGACAATTGAAACTTTATGATGAAAAAAGAAGAAAAAATAAATAAATTTATGATAAAAACTATAAACAGAAATTTTATATAAAAGATTAGAAAATATAATAGAAATAAAACTATAATAAAAAAAAAAAAAAAACAAATAAGGAAACTTTATAATACAAGCTAAATCGTTAAAAATACGCTGTTTCATGCCTGTAAAACATCCGACTAAAATAAAATTATAAATCGATCTACTTTGGTAGTTCTAGCGTTGATACAATGTAACTTAATAAAGAAGAAATTCCAACGAAATTTCACGGAGGGGGGAGCTCTTCGGAAGAGCGAAGCTGTGAGCTAATGGTTGGTTAGAATTCCGCGCGAGATAGAGGTTATTCCGACGTCGATGTCGGATGTTGAAAATCAGAGCACAATGGACGTCGTTTCAACGACGAGGGTTGACGTTGAAAAGACGCGCGCAACGTTCTTCTCGGGCGGTGCATACGAAATTCTTGAAGTTTAAACGCGATAAATCGCGTCGTCGAAAACGACGTTCGTCGAGCTGCCGTCGACTCCCTTGTTACGCTCGCCGTGGTTGCATTAAGCCGCGACAACGTGGAACGCGTGTCGGAGACCTCCGGCCGGATTTCCTTTTCCTCTTTTAATTCCACTCGTCGGCGGGGAAGTTTTTCCGGTCAGAGGCTCGCAATTAACGGAATTGAATGCAAATGGACGCGAGAGGGTGGCACCGGGCGGTGGAAGTCACCGGGGGAAGGGCGAACGGTTCAAGTTCCCGGGAAATCTCGAGCTTTAATGGAGAATCGTTCGCGCTATCGGTATACGACGCCTCGAATACCGTTTCCCCCCCACTGCCATCGATTCGGATATCGTTCGCATCCCGACGATGTTAATGGAGTTTTAAGCGATCCGTGGATTTACTTTGACAACGAGACACGCAACGTAGAAAATCTCGGGGCAGCTTTTTACATTCGTCGGACGAGCACAACGAACGAATTTTCTGGTAATTAAATTGTAGATTTTCGCTTCTTTCGATTCTGATGGGAAATTTGATAAAAAAAAAAAATTGTACGTATCTCGAGTCGAGAATAGCGAACAGTATTTTTTTTCATTTACGTTGTTGGCGCGTCTGTTGCTTTTTTTTTTTTTTTTGTCTCTGACAAACAACGAATATTGGTTTTATCTTTGTCGAGAACGTCGACGAGCAAATAATTACATCGTTCGATGTACCGTATAGCAGTGTTATTATATTAGTTAATTAATTTCCATAAAGGAAAGGTTGACAATTTTCATTGAAATTGGCCACCGAATGAATAATTCTCCGAAAACAGAAAAATTAATCGAATTCTACCCTGACGTTGGAAAGATTTTTTTTTTTGAACAACTCGTTGCAGTTGGCAAACTACTAAATTTCGTGAAAATCAGTCAGTTACATATTGTTACACGATGCGGTACATAAAGGCGAGTGCAAGGAAAGATTCTACCGCAATTTATGGCTGCAACGATAATTGGATTCCCGTGTAAGTCTGGTTTTTGCCCCCCCTCCCTCCGGATGTTCCTCGCAGTAAATTGTACCCATCTCCTATTCGTTAACAGGATTCACTCTTCGCCTCGAGATAATATTACTTCTTCCTTAAAAATTTCCTTCTCGTTTCGCGTAATCACTTTTTTCTTAATGAGAAAAGAAATTGCTTCGCGGAACCCGTTTGGGGAATGAAAGAGAAGAATCTGACGTGGGCTTCGCATAAATTAACAACAATCAAGCCTCCGTATACGACGTCGTATGCATAATTTTCCTTCCCCCGTACAAAATAATTCCTCTTCGTTGTAACTTTCTGATGTGCCTAGAGCAGAAAATAGCGGACGTGGATAACGCGCGGAGGAAAAAGTCAACGTTAGTTGAGAAATTTTGTAATTTCCTTCTCTTTGACGGCACGTGAAGTTTCGTGGTATTTCGTTGCTGTGGTCGAACGAAATTCAGAGAACGCGGTCACGGCTGGTAACCTGTTGACAACGCGCCGAGAGACACAAAAACAGCGAAACTTTGTTCGACCTTCGAGAACGTTTACGACGAATTTCTTCGAACGTACGGGGATTAAAGTTAATGTTCGACCGCTTACGGGACAGTTTCGTCGCAATTTTCGGTGAGCAGATATGCCTTCTGACGTTATAATTTGCAAAATCGTTTTTTCTAGTCAAAACTATTCCTTTCAGTTCTCGCTGTACTTGTAATTTTCTCTGTAATTAATAATAGTTATTAAAATCGTCTAAACGTGCTTTTTGTTCTTGAAAACCACGTGTGAAATTTTAAATATCTCTCTCTTTCCGCGAGAGCTTAATTCAGACGATATTAATTATGACAGGGACAGAGTTTCCAGATTACAGGCACAGGCGAAAGCTGAAAGGAATAATCAAGAGGATTTTGCAAATTTACGAGCCGCGAAACGGAAATTTCATCAGCGGTTTCTAAATATTCAGCGTCGATTTTTAATTGCTGGCATTCTTCCTCGAGCTTCTCTCAAATTCTTCCGCGTTAAAAAAAAATGTTTTACTTACGTATCGCGCAATTAGGATCGTGTAAAGAGATTCAGCCCTGCATGCAACTGTTACATAATACACGCAACGTCGCAAATGCCAGTTGAAGAGAACGAGACAATTAAATTACCAGAATACAGAGTAATCAATACTTTTCTCCTCGCTCGTACACGTGTCGTTTATTTTTTACATTTATTTCATTTATTTTTGAAATTATTCCACCCGACCATGTCAAAGCGACAATAAGTTAAATCCCATAATAAGTCAGAACGGCGAAGCTTACGACGAATGTTTTTTTTTTTTTTCAAGGAACATATCCTTGGTCTTTAGTTTCGTCAGAGCTGAAAGCTGCGGTCGGCGAATTATTTTCAGCTGTCGTGAGAATTTTCTGCCGTGTTTCGTACAAAGCAACTGCAGCAGGATACCGTGGGTGAAATTTTTGTTTTGAAAAATAATGTTTCGCAACTTTGTTACTGCCCCTCCCCCTCCCTCTTTTTTTCTACGTTTTCGCTGTTGAGTTCAGAGTTTTAGTTTAGTTTGCGCCCGTAAATGTACGAATTTGCGTGAAAATCTACAGTAATATTGTTTCAATTCGCTTTAAAAAAATGCAGTACACGTAACTATCAGAGTTTATATCTAGGTGAAATTTTTGTGAAAATTTCCTTTCTACGTGGGATTTTCGCTGACGGTAATGGTGTTTGCAATATCTAGTTAGATTTATCGGAATGGTAAAAATGTTCGGTCGTTAATGTGATGAGACGCGGCGTATAGACCCAGTTAATCCAATTAATTAATTCGTTTCGTCGGGGCTGTTGGCTTTAATTTCACTTTACCGGATTGCTTCTTGCTTCGCGACAGAAAAATAAACCAACGGGAAAATTGACGATCCAAACCAGTCAGATCTCAGATTAAGTGATCGTTATTCAATGACTCGAGATTCTTGCAAATGTCTTAAAAAAAAACTGACGAGTTTTTCGAGGTCAGTTTTTCGAGGAATGCCCTTTCTTCGTTGAACTTTTTCACATCGAAATGAATCAGCCGTTGCAAAAATTTGTGTAAATTAATTGAATCCAAGTACTAAATTACGCAAGGATTTTCTCATTAATTATTATATATCAATTGTACGAATGTAAGCGACTTGTTCGACTCCGAACGAGCGTGAGAGTTCTATATCTATAATCACGTATTTGGCCTTTCCCCCGTTTCAAAGATTCGTTCTCACTTCGCCACGCGCGAGCGCAATTCGCAGAGACAGTGAATCGAATTTACAAGTTCGAAGCGAGAGCTTCCTCCGCGGTCGTATAAAACACGCCACCGCGTTTACTCATAACGCGAAGAACTGCGAGCAATGCCGTTGCACGCCGCCCTCGCAAAAATGTGTTTCCCCCTTTTTCCACGATTTCTCTTATCCGCGATGACCGTTATCATTTTACGCAGATTGCATTCTCGCGTTTGCATCACGCGTCTCTCTTTCCCTCGATGAAATTCTCCGAGTTCGTACGCCTTCGTATCTCGTGCCTGCTAGAATGTTAATGAAACCGAAGTTTCACGAAAACGCTTATACGAGGTACCGCCACGTTCAATTCAACAACAGTGTTCACATTTTTCTGATTTTAATTCTCGTCGCTAGTGCTGCTATATTATACAGTACTATATTTCAAATCCACAGGGAAGACGTTCGAGTCTTCGAACAACGCGAGTCTTTGATCGTCGTCGCGAGAATTCCGTGTCAACGCGTCGCGAGGCAAACAGAACGAAATCGGAGAACGTGTGTAATTGCGTTCGGAAGCATCCGCTAAATTTCGGTTTATTAGTATTATTGCGGCAGCCGTGCGGTAACGCAAATAACCTCGATTGGCAAACCGCCTCCGGTATTAGCGAGCCAAACGCGAGCGAAATCCATCCCCGCCGTTATCCCTTTCGCACGCGCGTTCCCAAAACTTTCTCGTTCGCGAAACGCGCAGCTCATAATCGTCCTATTAGATTTTTCATTAGGTCTTCCGTTTACCTCGCTGGCCTCGGCGAAGCTTAATCGCGCTTCCGCTGTTTCACATCGATGGCTTCTCCGTTCGATCAAAACATTTGCTCCTTACTCGTAGATATTTCTTCTTCGACCTGCCATCTAATCTTTCGTTTAATCAGATTCGCGAATGTCGAATCGAAGAGTTTCACTTCCCTTTGACACGTTCGACGCTGCACGAAGAAAACTCAAAGTGACGTGGAGCTCTGATTTGTCAATTAGTCGCGGAGCTTTCGTAATTTTTGCCTCGTTTCGAGCGAAAGCAAGAAAGCGGATCGAGATTTTACTCGATTCGCAAACGAGAGACTTTTCTTGAGGGCCGCGTGATTTCCCGCTAATTAAGCATCGACGTGTGATTTCAAGTTGATTAAAAGTGAAATAATTTCTGAGGATTTGCGGAAGAAAAAGTTCTGGAAAAAGACGTCTTCTTCTTCTTTTTCTTTTTTTTTTTCCTTTTCCAAGGAGTCGTGCGGTGACAATGGCGCGGGCTCGAGCAGCATCGGGGGAATGCGTTCGCATTCGGATCAGCGAATCGCAGAGACACATTTTCATCTTAAAAATCACGCGTGTGTTTTTTTCGTTTTTAAAATACAATTATTATGATTGGAACTCCAACGTAGACTGGATTAAAATTTTTCAGAATTATCTTTTGGAAACGATGAAAGTTTAACGCGATTGGTTTTTCTTTTTCAAAAAAAAAAAAAAAAAAAAAAATTGCTCTTTAAAGCCAACGTATCATTTCCGTCTACAGTGATCCCCGGAGAGACTTTTCAGGAAAATTGCATCGTTGTTTTGGGATTCTTTCCAATTCTCTGCACGAATTGCGTCGCCTGATTATATAAATGATCGACAGTATCGTTGCGTTTCCCAATTAAACACGAGAATATCTCGAAATGTCGGCATTTGTGAACGTGGTACTGCGAACTCTCTGTTGCTCGATGACGCGGCTGATTAACTTCGATATCGCGCGAATGTTAGAACAGAAATTCGTAAATTTCAGCGGTTCGTGGATTACGTTTCCAAAGCATTCGCAGAGCGAATCTATCATTGCGGATAACCATCGATTAATCTTTGTAATACCATCGATTGAACGTTAGTTCAACAGACGACTCACAAATTGTACGGATGGGCTGTGTAAATCAACGAATATTTGCAAGTTGCTCGCGTTTCATCCCCGGGAGTTGCGATTTAATCGAACACGTTGAACCCGTGTCCGTAATCCGTTGCGCGCTGCCGAGAGTAATGTTCATGCAAATGCACTGTTACAGCGCGAATTTCAATTCCCTCCCAGCAGTTTTACATCGCGTTCGCGATCGCGCGTTTACACCGTGCTGGTGCAATCAGCGAGTCTCGATAATTCGTGAATTGTTATTAGCATTTTCAAAGCTCGGCGCCGTCGTGGAGAGGAATTTGTCGAAATTGACAGACAAATTCCTTTCGAAAAATTTGTTCGACGAGTGAGCTGCTTTTGCGACGGTTGTTTCGCGATTTCGGGCTCGTGTTGTATTTATTCGAGGCTTGGCACGCGCAACAAAACGTGATTCCAACGAGCTGTTTGCGTTCCCCGCCGCTAATGAAATTTCTCACACCAGCCCGACTCCAGCCAGTATCGGGGAATTAGGTCGGCATCGTTCTTAACGAACCGTGAGTTACACTGCTGACGAACTAATTGTGCAGGTTGTCGAACATCTTCAGGAATTTCGACCCGAAATCAACTCGGCAATTAAGTGCTTCATGGTGAGTGATTAACATTTGTGTGCGGCAAATTATACGCACGCACAATGCCGAGACCGAGTAATTCGACAGATTTGAAACCGTAACGAAAGCTATTAAAATACTTGCGCAGCAGTTGCGAAAAACAGCTGACTTTCGCGGACGCTTCTGATTATGTTGTTAACTCCCCTCAAAGTTGATTTTCCCTCGTATTTTCCGAATTTCCAGACCTCACCGCACGAATGTGTTGTCCGTGTTTGTCTGGTGTTTCTTGTGTAAATTTGGCCCCCCGCCCCCTTTCTCCTCCATTTTCGATTCCGTTGTCAGTTTTGACGCAGCAAATTGGCAAAGTTTTGAGAGAAATAACAACAGACTAACAACACTGGGAAGATTTTTGGATTCAAGATCATTTCTCTTGCAGACCGAGAGGGACAATTTTTTCAAGTTTTGCTCATCGATAGCACTACTACGAAGGATCGCACGCTCGGACGTATTAATCCAATGTAATTAAACTCGCGACATTCGATTATCGTCGTTGAGGCGGGGAATACGCGCTTTAAGCGGATGTTATGGCCAGTGATCCAATAAGATACCGGTGGCTTCGGTCGTTTCGTCTGACAAACGATCGCGCTTTCTCTAATTTAACGGAGCGCATCAGAACCAATTGCGTTGTTTTATCTCCCGCCCGTTAGAAAGCTCATAAAACCGTCATTTTCGTTGACCTTTAACCTTACAATGCGTTCCACGAATTTATCACCATTTGTACAGTGTCGTCCCTTTGTCATTTGTAATTAACTCCTTTTGCGATCAAGAATCTGTCGAGTTTCTTCATTCACCGCCGTTTCGATATTCGTAGCTCGCGAACGCGGTGTTTCGTAACAAATGAAAACTTGAATACCCGTAACGAGTAACTGACTGGCTGTTTCACGTCGTGTATAACGAATTATTCGCGGAAGCGAAATTCGCATCAGACGATAGTGTGTTGCCGAATGCTGCCGACGTTCCTCGATATGCTGCTTCATCGTCCAGTGTACTCACGTAGCGGGGGTATTTGTTCAAGAATACCGAAATAGGATTGCATCCGACGTGCTTACGTCCGACCGCGTAATGTTTCCCCGTGTAACAATTACACGGGAGGGAATAAAAGTACAATCGAAGACGGATCTCGATCGGAACTTGGGAACTTGAAACGTGGCTGGCGTACCTATTCGAGGAATTTAGCTTGCTTGACACAGTACCGCCGCGAAATTCTTCAAATTGTTTTCCCCTGCGTTCCTCGCAGCGAACTCGATACGAAGCGAGCTTCCTCGACACGAATAACTCGGTCGAATCAACGTACGCTAATTCCTCGGCACTGCCGAAGCGTCGAAACTGTTGTACAATTTTCTGAAAAGAAAAGAATTTTGCACGACGGTAAACTCGAGGTCATTTCAAGGCTTGAAGCTTCTACTATCACAAACACACCGTTCGTTTTATTCTGTAGCGGCCTAGGACTCCCTCAACTACCGCTAGGGTAGTCGAGCCAGCCTAGCGGGTAGTTGCAACAACAAGCGTCTGGGGTCGCTGCCATCAGCCACCCACTGATGATGAGTCTAGGCATCCGATGACTCCGAGACGAAACTCGGATCCTCAAATCCTTTCCATTCGTCCTTTCCTTCCATCTTTCATTTCCTTCAATTCTAAAGTGTTTTGTACATTTCTGTAGCGGCTAGGAAAGTAAAGACACTTTCCTCCTTGAGAAATACTGGTAGATTGTTGCAGTATATAAAAGACACTGAAAAAGTTCTTTGACTGAAACTACGATGGATTTGAAGATCTCCTCTTCACGACGATTTCACTCAAAAATTTGACGTACGATTTCTTTTCGCTATTTTTCTTGGAATATCAAAAAATCGTAACGTTCGTCTGACATTCAAGGTTCAACAAATTGACGAAAATCCCCAAATCTGTCGTTGAAGACAATTTTTGCAACACTTTTACAATTCGCAGCGTTTTTCGAAAGAAAAGCGTCTTCACTTTATCACCTGCTACGTAATGTAAAAATATACAGTTTCACAGCAGAGGCTTTAAGTGTAAAAGTCAGTCCAGGATTTTTTTCTTTTGCGAATATCAATGGTGGTCGTTGTACGTGAAATCGTTCGTAGCCTTTCGCCATTTTCCATTTTCATTTCAACAATTTTCCAAGTTACTTACGTCACGCGCTTCTTCGATTACGTATTATTTCGCACGAAATTCGAACGAACGAACGCGACACGCGCGACGCGAAAGTGACACGTGTTGCATATTCAACGGCCAGAGGGAGCAGAGGTTGCTTTGATCAAAGTTTTCGGTGGCACGGTTGGCAGCGAAACAGTGTAATAAGGTAATTAAATTTTACACGGCTTTTGCTGGCTGCCGGCCGTTTGCGAGGGAAGATCCCATTGTGAGGGCACGTTGCATAAATGCGTTAAGTCGATACGAGCTCGTCGTCGCGCCTTTTGATCACGTTACGTTTTACGTTTGCAGAAACTTGCGACTTGATTGCACAGCGAGCGTTAACACTTATCCCGATGCAAGAGGGCACGCATCGAAGATCAGAGTTCGGTCGGTGCGTGACGTTAAAGTCCATTAAGGCAACGCGATTAGTATTAAAGGGCCGTAATTAATGTTCACCGGTTTGCACGTACGCCTTTATCTCGGACCGCACCAATAGGGATTTGCTCATGATCAAACGTGCAACTTGCTTAATCGGATGAATTCGGAAACCATCGATTATTGCACACGATTGTTTTACACGATTTCAAACTCCGTACGGAACGTGCAAGCAACTTTGCGCGCGTTTCACCGCAGTGTAATCAATGCGAGGTAATTTGCGTGTTTATGGTGAAATGTACTCTCGCAGGAGACGTGATAACGAGCGAGGGCAACTACATTGTCGTTGCAACTATTTGCGGCAAGTTATTTCGATTTACGTATTCCATTAGTTTCAATACGTCTCGTGTTTTCCTTTTTTTCTTCTTTTCCTACTATTAGTGTAGTTTCACGCGACACAAAGTTCCCACAAAGTTTCCGCTAATGCTCGTTAAATTCTAAAGCGAAATTGGCGCATTGGCCTTTTTCGTACGAATTTCGCTCCTCGGAGGAAAGGGAGATCGATATTTGTTAATGGACCGCGGATTTTTATGTACTTTGATAATGCAAAATTTCTTATAAACGCATAGAGACCGTTTGTTAATTTTAAAGAACCATACGTGTGAATTACAAATCTCTATAATTATTATTTATCTTTACTTTATATCAACAAATGTGTTTATTTCTACACTTTTCTTTTCAGTATATTATGTTCTACTTGCCTGCAATTATGACGAACGTGACAGACGAAGTTATATAACTAATTCCGTGTTTGTTTTCTGTATTAAATTGTTAACGCACACACTAAAAATTTCACAGTCACTTTCACTGTAACTTATAATATATCTAATAACTTGGTAAAGTTATACAATTTGAAACGTAGACCAACACATAACCTCTACATCTTGAATTAAAATTCACTTGCGTCTGATCCAAGTGAAGTTTCCTGCAATTGTCGATAACATATGCCTCTCGTAGGCGTCTCGATTTGTGAAGTAAGCGTCTAGTGGCGCCTCTCGTTTCAGCAGACTTGTGGGCGGCAACAGTACGTTGGAAGCAAATTTTCAAAAGCGTCTTTAAGTGTCAAAAGTAATCAAAAAGAGTTGACGAAAGACCACTAAGCACCACTAAGTACACTAACAAACTTTTGTTATAATTCTCTTCTGTCATTGAAACGCGACATTTGTTACATTTATTACCCTAAATTTATAACACGTGTTAATCTTAGAATCTTCAAAATTCTAACCTAAAATTTCGCGAAACGATTTCCAACAGTGAGAGTATCAGTGTTTTATTAACTTCTTGCCGGTGAAAGGATGAAGATGACGCGTACGTGGCACAAAGGACAAAGTTCGGAGAAAGAAGAACACACAAGTGGAAGTGAAATTCGCAACACTTTGTAGCTTTACTACGAAATATCGTTTCGCAGTTCGCCAGTTCCGATACGCGACTCCGTGGAATCGTTACGTGAAATTTGTTGCCGACGACTGGACAACGGTCGGCAACATCTGCTCGGTCAGCGATAAGATTATTTACAGCTCGGCTGGAATCGCTCTATACGTATCTGTGCGTGGGAATTGACGCTGGCAAGCGTCCTAGATCGCGAAGAGTGGATCAACTCGATTCGATTTGTTCGCGAGACCACGAGAAACAGAGCTTCTAGTCCTCTGTTCAATCTCGCACACCGATCGAACGTTCATCACCTTCTCCACCTGACTTTATCTCCTATTTGATACGACAAATAAATGCAACTAATCAGACTGTATAAAACTTGGTTGAAAGTCTCGCAGAGGTTTCGCAGAAATTTCAGATTGACAACACTGTGTATTTTTTTCTTTGAATTTTTGGAAATTCCTTGAATTTTGATCATGCTTCGATCGTCGAGTTGAGATTATGTTCAGCCAGCTATCCGACCATCGATTTTCCCTTGTACTTAGGACTATCCCTTGTGTACTCAACTCTCGTCTCGTTGCATATTCATGAGACTAATTAACAAAATCTAATCCTACAGATTACAACTTGCGATGGTGCCGAACGAATCGTCAATCAATCGCGTGTCTTCGCGATGAAATTTCCAAAGTGCTGAGAGAAGAAAAGAAAAAAAGAAAATTGTCGATAAAGTAGTCAGATGTCAGATTTTTTTCATTTTTTCAATGTTTTTCTTTTTTCAGACTTCTTCACAAACGATTCGTATTGCGCCGCTGTTCAGCTGAACGAGGACACGGGAAATCATAAAGTTGGCGTTCTGTGGGCGTTGATCTTTACCAGAAACGACACCGTCGAATCGGACGAAATTTGACGCGGTTGAACGCGAACAACAGAATGTCGGATTTTTATATCCTACGTGAGTATTAACTGTATTTTTCTTCTCCTCACGTTAGCCGAGTTATTTCGAGGTATAAAGTGAAGTGAAACAATTTTTCAAAGATTGTGTGAAGCACGCTTCCTGCAGGCGTTAGATATGTGATATCATTTACACTGATTTTCTCTCTTTTCTATTCTTTTGTCCAGTTAAAGAGGAGGAAGAAAATAAAAAGGAAATACGTTCTACGAGATACAGCCTGCGGGGGCCTCTCTGCGGATAAAATTTCATCTCGCAGCTTTTAATATAAATAGAATCATCAGAAAACACAGGGGAAATTTCTTCAAATTCCAGCCTCCGGTGCTGACGTCCTTGTTGACGTTTGAAGTTTTTTTAAACAACACTAAAGAAATATCGTTGAAGCTATAAAGTCGTGAAGATGGGAAAAATTGCGCAAACTGAATACAGCGTAATATCCGGATTCTGTAGTTTCGAAGGAAGTGAATTCGACGTGACTGCGAGAGCGCACATAGTAGACGAGACAGACGAAACGTGAAATAGCTGGATTGAATGATAAATAGAATAATGTACCGACAACATCGAATGATAATTTGACGCAAAGGGACGAATTTTCATTGCACAAAGAGCGAGACGTTTTAACGTGGTATTTCGTGAATAATAAATTGACTGCGCGCTTCAAATATTTCGAACAATTAAAATAAAACTAAAAATATCGCCGACCAGAAAATTTCGAAACGTCATAGCTGAAAATTCTCACGAGCATGACGTAAATCTAGCGTGGCAGTGAGCGTGTTAAAAAAATTCATTTGTCTCTAGTACGATAGCTCTCGACCATTGTTCACAATTCGCGATTATATTGAAACCCAAGGGAGATTTGATTGAAAGGTAAATCAGATGAACATTCATCACTGGAAATCCTCGTCTTCGGACGATTTCTCTTTTCGAAACGATATGTCGTTCTTTATAATCGGTCTGTCCCTTGTATAATCTTTTTTTTTCTTTTCTTTTCTTTTTTCGCCTCGAGACAATGCTACTTGTTTGTTCCCGGACGAGACGGGAATTTAATTTATGACGGTGGAAACCAACGCTTCCATATTTTTCTCCTTCAGTTAACATTGTTCTCGTCGTGTCGGTCGAACGTGGCCACGATGCTCGTTTCCTTTGGATGATAGTGAAGAAAAATGACGCAAGAAAAGAAACACGGGATCATAAGTGAGACGCGACAGGGCAATTACGTGAAACATTGATCCCGGTTATAGTTTAGGGTTAGGTTGGGTATTCCTTTTTTATTTATTTATTAATTTTTTTCCTTCTGACGGTGTATTGAAATTAAGAAGGAAATTAAGAAGAATCGATTTGTCTCTTGCGGAGGTTGAACTGGACGGAAAGGATTTTTTAATTGACATATTTATTCTTTCCGGGGAAGTTTGACAGAGAATAATTTCTCAGCCAAGAGTCGATAGATACATTGGTTTATTTTCACAACGAGAAAAGTTTTAAATTTTACGTTTTAACTTTTGAACTTTCGCAACCTGTTCTCTACGGAACGGAAATCGCAGAAATGGAATATTCTGGTCGACACGTATCGTTACGGAAAATTTACGCCCTCGCCTATACCCGTTCCGCGATATTTCACGTCTTTCGAGATTGATATATTAGAATATCGATTCAATTTGCAACGATCGGGAAACTGTCGGGAAATTAACGACGGTCAATGTCGTTCCAACGAGGAGATCTGTTCAAGGTAAAAGCAAGTAGAGAATGTCGTTAATCACGCGTAAAATCGACGCGGAGGATTCGTTGAGCGAAATGATCTCCTGACAAAAATAAAAGATTCTATTCTCCTCTCTTCGTATTTTTTCCCGTTTTCGACTTGATCCTTCAGCCAAGATTATTCGCGATTTTTAATTAACGCAGGCTCGTCGAAGAGCGAAATTTTTCTGCATGCATTTTCGTCGTATTACCTTCCGCCGAGAGAGGAAGAAAAAAGAAACGCGAAGATTGAACGGCTCGAGGTAGGTAACATTGATCTAACCGGGGCGCACTTGGCGAGGAAATCACTCGAGAGAGCGATACTTTTAATCTTTGTCATAACATTTGCTACGTACACTTTCATTCGTCTTCCAAGTTTGCGCTTTCCCCGCGGGAAATTTTTGTATCTCGGGGCGCTAGAAATTATTTTTTATCGTGGCATGGATAAAATTTTTTCCCCGTTGAAGAACGTCATCGGTCATTTCTTGATTAATTCTCTGTCCTGTCGAGCATTCAAAATTTTCTTTCGTTCTATTCTCGTCATTACCATTTCCAAAAAATTGTCATTTCTTCGCGATCGGTACGCTCGTCATTCACAGCTAAGAGGTTAAAGTGTCGCGGAAGAAGCGGACGTGAAGGAAATGTAACATGTGTACGTTGTCGTGTGCGTTTTACCGCGATTACATCGATTTTGAAACGAACGCGGGCACACGTCACTCGTTTCGACTTCATTTTATCGGATTATCATCGCGCAACACGATGGCGACGTTACGAGCACGGAGTTCGGACAGTCTCATTCAGCGTTGCAGCTCCTCGGATGACTGGTGTGCGTCTAGAACATCGATTTCTCAGCGCTAAGCTGTTTCCATTAACGTCTCCTGAAGAGACTTATCGATTTTCGCTCTTCAATTTATCGTCCTGATCATCGTTCTGACATGATGGAATATAGCAAGCTTCTTGCGTGGATTTGAAAGAAAAAAAAAAAAAAAAAAAAGGAAGAAGAGGCGTGTGTTCGGGAAAGTAAATCAAATGTTCTGTCTCGGTCGCGCGATAAATTTTAGAAGAACTAATCCGTCACGCTGACCTGTGTTCTTCAATTTTTCTTCGTTCAAAAATCCCCGTGTTATATTTCAAACACCGCGCGCTTATACTTGCTATCGTAATCGACGTGATCGAGCGGAAACAACGAACAGTCACCGTGGATACTAAGTTTTTCATCTGTACATTATTTCAAAGATTGATTTTACGTATTTGTATCCATCGATTTTTACAGATACCATCCGACAATAGCTTGGAAAGCTTCGCTCTTTAAATCGACGAAAACGCTGGAGAAACATCTAGCCGTTTATACATAGGGTGTCCCGTAACAACGTGAAAAATGTCGCGCGTTCTGTCCTCCGATTTTTGTCGGTGCCAGACTTCTTTAACGTCATCACGTTTCGACAGGCTCATCGATATCAGTACGCGATGAAGCATTGGCCCTCGGGATTTCCGTCACGGGATTTCGCGCGGCGCCGATTCTTTTTTCCTCGCTTTCCTGGCAGCGTCTCGAGGCGTCGGGGTGTATCAGCGAAATTTATATTCGCGCGCCGAGCCCGTAGCCTCGCCGCGGTGGTTTCGAAATTACCGGAAGGAAACCTCGAGTTGTATCCGAGATTTGTATGTGAGACCTCTCGGCGAAAGTCTTTCCGTTCCACGTTTTTCCACTTTATTGCAAATACAATTTTGGTGACATTTTGCGTTAGATTTTTACGGTGTACTCGGATACTTTTTAACACGCGAGAAAAATACGACGGGGCGCGATGTTTGTTGATCTACTTACTTCTGCGTCGTTTCTGATCGAGCGAGTTTTAAGAAAAACTGCACGACTTGTACCCCAGTACGATTCGTCTCACTGAAAGGCCCAGAAGCAACTGTTCCGACTAGGAAATGAAGACGACTTTTTTCCCATAAAATTTTATCGATACGCAAACATTTGAATCGATATAAAACGACAGCCAACGCCACTCCTACTTGAGATCTACCCCACGCCCCCTCACGAATCACGTGACCCAAATCAACCAATCGCTAATTTTCGTTGCATTAGCGTTGTATTTGAGAGGTCCGATTTTCTGGGTTACCCCCGCTAAAATTACTTAGTGATAAAATGCGAATCTCGATTCTTGCAGATTCACGTGTTTGAAACATTTGCGAAATGTAAAGATGACAGAAAAGTAGTAGATTGGCCGTTTATATAGGGTGTCCCGTAACGACGTAAAAAAAACGAGCGTCGAAAAGAAAGGAGGAAATTTTTTCATTAAAGCCTTCGTTTTCGAACAAAATCGAGTTTGAAGATTTGTCTACCCAGGCAATTTTTAACGAAACATATTCAAAGCCTCTATTTTCTTAAAAATGACACCTTAAACGAAAAATATTTTATTCTACGCTCTTCACTTGTTTTTCTGGGTAGAATATTCTCGTGTCTTCTTCCTTCTTTTCGACGGAGTCGAAAGAATCATCTTCTACTCGGTTTTACCACCACTTTCGGGATACCCTGTGTTACATCCTTAGTCCGAGGCGACTAAAAAAGTTAGATAGCCTACTCGGTTTATAGGACTCGTAGAATTTTCAGGATCGCTATTTTACAACGCTTCGAAACTGAATAGCGACGGCACCCGATCCTCTATCATCATTTCTCGCTTAGCTCACCAGAGAGAGAGAGAGAGAGGAAAATTTGCGAGAGGCAGTAAAACTGACAAGCGAAAAAAGTACGCGAGAAAAATACGGTGTCGATGCACTCTGGATGCGAATCCGGAATATTTTGCAACTTGCAAGTAAGGAATCCGGGGGAGATACGACCGAATCTACTTGGCTTTCTTGACAATTATTTTTCGTCGGTCTCTTAATGCAGCTCAAGAGAGTGTAGTTCACATATTAGAAATTGAATTTCTTCTCTTGCGATAGATCTGGGGAGAGGCACGAAATGGCAGGGCCCGAAAGTGGCCCAGGAAAATCGAATGACAGAGCTATTTTAGCGAAGTGCTTTCGGGGAAAGACATCCTGGATGAGCGAAAATACGTCAGAGACTAAGGGACTTTATTGTCACAGTTCTGCAAGTCCGATACGATCTCATTGGGAGTGTCCGAAACTTTCGATAGTTTTCACTCTTCTCTCTGGGAAAGCGAAGGATCTGATCGAATTTTGTGAACAAGTTGATAATAAATTTATTGTTTCGTATTTTTTTCAGATTGTTTTGGAGGAATTCAAGATCCAACAATCGAGTAATCGAGTAATCGAACGTTCAGATAACGACGTTTCTCACTATGGATTGAAATTCGAACATCTGCCTTAATAAGATTCGCCAAGTCGCTCGAGGGATGCGTTTCAAGGGGGTGAGTCAACTTTCACGAATTTATTTCACCGTGTACTTCCACGCCGAGGTCAGAAAAAAAAGCGGCGCATTCTCTCAAATTAATTATACCGAACTAATGAGACCTCAGTCGAGAGATCAACTGGGAAACCCATTTTCTCGGTTTCGTTCTTTTTCCGCTGATTTTTCGCGACCTGTCCTCGCTGCGTATTTTCCCGTTTTTCTCTCTTTTGAGTTTGTTTTTTTTTTTTTTTTCTTTGGCCGACAATCATTTCAGAGCGGTAGCTCGCTCCGCCGTCTGTTGTCCATTTTACGATTCTCGTAAATTCGAATATCGATGTAATATCGAACCACGTTGTTTTGCTCTCCTTTCCTTCCGCGGGGTGAAATATGTTTTTGAATTTATTGCGCAAGCTTGCAACGCTGGAAAAATTTATGCTCGATTATTAACAAATATTGCAACGGCACGTCGGATCTTTCGAGTTTCTTCCGATGTTAGAAATCGTCGCTGTACAATCTGAAGTGTGACAGTTGACTTTTTGTCGAAAAAAATTTTTAATTAATCAGAAATAATTAGTAGATAACATACAGCGGGTTTCTTACTAGGTATTCTAAATTTTGTCGGGGATTTTTAATAAAACAAAAACTTTCAGTCAGAAATAATTATTAAACAACGTTTAGCAGGTTCTCCATTAGACATTTTTAACGTTGAGACTTTCCTGCGATGTTGAAAAATGACAATTAAAGATTTTCAATAAAAAAAGAAATCTTTAATCGATTAGAGAAACAATTGGAAGATTATTTTTGTTTCGACAGAAACAGCTAAAACAACATTCCTCCAAAGAAAATATTTCGAAACGACGGAAACATTCATTTCTCGCGTGATCCCTTAATTTATTTTATCATCGTTCAATTTTTCGTCGCGTTTTATTATAAATTTTTGCCTTTTTTAACGATTTCGTTCGATTAGACACACAGGCGCGCGCACAGTTTCCCTCCGCGTTACAAGATTTACATCGATTTTCACGATAACTTCGTTCATATCGCGCTAATGAAAAACAAGAGACATTATCCTGTCGATGAGTGGAAAATGGATGTGTCGATAAATCACGTTTGATGAATGTTTCGCTCGGATTATTAAAAGACAGCCGGACCTCTCTGTCCGTTCTTCTCTCGTGGATCACTCTTCCTGTTTCTTTTTTCGAGTATGCGACACACACCGGGATGGTTTGATTTAATTAATTTCTCGCGTGAGCGTGGCAGATTCGCGAAAGCGACGCCATTAATTAATTAAAAGTCTACACACGTCGATAGCAGTGAGTCGGAAAGATGTCCGTCTCGCATCTAACATTCTCTTCGACGAAAATAAATTGAACGCGGAACCGGTTTAATCAGCGATGCCGCTGGAGAAATCGACGATTCCAATTACGTGATGAAGTTCGTTTGCTGCTCGATATACGGCGCTGATTTATCATTTGCCGCGATTCGTATCGCATTTTCCTAATTATCAAATCCTCCCGTACGATGACGAGTGCGTTTCTCAACGATCTACATTTATCGTCGAGCACCACCACAGCATGCTCTCACGTTGAACGTTTTCACGTTGAAAAGCCAATTGCGGCTTGCAGATTGTAGACTCAATCGACACCGAGCTCTGAATCGCTGAAAGCAGCGGCTCCCAACCCTTTCTTCTCTCCCGTACCCCAAAAATTTTCAGACGAGTCTCTCATCGATTTGTCGATCGTGTAACTTTGTCTTTGTGTTTTTGTTTCAACTCCTTTCCAATATTATTTTCGCGTACCGCTGGTTGAGAACCGCTGGCGTAAGGGCTAGAGCAAAAAACTGAATAAGATATCCATCGCCGTTCTTGCCCCGCGGTCCTCCACATTATTTTCCACATTACCCCGCGTATTACGCGCGTTCTTTGCGCATATTCTTTACGTACATTTGCCCTTTTACGCGTGGAAACTTTCAGACTGCTAATTACCTGCGCCTCTCGTACTCCAACGAAGACTAGACCCTGTTAACAGGCACGAATAGCTTCCCCGTTTCACTACCTCGTTTTTTACCCCCCCCCCATTCTCGTCTCTCGTGAACGTTGAATTGCATTTGAAAAGCATCGTACGCCGCACGAGCATAAGCTCCGTGGAATAATATTTTTCTGCGAGCGCGTGCTCCTGACCGAACATTACCGTACGTCTTCTCCTCGATAGAACCTCGACGTTCTGGCTCTATTATTCCTCTGTGTCAGAGGTGGGCCAAACTTTTGCACCCTGCGCGCCAATTTTCTCTCGAGTAAACTTCGACGCGCAGCTAAATTATTTTTAACAGTAAAACGCTGTTTATGAATGACGAACGTGCGAGAAGGTAGCGAGAGTTGTCGAACTCTTCAAGTTGTCATCGATCACTCTCGATCGGTGTTTATTCGATTATTATTAATTTTAACGTGGAGGAGAGAGCTTGTTCTCGGAGTAGATAAGCATATATATTTCTGTGCAAAGCTTCGAGAGGCAGGATTTTCCAAAAATTTATCAAATCAACATCACTTGGAACAGTAGGAATGGTATTAAAAAATGAAGGGAAATTCGCGACTAATTATATCGACTAAATTCTGAAAACAGTTAATCGAGTTAATTTCAACATATTTGCCACCACATCCCAGAGGTCATGAAACAAGCCACGGTTGGCCACCCCTGCTCCATCGTTCTCTATTTTAAAATCATCCATCTGACCGATGTACGAGCTGGTCCAGGCATATGTGTATATATTTCTCGTCGCATAAATGTACACGTAGCGCGCGTCCTTCGCCGTAAAGTCAGCCGCAATCCGCGCCGCGAATACGAAACCGGCGCCCGGATTTATACGACCCATGAAAGTATCGCCGATGCTGCATTTCGCTGCACTTTGTTGCATCTCGTCGGGGATATTTTTGCATAACGCGAACATTTCCCGGCGACGGATAAAAAGGCAGGCAGGCATTCAATGAATTTCCAACCTTGATTTCCCAACAACGGGAATCGTTTTCGCGTGTTATTCGAAATTTAAAATTGGTCAATGCTCTCAAATTTGTGAGAAGTACTGTCGCCGCTGGTCGCTTTGAAATATCGTACTTGGAGAGATATCCGCGCGGCGGATGTTGCGTGAAAATTCGTTCAAATACGGTTGAGTGGCGTATGCTGCTTTCGGAGATACGAGGAAAAAAGTATCCTTGCTTTTTTACTCGTTGCATACACGGGGTAAGTGGTTAATAAATTTCAAGGGAATGAAAGATCGAGTTCTTTAGAAGCTAGAATTCCACTTGCTTGGTGGGGGAAATCAGCAGACTGAGAGAGTGGGGGTGATGCAGTGGAGGGGATAGCGCTAGCGAAATCAGGAAAGTGCCGCCAGTTAGCTACCTTTACTCTAAAACATCGCAAGGAGGAGCGTCGAAATTCTTTAGTAAACTACAAACTGATTAAAATTCAACGAAAAAGACAGGGATCGCAAGAAGGTAAAGTTTATAAAAATATTTTTTAAATGTATCGCTTTCTGCACATTTCTTTCTCGAAATTTTTGTGCAGCAAAAACTTGTCCATTCTTTCGTACGAACGATATTCATCGTCACTGCTATTAATTGAATCAAAATGAGCAGAGCTTCGTCGTAATCGAAGATAATTTGTTACACGCTGAATGGAATCAGAAAATTCGACGATTTCGCCGAATCCAAAATCGGAGATTTACTCGGCGATGTCGCGTGCTTCTGATAAACTCCACCGAAACGCGGTGAACTCGACTCTAAAGAAATTAGGAGAACGCCGAACGAGGAAGAATTCGTTCGAATAAGTAGAACGGAACTTTCTTTAGCCGAAACTTTGCTCAAGAAAACGACCGGAAGAGAGAGAGAGAGAGAGAGAGAGAGAGAGAGATTGTTCGAGAAGTATTCGTATTCTTCGAATTAACTTCCGTACGAGTCGGAAATTAAACTCCCTTCGTCCCCAGATAACGATCTTATTGAAATCGAGAAAATTGAACGAGAACTTTCGGTCGTGTTTCGTGTCGTAAAATAAAAATTTCTTAAAAAGGCATTAAAAATTATTTGATCGTTGGAAGCGTCGTAAAAAGATTCGAAAGTAGAAATAACATCTCGCTTATCTTTTTTTTTTTTGAATTTAAACCGCGACGAGAAGCCGCAAGAAACAAAAGATATCAAATCGCGCGGAATTTAATTTCTTCGACGCAATTTGAAGTAATTTCACGAATGGAATCATGGAAAGACGGTGAAAGATTAATCGCAAGAATCGCGAAGAAGTAATTAGAAGAATTTACAAACGGAGCGATTAATCTCGCTGGGGAACGGGGAAAATTTGTCAGCCGAAAGAAACGCGACAGAGGCACGCGAATTCATCACGGTGGGAATATCGACGAAGCTTCTTATTAAACAGCGGTGCGACATTTCCCGGGCCGCTTAATAAATCTCGGTGATCTCTGCCGCGTGGCACAGGCTGTATTTCGTTCCTCAAAGTCGTAACCCTTCGAGAAAGCCAAGAGAAAGAACTTTAGCCGCTGTCGCGGAATGGCTGCGACCGAAATGCATAATAAGAAGCGGATTCCCTTCTGTTCCGGAAATTTCAGCATCCGCGTGTAATAGAGTTATTGGGACGTGCTTCGATATCAGAAAGATGTTTGCTGTTCCCTTTCCCTCTCCTGTTACAGTCAATTTTTCATTCGTTTTCAATTAGACTTCCAAACGACGACGGAAATGTCTTTCGCAATTTATCTTCCTCCTGCGATTTTTAACTTCAGCTTTCGAAGGAGAGCTTCTTTTTACGCGAAATTCTCTTCTTTTTGCACGCCCGTGGTCATGCGTGGACAGCGTACAAAATCGATCGATTTCTCTTCCAATCGATTTCCTTTCGCGAAACTTTCTACTTTGTCCGTTGCGTCTTGTTACGAACGAAATTTCAATGTTTCGCTGGTTTTTTTGATCAGATTCCTAAAAAGTAAGCGATGTCCTCGAATCTTTAAAGAGCCGCTCTCCGTTTAATTTCGAATCGATCGAACGAGATTCCAGGGAGAAATCTGACACAGAGTCTCAAACTTTTCACCCGCAGTCTTCTTCAATTAAACGTCCAACGTACCGTACCGGAGTAACTTATGACCGGCCAATTTCCTCCTCGATTTTTCTTGCTATTTTTAAAGAAAGGCCATGCGGGGCTCGCATTCGTCTTATTTCGGAGCCACGGCGGCAAGATTTTCAGAAGAAACTTTCACGCGAAAATTCCAAATAAAGAGAAATAGACTCTCCGACGCTCGGAGGAAATTCCGAGAGTGATTGAACCCGAGCATCTGTCTTGAGCAGAGGGGAGAAACGCGCGACCAGGAAACAAAAGAGTGATCGCTATGGTCGCGTCGATTTACTGTTACTGTCGGGGCAGTTTGTCCTCCCATTGTAACGTCGTAACGGGAAAAGCGAAGACGCGAGATCGGAGATCCGGGTAAAGTTCATCGAGAGAGGGCAAAGAAGAATATAGTAATTGATACTTTTCGTTGATTTTCTGATTCTAGTGTCGTTTACCAGACGCAAAGAACTTTCAACTTTTGGTACTTTATCGGCTCTGTGATTTCTGCTTTAATTTAACACTAGAACTAAACGACGACTATAATGTTAATTGTTATTAATATTATTAATAGGTAATTATTATTTATATTAATGAGATATTAATTTGTAAGAAATTAAAATGCAAGGCACAAAAAGTTAATCATACGTAATAAAAAACACAATCGACGTATTGGGAGAATTAAATAGTGAAAGGAGGGAATAACGTTGAGAAAAACTGACAAATTCCTTTTTTTTTTTGTCCAATTCTTCGACTTCTGGATAACACGTTTCACTGTACTGCGAAATATTTTAGGAGCTGCTACTTTAGAGCAAAGCGGGCTAACTGGCGGCCCGCGAGCCGTAGTAGTGGAGGGGGTAGCGCTAGCGATCAGGAAAGTAAGGACAAGGGCTGCCAGTTAGCCACCTCTGCTCTAGAGCACTTGGAAACGCGCACTGATTCCAGCAAGTATTTGGGAATACTTGCTCTAAATTATATAAATTATAATTTAGAAACCTACAGTTCCAAAGGTGAAATATGGCGTTAGAAATTCTTAGAAAAGAATACTTTTATGAAAAAAAAAGTGCTTCAAAGGAATTTCATCTTCTGTCATAGGAGTGACGAAAATGCAATGGTTTGCGAACCAAACAGGAAAATAGTTTCCACTTTTACAAAAGTTTCAAGTTTGTCCATAAAACACAAAAATGGGAGAGCAGCTTGTCACATATTTTCCTTCTCGATGGTCTTCGTTTTCGATACACGAGTGGGGTTTCGCGCATCGAGCTTGCTTTTACGTACTCCTTCAGTTCGGCTGGCCGCGTTCGTTTGGAATTTTTTTCACCAACAAAGGGTTCTCAGCGGACAGAGAAGACGACGAGGAAACCTACGGGCAAAGGACGAAAGAAGCGTCTTCGCGTTTCAATTATCTTCCAGAAAGAAAAGTGGCTTGTCCTTCTTATTTCTTTACGTTTCTTCTTATTCTTCGTTTCTCTTTTTATCCGAAGACTCGAGCACACGAGCGGACTTGGCCAGACCGGAAACGGTTTGTTTTCGACGGTCCACTTGGACCGGGAAGATTCGAAAGTTAATGAGCTCGGGTCGTGGGCGAATATAGACGTAGTGATGTTTAAAGGGGAACTTTCAAGTGACGTTTCTTTTCTTTCAACAGAGAGAGAAATATTGACAATAGAAAAAATAAAATATATTCAATCATCGTGGAATGAAAATTGACGAAATTAATTAATGGATGTAAGGGGATCGAGTCGAATCTAGTTGGATTGAAAATTAAATTATCCTGCGAGCGCGAACGTGTAGAACGAAAATTAAATAACGAAATGATAGCGAACGAAGTCCCTGTGTCTTCGACAGAACTGCCGCACTTTCGAGGAAAAGAGGGAGACTGATGTATCCAAGTACACGGGAAACGAGGAATATTTCAATGAAAAGATATCCTAACTCGTGGAATCACGAGGGTGTGAATTTTTACAGAGCCGTAGACAGACGATAATGTATCATGGTAAATAATGTCGGTTGCCGATGTGTTCGTGGCGTACATGCTGAAACACGAGCCCCGGCAAACAAGTAAAAATCACGGATGTTCTCCGGGGCATAAGCTCCGTAACGTTACCGCGTTTCACAATGGCTGACGGAGGATATATCATCTCGTAACAAATATATGGAAAACGTATACCGGACGTGTGGAAGAAGAAACGACGCGGAGGAAACTTTGAGAGGAGAATTCTTTTCTCTTCGGCTTCTCGCCGAATGAAGGAGTGATCGTGAAACGAAACGACTCGAGTGAAAAATGAAACGGACAGAGTCAGTTGTGGTACGGTGGTTGTCCTCTCTCTCTCTCTCTCTCTCTCTCTCGACAGTCTAATAATTTTTTAGAAAAATCGCGAAATTTTTCTTACGTGGTCTCGCGTTGTTTAGCTTGCAAAGTTATTTCCTTCTGTGAAATATGTGCCGCTGAGATGTACCCTTGGAGGATATTTGGGTTAAAAGTAGATACATTTTTGTATCTTCTCGCGAGCCATGTGTAACGGCTGGTATACGCTGTACCTCAACTTGGAGATGGATTACGGAAAGTATTTCACGAATTTCGCGAATTGTCCTAAATCGCAGTATTTTCGCAGTATTTTGCAATATTTTACGCGTTTAAGGGAGTCGCTAATCAATGTTTCAGAAAAATGATAAAACTGCAATTAATTGTTGAAATCAGAGGCGCTTAATGTGTTAATTAAAAGTGATTCGCATTGGTAAATTTCTGTCAACGAAATATTCGAACGAACCTCGATGAACTTAACGAATGGAAAATGGCAAATGAATAAATTGGACAGTATCGCTATTTTTGTAAGAAAAATCTTCGTTTACGACGGGCCGAAGACAATTTCCGTGGCTCGTCTACGTGGCGAAGCGACAATGAAGGATCGTGTTTCCCAGACACCATTTTGAGGTTGCCGGCCGAAAAATCAATAAACTCCATTACTTTGGGAAAACAAAGGCTTCGAACCGCGTAATGGCGGCTTGTCAAGCCTTAACGACGAAGAGCAACAACCTTCAAGCCGATCTTCTGCTGGAAATCAGTATTCTCTTGGAAGCGAGAATGCATCCGTATCAACTAACACCGTGACAACGAGGGTGACAGGTGAGATGATCGATTCCTCGACGACGAGGAGAAGAAAAAAGAACAAAAAGAAAATAGACCAGAGTGAACGCGAGAGAAGAGAAATTTTCTCAATTCCTTTTCTTTCTTTCTCGCGTGTTTGGCTTGTGTCTCCCCCCCCCCGCCCTCTTCTGGTTGGGTTGTCCGGAAAGTTCGTGCCGATTTTGAAGGAAAATTGAAAACGCAGAAGATTTAAATTTCAGCGTACGTTTATTAAACGTATTAAATTTAATTTGTATTAAATCGTCGCTTTGCTTCGAAAATGCGTGGAAACACATTGTAACGCAATTCGTCGTCCTTGACACGGTGATTGTTTTACGGAGCATAAATATTCAGAAGCTTTCGAAGAAATCTCGCTGTTTTTTCGAGAAAGAAAATTCGCGTACGCGTTTTGTTTTAAATCTCCTTTTTGTCCTTCCTGTTCGGGTATTTTCTTTTCCGCGCTTTCCTTTCTCTCGTTGAGAAGCTCGCGAGATAAACAACTGTTACTCGCGGTTTCGTTTAATCCGCGAATCCTTTCGTTTAATCCGTTTAAAACGAGCGAGGGGAAGAGAATTTACTAATACTCCAGGTATAACTCCAAGTATTATTCCACGCGTTCGTTCTTGCAGGTTTCCATTCGATGAACGAACTTTTGCATTGCAACGTTGTAACATTGTAACGCATAATGCTCGAAATGTGCGAATGATACTTGCTCACTTAATTTCGTCGGCTTTTGGAAAAAAATTCCCCTGGGCAAATGCGCTGAACGCGAAACACCGCCAGTGAAAATATTAATATTCGATTCAATTATGTCGCGTACCTATCACACGGTCGTTGACGATTACGAAATAAAGGGGGGACGCGTATTCGCGAAAATTTCATTATAACGATTTGACAAAGTGAAATGAAATTTTATGCGAAAGGGACGTCCGTGCCGAACGGATCGTTGTCTGTTTATCTGTTTTAATCGTTTTCATTAATCGTACGTACAGCGAAATGCGCGGCAGAAAATTATGAAAACCATGAAACGTTTACGAATTTCGAACACACACACACACACACACACACACACACATACATATATAATATAATATAATAAACGACGAGCTTATTATCGATGTCGGATTGAGTTAATTGAATTTCGTTTATTTGATCGCAACATTGACTCAATATTTTTATTTATCTGACCTTTTCAACGTGGTTCCGTTTTGTCAACTTGGACATTTCTCGTCGTCTGACTACTTCGAACACTTCGCTTCACAGGTTAAACACGAATTTTCCACGCTGCGTAAATAATACACATTTTTACCTGCGATGGATAATTCATAGACCTCGTCTAGAAATTATTAAGCAAATCGAGAATAATTCATCGCTTCCAATGTAAAATTCATCGCCGCAAATCACGTACAGCCGATGAAACCAGTTCGATTCGAGGAGTTTCGGTCCAAATGCGAAGTTTTTCGAATTTCCCCCAGAGGGATTTATTTATTTATTTATTTATTTATGCGCGATTTACGGAATCAGTTGAAAGCTTTTTAAAAGCACATGTCGTTTGTTTCGTGCAGTTGGATGCGATGGCACGACACGCGGCGAGCGGTGCCCGTGAATTTTTACGAATTTTAGCGAATTTCAATGAATTTCAGTGAAATGCGAAATTAGGAAAGACTGGCGTCTCGTGTGTTGCGCATTCAAAATGAAACAACGCGGTGAAACGGTTCGTGAATATTCGGAGCACCGAGGCAGTGCGTTGCAATGCAACTCGTTAATTTTCATTATGGAAAAAGACGACGATGGTATAAATACGAATGATAACACGATATAATAATAATATAAATATATGAAATACAATCGTAATTGTGAAAAAAGACGATAGAATTCGTAATTTGATTATGAATTCGATTCCTTTTGTTCTACGAACGATGATGATCACGTCAAAGTGATCCACGGGATCTCGGGTTTATGAGGTTGCGGAAGTCGTAAAGTCGATTTGAAATTTAGCAGGCCGAAGGAGGGTTTCGATTCGACGGATAAATCGCTATCGAAGTAAGAAGTTGGAGAAAGTTCGAGGGGTGCACTCAGGAAAGTAATTTCAGTGTCTCGTCTGGCCGCGTTAGACATCGACTTGCGCAACTTCGTAAGCGAGACTTTGCGCGATAGCGTACAGGTGTTGCCTACGGAGTTTCGCCAAAGTTTCACGGAAGATTTTTAGATGAATGCGAGATCGTCGCGGTTCAAGGTTGGAACGTTTTTTTTTTTTATCACTGAAAGTGATTTTACCGGGCCTCTTCAGGTGCTGAACGCTGATGCAACGAAAATTAGCGATTGGTTGATTCGCGAGGGGGCGTGGGATAGACCTCGAGTAGGAGTGGCGTTGTCTGTCGTTTTATATCGTTTTTTCTTTTGAGAAAATATCGCCGATTCGTCGAATTTCTAAGTGCCTTTCTTTTAGTAAAGGGAAGTTGGTAAAATTCTTTTTGATCGAGATAACAAAAATCTCATTTTATTCGGAAGTAATTTCGAGAAACTTCAACGATAATCCACGATTGCGGTGTTGACAGTGTCGACAATATCTCCGATTGTTCAAATCGCATTCCCACACAAATAGTGCGGAGTAATATTTCTCGATCTAATTTGCAGCGAGCAAACGGTTCCAGCCGGAGGTTGATTCCATCGATTACAGAGCGTCAAGGAAATGGAAGTGAAAACGGTTCTGTTCAAACCGGACCTTTCCGGGTGATCTGGTGGTGGAAAGCACACGGTTCAATTGCTTCCTGAAGGGAGCATCAAAACCAAACATTGTGAATCTCTCCTCAGGAGCAGTTGCTGTGAATCGCATTTTGCGCTCTCATTAACGCTTAATTGAAATCGCAAGTTTACGTTCGGTAATGGAAATGTAAGCAGAATTCACTTCACGGTATCGTTACTTTGTCCATCTCCACTCTTGCGTTAAAAATTTACTTGCTTTGTTGTAATCAGAGTTTATTAATTCGTTTCGTATTTGTAGTAATTCGTTTTAATTACGACCGGACAGAGCACGGACAAACGACACGGTACAATCAGCGTCTCGCGAAATATCTGGGACGAAAGACCTGATCGACTGTTGGTTAATTACAGGCACGAATGCGTTTCATCACTGGGGATATTTGGCGATTAATTATAAAATGAATTTCACAGAAACAACTCTACGTTTACTCGCCCACGTCCCACGACTGCGTGTTTCGATAATCACTTACGTTTCAATTAAATCAGCTATCGTTCGAATCCCCGGTGTCGTTTGAAAATTCCAATAATTTTGGATGGAATTCTCGTGTAATTTTAAAGAAGATCAGCCTCGATCCACCGAAGAGGGAAGATTGTGAACGACGTGGAAAATCGAGAAAGGAAGAATTTTCAATTATTATTGAATAATACGATCCTATAAAGTCCCCAATTTCAAATATCGGCGATCGCAATTTCCAACCACCGTGAGACTTTGCTCGTTAAATCGGCGCAGGCAGCCGTTAATTAAAATTTTCACACGGCCATTCGAGAGCGTAAGACGTTGCTCGACCACAGCGGATAATGGTTGAACGTAGTTTGAAACTCTCGAGGAACCGGAAGTTGGACAAAAGTCCGAGGTGCTTAACTCGCTGCCCGCGTCGTGTCGCGTAAGACCGAACGGTCTCCTTCGTCTCGTTTTATTGCTCCGTGAGCGATGAATTCGTCTCGAACGTGGCAAACGTGGCGCGCGTTGATGTTTACGAGCGAGGTTTAATCAACGCGAGCTGCCGTTTAGAGAACTTGAAATCTCTCGTTGTCGGACGTTGCTGATCGTTTATGTTTCCACTTTCGAACTTGAATTTCTACAGAGTGACAGACTGAATTAAACAAGCAACGAAACGGCACGGCACGACGCGACGCGACGCGAATGGCGTTCTTTAGTTTTCGGGAATAATTCCGGTGCGACACGGAAGGAGGGAGAATTGGGGAGTTCGTGGAGAATTGGATCGTGTCGAGTTGATATCTTACTTAGTTACTTGGTTACTTCGGGTCCGAGTACAATCGAGAGCGACTTGGAGAATTATTTATTACCGCGCTCCGGGGATTTCCCTTTGATTTATGCCCGGTTAAATTGTTAAATTTTAGAGACTTTAGCCCCGAGCGGATCTATTAGCGGAGACCTTGAGATATCTCAACGTCCACGATATTACCACGAATAATTATTTATAATATCGACTTTGAACGAAGATTTGCATTTGTGTCTCTTGCGAAATAAAATAGCAGCCTGAGACAACAGATAAGAGAGTCAGTAAATTAATACAACGTAACGGGTTTGTACACATCTTTGACGCACAAGTTTGACCAAGGGAGATATTCGTGTTAAACGGTTCATAAATCAATCCTTTTAGGATGACGGAGGCCTTTGCCAACTCCATTATGCGAGGCGATATCGGTCCAACTTGGCCCGTTTTGCCCGCAGATCTCTTCTTTAATATCTGTCGGAAGCTTTCGATTGATTAGCGTTATTTTTCACGGTGTCAGAAACTTTGCTCGGTTACGACTCTGTCCAACTGCCAAACTACGCCCGGGATTTCTTCCGGCGGACTATCGCTGATAATTATGGCAGTGAAATATTTTCTTCGGAAACTCCAGACTGTGCGTTCCGTCGCGGGTCCTTTGGTCGTGTTTCCTCTAAGTTACCGTCGTTCCTTCCTGCACAGGGAACTTGCGAGAAGCGTGGAGAAAAAGATCGTTTCGAGGAAGAAGATAAAGAAATAAAAGGTAAAGGTAACAGAGGGAAGAAACGATAAAAAGGACGAAAGAAATGAATAGAAGAGGAAGTTGAAGAAAGAGAGGAAACAGTTCTTTGTCGCGTCGTTTAAACAATCGTTAATTTTAATTACGACGTAATTAAACTCGCCTTACGACGCTGTTGAGTACACAAAAATTTCAGTCTTCGACTCTTCCGTCGAGTCGAGAATCTACTGCTCCAGGCGAGAGTTTAAGATCGAGGAAAGAAGGAGAAGGGAGATTGAGAAAATAAAATGACAATAAGACTGCCAAAGAATCTCTGCTTTGCACCACGAAACGAGCGAGGGGCAGCCAGCTCGTTCGACTTTTCTCGATCAGCAACGATATCCGCCCAGCCGAAAAATAAAAGCAACCGCCTCTGGAAGAGTTGAAAGAGTCGGTCGGAGATCAGTGCAAGTTACTCGAGGTCGTTTCCGAGAGTTGCCAGCTCCGAGCTTTTCAAAGCACTCGCGAATATTAGGATCCCGCGATCTTTTCGAGGTGGGGAGAGGAAATTTTCCAATCTGGCTCCTCTGACTCTCATTGATCGAAGATCGAGTGAGACTCAAAAGTCGACTTTTCCATTTCTTTTTCTTCAACGCCTTCCGCTCGCGATCCATATATCACTGCGTCGCAACAGTCCGAGAAATTCGCGCCAGGGGGGACTGGAGTGAACTGGAAAAATGCAAAGCAAGAAAAACAGGTGGAACGCTGCGGAAATGGATGACGCGATTGCTAATTCAAACGGTTCGAGTCATTTGGGACCGTGGTTTTCGGTGGTTTGAGCTCTCCTTCGAGAATGTAAAACACGATCCCCTCGGCTAGGACAGGTGTCACTTGAATTTCCATTCAAAGTCCGAATGCCAGATATTTAAATTTAAGAGACAGTCGTCGCCCTCGCTCGTAAGGGCGATTCTGCAGTTGACAATTCAGGAGAAGTTGCACAACCCAAATGATTCAGCTGAGATAGAAAATTACGTAATGCATCGTCGGTATTTTCTACGAGAGACTTGTACGAGTCTGTGCTTTTATATCTTAAGCCCCCATCTCTCGTATGGTTTACAATACCAGCGAATTATTAGGTTGTCCGGTAAATAACGTCCGTGAGCATTTTTGGGTACGAAACAATAGACGTCTTTCTGTGAATGACGGAAAATTTTACTCGACAATGTACATATATCGTCCATTGTTTTGTACGACCTTCTTTCCATCTTGTGGGCAATTTACTATTCTTTTTGGTAAAAAATGCAGACACGTGCATTTCGCAAACCTCCGGAGGATGAAAATTTTTGCCATTAAGGGAATTTTGTAATGATTCGAAACAAATGATAACTCGATATCAGTGTTGTATCAGGGATATATATCGCTCCAAGTGGCGTGGAGCCAACTTTTATACCCATGAGATGCTGTTTGTTTCTGCTCGTTTACCCGTTTCGCGAAGAGAAAATTCTTCCAATTTGTTCCAGTACCAGCGAGAAGCTGAAACTTGATATCTCGAATCGAAATGTTTGAAATTCTTGATATTTCGATTTTGATATCGAGTTTGAAGCCAATGACGAGTCTTGAAATGGTTTGCTCGCAAGTTGACAAACTCGTGCAATTACAGAAGCAGTAGCTTGCTCTGTAGCTCGTCAGACGTATCGCTGCACGCGCCGAAAGTTTTAGGAACTCGCTGTAGGCGTTCTCACCCAGTACGATTCTGATCTCTCCAGCTGCACTTGCCGCGTATCTAACTCTCCTTTCTGCGAACCAATTACTCGAAGAGCTTACAACCACACTGCGCATCGCGTAGTTTCAACAGCAGAGATCGCGATTTTTCGTTCGAGATACTACCACATCTAGCATCCTGACAAGCGTCGTGCGTTGTTTCGAAACTTTCCAAACATTCGCCCTTCAACAATAGATATTTGATTGCACGTAGCCTTGCAATTAGAAAGTTTCTCCCTGTGTGCTCTTTCATTTTTATTCCACGGGGATATTCCGTTCTTCAATTCCGTGATCGCGGGGAAATAAAGGAAGTTTGGGTCTAATTGAAAGAAACGTGAATGGACTTTACTCTCGGCACAGTTGACTCTTGATATCATTGAATTGAGTTTGTCAGCTGTTCATTGTGGTGTCGAGGAAGTAAGAATTAGCAAAAGCAAATTCGCTGATGAATAATAATGTATCTCTCGAAAGTTGAATTTTAAAGGAAGGTAGCTTCGAAAAACAAGGCGAAAAGTTCGGCGAAAACCGACTGCCTGTTAATAACAAGTATTAGAATTGTTGGAGATATTACTAGAGCATGAAATTTCTGTAGTTTTCTTTGGTAATTAATCATTTCGTTGTGACGAGACCAAACCTTGCACGAATGATGAATGTACCAAATTCTCCAGCAATTCTCCGTTGGAATGTCAAACGTAGCCGGTCGTTTGTAATCGGAGTTTCTCGGAGAGTCGTTCCTCTCCTGTCGAACGATTAAATCCTCTAAAACCAAAAAAAAAAGAAACAAAAAATTCCTCCTTTCCGAAAACCGATCTTCAACGTCGCGTTTTAAATGGGAAAGAGTTGGATTCCACCGCCGAAACAACCGAGAATCTCACTTCTCATTCCGTTTCTTAAGAAATCACTGATCTTTTCACGTCTCGAAATTTCCTCCCCGAAGACCTACTCTAAATTGAACCTCTCTAGTTACAAATTTGTAAGAAAAAAGTATACTTTCGATGAGTACCATCAGAAAATAGTACAAAGTGCGCTTTGTTTCGCGTCGATGTCTCAATCCGTTCGGAAGATACAGCGTTTCAAAGCGTTCGCCTATGTAATTTGAAACGCGCGCCAAACCGTCCGCCATCTTGGATTGGCTGCCAGACGCCGTGACCCACATTTTTTCCTGGAAAGCTGTCTGTCACTGACCAGCGTCACGTGACACGGCGCGCGGTAGGTCAGTGACGAGCGGCGCGACAGAGACAGCGATAGGAACCAGCCAAAAATTACCTCTGTCTTTACACGACGATATCTCGGGAACCGTAAGTCGTATCGTAACGAAATGAAGAGCGTTTCGAAGGAGAAGGTTCAACGCTTCCAACGACGTGCACCATTGCCAGAAATTACGAGCAACTTTGGAATTAGAGTTGCGTAAACTTTTTGGACTTTTAATAGGTTTTGGAGTAATATGATTGGAGAACGTATAGTTGGAGTTAGAGTTAGCAAACGTTTGTGCAAAAATTGTATTTTCGTTATTAAGCGATCAAACCAGCGGTATTGTAAATTCATAAATTCATGGTACAATGATAACATCTTTGTAAAGATTTTGTGTTAAAGCAGCTGCTTTTTCCTCTTTCTACTCCACCGAAAATTCACCAAATTTTCGTTAGCGATATTCAATTTGTTCGTTATTTCGCGAATTCGTTAGTCAGTCAATCGTACAGTTTATACAACGTTTGCGTTTCACAAAATTTCTTAGCGTAACTTTCAATACCCTCCGTCGGCTGGGCATTGAAAAGCGAGATCCGCGCTTTCAACTTTCTGCGGGAACGTTCAAAAATTTTATCGGATGACGTTCCACGGGAGTTTGCTTACGCTTCGTGGGAAACGCACGTGCGGTTCACGGTGGTATTCGAAGAGTGAGCCACGATAAATCATAAGGGCCTTGCGATAAGACGCTTCGTACAGGCCTGCGTTACGCGTGCCCTCAGATTTTCCCCATTTCCTGTAAACTTCGTTTTGCTTATCAATTCGTTTGTGTGTTATCAATTACTATCCAGTCCCCTAGGTATATATCAAAAAGCCATGTCAGTGTATCAGAAAGCCTCGGCATTGTCATCGATATTCTCCCGCGTGGAAGGAAAGTCCTTTTCTCAAACAATGAAAATCCTCTCTCGAACAACGAGATCCCGAGCTCCAGTCTCACAAAATTTTCGCTGACGGCGGCCGTTTCGCGAATTTGTTTCGGTCAAAAGGAGATTCTCATCGTCGTTCACAGCCGTTCATTGATATTTCCGGCTCTCGTTGCGAGGCATTTTATTCGAGAGCCAGACCCCAGGAGGCTCTAAAGCGCAGCGCTGTCCACGGGAAACCAATTTAAACTGGGCTGGCCGTAAATTCAGCGCGGCGATAAATTCAACGACGGAGCTGTTGGAACCAAGCTGATCGGAACAACATACCGCTGTTTACTTTCACATTCAGATGTCGTGTTATTCTGCAGCTTGCTGATTTATTATGCTCCCGGTGTTGTATTAAAATATTCAGGGTATTATTGAAACGACGAGAGTCAAAGGTGAGAGTTATTAAAATATAAAGAATTTACTTGGAAATGTTTCCGCTCAAAGCTGTATGCGATATTCGAACTGTCCAACCAGGGGTGATATGAATTTCGAGAGAGGAAACAATCGTGGGTAATATATAAATATCTGGTGTAGCAGTTTTCCTGCACAGCGCAAGAAGTCAGACTGGATGTTGCATCAATATTTCATTTTGAAATTTTCTTTGTTTCTCGGACAGACATTGCTCGTTCTAACGTTAATCACGAAAAATACTCGCGGTGGTGGCACTGCGTCATCCCATAAATACGGATTACGATTTTCGGCACGCCGAAATTTTTGCAGAAGATTAATACAAATTAACGCGGACGATCGGCTTAGTATTTTTCATAATGCGGCAGTTTTGAAATTATTGCTGTTGTCACTGGAGTGAAAACAAGTTTGATATATCGAGTATAGTGCAAATGAAATAACAAAATCAAGTCTATCGTTAAGGTCTGAAAAATAAATATCTAACTAGTGTGGTAATTGAATAAAGACATCAAGTTTAGACAAAAATCACTAGTTTAATAAATCATCGAAAATTTTTCTTCGAGATTTTATTATATTCTAATTCTGTATTTTAGCTAGGAGAATTTTCTTGACTGACATGACAGATTTAGGAATTAGGAGCACGGGTTTGACATGCCTCTAGAGTTACGGAAGATCGTCGTAGATTTTCTAATTTAAAGTATATATATATTCGATAAAATCTCGATTTACACTTTTCAAGAAATCGACTTCAAACGATGTTGTCACGAGAAATTCATCCTGAATTTCTGCCTCTCCCTCTCGAATCGATGAGACTCACAGTCCAAACTGATCACGATCATAGATTTTAGAGGACTTTTTTTTTTACAACTATCAGAAGCTCCGAACTCTTTAATCTCTCTTTATTCTCGCAGAAAGGACTCTCGCGTCGAGGAGACTCAAAAGAATTATCCTGCAGTGTTAACCCAGATTGCGAGCCGGGGTCCGTTGTAAAAACACGATTTCATAGATTCGTTTCCAATCGTTAACTCGCGTCGGATTTCGCGAGAAGGCGTAAAGATTTCGGAAGACGCATCACCGTTCGCCCGCCGTGTAAGTCGATAAAACGACGGAATCGGTCGAGTGTAAACGACTGAAATCGACTCGACTCGTCGGCTTACAAAGCTCCAGCCGAAAGGGAAAAAAAGAAATAGCTACTTCCGCTCGCTCAAAGTGTAATTGCGTCCGGGATCTGAAACGCAGCGCGTATTTTCTCAGGGAGCCAATGTTTTTCCGCCAGGTGTGCGGAATTAACGCGAGTCTCCACTCTTTTTGCGCGGAGGACACGATTGGAACGATAAACGCGAAAGAAGGGAACTGAAGATTATATTTCTGTGAACGTAGTGTTTTATATTTGTTTCTTCGTATTGTACGATTTTCCTAGATTTTTCGTCACTTGTTAAATATTTGACACTTTGCAATTCGTCTTTTGCGTGGCAACTAATTGACTAATTTCGTGGAAATTATCCGATTAAATGCATTCTTCTCTAAAAATGATCTGTTAAGAGAAGATAATAGAATTTCTTTCTTCTTAAATATTGGCTCTCAGCTCGGTTCGATTAATCCGAATATGCGGAGAGCTTCGTAATTTTCCTCCCTCCGCAGTGAGATCGCTGAAAGATCATTCGTGACCTATCGAAGATCGAGGAGAGAGGACGATTTTTTGATTTGTTTGAGTTTCAAATTTGAAATTCACTCGAGGAAAGGAAGACATCGGCGAGAGTCTCTCCACGAAGTGACAAATTCGTCCATTCTCTCCCTCCCTCTTTTTGATTCGTTTGTAACGAATTTCTTCGAACGACTCGAGGTCCGACGAAACATCCTAGTTTTAAATTGACATTGCGAATTTTCTCTCAAGAGCGGCTCGTTCTCGTTGTATTTTCTTTTTCTTTTTTTCTTTTCCGTGAATTTGTTTTCCACGCTCGTGTTTCTGACTGGCGCTCGTAACGCGGCAATTAAAATTTCGTAGTTTCGCGACCGGGGATAATTTCCCTCCCCTCTGTGGCATCGGTTTATCCTCGGGCAAGAAGTTTAAACAGCGTATTTCTGGGCGGCGTCGAGAAGTAAAAAGATCAAACAACCACCGACCTGGAGTTATTAATTTAACGAGACAAAATTTACCTTTACCTTTGCGCCAGCCTCATTAGTTGAGCAAAGTTTGCCGATGTACCTGTGCCGGTCTATGATGTTCTACGCGGCGCAAATAAAAAGATCGCTGTTTACTCAAGTCTGACTCCAGGGTCTGACTTTTGTTAATAATAACTGGCACTAATTTCCACTTGCTTCGTTCAAATAAAATACCTGCGGTTTTTTTTCGTATTTGCGCGCGAATACTGTACCGTGGGAAGTTTTAATTAAATTTGAGGACAGAGGATGCAAGATGAATATTGCATTTTATCACTGAAAGTGATGTTAGCGGGAGTAACCCAGAAAAGCGGGCCTGTTCAGGTGCAACGCTGATGCAACGGAAATTAGCAATTGGTTGATTTGGGGCGATCACGTGATTCGCGAGGGGGCGTGGCGTAAACCTCGAGTAGGAGTGGCGTTGTCCGGTACTGAGCGATCGCGTCTGTAATTTATTCTCTATCGATTCAAATGTTTGCGTATCGATAAAATTTTATGGCAAAAAAGTCGTCTTCGTTTCCTAGTCAGTTTCATAGTGCAGTTTTTGCAATTTTTCGAATTCTAATGAGACGAAAATCATCTCTATTTGCGCGAATAGGGAAACAACGGAAGAGGAAGGAATTTGAAAAGAGCATATGGAATTCCACTCTGTAAACTTGATATTTAATGACGCACTTTGCTTTGTTTTATCATCCGAGAAACTATATGCTTCACGTATGTATCTACTTTGTACCACTTCACTCGTATACCACACACAGTTGCCGGAGTGCAGGAACGCATAATTGCACGCTTCCCTGATGCACTGAAACGACGTTATTTACGTAAAAAAGACATCCATTTCGTTAAGAACGAGCGTTTCACTTTCCATAAAGGCTGGTTCCGATCGTGTAATTGTTCCTTCAACACGTTCCTCTTCGTCGTATTGATTCGAGCGTATGAAAGGATCGAAAGATGTGTTTAAAAAGAATAAATTTTCTCACATTTCCTTAATGTTCCCGAGAAACTGACTCGAAACGAATAATCTGGTTAAAGTCGGAAAAAGGGGGAAGACTTTGGATTCTTGGGATCTACCTTGGCCAGAGAGCAGCGTCTCCTTCTCGATTCATAACGCGGAGGAAAAAAGAAGGAGAAGGAGGAGGAGAGGGAGGACGATAATAGGAATTCCAGTCTCGTAGTAGAAAATTTCGCCAAGACGGAGACAAACAACGCTCCCTTACCCTGTTTTTTTTTAAGCTCCATCACACGCCGAGCTATGGGTCATAAAGTTTTGCGACCCTTCTTGGTACTTTAGCGAAATGAATTCTACATTATAGTGATCACCCCGGTGTGTCGATAACACCGCCCCGATGCCACTGAGATATTAAGGGCAGTCTTTTTTCTTCTTTCTTCTTCTTCTTCTTCTTCTTCTTCTTCTTCTTCTTCTTTTTTGTCTTTTTAACACTTGGTCGACGAGATGCATATCCGAGACGATGCATTCCATTAAGGGAGCGCAATGAATACGTGCGTATTCCCAGAGAAGCCAACGATGTATCTACCTTATTTCCCCTTCCTCTCTCTCTCTCTCTCTCTTTTTTTTTTTTCTTACGTCTCTTCCCGTTTTTACATTCCGTCACGCCAGACGCTCGTTTTATTCCCATCCGGTTCGGCAACACCGTAGTAAATGTAACTACACGGCTTTACACGACGAGGAATTTATAGGAAAACGCGAAGTGAAACGACGGCGGATTTATTGAACAGAGTAATATTCCCCGAGAATCCGATAAATCACATATCAAATGTCGACGTAACGGCGGATAGACTCCTCGGATACGGGAACGTAACGAAAGGATACATTTTTACAAATACGACGTTGCTCTCGCAGAATCGATGGATCACGGGGATGATATTCGATTGTCTGGCGGCGACGTTATTGATGCTACATCCCGACAATGCATTACGAAAACTAATTCATTGGATTCTTTTTTATTTTTTTTAATAAATTGCGAAGCATTGCGAGACAGAGGTACCGTCGCGCGATTATTTTAACATATGATTAATACTAATCAATTTTACGGTGACTATTTAAACATAAACATAAACTTGTTCGTAATTTTCATCCAGTTTCTTCCAGACTTTTGCTCGAAGTGTAGCTGAAACACGAGACGAGAAATACGTCGAAGCGACGACTTCGTGGAATTAGTTTCCAATCAGGGTTTTGTCTTCAGAAACCGATCGATCCTAATCGAACCGAAGGCGTCCATTCTCTAGTCTACAATCTGATTGTTTCCCGCACCTACGATTGGCAATTCAATTTCCTTTCCCCCTTAGTCACTTGATTCTCTTCGTTTGAGACTTCTCGCGGAACGAGAATCAATTCTCGATCTACTTATCTGTTTCGGTTGGATTATCCGCGTACCCGAGAGTCTGTTCCCTCTCTTTGCTGGAGAGCATTACGACGCCTCGTTAGGCGGGTAATTATATTTGCGGGGGAAGCGAGCCTCCGAGCAAGGTATATAACGCGGAATTTATGCTTGGAGATAAGAGGCCCTGTTTTCTTAATCAATGTAGGTAGCGTTCGTCGTCCCATTCAGCCACGTCACGCGAAGAAATTGAACATCGTCGAATAGTCATTCGCTAACGATGATTAATCGTACCTCCGAGAAATATCCTTCTACGCGACAAACATAGTAGGCAAAAGCCTGTGTCTATTAAAGTTCACATCTTCGCGCGAATGTAGAGACAAAACAAATTAAAGAAGTGGACGCGGAACGAAGCAGGATTAAATAGAGATTTGTGCCAGCTGTGCTAAATATTATAGGCGGCGGTTGAAGTTGAATTTCGCAGTTTTAAATTACGCGAAATTCGTGTGCACGTCAGTCGCAAAAGTTTACCGTGCAAAAGGAAATTTTGGAAACATTTTAGTGGAACAACGAAACATTCAGAACCGAGGAATTATTAAAAAAAACTGCACCACTTGTATCTCAGTACGATTCGTCTCATTGAAAGCAACTGTTCTGACTTTTCTGCCAAAAAATTTTATCGATACGCAAACATTCGAATCGATACGAAACAAATTACAGGCGCCGTCGCTCAGTGCCAGACAACGCCACGCCCCCTCGCGAATCACGTGACCCAAATCAACCAATCGCTAATTTTCGTTGCATCAGCGTTGCACCTGAAGATTTTCTGGGTTACCCCCGTTAAAATCATTTTCAATGATGATATTAAAAACAGAATACCAACAGCATGGGATGGAACTGTAGAAAAATTGTTGAATAATTCAGAAGAATTCCTATTGATGAAGAATCAGTATTCTTCAGAATGTTGAAGTGATAATAACGACAAGTGATTGTATCTTTTTCTTCAATTTCCTCGAACTCGTTTCAAGCTCGTATTAATCTCTCTAAACTCTGGCTGACAGAGATCCACCCTCAAAGTATAATTTTCTTACTCTCGATAGACCGAGATGTTTCGCGACCTATTTGCACGAGTTTCACGACTCGTGAAACGTTTTCACTCTCTTATTGTCGAAACCGTGCTGCCTTAATTCATCGTTGCTTTGCATTTCGTTTATTTTCAACAGAAATTTGTCGCCTCCGTTTCTGCATTCGTTAAAGACCGTGCGACAATTTATCACGGTGTTATGAACACTCCAGTTCCTTCACACCGACGCTTTATTTTCGTGCAACGCGTGACTTTTCCTTTTTTCTAGAAATATACATGTTCGGGATAATTTCGAGAAAAAGTTTCTGACCGTTGTTTGTAATTTAAGGATAACGCTGTTTGATATTTTTAAGAAGTCGTCTCTTTCTCTCTCTCTTTCTCTCTCTCTGGCAATCTTGGAAAATGGGTACAAAGTCGT
Source organism: Melipona beecheii (assembly GCA_032399605.1). NCBI lineage: Eukaryota > Metazoa > Arthropoda > Insecta > Hymenoptera > Apidae > Melipona > Melipona beecheii. Next base: position 1,595,828 of record JAUCMO010000042.1, on the reverse strand, counting down.
AGAAGATGTTGCATCACTATCGTTGTTGGTATTGTGATGCTGCAATTATGCACGGAGATGTAAAGAAGCTACTTGGAAAGGAGCAATAAGAGAAAAGTAGAGAGTAGAAACAGACAATGGAAAGTGCAGCGTGTTTAAACGTGGACTCGTGTCTACAGAAATGAGCCGAGTTTCACAGGGAAATATCCCACGCAGAAAGAGATGGGTTAATACAATTAAAATGAAAACGAAAAAGTATTTTTCTACTAGTTATCTTCTCTCGCAAACACAAATGAAATATGGAAGCTGTTTGGTAACTCGAGAAAGAGAAAAGTTAATACGATAGAAATAATTTTATCGTACACGTTTAAACAATCGTTGGCTTCTCTCGCAAATATGAAACCCGAATATGAAAGTTTAAGTGTGCGAAGAGGGAGAACTTGTTGGTAAAGTCTGTTAACGTAATTAAGAAGGATATAAGATGGATGGAATTCTTCGTCGAATACTCTCCGCGATGAAAATGAAGTAAAAACTCGTTAATCGAAGTTTAGAATTTATTTGCAAAGTTGCGCATCCGGGAGTATCGAGGCGGTGTACGCTCGCAAACAAATTACGAACAGCCGACGCGAAATATTTAATGCTGGAACTTCGTCTTTAACGGGGCTAATAAAGTCGACGTTGCCGCGGTTGGAAACTCTTTCTTGTCTCGGTGGAACTTTCGACTTGCAGTTTCTCGTTTCTTGTTTTATTCACCCGGAATCGCGTCGAATGTTGACATACTCGTACTCCTTATAATTTCACCGAAGAAAATACCGGAAGCGGAAGATCACGAGTTTCTGCAGTTGAAGCGAGAGTCTTCGAGGTTTGCTTTGTATCACAATTCGTCGCTTTTAATTGGGAAACTTGCAGTGAAACTTGGACGTCAAAATTGTCCTCAAACTGTAGTAAAATTCGGAAGGAAAATTTCCTCTTCCTTCTGCCAAACGACACGTTTGTTAATTTCACGTGAAAGAAGAAGAGAGAATTTGAGCTGAAATCGAGAAGAATCGTTCGATCAGAAATCAATCTGACTGTATCAATACGATCAGATTGTATCACGCGGAGAGACTTTGCTCGGAACTCAATCTAAGTTCAACAATCGGTTGAACTCCGTCAGTTATTATTGTGTACAAAGTTCTGAACGTGCACGCTGCCAATGCAGAGTCAAGGAAATGGAAACGTGCTTGGAATAGTCACTGTGCCAAAGAGTTCTTGCAGGCAGAATAGAAACGTGCGTGGTCAGACATGTCTGGCATTATCTGGCATTTGATATTAAAAACGGCTATTAAAAAAGCCTGATTGATCTACTCTCGCAGCTTACCGGAACCCTTTGTATCCCTTCAGAATTATCACGCGTTCGTCGACGTTTGCGATTGCCTATGCGCTCTGTGTGCTCGTGTAACTATTTTGGCGGGAGCAAAGGCTCCTAGACCGTCTAAATCTGTCTGACTCTGGCACACAAAGTGCGACACACGCGCAAAGAGGAGCTTTTAAATATTCCGTTGGTAGCTTTTCAAGCCTGTAGAACCCTTTGACTGGCTCGATGAGCAGCTGTACCCACCCTGGTACATTCGTCAATCCAGGGTACCGAAACAACTATGCTACCGAAGTATCGCAGCACGTGTGCACGCACACAACGACGCTCGATAGACTCGGATGCGCTTCGAGCGTAGAGCATCGCTTCGAGTCAAGATTTACATATACACCAGCCCCGCAGTTCCGTTAGGTAATATCAGCGCCGTGTGTGTGTGTGTGCGTAGAGCCAGAAAGCCACTTCTGTTTCCGATTCATGCGCCGCGCGATAGTTAATGAGGAATACATCGTACCTTTGAAGCCATTATACCACGGATTAATTATCCAGCTATCAGCAGGTTAGCCAGATTTGGCTCTCTGCTAGTTGTACATTATTTATCGCGTGGATTTTCAACGTGCGGTTGAAAGTTAAGCGATGTTACGGCCAGCTGCCACGTACGGTCGAATGCACGCGCGTGCACGAGTGGAGGAGAGTTCCGAATGAAATTTAAAGGGAAGACGATGGTCGTTCAGAGTTGGTCGAGTGTGTTCCAGATAGGATTCTACGTTGGGTTTGATCTGCTGGTAATGTAGTTTGCTGACTGGGACGCGCGGCTTCGTGTATTTTCATCGAGTAATTCCGATTGACGTGATACCCAGAGCGGCACTCCGATAATTGACGAGGAAGATTCGACCGAGAACAGTCGAGTCGGAAGTCCTGCTGACCGCTTCGTAAATGAAAGTTCAACGAAGCGTGATTAACGAAGAGAATCGAGTTTTAAAATTTATAAATCTTCTCTCGTCCCGTTCCCGGTGATTTCATTCGAGAATCGCCTGTCAGCGTCCGAAGCACGGAATCAGCTGCTCGTTTCTCTACCCGTAATCGAGATCACGTGCGTTACAAAGGAAGAATCTTTGAAGGAAAAGAAGAAAACACGCTTTCACTCTTCTCTTTCGCCTGTCAATTTCCAACAGAGAAACGATCTTATCTTCTGCAGTTTGAGCGATTTTCCTCGTTCTTTTTATATATCTTCTTTTTTTTCTTTCTTTCAAGTAAACAGTTGTAACGAGACGTAGCATGGAATATTTGATAAATAGAAAGATACCTCGTACTCGAGCTTTCATTCGCAAGTCACCAGCTTTATCGAATTATACTTCGTACCACTGAAATCACGAGTTTGTGACTTTGAAACGATTCCTTTTTTCTTCTTTCTCGACGAGATGCTCAAAGTTTCGTGAATCGACCCTTAACTTTGCGCTCTTCCAGTCCGCTCGTCGCACAACAATGTGTTCTCTTATCGCTCGATCGTCGCTCGGCAGCGCAACGATTATTACCTCGTCGCACGGAACAGCGAGTGAAAAATGGCTCAAGGTTATCCCTGAATGAATTACAGATGCACGTGTCTCTTATTGTAAATTACTTGAATCAGAGTCGGCTAAGTGGCGGCCTTTGCCCCCACTTTCCTAAACGCTAGCGCTACCCCCTCCACTTGCTTGGAGTGGGGCTCACGCACGGCGAGGAAATTTCGATGCAGTGGAGGTCAGGAAAGTGGGGTAGCCGCCTCTAACCCGTCTCTAACTTAAATTGTCGCAATATCGGGAGCTCGCTTTACCGAAATTTCGGAAATGCGAGACGGCGCCACCGATTTCAAGTCTCTTAAATATCCTTTGCGCAACACGGTGGGAGATGCCAGCTAAGATTACTTGCGTATAAACCGGCCAAAAGGAGACTGGTCTCTTTCGCGAAAAATTGCACGAGATAAAGCCGATTAAGGCTACCGTCTCTAACTACGAGATTACGAGTGTTTATTCGAACGTGCAAAAGCGTACGAAATTTCTTTAAGAAGTCGCAGATCACCGAAAATATCCGCGAGGAAGTCGCATTTTCTCGGAATTTCTTTCTGCGCAGCCTAAGAGCCGGGCTTGGAACTCTTTGTTTTAACTGTTCAAGTCTCACGACGTGAAAAAAATATCAGGATGTGACTGCGTGTGTGTGTGTGTGAATGTGCGAAGATGAAGATTTTGAAGGTAAAATTTCCGGTAGTGGGTATCGAGTCATGTGCAGATTTCGAGAGATTTGTGATGCAGGTGCAGGTATAGTTAATATCTTTCGTCATCACTGTATTTGGATTTTCTCGTTTTTTTTTTCTTAATTTCTAAATTAACAAACTTTATATTTATATTTATATTTATATTGAATTACTTGGTGAGATTTGTTTTTACCTACACATCAGCCTGATCGATGTTTAACAACGAATCCCTGTCGAACGTCGTGTGGGAGTAGTGTGAATGAATTTCTTGCGCGAGCCGAAGACGCCGCTGAGAATTAATTGATATTTCGTAAGAGTAAACTGCCGAGACGAGATAATCCGATGTCGGTTATTCCGCGAGCGTAAGAATGTATTACAGCGTGTGGCAGTCAGGATGCATAAAATTAGGCGGGATGTTGTTCAGGATGTAATTTCAATTCAGCAGATCGTTCATTACTTTGACAGATTCAGTTTCCCGGGTGAAAATTCATCGATGGCTTCGGCATACGTGCGTAATTTTACCCACCGGCTCGAATACTAATTGCCGTTGTTTATCATATTTTTATTGGATATTCGCGATAGAAATTCAAATTGGTAAATATTTACGATCGTGTTTCTCGTTTGAAATAACTTTCTTGGAAATTAGTTACCCCTTTCTCTTTACTTTCCACTCGGAAAGTTCCCTTCAACGACTTTTGACACTGGAGTACTACCAAAGTGATGAAAATGAATTTATAATTTCATCTACAGTTTTACAATTTTATCTACTATTATCTATATCATGATTTATAATTGTACAACTTACAATTTATAATTGTAAAATACTAAAATATTTTTTAGAGATTTAGTTCTCGTAAAATATGTAAATTGAAGTTTCTGTACTCTACTGTATTATAAAGTTTTTCTATTCTTTTTGCCTCGATGTTTCATATGGAAATTTAATAATGATTTAATTGTCAGTAGTTCTAGCATCAATCATATTTTCCTCTTTTTACTGTAATCTTCTGCTTTCTTCGAAGCTACTAATTATTTTTTTCACAAGCTGTGAGGATTCCTTTTTAAGAATAAATGACGCATGACCTTTAACCAACCATAATTATCTCATTAAATCACCGTAATGGTCACCGACGATTCAGAGATTCGCGTTGGAAATGAGCAACGGTCGCGAGGGAATCTCGGGTACCAGGACAATGAAACAGGGGGGAGAAGTCGTCGCTTCGCACGCTCCGCGGTCGATAATTTATTCGAGAAACGAGAAAAGAGCTCGGAGGATCCCACAATTTTCTTCCGTTCGCGCCCCCGATTGAAAGCAAGAGAGAGAGAAAAAAAAAAAGAAGCCACGGGCAAGACGAGAACTGTTTGAAGAGCGGATGAAACGAGAATATGCTGATGGTTCCCCGTTTGAATATCAGCAATCTGCTATTCCATTGATGCCGAACGCTTGACAAAGCGGGAGAAGTGGATTTGATAACTCGACGTCTCTGCGCGCGCATTTCTTACGATTCCATCTTTTACGTACTGTGAAAGTCTCGCAGTCTCGCTGGATTGCATTCAGGCACTCAATGGATTCAAATATTTCGCGGATTTAAAATGGCATGTAATCCTAGGTGCATTTGTCAGTTTTAACACTTTGATATGATATTTTCGCAGCTTGGTCGATATTCGAGAGTCTTCTGCCTAAGAATATTTCAAATTGTATTTAGAAAGATCTATTCTCAAGATAATGTACAATGTCAATTCCATTATCGTCTGTAGATTTTAAATTTAATTTTATCATTGAAAGTGATTTTAGCGGCGGTAACCCAAAAACTCGGGCCTCTTCAATGCAACGAAAATTAGCGATTGGTTGATTTGGGTCACGTGATTCGCTAATAGAGGGCGTGGGATAGACCTCGAGTAGGAGTGGCGTTGTCTGAGCTGGTACTGAGTGATCGCGCCTAATTTCTTTTGTATCGATTCAAATGTTTGCAGATCGATAAAATTTTATGGCAAAAAAGTCGTCTTCATTTCGTAGTCGGAACAATTGCTTCTGGGCCTTTCAGTGAGACGAATTGTACTGGAGTACGAGTCGTTTCTTTAAACGAATTTTAATACTTAATGTTTTAATATATAATATTTAATATATAATATTTTAAATTATACTTTGTAATGCCATTTACCAAATCACCTGCAGATTTTAAATTTAATTTCGAACGAATTTTAATATCTGAATATTTTCGAACATTGGTCACTTACTCGCTCGATATTAAAAGTAGTTCTTCCGCCGAGAGTATTTCAAAATCTGCAAAATTATATTCCGATGAGACTCCAGCAGTTTAAGAGATTCGAGAACGTATCGGTTGTCGATACGTTGTTTGGTTTATCCAAGTCAAAGGGAATTGTCTGCAGATGTCTCGAATTTAATCTCAACGTCTGTGTTTTTTCAATCTACGCGGAGCAAAGTTGGTATACCGCGGGGAATCGGCGAAAGACAAACGATCGAGCTTCCCGAGGAAAGTTTCGCGAAAACGCAGAGCGGTATAATCGTCGAATAAGCTCCCGTACACAGCGGCACAGTCCACTCCGTTTCTCTCGTGCCGTGGTTCACAGAAGAGTCATGGAAACTTTTTCCACTGGAAATTACCCGGCGACGATTCTTCCGTCCACCGCTGGAATTTCTCCCGGGAGGAGAAGAGAACATTCGGTTGGAACTCGGGGCGAAGAAGTTTCGGTCGCGCCTCGTATAATTTTGCGCCTGTCGGTGAGGAGAGGAGAGGAGAGACGGGCGCAATCAAGAGGAATCTTTCGACGAGTGCCTGCTGTGTACGGGAGAAACTCGTAGCGAATACGATCGTCGGGGATAACGACGAACGATAAGGGGCAAAGCCAAAGGGAGTGGGAAAGGAATATTGGAACGACGAAGGGACGTCAGTTCTAGAGGGTAAAAAACCCCTCGCGGTGGCACGAGGAGTGACAGAAAGGGGAAGGAATGACAATGAGGGCCGAATGGTGAATATTTCCTCGAGCACTGCGAGGATTACGATGTCAAACCGGTCGCGAGGATTTTGGGGAATTTCCAGATGACTGGTTGACTGTGGATTTTCGCGCAGGTGTATATTTTGTACATGATATACATATTTGATGCATAAATATAATTGGTGATATCTAATTGATTCCTTACGAGATCTTGGAATTATTTCGCGCAAAATATACAGTGAATAACAGCGAAAAATTTTTTCAACTTTGTAAAAAGAGCATTATGGTAATCCGTTCGATCTCATTTCAAAGCTTCTACTTTGCTGGGTTCGTGTGTGAGTTCGTTTCTTTTAAAGACGATTTTACGTCACGTAGCGGATGGGAAACTGGGGAGACATTTTCCTCGAAAATTATTAAAAATCTCTTTTCGCGACTTTGATTCACCATCGTTTCGAAGATTGAAATTTCTCCCTCGCAGTGATTCCCTGAAACTTGTTCTACAATTTTTTTCTTTGAAGCTCCCGTCGTTTTATCGCTTGACCCATTTAATGTTCCAAATTTAATAGAATGGTGAAAAAAAAATCGTACAAAGAAAATTTCAATTTTCGAGATCGCGGTAGATTTAATCACAAGAAAAATGTCTTTACGCGCGTTTGAATTTCTCGAGACAAATTCACGATTGTCAAAATGCAAGCTTCGTGTTTCGAAATGAGATCAAACCCAGTTTCTTTCACGAAGTTAGGTCAGTTTGAGTTATGCTGTTCGCTGCATTTATCGGGAAAACAGACGTTTCGTCGAGCCCCGAATTAAAACTGAGGATTTGGACTCGCCGTGAATTTTTTTTCAGGGCGAAATTTTTTAAAGTAAATGGAAAGTTACGACCGCCATTACGGAGAGGATTTTTTTACAGCACGTTTAAATTCATGCCGCGAAATATTAGCACCAGCAACGAGGATGGGCAGAGGGTGTAAATAAATTCTTTTTATCGCAGCCGTCGTCAAATGCGGAGAATGAAAATTTTCGTCTCGATCCCCGCGGAATTTTCCGCTCTTTCGCGACTCTTTGGAATCTCACACCCGGTGCGTGTTTCAGGTTTTCAATTGAATTTGCATTCGTTTGGAACGCCACGGGTGAGAATTCGCAGCTGAAATTGCGGGAACGATGGACGTGAACTCGCGTCCAGTGAAATCGACGTCGTTCCATAAATCATTGCTTGCCGTTTCCTGTCTTTCCGTTCTGACTCATTATTTCCAGTGTCGTCGAGAAACTGTATATATATATACACGCGCTATGGAAATAATTCACGGGCAGCGGAATTTCGTTCTCGGCGATAAGAGAAACCATTGTAGTCCGCCAGAAAATCCACCAAAAATTGATTCACCGACTAAACAGAATATTCGCGACGAAAACGTTGAAATCTCGAGATAGCGCTATCGAGATCGCAGAGAAAGGAACCCGCGGTGTTATCATCTTGAATCTCCTTAACGAACAATTTAATCGCCAGAGAAATTTTTTACATCGTAGGAATAACTTTCTAAATGCACGTACGACGTATGGTACGAAAGGCGAGCGCCTCGTGCATATGCAAATTTAATCTGCTCGAGAAGAAAAGAAGCGAAAAGCAGATACGATCGACGGTAATGCGTGTACCCCGAAATGGGTTAAGCGTAATATTTTGTTAGATGTAGTTGAACGTGGCGCAAGGCAGATTTGGCCTTGACGTACAATCCTGAGAAACGCGATGAATCACGATCCTGAAATTAATTGTGCCATTTGTTACGCAACGTACGGCCTGTCCGCGAAGGAGGAAAGTTCTCTACGTTGTAATCTATATATATGGTCAATCGTCAAGAAGGAGTGCGTTATCACGCGCATGTTATCAGAATCTCGACGTAATAATTTACTCGCTGCATAAAATCCACAGTTATAATACGCGTCCTCTCGTCTGGAAAGTGTCTCGCTTTTCCGCGTAATTATCGAAATTTTACCATATTTCACCAATTGTACCAATTGTACGTTACGAGTTTGACGGAGAAAGGTTCTATTGCTTCTGATTAACGAGCTTTAATTTCAGATTTCACGCGAATACGTAACATATTCGCGAGTGTGTAGATGGGAGAGTACACGGGAAATGTCATTATTGTTTCGGTACTGGGTCGGCAAGAGTCGATTCGCAGAGGAGAAACCGCGATGCGAGTAACTGAGAGAGAAGAATAGCGAGTTGAGTGATCGAAAGAGTCGGGAATCTAAAGCTTGACTGTTTTGTATCCAATTGTGCTTGTTAAATATGTATTTTAATACTACGTCGTCCCTTGTTCCATTCGCAACATGCGACTTATCAAGTCGTGAAATTGAGAATCGTCGAGATCAGCTTGACGAATCAACACGGCCAGTGATCGTAGATAACAATTGTAGCAAATCGCGTGAGAAGATCTCGACGATCTTCAATGTCCGTCCTTTCAATGTTCGTGGAAATATTATTACAATTACGGCCAAGATTTGCAGATTCGTAGCCAGTCAATTTCCGAGAAATGTTCAATAAATCCATCTCGTCGTAATTACCTGCGCGTGAATTTTAGATGCGAGATGTTGCTAATTAAAGAAAGAAGTCGCCGACAGTGGCGGGATCGACGTTTCTAATTAAATTCTCGTCGCCGTTCTTCGTGTCGGAGCTGTTTTTGAACAGTTCGTGGCAGGAGAGCCCATCGAGCATCTCCGAGCGAGAAAGTCGACGAAAATTCGCAAGTTGAACGTCTAAATTTCGAGCGCCGATACTCGAGTCTCGCGAGCGAGCGATACTCTTGGAAATTTCCGTCGTGCGGCGTATCTTCTCGCAACAGTGACTCTCGGAACGCTTCGGACGAGCGAGGAAATTTAGGATGCGTTTTCGAACGTGTGCGTGGATCGGGTTAACAAAGGGACAAATGGCGACACAGTGTTCCAGATAAATTATTCGACATGTTATTTGCATAAGTGTCAAAGATGTACAACGTGTAACTGAAATTAATTAATTTAAGTTACGTTCGTTCAATCGATAATTTTCACTCGCGTCAGTTTGATTTTTCGACGATGGAAACAACGGGTCGCATTACGTAGGAATTTTTATCGAACCTTTGGCTCGTGAATTTTTAAATTTCATTTCATTTCTAGAAAAGTTCAGCTCGGCTGGCAGAGTTTCGTTTAGTGACGTTAATGGAATTGCGATAGGAATCAGAGAGAGAGAGAGCAATAAAGAACAGTGTTTAGGAGAAGTGCAGAGAAGCGGCAGCGCGTAAAATTTCAAGTCGGTGGACGATCGCCTCTTCCTATCATCTGACCTCACGCTGAGTCGCGACAGATTTAAGCAGAACGCGCTGCTCCTAAGCTCGTTACCGATTTCTCAAAATCCCGATGTCTCTCTATTATTTTACCAGCGTGTGAAATCGAAATCCTGAACGTTTATTTATCGCTCCCTCGTTTCCCTTTTCTTGGAAAGTTGACGGCAGAGCTGCTTCCGAAAGCAGCAGTTGAAAATAACTTTGGGAAAGGAGAACGACAAAAAAAGAAAAATCATCCGCGCGATATAACCGGAGAAGAAAAATATACCTTCTTCGATATTTTAAACGTCTGGGTTTGCAGTGTTCCGAAGATGGAAATTAAAAACGAGAATATCGCGCGCGCTTGAAACTCGAATCTAAAAGCGCAAAACGTTAATTCGATTTCCCGATTCGAGTTCAAACGTTTGAAACGATTTCGGTGTCGACGCGCCATTGTTTCTGCATCAACCGGTAGTTACAGTAGCACGGACACGTGCGGTTGAATTATACAAGGTCGATCGATAGTCGCTGCTCGTTCGAGCAGCTTGTGAACGATGTTCGACACGCCAGCAACAGCGTGAACACGTTCGAATGTTTCGCGAAATAGTTTCTACGTTTCTTCCTTTTTTTTTTTTTTTTTCGAAATTCCTCGGTTTTCAAGCGGTAATCTCGGCTGCGTCTTTACTTTCTGCTTCTTTTTTTTTTTTTTTTGTTGAAAGAGATGTTCAACTCGATATCTTTATCTCTGTGTACTCGCTTCCGCGTGTTTCGTGGCCGAGTGCCGATTCTTCAGTGGATTTAATCCGTCGCTCGTCAGACGTGGCAGCAAAACGAATTACGAGTCGCGTAGCTTCTGATTAAGTCGCGATTTCAATGAGATTATGATCGAGCTACACGTTGTCTATAATTTGTAATTTTCCACAGAAATTTTATACGTTTGTACAGTGTGTTTTTCGAGATTCGAATAATCTTTTATGAATATATAAATACAATATATATAAATAAATAAAAGCTACAGTGTTCCTTATTTTGGAATTACTGATCAATTTATAATTTTATAATTTCTTATATAATGATACATAAATAAAAGCTTGTGCTTTATATCGTGAAACTAGCAATTTATAATTTTCTATAGAAATTTAATATATTTATTCGAGATTCGAATGATCGTAACATTTAATACACGAATGAAAGTTTAAGAAAATTTTAATTTCTCTGCTGCAAGTTTCATGCTTCAGTCGGTAGTTTTAACAGTTAATGAAAATCGATTTTCGATCAGAATTTCGTGGCAGTTTCCACAAATAAATTCCGTCAATTTTTACCGTAGCTTTTTCGCAAGAATTCAAGATCCAAACCGATCGACCATTTTTCCGGCGATTTAGGTCGGTCGTTGCGTTTCATGCGAGACCAGCAGGTGTTCCAATACTCTCCGGGAGGGATCTGTTCAGTGTAAGAAAATAATAATAGCAATACACACGGCAGAAAAATAGCGAGAGTTCCGCCTCAATTTTTATTTTTACACGGCGGCGGAACCGAACGGATCGAAACGATCTTTAAAAATAATTTTTACCCGAACGAAGCGAAGCATCAACCTACAACTGAGTCAATAGACTAGCCGTCGTATTTCGCGCGAGGTATGAACTGCTGCCAGTTCACTGTGCCCAAAATCGAAACAAATAGGAAAATAAATCTACCAATGAAAGAAACTATCGAAATCTATAATAATGGGAAATAAATCTGCGATAAAAGGAACCGAATGTACCTTCCTTGAACGCGCCTCCTAAATTCTTACATTCGAATAAACTTTATTGATTTCATTTTAAATTCGAGTTAAATCTCCATTGCGCGTGGGAGTCACGCGTGAAACGAATGTCTCACGCGTGCGCGCGTGTTTCGCGTGGAGCGACTGAAGGGAACGGGAGTTGTTCTGGAGAAGCGGTAGTATTTAGAGAAATGGCCAAGATAAATAGAAACGACGCCAAGAAAAGGCTCTTACCCGCGACAAGGTAAGAGTAGATTTGCGAGACTGAAACAGCTTTCCAAACGTATCAGAGCTCTGCTCTGAATTTGATCGAAGAGAAGAGAGGAACGCAACGGTTGGGTAACTGTTCACTTTTAACGAAGTAATTGCTATAAACGAATCATCCCTCGATGCCTTTTCGCGAATCGTTTGTCAAAGTTCGTACTTACACCCCTGCAAACAGTTTTTCCTCTTCGCATGGCAGCTGCAATAACTGGATTGTTGAAAAAAAAACGATTTTTCTCTGCCTGACGCGAGTCAGGGATCATCGAGTTTTTCACTTCAATTTCTACCCTTTCTCCCGGCGTTCCGTCGAGCGATTCACTGCGTAATAGCATCCGCGAGATTTGATTAGACAAACAAAGAATTCTCCCAATAGGAGGAAATATGAAAAACGGTACGAAAAATTGGGAAAAATTTTGTCGATCAATTGTACAGAGTGTTTCGCGAAAACCGGACCACCTGAATATCTTCTCTATTAATTGAAAATTCTCTATCAATTACACGAAAAAAGAAATCACGTTTGAATTTAAATTTGATTTAAAATTAGCAAAATTAATTTTTTCCTCAAATTTTGAAGTGTTTTATTTAAAAAAAAAACCTATTCAAAAACTAGGTAATTTTTAAATTTTAAATTTTAAATAATTATTATATTTTAATAATATACATTACATCAATATTATTAATAATATTAATTATATATTATATATCATTATATAAAAAAAAAGAAACCTATTTTGGTCTAATCTAATATTATATAATATTGTATTTAATATTATACGATAATGTAATAATGTTGTACAATAATTATATAATATTATATCTAACCTAATATTATATAAAAAAAAGAAATCCATTTTGGTCTAATCTGACATTATATAATAATATAATAATATTATATAATATAATAATGTTGTACAATAATTATATAATATTGTGTCTAACCTAACATTATATAAAAAAAAGAAATCCATTTTGGTCTAATATAAATGCACGAAGCATCCGTGAAATTAAGATTAAAAACGACGTTCAAAAATTTCTCATTGCATTTATACATACATATATATATATATATATATATATGGTGATTTCGCGACGTGATCGACGCGACGAAATAGTTTGAGCAGCTCTCCGATAATAGCGGCGTGTACGTTCGCCGGTCGAATTACGTTGGCAGCTGACTCCGGTGTATCGGGATCAGCATGCGGAAAGCCGCGTGCAAAGCCTCATGCTGCATTACCGGACCGATGTCACGCGTGTTCGGTAGCAGAGAGAGCCGATGCATCAGCTCAGCATCGTCGATCTAAGTGCTGAACCTTGTATCTTGACGGCATCATTTTTTATTTTCTCCCGTGATTGATACACCCAGGTAAGGGATGCCTCAAGTTTTCGTTCGTCGATTCTCTCCAGCGTGCAGTGTCTCTCTCTCTCTCTCTCTGTCAGGAAGTTACCATCCTAGTTGTACCGGATAGTTTTATTCCTCGAAGATTGCAAAACGCTCCATAAGCTCCACGAGGGACAAAGACTCTCGGACGCGTCGAAGAGGATTTTCGTGTCGCTCCTTTTCCCGTATGTAATTTGAAAGAATACACAGGAGCGTAAGTTTCAGTCGAGAGAGGAAACAATTCGTGCAAACGACCGCAACACGGTTCTCAAATATTCGAGGAAATTGAAGTTCGCGACGAATGAAAAAGTGCGTCTGTTGCTCGTTTCGTATCTCGCGCAGCGAGACAAACTTTTTAGCGAGGTACGCCCTTGCGCGACTCGAAAATGCAAATACGAAGAAATGCCGCGAGGAAGAAGTTCGCATCGCAGACGCAGTTGATATATTTTGAGAATCGTATATACACGGGTTGCGGTTCCCCCGTCTCTGAAAAATGGCTGGAAGATAAAGCGCGCGAATTAACCGGTATAAACGCGATTTTTCGTTTCACTTTGAAATACAATCGTACGAGAAAAAGGGGCGTGCAATTGGACCACTCGAAAAAATATCGTGTCTTCTGCCCGGTGCGCAGAATCTGACGTCGCACGTTTGAGATTTCCGATTTTCTCGCAGCCAGCGAGTAGTCGTTTCACTTTGTTCGTACGCACGATCAGTCACGAGTTGATACTTTCCTCGATCCCGTTTGTTTACTTCTTGAATCGTCCGCGAAAAAAGAGAGAGAGAGAGAGCGAATAACTTGCGGACGTTGTACTTAGCCGTGAAAGGCCGATCGATTTAAAATTAAGGATTCCTTTCAGACCCAGCCTCGTCGTTAACTATATTTTCCGCGGCTAGCCAGCGCATTTAGCTTTTAACGTACGTGCACTCGCAAATTTATTACATTGGTCTAACATGCTCCTTGCGCGACACAACGGCGAACTTCGACTTCCAACTGAAATCGCTGAATTACATTAATCAACTTTTTCCCCCCGTTTTTCCGTGCCCTGATTCAGGAATTAAAATTTCCGCGCGAGAGCGTAGCTTTCGTATTTCTCGTGCAATTTTATAGAGACATTTCTTTCTTTTTTTTTCTTTTTTTTCTTTTTTGCCAGTCCGGCAAGTAGTATTTCGTCGTGAAGAGCCGCTCAAACACGTGCTCTCCCCCGTAATTATGTTCCACGTTGAGATAACACCATACCGGGGATTTCCATTTGTAATTACGCGTTGGCCAAAAGCGCACCGCTGTCCGGTAAAAATTTAAATACGTACAATTACCGTAATACACGTATAATTATGTGTAATGTATTTTAACAACTTTTCCTTCGCTGCCGTGGCGTCGCGAGAGAGATATCTATGGGAGAATTTATGAACAAAAAACGAAGCTTAACGAGAGCTTAAGCTTTCTGGACAATTTTTTTTTTAGCGTAAAAAGCTAAAGCAGCCTGCAAGAAGTTGGCCTCGCACGGCTCCGTCGCGGCGGAATATCATCGATATACTCGTTTGCGTACGAACAATGCCTCCCTTTGAGAATACGGAGCAGTGGAATAGGTCGACCACCGGTTGGTCCGACGAGGGGAGTAGAGTAGACCGTATATGAGCCGCGCCGCCGGTTAAGGGGAATATCACTGTACGTGATCAGACAGCCGGCAGAGTGGAATACGCAGCGCACAGGTGGATCGAACTACAGCCGCGACCAACATTCTTCGGCGATATTGAAATTCCTCTGTCGATGATATTCTGCTTGAATGGGACCAGAGTTCAAGATAATTGGTTTTTAATTCCACCGTGAAACTAAGGTATTGGCCGTGAATGTATCTCGGGACGACCGGGGCGCGAAATATTTCTCGTTAACTCTTCGTTAACGTCCTCCTGCTTCTGAATTCCACGCCGTTTTCAGCCGATTGTCCTGGCGATTTCATCGACCAAGTATCAAATTGTGGAGATATTATAGAATTGTTCTATACTTTTCTGCCAATAAAACAAATATTTAGAATTCTTCCAGAGGTGTGTTAAATCCACGAATCGAGACTGAAGAGTTTCTAAATTCTTTCGTGCGGAAAATTGATTCCTTCGTTGTAATATTTTTGAAGAAATTCTCGAAAATCTTGAGTTTCTTTTGACCGACGACGTCAAAGTTATGCGCTATTTCAGTTATTTCAGTTATTTCGCTGTATAATATTACAGATATTTTGCCAAACACTCTTTTCCTTTTAGAAATGTGTTAAATCCGCGAATCAAGACTAAAATTTTCCTTCCTTATAATTTTCATGAAGTTCAAAGCGTGATATTGCAGAGATATTTTAACAATTAAAATCCCCTCCCGGTAGACAGCGAGAAGATGGAAATAAAGTTCTCGTTGTCGCGTTAATGCGTTCCTCCGCAATTTCTTCTTTCGGAAGAACCGAATAGGCGGCTGTCTTTCCCATCAAAGGGGTAGTCGATCGAAGACGCACTTATCTCGGAATATTTCCTGAGAGGTATCCACTCCCTTTGTAACTTGAAAAAGAAGACCGAGTATCCAGGGCAGACGCGAGCCATTCGTGGTAGTACGATCTCGTGAGGGATTCGTACAGCGACTGATTTTAATAACTGGGTCAGATCGCCGCGCTTTGGTAACTCGTTACCTGCGTATCGTGTCGCGAGATACGCGACTGTGAGTGTCAAACACAACGACCGAGCTTCCTCTTAATTAGACTCCATCGCGGGAGGATCGCAATCGGTCTCTCTGTGAACGAAAATGCAGTTCCCACAGTGTCGCATTAATGAAAATTGCGTCGTGCGCGCGAATTCTAAACAAGATGAATAATCCATAGTTTCCCTCACCTCTCTCGTGAATGTTTCTCGTATTGGTACGCGAATTCTAAGAATCTCAATGTCTTTTTTTATCACTGAAAGTGAATTTAGCGGGGGTAACCGAGAAAATCGGGCCTCTTCAGGTGCAACGCTGATGCAACGAAAATTAGCGATTGGTTGATTTCGGTCACGTGATTCGCGAGGGGGCGTGGCCTGTAACTTGTTTTCTATCGAGTCAAATGTTTGCGTATCAAGTTGCTTCTGGGCCTTTCAGCGAGACGAGTCGCACTGGGGTTGGACAAGTCGTGCAGTTTTTATCGAAAGAGAGCCTCGCTAGTTTTTGTTAATACCGAGATTGCTCGAAATTATTCCCAATTTGCATCGTGACAATGGAATTACGAGGCGGGGAATTTGCACGCAACTTTCGCGAATCGTATCACGTTCGATGATTAATTGATCTAATTAGTCCAACGATCGAACGTAATTGAATCTCGTCGAGCGGGTGATGCGTTAAGCGCGACCATAATCTCGATACGCGTTCGTTCGTCGCCGCCTTTGGTGTTTGGCTTTCGCGCGAATAAACGGACATCGACGCCTAATTTATCAACCATTTGTTTGCATCAACAATTTCAGTGCCGCGAATGACACTTGAGTTTTTCGCAAGCGGAAATTTCGTTGCTGAGACGAGACGATTTTGCTCCATAAAACAGAAAATTCCGAGTCCAATCCACGGAACAATTTCGAATTATACTCGCTTGTACATTTCCCTGATACGGCGGGAACATAATTTAACTGCGCTATTCCGTATTATCTTTCGCATAACATTTCGTGAATTGCTCTAGCCGGTGTGTTTCGTTTTTATCGCGTTGCAGAGACGGAGTAAAAGGAGAACTGAGAGGGAGAGATTGGGATAATTCTGGAATACCTTATCTCGCTGTATATTTCTGGCTGTTAATTTCTGCCGGATCCTTGGAAACGTAATTACCGCCCGGTAGGTGATTATTTGTACGATAAATTGGATTTGAGCGCATCAGGGAAAAGAATTGTGAATGACGATGGAACTGTAATTACAACGATCGGTAGGGAGTGGAATTGCAAGCAATACAGACAGTAATTTATTAACTTGATATCTCTAGTTTGTTCGGAATTGATTTTATTGCAGTTGGAATTCTAGTGTTTTTATAATAGAAGGAATTTGCCAAGGTCACTTGCTTCGACGACGGTGCAACACTCGTACAAGCGAAATATCGTCGTCTCGAAGGAAGTTTCAAACTTCCATCGAAGATCCTCCCATTCGCTGAACTTTCCTCCCCCCATCTGAGTTCACAGTTTCGATCCATCTCACGTTATTCCAAAAAAAAAAAAAAAAAAAAATGAATTACGGATA
Source organism: Melipona beecheii (assembly GCA_032399605.1). Taxonomy (NCBI): domain Eukaryota; kingdom Metazoa; phylum Arthropoda; class Insecta; order Hymenoptera; family Apidae; genus Melipona; species Melipona beecheii. The sequence goes on along the minus strand of JAUCMO010000042.1, from coordinate 1,578,394 downwards.
AATCGTAAATTGCTGTCGCGGGATTCGTTGCGTTTGCGTCAGCAGTAATCGAGCTTAATTCGCCAAAGTCCGTCGTTTGTTGCGACACCTTTTAAAGCGATAATTTTCACCGTGTCGTCGAACGAGAAGGGGTTGATCGTTGCGTGGCTTCCTCTCTGAAACTATCGATAACTCGCGCCCAACTTGTTCGATTAATCTCGGTCTCGCCATGTGTTTTCAGACAATGGAAACCTCTATCGCGCGATTAAAACGGGACGCGCAAGGTACGTAGCGTATCGATTACATGCACGGGGCTGATGTAATGTCAAGAAGATTGGCCTAGCGAATTAGGTATCTGTCAAAGTTGCTCGGCTCGTGGCAGGGAATCCGAGGGTATTTAACGGAAAATGGATCGCGTGTTTCGTGTTTCCCTGTTCAACACAACAGGATAACAACATGACGCGTCATTTCCACGGAATCTGTGCAGTGACGAGTATTTTTCTCATCGCACGGAGAGATTTCTCATTCGTCCACGAGTCAACTGCTCTCTGCGATCATCTTATTAGTTGAAAGCAGCTTTTATTATTTTCTTTTTTTTTTTTTTTTTTTTTTTTTTTTTTTATTCCGTACTCGGTACGAAGCTCGACGAATAACAAGAGATAATTACGTAGACAATGAAGTTTTTGCGTCGAGAGCGGAAGGAGACGTCCCTCCGTTCCGGTGTCTCGCTCGGATGTTTTTTGCAATTAGCATCGCGAAAAAGTCGGGGGTTTTATTTCGTTCGGCGTGCAATTGAAATCGCGCGCAGGAGAAAGGAAAATATTTTTCAGATATTGATTTGTTCATTCGACTGAATTCAATTCTGCGTTTCTCGTGATTACAATCAACGGGGGAAAAATGTCGTGTTGATGAAACGCGGGCAACAGTTTTTCCATCGAGAATCGCTCATTGTTACCGGTCGTGTTTTTAACATTCGCAGTGTGAATTAAATGCAACTTCAAGGTAGATCTTGTAACATTTAGAAAATTTCTCTCTCTCTCGAGAGAGAGAGGTTCTCAGTCGTTGGTATTATTATTAATCTTCGTTCTCGTAATTATTTTATATATTCAATTTATCGAAACCGGCGAATTGGTATGCTTATAATCACGTTATTATATTGCTCGCTAAGCAAACTACGGGATCGTGGATAGTTGGGCAATTACGACGAAAATTCGAAAGTTTCGAAGAAAATTCTCCGAATTTTGCATCACGGATCAGTCGTGTTGAAACTATCAACGATCCTCTAATACCTCTCCAACCGTATTCTCCATTTATTTCCTTCGAGAGCGCTCGATAAAACTTCCCAAGATCTCTCAAGGGTACAATTTCATAATTTTCCGATCTTCCGTCGCTGTTTTTACTTTTTCTTTTTTTTTTTTTGTCAGCTAATTGAGAAAAAAAGTCTGTTGATTAATCGAATGAATCCTCGTTTCTAATTTGATTTTCTTGGCAAATCGGTCAAGTCGAAACTCACATTTGGAAGCAATCCGACGTAACGGATGACACCGATTGCTGGTGACAGATTATTAGAAAAAAAAAAAAATAGCTATCTCACCAGTCCCGGTGAAATTTTTAAACTTTCACGTCGATTAATTTGATCGACGACTGCTGTATCGAGCCGACTCCTAATTCGTGGTCGTTCATCTTTGTACGTTCCGATTGGAATTCAGTTCACGTACGTATTGCATGTCGCGAAGATTGATATCCGCGTTGTTTTAGAAACTTGGCAGAAGGGAAACGAACATGACAACAAATACGAGCAATATGGTCGAGTTGTTCGAAGATTCTTCCAAAGGGGGGTAACGAGTGATAAAGTCATCACGGTGACAAAGAAAAATTATAAATTAGAAGTTTTGTCCCTTGCACCGATGATTTATAGAGGCAGCCGCTGGGACGGGAAGAGGGAAGGGTGAAAAGTTTAATGGATAAAAGAGAATCTCGCGGAAGCTTCTATATTACAACGGAGAACGTTGACAGGCAAAGTTCGTAAGTTCGTGAAATGATCCGCTTTCCCGCGAGGGGGAAATTCTCGTATCTTCCGAATCGCTCCTCCTCGCCGAAATCGAATATATTTCGCGCTGAGAAATATTTCCCTCGACGAGCGATCTTTTGGTAACACCACAGGACGGGTCAACATTTTTTTCAATAAAGCATCGGAATATAAGAAGAAATTGATTTTATCACTATTTTAAATTAAATTTCAGTTCCCACAGCGTTCGAAAATTTATAATAATTATGAAAGGAATTATGGTTTTATTTTTTCGTTTAGTTTAGAAAGTGATTTTCGGCCAACCTTGTAAGTTGATACACCACAAACGATTTGATTTCGTTTAATTAATCGTACAAAAATGAATGATTTTTTTTCGAGTGACATAAAACGAACATGGAATATTTAACGAGTTTGATTTTCTCTCACACTGTTTCACAATGGTGGTTCACGTTCTGAACTCTAGCGGAAACGTAAAAACTTTGTGGGAAATTGCGCAGCATTACCGAAAACGTTCGTCCGATCTCCGATAATACTCGGCGGAGAATAAATCGTAACACGTTTCACGTGGTCCGTGAGAGCAGCGTTCCGCCAGCCTCGTTAGAAGTCCGAGACTAAAATTTACAGGGGAGGGTTGATTCATTTACGAGCGCTCGCGGGCAAAAGTTCAAAGGACGAGCCACGAATTACTCGCGAATTTACCGCGGTTGAAGAAGTTTCCGCATATTTTCACTCATTTAATCCGCTGAAAAGGATTCCCGGTGACTTAGCGGGGTGAGTCAGGAAAAGCGCTTGTCGCTTTGAGGGAGAAAGAAGATGGAAGTTTGTAAATCGAGGATTTTAACTGAAAGAATCAACAGTTTAGATGATAATTAAAGTGTGTGAGCAGTCGACGAGTTGATAGAGAATAGGCCCAACGTAATCTCTGCGTGTCGTAAAAGGGAAACTCATTTGTACAAGAGACACCCTCTCGTGACTAAATTTTTCAAAAATGATATATTTACATCACGATTTTTCTACAATTTCCAACATTTCTTGTGTAATTCTTGCAAAGTCCCTTTGCAACAATAGAAAATTGTTGTAAACGCCTATCGCGCTAAACAGCATTATTGACTTCTCAATTAATTAAATTTGTAATTTTGCGCTAAAGTTTTATTTCTGCGATTAAAATTTAAATAAAATTTTTCATTTCTGTTAGTTTCGAGTAACAAATGTTCAAGGCATTTCTAAAAAAACCAGTACATCTTCTTCCCGTCTCGGCCATAGGAAATCAACGTTTCGACCCCGTTGATGAGAGTCTCTTGAAGATTGGAAGAGAAACGGGCGAGAAATCGGAAGAATGTACGCGGAAAATGCGCCGCAGGGAGGTTTCCACGTTTCCAGCGAACGAGTGTCGATGAGGCGAGACGTCCCCCAGGGTGTCGCGGCGTCGGCGAGTTTTCTTTCAGTTGGCGCTGTTTTCCCATTGGGTCGGCGCGCGCCGAAAGTAAAGGGGCACTTGCTGTTTACGATGCCGCGGGTGGTTATTCGTGGTTTGAAAAGCTGGTTGGCTATAGAATCCGAGAAAGTGTCGATAGACTAGGTGTCAAGTGGGCGAAAGTGATGTATATACACGTAGAGAACACGCCGTTGCTTCGACGCGTCCACATAAAGACGTCCGAGCGTTCCACGCGCTGCGTGTTACATCGAACTTCGATTTAGAATGTCTGTCGACCAATGTTTATCGTTTCCTTCGCCGTGTACACGAGCGTGGAATTTTTGTGATTCGTAGCTGCTGCGTTTTCGGAGAAATACGCGCGAATATATTTGAACCTGAGTGTTATCCTTTGAACGTGTTCAACAGCGGCAATTTGGAGAAATAATCGACTGTAGTTGTTGAAATTTAGCGCAGTCGAAGAAATGCACGCGAGTACATCTTACATTTGTACGTTTCAACCCAAGTACCATCGTTTGCAAGACATGTTAGAAGTTTCAGCAACGACAGTACGAAAAAACTGCACGACTCGTACCCCAGTACGATTCGTCTCACTGAAAAGCCCAGAAGCAACTGTCTGACTAGGAAATGAAGACGACTTTCTTGCCATAAAATTTTATCGATACGCAAACCTCCTACTCGAGGTCTACTCCACGCCCCCTCCTGAATCACGTGACCCAAATCAACCAATCGCTAATTTTCGTTGCATCAGCGTTGCACCTGATGAAGAGGCCCGATTCTCTCTGTTACCCCCGCTAAAATCACTTTCAGTGATAAAAATAAGCAATTGCACTCTCTGTCTAAATATCTGTGGATAGTATCAGAGCTAGTATCAAAAGGGTCTGAGATTTACATACACGATAACCGATTCCAATTCAAGACTCAACATTGAAGCTCCGACGAAGAAACCAGCAACTTCAAAGACGCAAGTTTTAAACTAATTTGAAAAAAGGAAGGAACAAAGCGAAAGAAAAAGAGATTGTCGATGTTGGAAATTACAAAAATATTCTGCCTTGGAGCTGAGATCGTGGAAATATAATTGACTGGGAGGGAAATAAAACCGGGGTGATAAAAGAAAAACTTTTGAGAAGATAAAAAAAGGAGCGTTTGTTATTCTCCGGCGAGTCCAGCAAGTTACGCAAAGTGCTTGGAATTCGAGATTTATAGGAGGATAAGGAAGAAAACCGAGGAAGAAAAAAAAGAGGGGGAGAAAAATCTAGGAGAAGTCTGTCTATTAGAGATTTAAAGAGGTACTCGTGTTTAATTCCGTGGATATCTCTCGATTCCAACAGAAACCTGCGTCAACGTCACAAGACGCACGTAGCAAGAGCACACCTCGTCAATGTTTTCCACGAGGTTTCGAGGAAAATTCACGAGTCTCTCTCTCTCTCTCTCTCTCTCTCTCGAGTAACAATCTCGAAGCGAGCTCTTGCTGAAGTGCTATCGTGAGATTCACGAGTCAACGAATCGTTACCACCCTGACGCAATTGAATCGGGACGATATCTCGCATTCACCTCGCGGCGTGCATATCCTCGTTCTACCCGATGAATAACTTTCCGTTCCCTTCATTTCTGTTCGACGTTCGACATTGTTCTCCACTTGATTTGAAAAAAAAAGTATCTCGCGAAAAATCTTTCTCGCCGAGCGTACTTTTTTCTAAGAAATTTAATTGCAGATTGCTGCTTGCAATGAACGCAACTCGCACTGTTCTGTCAATTACAACGAAACGCGTCGGAAACACAAAGAACGGCCAATTAAACGGCAGGAATGCCCAAGTGGAAATTCGGTCAGTCAGAATTCGGCGCGTGTAATTAACAATTTTCGGCGACCGAATCGATCCGAACTGACGTTCGAACGAACAACAACGCGGCAACTGATGATCGATCGATTCGATTCTCAGCGAACCAGCACGTACGTTTGGAGTTACCTCTCTCTCTCTCTCGTTAATCCCGGACTTTTTTAAATCGCAAATTACTGCACTACTGACTGGCGTCCAACAACGGCGTTGTCGCGTTGCGAAATGACTTTCACTGTGTTCGTTGTTCGTTCAGCTGGCGAATCATTAATAAGGGAGACATAAATGCGGAATAAAGGAGAGAAAAAGGTGGAAACAAAGGAGTAGCGGGAAAAAAGCGAGAGGAGAGAGCACTACTCGCTGGTCCGTAAATATCGGCTGCATTACCGGGGAAATGTAAATAAACGGTGACGTTGGAGGAACTTGCCTCGCACGTTCCGCAAACGTTCCGCGTAATTTGCAACTGTTATTTGTTACAGCGCGGTTGTCCCGGCGTTGATTTACAAAGCGTGACAACGTCCGTTTCCATCGTCGGGCGATCATTCCGGCGCAAAATTATGCGTTCGCCGCACAACGCTTCGGGCGTTACCGCAACCTGCGAACCGTCGTGTAACTTTATCGCGTAATTGATTTGATCCCTCGTGAATTACCTGTCTGTCGATGTATACCCTCATTTGCGCGACGTCCGGCAACCGGGTTTTTAAACGGCGTTGTTCCATGCCCGTTTTTCGGACGCGTGACCCGTCTCGTTATCCGGGAATCACGATGACGTCGTGTAAATTGTCGCGCGAGAGAATCATTCGGTTTGTAATCTGGTACGAAAAGAGTCTGTACCATTAACATTGTTATAATTTCATGATGAGAAGTAATTTTGTGTTTATCGTTGTACGATTTCTTTTTACGAAATTGATCGGTATTTTGTGTCTGAATATTAACACGCTTCAAACATCTCGCGATGCAGTTTGATTGACTGTGAGTCTGAAAAATATTGAGAAAAATCTCTATTATTAATCTAACTATTATCAAACATTGTTCTATTGCTGATTTAAAAAAATCGTTCTATTACTAACGTAATTGTTATCAAACGTCATCAAACATCTTGGTCAATTATTGTCAAACGTTATCGAACATCTGCGTGAATTATTATCAAACATCAATCTATTACTAATTGAAAAAAATTGTTCTATTACTAATGTAATTATTATCAAACGTTATCAAATATCTTGGTCAGATATTGTCAAACGTTATCGAACATCTCCGTGAATTATTATCAAACATCGTTCTGTTACTAATTAAGAAGAATCGTTTTATTACTAATCTATTTATTATCAAACACCTTCGTGAATTATTATCAAACGTCAATCTATTACTAATTGAAAAAAATTGTTCTATTACTAACGTAATTGTTATCAAACGTTATCAAACATCTTGGTCAATTATTGTTAAACGTTATCAAACATTTGCGTGAATTATTATCAAACATCGTTCAATTACTTAATTTAATTATTATCAAACATTTATTTATTACTTTACACGTCTACGTATATTGCGCAATACACACGTGTCGTATGACCAACAATACGCGAAAAACATATTTCTACGTGATCCGCATGGAAAAAGCCAATGTGTCAACAAGGGACAAAAATCGTCCATTTTCAAAACATTCCTAAACTTTTTTCGACATATATCACCATGAGCAAAATAGGAGAAAAGAAAGATACGAAGCACAGAAAATTTTCACAGAAGACTCGCATAAATGTCAATTCGTAAAATGTGCATACATACGTACCTCGTACAAAAAAAATCGTACTCGTTTCCGAATATTGTACACAAGGCACTTTTAGTCTCGGAACGAGCCATTTTTAATCAGTCGTTTCGTTATAGTACATCTGCTGTATATATATTTCACATCAATTTTTCTCGCTGAAAGGAGCATTCTGACGAAAACGCGCGTTACCAGGGCGACCGTAGATCAATTCTCATATTAACTGGAGTAGTAAATTCAACAATGTCGGTAATTGCCGGTGTCCGGTTACCGAATTGTTTCCACGCTGTTGTAATCCCAGCTCGGCAGCTTCGCTTTGCGAGATCAACCGGCGAATAAAGTGCAAACGATCGAACTCTGTTATCCCACCTCGGCGCATAATACGTCCGCATATTGGAAATATCAACAGTTTTGTGCGATTCGATGATCGTTGTGCGACTCGCTTGTCGGCCGTGACAAAATAATTTGCGCGTGCCGCGGTTTTTCCCGATTTCTGGGTGATTCTGCGCGATTCTGTCCCGACTTTCACGGCGGCGAATTTTAAAGGCGAAATTCCGCGGAATTTGCTGGTAAATCCGTTGCGTCGGTGCCGAGCGACGCAATCTGGAAATGACGTCGGAAAGATAAAATGAAATCGATAGAAAAAAGTTGGAAAACAGCGTCCGCGCCACGCTCGTCGTTTCTCATTATTTCCATTTCGTTATATGGACACACGCGAGAGCGTCAAAAACTTGGGAATAATTATTCCGCGCGCGGTATACGCGTAACATTTCCCGCGAAACGCACAGGCAGGTCGTTTTATCAATTTTTCCAATCGTATTGATTGCATTTTCATATTGCATTACGGCTCGCGCAGGTGCTTTTTAATTTTCCCGATCGTTATCGTTCTGCCGGAATTTCTTTATAAAAAGCAATCGTTTTATCGCGCGTATAATGAATGTAAGAGTTATTAATTTTCGAAGAGTCGAGCTTTTCCGTCGGAGGATTTTCGCCGACTTCTGTTTCGGAAGACGTCTCGCGTTACCCGAGTATTTCGATTACACGGAGGCGAGCTACGAAACGTCTCGATGGAAGCTAAGATTTTGAAACTCTGATGAATCCCGGACGCTTTTAGTTCGAGATGGGCTCGTTTTGAAACTTCACTCTCCCGCTATCTCGATGGCGATGTAATCGCGTTGCCACTGTGCAAGGGACGATTTTGCATTATCTCGAGGATAGCTTTGTACCACGACCGCACATTATGGAAAAAATTGAGCTCGTTTCGCTCAATGTTTTTTTTTTTGTTTAGCTTAAACGCGAGAAGTGAAGAATTAGTTATAGAAGCTTCTTAAAAAGTGGTAAGACCAAATTTCGTAGGTTATTTCGTAGTCTAAACTAAAGTTTTGTTGATATTATTCGTAATTTATACCTTTGATATCGTATCCTTTTGTTTTTTCTCTTTAGATCCTTAATTTTATTTCTCATGTTAAATGGAAATTTAACTGGCGAAGGAGGAACAAAGTAGGGAAGTGTATTTCAATTTTAAAGAAATAATTACAGAAGATGGTAGGTTATTTCATAATTGAAAGTCTTACCTTATTATTACCGTAAAGTTAATAATATTCACAATTCATACATTTTTCAATGAAATTATTTATATCTTTGATATCGTGTAAGTTAATTGATCAGTCGTTCAACGTTTATTTCACCGTCATAATCTTGAATAAACAAAATAATAAATGTAATAATTATCGCACAAAGTCCTGCAAAGTATTTCCTCGGGAAGTTTCTCGATCGGGAAGAAAGAAAAGAAAAATTACTCGTAGTATAAGAATCGTTTAGAAACACGGATAAAAAGGTACAAGAGGATTTTATTTTTCGTCGAGCAGAACGGAAATACGGATGATGGCAATGAAATCGAGGATGGCAAAGCGTAACAACGTTGTTCCGTGATGCAAATACCGTGAAAAGGATTACATTTGTATGCGTCGCGATGCGACGTAGAACGTGACGAATTTTTCCCTCTTCCGGAAGACAACTTCACCGAGGACCGCTGGAAATACGTTCAGTCTCTGTGGTTTCAGTCTGAAAATTTTTCATGGAAGGAGAAGGAAAACGATGGGCGAAAACAGCCAGGAGGTTACCAGTGGCTTTTACATATGTCGAGGTTTCATCTTTTCACCAAAGTTTCACCAAAACTTCACTTTCACGCGAAGTTTGCACGCGATGTCTTGTGTCTGTATAATAGATGTGCTGTTTGTTTCACTCTCCAATCGTCTTATTTATTTGTATTTACATATTATCACTGAAAGTGATTTTAGCGGTGGTAATCTGGAAAATCGGGTGCAACGCTGATGCAACGAAAATTAGCGATTGGTTGATTCGGGTCACGTGATTCGCGAGAGGGCGTGGGATAGGAGTGGCGTTGTCTGGTACTGAGCGATCGCGCCTGTAATTTGTTTTCTATCGTTTCAAATGTTTGCACATCGATAAAATTTTATGGCAAAAAAGTCGTCTTTATTTCTTAGTCAGTTGCTTCATTTTGTACTTTTCAAAGCCACGTGGTTTCCGCGATATGTTGGGGCTGGATGTATGAAAAATGAAAGAATTTACTTAACATTATGAAACAGGCTTCTGGGATATACATCGGCATGTAGAATCGATTCAATCGGTTGATTGCCGAGGCATACCGAAAATATATTTCGAAAATAAGGTACGAAACGTTGAACCACCAGATGGTCTTGAATATCTGAAGACAGATGCGAGCGAGAAACGCGGACGATGGAAATTTTTGGGAATGATGAGGAAAGTACCCTCTGAATTATTCATCTCCTTAACATTTTCATCCCTGGAACATTTCCAAGAATTTCTTCAATTGCGAAAGCTGATAAACTAAAGACTCGCTCTCCATCTTTTGTACAAATTTTTCTGTAACCTTTAACGAGTTGCAATTTTCCTGAAAACTTCGAAATTTTCACCGATATATTATTTAAGAGAAATTTTTTTTTTGGATGGGATTTCTCGCTCGAGGATGTCGAAGCTTTCGCAGTTGATTGGAAAAATTTTCAAACATAAAGTTCAAATATGAATCGTTTCGATTAAAAACGGATTTGTCCGACTGTTCGATCTGGCTACCGAAGTAATCATTTCGAAATAACTTCGGATGTTCCCATCAGTCTTCCCGAAGGGATGATCGAAAGGTAATTCTCTCGAATTTTGAAACTCTTTCAATTGTGTGTTTACCGCCATTTAACAACCTCCTTTTAATGGACGATCATTTTTTGAAAAGGATTTCAAAACAAAGATAATTCTGTCGAATCTTCGATCGCCGTCTAATGACTTTCTCTTTCGAATGGACGATCGTTTCTTTGAAAAACTACCGCAATTAAACGAGGAAAGTGGTTGAAGAAATATTGTAAAAAAAGAAGCTCCACATTTTGACAAAGATACAAGCGATTCTCCTCGAATCGAAGTGTGTAAGGCTGTTATATAACCGAGCGCGATATCCAATTTATTTCTGTACCTCTCGCCTCATTTTCAATAGCCAATATCGCGTCCTCCTCTCGTATTAGAAAATCTCAATTGCTCTCTCAGAACTTGTCAATAACGCGTACGTCTAATGGTCGTTCGATACTCGGTCGCAGATTTCGTACATTGTGCGGAATTGCTGATGCTCGCAGATGTATCGCCGATAATCCCGCGTGAAAAAAAAGGTGCAAATCCATCTTGAACAATGGCGGATTGTTTGTCGCGATAATCGGAGAATCGATTTTCATCGAGTATCGATCGGGATCGGTAAGTATTCGATGCCGTGCGCAGCACGTTCAACGTTTCGTCGATCGTGGCAAATGGAAAAAAGTCGAGCGAATATCGAACGTTTATATTGGTTCGCTGCTCTGTAAAATTGTAATCGGGCAGTGGCGTGAAATTTTATTTACAAAGCCCAATTACGTAGGAAAATCTGTGCTTTCTCTCTCTCTCTCTCTCTCTCTCTCGCAACAATTTTCTGCCCTTTTCTGTTTATTTTCTAGATTTAAATATTATTTATTTAATAAATGGCGATGTGACAATTCATCCGTAACAAGACGAATTTTCAATTGCCTCTCAGAGACTGTAAACCAACGAAGAGTGCTGCGAGATATTTAAATGGCCGCTATTTCAATTGCATTTAACTTAAATTTATTTCTATGAATTTAACAAAAAGTGACGTGTTCTTTATTCCTGCGCAAGATGAATTTTCATCTCCCTTGGAGACAAAGCGACGAAGAGTGTCACGATGTATTTAAATGTAACAAGAAACGGCCATGCGCGAAACAATTCAAACTGCAATTGAGTCTTCGCAAGGAGAGCTACGTTTTCGAGTGTAATTTCGTTCCTGGTCATACACGGTGCTGCTCTCTTAATTAAGTTTAATACCGTACGTACGTCTTGGCTCGAGAGAGAGAGAGAGAGAGAGAGAGAGAGGGAGAGAGAGAGAGAGAAACACACACACACAGGTCTACCCAAATTCTCCCATAAAACTAAGCAGGTCCTTTCGCTGCTAATGAGAGCTAACGTACACTTCAAAACTCCTGAACTGTCGCGTACCCGCGCCCGAAATATTCCTCCACCCGCTGGAAACGTTTTAAAGCCGCCTCTTATCAGCAATCCCGCGAGTTTCCACTCTCATTCCGGCGTCTTTGTACACGGTTTCATTCGTCACAGTTGATTCCTAGTTCAGATACGTTTGGGATTATAAAATTTCGTAATCTCGCGAGGGAACGAAAGTAGCGAAGCGGTGTTTCGGGTGTTTCGCTTGTCGTTAGAACTTTAATATCTTTCTTCTTCCTCTCCTCTCTCTTCCTCTTAATTTCAGCGTTTCAGATAGATTGGTTAGATATTACGGTATACTTGGTTTATCTAGACACGCCGGGGGCATTACATGCTCTCTCTCTCTCTCTTTCTCTTTTCGAGGAAAATCGCCGTGCTGTAGCCGTGCGAACGCATAAGTATAAATCACAGCAGCTGGACTGTAACGTCTTCGCGGGACGAATCAGTGCGGGTTAAATCGATTTTTCCAGTCTCGTGGCTCGCCGTATCGCACGAATCGCCCACCGTTCGATTTTGTCGACGAGAATGCGTGAATCAAGTTTCCCATCTCCTTTCCAGATTTGTCTTCGACGTTTCCACCAGAAAGAGACAAACCTCTCTTCTGTGCGTGACGCTGTCCAATTCCTGGTTCTCCCCCCCCCCCTTGTCAAATTTGTCACGCGCAACTCGTTCGCTTCGAGCGTCAATTAACCCGATCAATCCAAACGAAACTTCCGCGTCGGTTTTCATTTTTGAAAATTGGCGCGATTCCACGCCCGACGAGGAACGGTCGCGTTGCGTTTCGCGATGAAACGATGATCGAATAACTGTTGTTCGGCGCTGTTGTTACGCGGGCAAACTAATTTAGCCGGTAACAGAATTACACCGTTTATCCCGTAGCTGGTACGTGTATTAACAACGGTATTCGATTTCGCGAAACACGGCTTTGTCCCGCGCGTAGTCGAGTCGCTTTCTTGGCTCTGCTTTAAATACGCTCTCTCTCGATAGAACGTGTTGTTCGCAACGAGAAAACTGCTGTACCATTGTTCGAGACCCTGCTATTTGCGTTTCAATGAAAAAATTCCCGACCTCTGGTCTCGTCGTTCCTCTTTTTTTTCCTCACTCTGCCTCAATCGATATTCTTTTTGTTTATACGTTACGTTTCGCGGAAGAGTTGTTCAAAGCGGTCTCGTACTGATGGTCGTACGTGATGCGATCGTATGGTGAAATTGCGGGACGAGAAAACCAGGTTCGATGAATTCAGCGTTTATTAATGTGGTCTCGGTCAATAAATCGTAGATAATCGGTTTATAAACTAAGAATTATTTTGCTATAATATTTATAAAATGCAAAATATACAAATTTAACTCACGCGCCACTTTAGGTGCAACGCTGACGCAACGAAAATTAGCGATTGGTTGATTTGAGTCACGTGATTCGCGAGGGGCAGACCTCGAGTAGGAGTGGCGTTGTCTGGTGCCCAGCGATCGCGCCTGTAATTTGTTTCCTATCGATTCAAATGTTTGCATGTCGATAGAATTTTATGGCAATAAAGTCGTCTTCATTTTCTGGTCAGAACAGTTGCTTCTGTGACACCCTGTACGACAACTTGAAACTGCTGGCTCGACAACTGGGGAGGTTTTATTCGTTTCGAAACAACTTTTTAAAAGGATTTGATAAAAGGGACGAAACGAGAAACGGGGATAATGTAGTTTCAATGGCGAAAAGAATAGCACACAGCTAAAATTTGCGTTATTACAATCCTTCTACGTGAATTTGAATTGTACGAGTCGACTTTCGTGGAACATTTACCTTCCGGGTAACAATATTTTCAACTCGGCGCGCAAATTAAAAGTCCTCGGACTTTAAATTCAGAGTGGGTTTAAATGCCTTGTCGCTCGAGCGCTTTTTATGGAAACCGTTCCGCTTCAACTTCCCTCTTTTTCAATGGGGTTTTTCGATCAAAGTTTGTCAAAACTTTCCAACGTCGACGAGGATGGAAGCAGGAACGAAGCTGTGGGAAAGAAACTTGGTATCCGAATCGATCCGACGGGGTACAATTTTTAGGTTAATTTCTTTTCTCCCCTTTTTTTCTTTCTTTCCTTTTCGTCTCTTTTCTTTCCGAATGAACGAGTAACGACCAGCGGTTTTCCACGACGTATTGCCACGGTGTTAAATGAAACGAGACGGTTCAAGTGCACGGTTTGGATCAAACCCCCTCAAATTTCGCTAATTCGTATTCCAATAACGGAAACTGTCTCTGCAGACCGGGTGATCTCGCTCGACGAGGCAGCTGTTGAATTCGAGGTAATAATTAACTCTTTGTTGCGTTAAATTCTGAATTGGAACGAGCGCCAAATCTATCGAACAGTTTTTCTATCGGAATGATGTGACGTGTTATTACTTGAATTTTCTATCATGTTAAATGACAATGCCGACGCTGAATAAACAACATTCCCGTAGAATTTCTCCACTTGCTTTTTTGCTCGTTTCGATTCCGTCACCGCGAGAATGAACACAACATCGCAAATCGAAGCTGGAAAGTGATATTTCATTTTCTCCCGGACTCGGACTTCTAAAAAGCAACCAACTGAAAAAAAAAAGAGAGAAATACAGGATTTCCATCGCTGACTGGAAATATTTCATTTCTTCGCGGCGAGAAACGACCGATAGGAAGCTGATGCGTTTAGCGAAACGTTATTAGAGGCAAGGAACTAGTTGGAAAACGCGATGACACGTTCGTTAATGTTCGCGGCCAGTTTGTTGCCGCCCGAACTGAAACTCCAGATAGATTGAAACAACACGCACGTTAGTTTTGACTGGTCGAAAGACGGGAAAGTACAAATTTAATACGACGAAAACCCGAGGAGTTTCCGAATGAAACTCCTTCGTTTGATAAGAATTTCGTTTCTGGATCGACGGGGATTCGACGACGTTGTCGTTGGAAGCTCTCTCTCGCCGAGAGATCCTCCATCGAATAGCTTTCACGTTGTCGATACGTCACCGGCTACTACCTTCGCGCATGCATCGAAGATCCCGCATTCTCGATGAGAATTGAAACGAGCACGGGAAAGATCTCAATTCTGAATCTCGAGCAATGCGTGTTTAGAATATCGATTTTGTTCTCGACACGCTTCCTGCTAAAATAAATCCGACGACATTTCGACTTGAATTTAATTCAAATGAAATCCGTGAAATTACTTTCTCTCCCGTTTCTTTGACGCTTTGTTAAAAAAGGAAACTTTTGGCCCACCCTGTTTCAACTTTATTTTCTAACGACGCCGGCGTTTAATTTAATGTTCGACCAAGTCTTCGTGGCTAATGTAATTGGACGAATTCAACGCCGGTCAGAAAGAAATTTCAAAGATCCAACTTCAATTTCGTAATTCGCCGGGTGAAACGTCCGCCTCTTGCGAACTTTGGATTATATCCGCAGAGAGTCCTCGCGGAAAATTTTTACGTAAACACGCGGAGATCCTGCTGGCAAGATCGTTTGAAATCTACCGCGGATTAATTTCTTAATTGTCCTCGCACGATTTAAATATATATTAAACGTGGGAGTTTCCCTCTGTATATTTAAAGGTAAAGCCAATGAGGAGAGTGCGTTCCTGTGTTTCGTGCCTGTGCTTGGAATTAGGAAGTACCAAGTAGCAAAATGTAGTCCAACAATATATGTGTGTATATATATATATATGTATTTGCCTCTTCAGCTGTTTCAATTTCCGCGAATGCTACTCCGCTTTGGAGTATCCATTATGTGGTTCACCTTTAATTTCGTCGCACAATTCGACAATTCCTCCCCTTTGTTTCTCCTCGCGGAATAAATCAGCGAGCACTTCCGCGAGATCCTCGATATTGGACGGAAATAAAGTCAATTTGATAAGCCCGGGTGGTGAAAAACCGGTCAGTGCCGATATTGAGATGGATAAGTTGGCCAGTTTCCAATCGCTCGTATTAAAGCTCAGTTTTCGCCGCCATTTCCGCTAGTTTGTATTAGTTTCAGTTTCGCAATTAAAGTTCGAACGTAGGGAATCAAGGGATGAGAGATAAGAACGATAGTGAGATGTTGAGAAATTGAACTGGGAAGATAAACCAGAGTTCAAAAAACAAGTAGTTACTTTGTAATTGTTAAACGTAATCGTAGAAGTCGTGGAGCGGTTCAAGCGGTTCGATCGCTGTCGAAGTAAGTCGGTGATGTTTAGATCTGCAATATGTTATTTATTGGCGTTAACATCAAGCGTTCGAGTGTGTTAATCACGTTTGGGTCGTGTCATTTGATATAACTAAATTTGTTATTATTTGAGTAGTGAACCAAGATTAAGAAGAGTACTTGCGCATAATGCGCATAATTTTTGCTGTAAAAGTGCGTAATCTCAAAACTTTTATCACTCTATACAGGTGTGACTTTTTTTTCGAACTCGACGGAGAATTTTCTCGAATATTTTTTCGAATACAATTCCTGGTAAAAACAATGATCAAACAATGAAATACACACACAGCGTCGTTGGTAATAGTAAATCTGTCATGATTGAAATCGGGTATTGATCTCACGATCAACAATCATTAAATTAATCACAGCCTTTGGTTACAATGGTTGAGTTTGATTGCTACCCACACTCATTAATTATGAATTACTGATTATTTGATAATTACGATTGATATCCCGATACCCCACCGATCATAATCGATTAATCGGGTTACGTGCGTTTTGCCCAACACTCCGAAAATTACATTTTCGATCTGAATATCGATTTTACAAGTCAACGTCGAAATTTTCGGCAGGTGTGGGAAATTAGGTTCCGAACGATCGGAGACCGTCGGGTTAAAATAACAGATACCTTTCTGTGAATCGATAGGAATCTCCCCCTGCTTTGGATCGTGCGTGAAATAAATTTCGACTTGTCTGCGTCTAACCGTCGCATTGAACCATATTCGACGACTGATATTCCTTTGATAGAAGGAAATCGTCCAACTTTTCTGTCCAATGTTTTCCTCTACAAGGCGGTCACTGAAAGACCGAACGATAAACACACGTTTCTTTAATTTTTTATTATTTCATTTGAAAATATAATTAATGGACTTTCGGCTTTTCAGTAGTAATTCGGTAGTAAATAGCCTTCCACTTAAACGTCTTTGTCGATTCACGAAAATCCACTCCGGTTCAAAATAAATCCATTCACCGATACACGATATTTCACGCTTAAGATCGCGGTTCGCGTCAGCTGTTAAATATTTTTTGCTTCCCTTCAGAGGAACAAGTGGAAAATATTTCTTTTCGACCGAAGGCGAATTGTCGCTGTATATAAATATTCCGGGGGATTTTCGTTTTTCGCGTGGAAAAACATCGAGATGGAAATGCCGTCCTTTCCCCATAGTTTCGTTGCCGAGTCTAAAGCATTTAATTAAAAATAAACGACAGTAAAAAAAAGGAAAAGAAGGAATGACGCGGCGCTGGTACAGACGAACCAATTTCAAACTTTACTACCCAGATAATCAATCGATCTTTGTTTCTTCAATATTTGCTCCCGTGTTTTTTTTTTCTTTTTTCTTTTTTTTACGAGAGAAAGACAGACGAACATAGTTGGACTATCAAATACACGAGTATTGAAATATCTCGTATCGGACGAAGAGCGACAGGAAGAGAGAGAGACAGAGAGAATGCAAGAGGAAAATGTATAGCCAACGATCTTGCATCTAACTTCCGGGTTTTGTTGTTTCGAAACAATGTACTTTGAAATATACGCACGCACGCTTTCGTATTTATATGGTAGATCGCGGTGTACGGAACTTTGGTTGCAAAAGTTGCGAGCTGTTTTCTCTCGCGGGACACACGCGGGGAGGAGAAAGAAAGAAAGAAAAAAAAAAAAAACAGAAGAATCGCAAGAGGAAATTGGAGGACCATGGAAATTTTCCGGGCGATAGGAATGTTTCGAGCGAATTTGAAACACTGCAGTGGTGTATGCGTTTGCGGAATGGCAATTTTGTATCTCTGTAATGAAAGTAGATTCGTGAGAAAGTTGCGAGTAGTCTGAATATTTTTTACAAATATTGCGATCGAGTCGAGTTGAACGCTGACCTCTGAATTTTAATTTCTCACATCAAAGAACGTTGTTCCTTTTATTTCACACCGTTAGTCAACCGGCGTTCCACGTGTTAAACTGAACTTTGCAAGAGAAACAATCACGTTTCCTGATTAAACATTCGAAATTATCGCGATACGAATAGAATTTAGAAAAAATTCGATGGCTTTGGCATTGTCACTCTCTGTCGAGAAATTTCACTTTCCGCGGATTAAATGTCGAGTGTTGATTATTATACACCTCGTGTAAAATTCCAACGAAATTCCGATCAAATCAAATATCAAGTTATAATTTCCCACTATTAATTTATTCTCGATGCTTGCTTCATTTTGAGCCGTAGAATTTAATCGAACATCGGATGAAATCAAATATTGAATTACAACTTCTCACTGCGCTTTATTCGATTTATTCCCCGACTTTCGCTTTATTCGTCAAACATCGAATCAAATCGTAAATTATAACTTTCCATTTTATCAATTTTATTCGTATAGAATCTCCCTGTCTTCGCTCGCGCCACGAATCCAGGACCAACGTATTTCAATATTGCAAAACTTATAACCCGAAGTTAGTCAGAAATCATTATCAAGCGTCGGAGTTGATTTCAGGAACATCGGGTATTGCCTTTCGACATTTGTCGAGACGCCCTTGCTGAATAGGAGCAGACGGCTTCATTTCATTTTTGTAGGCGAGCATTTGGGTCATAGCCTTATCGACAGTGGGGGAGGGACGTTCCACCGTGATTGCCACGATATTCGAGCGAACTTTGAGACGTCGAGTCATTTCGTACTGTCGCACAGAGAGAGAACAGAGAGAGAAGGATTTCAATCCCGGTGAGTTTCGATATTCCGAGGGAATTACAGTTGACCAAAATTTCCCTCCGCGAAACGAACGAAATGAGGGGGGAACGAACGTGTGCCTGGTGGAAAATCTTCGCCGTCGCACGGCGTCTGAAATCGGTGGTTTGGTCGTTCGGTGACCGAGCTGACGGATGTGGGACATAAAATTGGAAATTACCCGCGTGTTCGATAATTTTCGCCCGTGTCTCGACGTTCGGAGGAAGCTGATGCAGCGACCTATTTCCTGAAATGTTTAGTTTATTCCAAGTTGGATCTCGATAATGATTTATATCAAAGTTTGTCTGATTTTAGTAGAATTTTGATATAACTTGTTTCCAGTTCCTCGACGTTCAGAAGATCGATGTGATGATCTATCGCGATGATCAGTCTAAATTGGAAATTTTTGAAAGTTTGTGCTGTGTTCTTTGGATATTTCAAAGACTATAATTTTTTTTCCTTTTTCTTTTTGGATAACTGGCGATTTTCTCTTCGTTTCAAATTTACAAAGTACCCTGATTCCACTGTACACGCATCGAGTATAAAGAGAAAGTGTCCTCCGAGGTTGCAGAGACTTCGAATCGTTTCGTGTACGAGGAGATTTAGTTTCCCGGCGGATAGAGGCCTCTTGACAGGCTGGAAATTCACTTACAACGCCACCGACTTTGTGTCATATATCTAAATTGCTTTCCTGCGTCATTTGCATCTCTTTGCGTTTAATCTCGTCGGGGACGTAATCGTCGATGCGTCGCTGCGCTTTCAGCCTCCCCTTTAATCATTTCAGATTTCCTTTCCACCAACTTCCCGCCAAAACACGTTTGACATTCTTTTTTGGTTCTTCGATCATTGAGATAATTAATTACAAGGATTAAAATTGCTTAAAATTGCAATATCTTTTGTCCGCATAAACGTCGATGCAATAACTCAATTTATTTACTTAATTTCCAGTTATAAATTTTTCTCTCTCTCTCTCTCTCCCTGTCTCTTTGTAGTACAGCTGTAAGAAGAAATTTAAAGGCACGAAAGTTTTGTGCTTGAAAAAGAAAAACTGAAACTGAAATTTAAAGTAAAAGAACACTCTTGGTAGCAATGAGAATCCAAATGATACTTTACATGCTGTAAATAATAATTTATATTGCTCCGAATAATATTTTTTATTCATGATATGATATCGAATGGCTTCGTCCAATGCGATATAAATTGCACCGACACACCGGTGCAGTCCAAATTTCATTACACGTACGGCTTGCTGAGAAACGAGTGCCATTTGAAAATAAATGGAAATCTGTCAATATTCCGCAGCGTGCTCTATTCGTTGAAAAATGTGTAGAGCATCGCGAGGCTTTTTACCAGCCAAGTCGAGAGACGAGGGAAAGCGTTTCGATGTTGCAGTTTTTCTTCATTTTCGCCAGGGATGTCAAAACGAATATTTATCGACTCGCCGGAGTCGAGAGAGACGCTAATTGAAATATTGAGTAGAAAAGAGTTTCTTCTTTCTTTCTTTCTTTCTCGCGGAGAGACCGTTCCCTTCGTCTAATTAGTCACGAAGGAGCGGCTGTTTTGGTTCAATTTAATTTGAAGCGCGCGTCGCGTCTGCCTCTGGCTGAAAGTACAAATTCGTTTCGCGCTAGAGCTACGCTTCGCGTTAGAGACGCGTTGTTTAATTTCATGAACTCGCGTGTGCTTTTACGTTTATTTTAAAAATCAGCGGCTGTAACAAACAAAGAGTAAGAACGGCAAGAAATTTCATTGCAGTTTTCAAAGAAGGGCCATACGGTTGTATAAAGAGACGAAACAAGTAGATCCTTTTTATCTGGATGATATTGCTCTTTCGAGGTCTCGAACTGAATGTCTGTATCGTACTTGAATTTGACTTGCTTCTTTTTTATAATTTACGGATAATTATATTAACGTATATATTTGACATTGTACAATGCGATGTGTAGTAACACAATATCTGAACAAACGTCTAGAGTCATAATAAAACGTAAGAAGACGTAGGGAATTTCTAAAGACAGCTCTGACACTCGGTAATTCGCGTAAACTAGACTTGATGATTGCTCTAAATTATACATTGGAAATGCATATTAGAATTGGATATTAAAGATGTAATTAACAGAATTTCGAGTTAAATACCGCTTGAACGAATTGATTATTTTCAATGTCGTGTCGTTTTATTTAAAGCGACGATGCTTCGTAAAGAAATTACTGGTAGATGATACCGAAAAGAAAGTAAAACTTTGAAACTTTCTCCTCCGTTTCATAAAACTATCTTTGTTCGATCGTCTTAAGGTATTTTGTCATTGACAAAAAGTTACGAATTAAAAAGACAATTACAAAGATTTCGATCTGTCGTCAATTCACGAGAACGGACTGATCGCTGAAAAGTAACAGCACGTTGAATCGCCGATGAATTTCTAATTATCGACTATTTTCGGCCGGGCCGTGGCCCGCGAACTTGTTGCGCGTGACGATAATTACTTTGAACTTTCGCGGCCGAATTCCCCAGGCCCACGGGAACGGAAACTTCTCCGCGACTTTCTCAACTTGCCTCTCCTTAACCTCTGGCCAAACGGCAGTTCCGAAAGGAGGCAAGAACGCAAAGACGACAGAAACGACGAAGAAGCGTTCTCTCCCTTCCGCGTCGAAGAGTTTCGATCGTGGAAATTTGATCCGCAGCGCGGAGTTCGAGAGTTACGCGTTGGAGAAGGCTCGTCAAGCCGCGATTATCTCCCTGGAAGGATCGTGATAAGCCGCGCGTGCCAGGGAGAAAGGGAGAAATGAAAATTGGCTAGTCTCCAAAAGACTAACGAGACGTCACTTCGGAGCGTTTCGAACCGGTAATTGGCTGCCTTCTCTCGATTCTCTTCGAAGAATGGAATTGTTCTTCCTGTCTCTATTGTAAAATGCAGAGCTCTTGTCCCTTTCTTGGGCTTTGACTTAACGTCGCACCGTAATTCAAATTTCGAACTTAAATCTGTTTATTTACGGAATTTTCAATTTCACGAGGGAGGGTGGTCTGATTTTATATAGCTGTCGATGATTTGCGGTTCATTTCTTCTCGAACTGATTGGAGATGGAAATTTGGTGAGGGATCGCTCGTATAGACTGGGTAGATAGTAAAATGAAGCCTGTTCTTTTTTTATCACTGAAAATCGGTAAAGTAAGAAAATCGGGCCTCTTCAGGTGCAACGCTGATGCAACGAAAATTAGCGATTGGTTCATTTGGGTCACGTGATTCGTGAGGGGGCGTGGAGTAGATCGTCTTCATTTCCTAGTCGGAACAGTTGCTTCTGAGCCTTTCGGTGAGACCAATCGTACTGGGGTACAAGTCGTGCAGTTTTTTTTTATTATTCTCTGATCGAAAATCGAAGAGAAGGAAGTCAGAGGTGCCAACGTTCATAAATCGAACACGATCCCTCGGGCGGATGAATTACAGCAGTGCGACTCGTGCACCGTACGAGATAATGGTATATTTTCCATTAGATAAATCACCGTTCCCTTCATTGTCTGTGTGATTCAGTGTTCTTTGGAAATCAGTCGCGTGAATCTCCTTCAGGATTGACTTTTTGACAAAATTTATCTTGGAAATTAATCTTGCTCTCAGTCTGGAGATTTTTCTTGAAGAATTTCTTTCTTTCTTTCTTCCTCAGAGTGAAAACGACTTTCTTCGATTCATTTGACGATGAAGACAATTGCCATTCATTGCGCGCAACGTTAATTCTTGCGGGGAGCGTAACTGCAATCATTTGCGAGAAGAATCTTCGTGGCGTAATTTATATTTTGCACAAACGCGATCCCTTTTTAACGCGGGAGATTTAATTAAAAGCGCCAAGAGAAAAGTAGGTCGACGGCTGACAGTTTCAAGTTACTCTAATTTTATTGATGAAATTTTCTATTCGCCGGAAGAACGCTCGCTAAGCACAAAGTACGCCGTAAAGGCGCGAGACTAACAGCGCTCGTCAGTCGAAAAAAAGAATATTAAAGTTCTTGTCGACCAATAATTCAACGAAGAAAAAAAAGGAAACATTTTGATTTGCTGTATTGATTAATTTTGTAAATTAATTAATTCGGCACGAAAGATGATATTGGAGGATCGGAAACAGCGATTTCACCTTTTTCAATTCATTATTCGATCAGACGATTCACTTAGGTGAATCCCGACTCGCTCGGGTTCGTCCCTTCCGTACATTAATGAATTTCCTCAATCGTTCAATTTTTTTTTTTTCCTTTGTACAGCTACTGTTTCCGTTGCAACTCATTTCTTCTCTGTTTCGTAAATAATATTCCGTCGAGATGAAAGGAGCCGAACAAATCGAGAACGAGTAAAAAATTAATAACGTAATTAAACCGAGGAACATTTTATGGTTCGCTCAATGGTTCTCTCCTCGTCCGCTCTCGTTCCATCTCGTCGTCCTCGGTTTAACTGCTTCGTTTAAACGTCCCTTTCGTTTCGCGAATAATTCTCGTCGTCATTTTAATAATGAATGGATATTTACCTCTCGGGGAGAGGAGGATTGTACGAACGTTTATCGAAAGGGATTTCGCGATTCACCCCCGTTTCAGGAACCAGTCTCGCGGACACGGGCATTATCCAGCTCCGAGAAAAGAAAGGACGAAGGTCCCTTCGTCGCGACGCAGAACCGAGAGCCTTTTGTCGCAGCTGGAGGTTCCACGCGGAGAGCGGATTCCGGTCTTAACGTCTTACACTCCGCGCAACGACCCTGCAATTACCAGGAGAGCAATTTTTCCTGGCCACAAATGAATCTCTCCTCTACCTCTCTCCGCGGACACTCGAACGAGTACGATGAACTCTGACGACTGTTCCCTCCTCGTTATTGGCAAGTACCTTCTGATAATAAGAGTTTCGCCGACTCGAGCGACTCAGGAAATTAGAAAATCGAGAAACAAGTTAGACTGACATTCTACCTTTGTGGCGAAGAAAATTTGATTTTCTAGGGGGAGTTGTTAACCGAAAGAAATGAATTTTTCGCATTTCTTTAAATGAAAATTTGACTCTCTAATTTTTTTTTTTTTTTTCCTTTAAGCTTCCTCCACATGCGTCAAAGATTATAAGACATGGGAGTGGAGCGTAAAGATTTTAGAAACGCTTAGGTGGGGCATGGCCAATCACTGTTCCACGTGAGATGTCGATGAATTTCGAAAATTCATACGAGAGAAGGATGTATTAAATTAAGAAATAAATTAAGATTTGTGAGAAGAACACTTAGAACTGCCAAACTGATCGAAATGACCATTTTCGTTCAATTTCGCAGATTTTCCGTTTCGTATAAGTTTGTAAATTTTTATACTTGTAAATGCATATATTGGTAAGTTTTTGTAAAACACACAGGAGTGAAAGGTTTGTGTTCCTTGTCGTATCGTAAATTTGCGCTTCAGTTTCTCTGACGCAATTTTTTCAACGGTTCCAGCCGTTAAAGAAATCGATAGTGACTCATTTCGTAGCTATATGCAGAGAGAAAATTAAAAATTTTGCAAAACTTCGTAGCGAGAGTACGAACAGAGTAACAGCTACTATTACTGTTCGTTAATTGAAGCAGAATTTATCGCGAAAATCGATTAAACTTTGCGATAGTTGGAACTGAAATTAATACGGCCCTTTGGTCTAGTCCGAAACTGTAATATTACAGATTCGAACGTATTCCCTTTCGTGCCATGAACGACTTTTTCTGACGTTCGTCGATGCCGAATGTTGCAGCTCGTAGCTCGTAATTCTCACTGAAAATTTCCCCTCTACCACTTCGTTCTCCCTGGACAAAGGAACCTGGAATCTTGTTCGAGGGAAGTGCCCAACGAGGAAAAGTAAGGAGGTAAAAGCTTTAATGATCTAAGTTCCTTTGTAAAACGAGAACGAAGAGAGATTTCTACGCGTTTCGTAACAAGTTACAACGAGCGATTCAGTCACCACCGACAATTTTATTACACGGGAAGCGCTCGAATGTTCCCGGTAATGCACCGTGATAAGCATTTAAAGAGTTAACGATAATGTTTGAAATTTGCAATTCTTTCGGTGGTATGGTCGTCGAGAGTGTAATAAATTCGAAATATTGAAATTTCTCCAGCGAAAGCCTCGACTCGGCCCGATTGCCGCTGAAGATAACGAATTTAACGGCGACAATTTTCTCATTTTTTTTTTTTTTTTTTTTTTTTGCACACAGTCGCGATAAAAAGATTATTTCGCGCCAGCAACAGCGAGAGGATAGTTCGGAACAAACGTACGGATTTATTATTCGAGTAAACTCACGAACGCGTACACACGAGGATTAATAAGACAGACGTGGAGTTGTCTTTGCGCAGCTCGGAATATAAAAGCGACGGAATCGAAGCTTAAAAAGGATTACCACGCTAGCCTCGGCTGACTTTGACTTTTACAAGCAAATGGAGACGAAACTTACTACCAGGCAGGTGATTTTATTTGCGATTCTTGTCTTTTTTTTTTCTCACTTAAAGTGATTTTAGCGAAGGTAATCCAGAAAATCTTTAGGTGCAACGCTGATGCAACGAAAATTAGCGATTGGTTGATTTGGGTCACGTGACTCATCAGGGAGCTTGGAGTAGACTTCGAGTAGGAGTGGCATTGTCTGACGTCTGATTGAGTCGTTTTCATTTCCTGGTCAAAACAGGAAAGGACGAATCGTACTGGGGTAGTTTTTTCGCAGAAAGCTACTCAATTATTCGCGTAGAAAGGCAGAGAAAAATCGATGAAAATTCGGAATAACGATTGTTGTCGCAGACGTTGACAAGTTTCTTTTGAGCATGGCGACGTTTCTCGGTGAAAGGGAATTGTAGCTTTTTGAATTTATGGTAGGATGGAAAAACGTGGGGCCACAATGGAGATTCTTCGACAAAAAAGAACCGTAATTCTTCATCGCCGGCGACAAGCGTAACTCATTTATTTAGTAGCGTCATTTGTCCTCGGAACGTACCTTTGTTCCAGAGAAAATTATCACGCTGATCATTTGACGAAAGGTGGAATTTTCTACGCGAAATTCGAAAGACGAACGAGGAATTTGTATCAAAAATTCGTTTGAAATTACAATAGTCGACTCTCGGCGCGGGCGACCTCCTTCCCGCGAACTAAACTTGTTAGGTCTTGAATCGTTACCAACAGGTGGCAGAGAAGACGAACTTCCCGCTGCAGTTGTTAGAAAATTTCTGCCGGAACAACTCGATTATGCGCAACTGGTAGACGAAATTGTACGCAAGTCGACATTCATTCGGTATAATAAACACGCGAGATACACAGTGCGCTGTATTTTTTTAAAGCTCCCCGCTTTAATTAACTCTTAATTAACAAACGGTCTCGACGGTGAGACAAAAAGGAACCGTCGCGCAGAACGAATTTCCCTGCAACAACAGTCTCCTTCGCTCTCGCGTTCTTTATCTCGTGTTTTCGGAGTACCCTGCGAAAACCTGCGACTTTAATTTTCACAGCGAAAATCCTGTCGGACTGGAAAATTTTTCGAGACTCGCGCTGTTAAAAAAAAAAAAACGCGACGGGCCACTCTCTGCTCACGCGCCCGCTCGTTGTTGACGTAACAACGAATAAATCGGCGAGCAACACCGGAAGCACGCGCGCTAATTTTCGGCGCTGGGACGATATTTCGTTAACGAACCGTGACGAAAATTTTCAATCGACGATCGCGAGGGATTCCAAATTTTTCGAGATTTCCAGAGATTCCGGAGCAAACAACTTTAGTTGGGTTCGGAAATTATTATTATTTTCCTTCCAGAAGAGAATCTCGTCTCACTTTCTTCCGAGCCATTTATCTCGATCCTCCCAGCAGATATTTTACATTTTATATTTCGCGTAAACGTCACAACTGAGAAATCTCGAATTCATGCAACGCGTGTCGAAAAATACAGACCTGCAAACATGCAAATGAGACGTGTATTCGGACCGAAGAAATGTCCGAATTATTAATCATGCACGCAGGATTGCGAATTGACGAAACGTCAAATTCTCACGCCATTAAATTCTCGCGGCGGCATTCGAAAATCCAGCGAACCATTTACACGTGCGAATTACCAAGTTGAATAATATTGCGAAACGTTGTTCCAGGCTACGAGATTGAAATTATCGTAGACTATTGCGTTAGAATATTATTAGAGAATATTATACCGTTACTCTCTCGAGATATTATTACGAACGGATTATGTTGAAATATACCGTTCGTATACGGCCTCATTAAAGGATCTTTCTGTGAAATGGTATTACACGAGGATAACAGGAAACACAATTGACGATCAAAAGCCCAAGTATCCAGCAGGATGTTTAATCGGTTGGAATTGCAAAAATTCTTCCACGAATTGTACCGTGAATTTCTTCTTGCTTGGATACGTTCGAACGAAAATTATAACCGAGGCAAAGGTCTGTGTAATATTTAATTACTCTCGGAGGACAAACGAGCGTGCAAACGTAAATCTACACGGCACAGGACAGCTGACATTCAAAGCAAATGCACCCTCGCGACATTAACGTGTCAACATTTTCTATGAACGCTCCTATTTACAAAAGCACGCACCATTTAACGATAGACGGTTATTCGTGTGGCAATAGTTTCAAGAACGAAAAGACCGGAAATCATCCGTCAGTACTGCCTGACCGTGTACAGTGTGTCTCAACACTTGTTAACAACTGAAAAAAAAACATGGATATTAAATATTATCGTTGATACATTCAACGCAACGAGATCGAGAAAAATAACAAAGTGAATGATTGATCGTTTAAGGGAACTGTGAATTATTTAAAGACCTGGATGCTGCTGGGAAGGAGAGAAGGAGTGAGTGAAAGGAAGTGTGAGAAGAAAGGCGATGCGTTTCGTCTCGGAGTCACTGCCTAGACTCATCAGTGGGGCTCATGGCAGCAACCCCTTACCACCCCAAACGCTTGTTGTTATAACTACAACCCGCTAGGCTGGCCCGACACCCTTCTAGCGGAAAAATATAGATATGCACGAATCATGCTCTGTGACGTTGAACGAACATTTTCGGTACATGGACTAATTTCTTCAGATAAAAAACAGTAATTTACTGCTGAAAATATGGAAAAAATTATAATTACACATTGTAGTGATTTACAAATTAGAATAAATGAAAATAAGAGTAACAATAATAAAATAATAAATATGATAGTAATAAAATACACGTAGAAGCATTTTATAGACAAATATTATTTTATATAAAATATTTGAACTAAAGTTCTCGCGTCCGTAGGTTAGGTATTAATCAATTTCGTTCGATTTTCATATTATACATTTTTATTTATTTTTATTCTTCAAGGATTTATTAAAAGTATTTAAATATCGCCAGTTATTCTTACCAGTGTCAGTTAATAATTGATATAATACGTAATCTATATAGCGACCTATGATTCCGCAAGTACGAGATTCGAACGTCGACTGCCACAAGCCGCAAGTGGTTGTGCGCCTATCGTCGAAGTCACAGCGATCTTCGATGGTTAAGCAAAAAGCAGCGTGCGGAACACCGCCTTGGGGAAGAGATGGGTGACCGACCAGCCTCTTCCAGCGGTATTATAAACAAAAAAAAAAAAGTGGTTGGGTCTCCCCCTCACTTTACAAAAGTGGAATCAGTGAACGTAGATGTGAACGCGCGCCTGCGCGAGTAAACTGCCTGCCGGTCTCTATAGTTAAAAAAAAAGCATTCTATAGACAAATATTATTTTATACAAAATATTTGAACTAAAGTTCTCGCGTCCGTAGGTTAGGTATTAATCAATTTCGTTCGATTTTCATATTATTTATTTTTATTCTACAAGAATTTATTCAAAGTATTTAAATATCGCCAGTTATTCTTACCAGTGTCAGGTAATAATTGATATAATATGTCATCTATATAGCGGCCTATGTTTCCGCAAGTACGAGATTCGAACGTCGACTGTCACAAGCCGCAAGTGGCTGTGCGCCTATCATCGAAATCCCAGCGATCTTCGATGGTTATTAAGCAAAGCAGCGTGCGAAACACAGCCTAGGTAGGGGTGGATAACCGACCAGCCTCTTCCAGCGGTATTATAAACAAAAAAAAAAGTGGTTGGGTCCTCATTTTAGTGAAGTGAACCAGTGAACGTAGAAGTGAACGCCGCCTGCGCGAGTAAACTCTGCCTGCCGGCCGGTCTAATAGTAAAACTCCCTGAGTTATAAACTTCTCGGAGTCACTACTGCCTAAGAGAACTCATTTCAGTGGGGGTTTTGATGGCAGCGCGACGACTTCTTACCCCAAGACCGCTTGTTATAATAACTACCCGCTACTAAGCTGGCAACCACCGGCCATCCTCCAAGCGGGGTTCCGCATGCTGCTTGCTTAACATCGGCGATCGATAGGACCTCGACGCTAAGCGCGCAGCCACTTGCGGCTTGTGCTAGTCGAGTGTTCGAAACTCGTAGTCGAGGAATCGTAGGGCCGCTACAATCGTTGAAATATTTTTCTAATCCCTACGAAATATATCTTGTTATTAATTTAATGTATATATTTTAGAGTTGTTTTGCGTATCGCGTGCGATAGTATTTTTGTGAGCCAATGTATAATTTTAAATTTAATTCACCATAAGAAAAGTTGCCTCCTACTTTTTAGTTTCATCATCGCCAACCAACCAACTAAATGAAAGTTCTTCTCGAACGACATATGCTGACGTTAAGACACGTTGTTGGTAATGATATTTTCATTGCCACATGGTAGTACCGAGCGAACCTACTCGTCGTAACGCTGTCGACTCTCGGTGCTCGGGTTTCAATCGTTTTCGAGAGTTTCTGCGAGGTTGCGTGCTGCCGATCGAACAATACGAACGCAGCTTGCTGAATTAACGAACGGACGAAATTACATCTGCTCCATTTCGCGAATTGATAATTCCACGTTTGAGAAACTAACATTTCGCAGAGACGAGAACGCGAACTTTGCTCGCAATGCTTTCGCGATCGTTTCCGTGTCTATAGATTGTAGAAAAAAATATATAAAACTTTCTCTGTGATTTCCTAATTTCTACAACAACAAAAAAAAGAATTTTTACATTTCTTTTTCCCTTAAAAATGCAGTTCGATATATTTTTTACCTCGCGCGTACAAATCATTTTATCACTGAAAGTGATTTTAGCGGGCCTCTTCAGGTGCAACGTTGATGCAACGAAAATTCAGAACAGTTGCTCCTAAGCCTTTCAGTGAGAGAGACAAATCGTACTGAGGTACAAGTAGTTTTTTCTTCTATCTGGGATATGAATAATGTCGCGTAGTAACTGTATTTGTAATATACACGTTATTACACGCAATTGTAATATTTAATATATCTGATATGTGCAAGAATAAAAAAAATAAATCTGACGAATATTCGAGTCTAGTCAATTTCAAAATGTGGCCAGTTATTTCCCGACATTTTCATCGAAACTCTTCGACCATTCATGTTAACCGAACGCCACGCTACGCCGAATAATAGACGCCTATTGAATTTAGCCGCTCTTCACAGGAATTCACCATTTTTGATCCAATATTTCTGTCGTTCGTCGACCAATTCAAATGTAGTCGGTAGAGTCGATCGTGTACGTGCCTATTATTTATTGTGACATACATCTAAACAATTCTCTCTTCGTTTTCTTCGAACACTCGACACAAGCGTGCAAGACAAATTATCTAATTTCGAATTTCTAATTAAACGGCGAACGTTAATCACTAATTGCAGAACACTAAACTGAAATTATTCTCTCTATGCCAATTATGTCAGAGTGTTTTGACAAATTATCCAGCAGCGAAGCAGTAGTTTGTCGTTGTCAAACATAATTGACTCTGTCGATTGCTGGTTTCCAATTTGGAGGAGGAGGATCGTATTAATTGCAAAACACGATCTAACTGTTCCCTCTGTGAAATATTTCGACAAATTAGTATTCGGCAGCGAGTCTTAGTTGGAATAGGATGATGACGTTTGTTTGATCAAACGTAATTATATCTGTCAGATCAGTAGGACGTTATCCAAAATATTTGTCAAACAGCGAACCGCGTTATGACAGCGAAACTGAAGAAATTTCGCGGTACGCTCGATGATTGAGCATTCTCTTCCGTTCTACCTTATTTCTCTTCGGTAGAACGGAAGAAGCAAAATGGAACTTTCGCCGACAAATTCCTCCAGCATCAGCAGCTGTTTTTCACCGCGTAAAAATTGATTCTATGGAATGTCCTTTTCGGGGTAGTTTCACCGTCTTGGAGATTAAAGAGTCATTTGCTTTCCGTGAAACGTGCTCTTATATTTACATATAATATTATAATATTTAAAAAATTATTCATAACAGTTACAATATTCAAATCGTAATATTTAGAATGTTTAAAATCTTTCAATTGAAACAAATTTAAAACTAATATAATATAATATAATATAATATAGTTTATAAGTTTATAATTATATTGTATTATATTATATTATATAATTATAAACTTTTATATTATAATACTACTAAACTACTACTAATATAAAACATAAAACAAGTTGATCCTTTCAGCAGGGGTATAAATTTCAAGGCTAAATTAGAAAATAGATTTTCCCTTGGTTCGCAAAATCGATTTTCGTATTTCGTTTATTTTTCGAACATCGAGCTTGACGTTCAAAGAAGGAAAGAGAGAAGAAAAGAACGATAGAGGGAAAAAAGAAGAAATGTGAGAGGAAATGTGACACGTCACGATTACGTTGTTGGCGATCGTGTCGTCGAAGAAGGATTCTAATTAAGAACTTTCGGCGTGTAACCTTGCGCCTCGTGAAAGCGAATGGCGTGTCGTTTCCTACGTCAGCTTTTTCTCTAGAGTCTCGAGAATTAATTTATCGGCGAAGGTCGGATCGTGGCGGCAAAAAAGGTGAAGAATTTTACAATCGACGGAAGAGACACACGAAACACGAATTAAAAATTAATTGAAGAGTCCGCCAGCTTGAAACGACGAAAAGCTGTTAGTTTCGCGCTGACGTTATAACGTTACTTGAGATTGTTCATCGTTTTATGTTTATTATTAGATTATTATTTATTGTTTTAACAAACTTTATTTATCGTTACAAAATAAATGACGATCGTGCATCTCGGAATAATTTTCACGCATTTTCAGTTTCTCATCAGCACGAATGTGACGCAATGTCAAGATGCAACAAAATTGAAGAAGTTCCCTAAAGAAAGCGACTTTGAATTAAATTATTTAAATTAAGAAATTTGCCAGTTTGAACAAAAAACTGTTAGCTTTAAGAACTTTGGCAAAGATTATTTATCATTTTACATTTTGTTAGAGATTGTTCATTATTTCAATATTTTAATTTTATTTGTCGTTGCAAACAAACATAGAAGAGTAGGTGGCGATCTCAGAATCATTTTACATTTTGTTAGAGATCGTTCATTATTTCAATATTTTAATTTTATTTATCGTTGCAAATAACTATAGAAGATTAGGTGGCGATCTCAGAATAATATTCTCTTTTCGATTTCTGATCAGCACGAATGTCAAAGAACAAACAGATCGAAAGGAAAAGAAAACGATTTGAATTTGACTTGGAGATGTAAGTAAGATCGGACTTCTTTTTCCACGTTCCTCAAGCCGCGTTAGAACCCTCGTTAGAACCCTCTTCGTCGCGCGGTTCGCGTGAATGCGAGAGAGAAGGAGGGAAGAATTCCTCGAGTAAGTTGGAAAATCGCGCGAACTGCGAATTCAATCAGAGCCGTGGTTATTAGGCGATTCGAGGGATTGAAAGCGCGCGAACGCCGCAAGCCCAAGAGCTTAAAGCCAGCTACGCCCGGCGCAGCGAAGCGATTAAGCCGCGGCGTTTCGGCGACGGTGGGTTCGCGAAAGATCGTGATTTGATGAACTTTCGGGATAAGCAGATTGGAAGGCAGCGATGCCACGAATGAATTTCTCGAAAAACTGCTCTTTTCAGACTCTGCTGCTCGAGTTCTTGCTCCTTTCTTCTCGCCGGCGTTTCTTCACTTTTCATCGATCGAAGCTGGTCGTTGAATGACATTAAAATTGTCAATTTTTATTTCTTCTCGGCTGGACTTTTTCTCTCTTGGCGTTGTGCAATTGGATTCGAATCGGTGTTTCTGGCGCGAGGATAACTCCAAAGTACAAAATATACTGCTGCGTTGAATTAAATCGTTAAACATGTATTCGCAACTTTCGCTTAAATCGAAATCGTCATTAATTTCTAGCAGCGCAGGAATAATTCATCCGTATGTGCGAAATATAATTTAATCGCATTGAAAGTGAAAGTATATGGTAGAACGGATTGTTAAATACTAAAAGTTACTTGTCAGACACGTCTATTCGAAACAAACAAGAAATTCTATTCCGAGTCTTTGTTATATTTATGTCGTACATTTCCCATCGAATAAAATTTAATCCAGACACATCGTCGATTGTCCATCGTCTTCAGCCATACAAATGTGAGCGATTTGTTTGTTTCGTCAAATGAAACAATAATCGGGAGAACTGTTGAACTCGGTGAAATCTCTTAGATAAAGAATCGAAATCGTAGAAGCTCGTAAATCTCGAACTCTGTCTGTGGGCTGTCTTGGCAAAGATATATCGGTTTTCTTGCGTGAGAGCGCCGTGATCCTCTGCGTCTCTGGACGCATTCAAATGGCAGCGCGCGTTGCTTCGGGTGACATTCGAACGAATATTGCCAACCTAATTCGATAATAGTGCAACGGCGACAGCGACAGCGACAGCGACAGCGACAGCTGTTGAAAATAATGAAAAGTTGCAAAAGGGAGATTCACGCCGCGAGTGCGGGCGGTCTGTGAGTGACAAATGGTCGAAATTCTTTTTACCTTCCCGTAAAGGTTTGTCGTAATGCAGAGTAATACCGAATGGTACGTGTGAATATCTGTTGCCGAGATCACCGTGCAGATACATTCATACGCGCGGAGATTTAAAACTTTGATCGCTGTTCGCTCAGTCGTATCCCGAGATCGATGAGGTCGCGATTTATCTGATGATCCGGCTTGGACGTGATCCTGTGAAACGTGATTCTAATCTCGTTCTGCAGCTGCAGCCACTTCCATCGGAGTTTGAGGGAAGACTTTGGCACGTTGATACAGCTACTTATTACTCAAACCACTGGCAAATCTAGAATGTCGGCGGAAATTCCTCAAAGGGAATTATTTTCCCAGGCAGGGTACGTCGTACGTCGTAATTCGTAACCCTATATCATTCGCGAGCCTGCAAAGCAGAGACAGGGCACGGCAAAGCAGAACTCGTAACGAACGAGTTCTTTTGACTGAAAAACTTTGAATATAATTTGACAAAGGAGCACGATCAAAACAACTCTGCCCGCTGTCGAGAGATGTAAAATCTGTCGCCGGTTTTTAATACTCGTAGCGATTTAATAACGGAGAGATCGTCGGTGAAGGAAGGAACCGCGATCTTGCGTCTTTCCGTTCGTCAATTTACTTGGCCGCGGAAAGCAGCTTTTCATTCATTAGCGGTATAATTAGAGTCTGCGACTGCGGAGACGATTATTGTAGCCCGAGATTCGTGACAAATGTAGGTTTCTCCTCGAGGGAAGAAATTTCTTGGGGATGCTGCGCGATTGTGACGAATTCAACGGCGGAAATTCAATTAACGAACGCTCGTTGTCATACTACGCTACGACACGCCAGCGTCGATCTTTAACAGAAATAAAAACAAACGAAATGAATTAAATCGTATCGTGTGGAATGAACTGTGCAGCTCTGAACATGACATCGATGTTATTACATTAACTTGGGAGAAATTCCAATCTTGACTTCCTTCAGCTACGTTTGTCTTCGCGAAGCAAATATTGGCCACTTCTGCTGATTTTTATTACCGTTTTCAGTCTAGAACAACAGAATATCTGCGCCGTTTATCATTGACTCGAACTACTTGATTTTCGACGTCGATATTACATGACAACAAAATCGAGAATTTAGTTTAATAAAGGCAGATGGAATTTTTGTGAAATGTTTCACAATTATACGTGAATATTACAAGGGCCCACCGTGATACCGATCTAGCGTCGATGTTTAAGAAAAAAACTGCACGACCCCAGTACGATTCGTCTCACTGAAAGGCCCAGAAGCAACTGTTCTGGCTAGGAAACGAAGACGACTTTTTTGCCATAAAATTTTATCGATATGCAAACATTTGAATCGATAGAAAACAAATTACAGATACCAGACAACGCCACTCCTACTCGAGGTCTACCCCGCGAATCACGTGACCCAAATCAACCAATCGCTAATTTTCGTTGCATCAGCGTTGCACCTGAAAAGACCCGATTTTAAGAACAAATTAAATCGTGTTGTATAGGATGAGTCAATGTACTTTGTGGACTAACTTGAGAAAAATTCTAAACTCGATTTTTTTCAACTATGTCTGCCTTCGCGAAAAAAAGACTGACCATTTCTACCGATCTCTGTCACTGTTTCCAGTTGAGAACGGTAGAATGTCTGCGCCGTTGTCTCGAGTCGTTTGCCATTGACTCGAACTACTCGATTCTCGATGTTCACGACAAAAATTGAGAATTCATTTTAACGAAGGCAAATGGAATTTCATTTCCAACTATTCAGATGAAAATCTACGTGCGAGGTACTTCAGAATTGCACGTGAAACATTACAGGCGTGCAACAACAATATATTCAGCACCGGGGAAACCGATGTAATTATTCAAGCATGTTCGAAACAAGTTGCGTTACACCGATATCGTTGCGCAGAATACGCGCCTGTTTAAATTGAACCGTGCTCTGATTACCGTGCTTTGCCATTTAATTGCATTTCAGTCGGGCAGCGATTGTCACAACGCGACTCGCTTTTCGGCCGTCGAACGTTTCCGGGCCACGCTTCGGCCGACTTCTCGAGAGAATTTGGAACAATCGAGAGATTAAAATTCACCCCGCGGCGTCCCGTTTTATTACGAGCGAGTTCTCGGCGTTCTCGTTACACACGCGTTTCGTTGTTCGTTCCGTTATCTTCAGGGTTCCAATTAACCCGCGACGGACGGAGAAATACTCGCGCACGCGCGCGCGCGCGCGCGCGATAAGAAAGTTTTAATTCACCAGCCACGGGGCTGCGAGTCAACCGAGAAATCTTTTCGCCCCTCTGCGCCCGACAATTAAATTTTTCTTTAAGAAATAAAATCGTTGGCGCAGTTTGATAGGATAATGTAACTTCGTAACTGGGGGAGTAACGAAGTGGGGGACAGGATTAACCCAGACTCCCGTCTTACGAGCAGAGTTACGAAGTCGGTCGAGCAAGAAAAGAAAAAGGAACAGCGACAATTTTCCTGGGGAAAAAGAATCAGATTGATGACGGCGAGCGATCTCTTGTGAAAAAAAAAAAAAAAAAAAAAAATGGCGTTTGTAAGTAACCCTCCGTTGAAGATATAATTACGAGCGAGGCATGAAATTTACGAGATCCTATTTCTCTCGTCAAACGAAATTTACTTCACTCTCTGAATATTCCAAGAGAAGCACTTTCAGTGTATATTTTATGCACTTTTACATTTAGGTTCTTTCTTACCTTTTTTTTTTTTTTTTTTTTTTTTTTGGGAGCACAACGTACTCGCGGCCGAAGAGGTTGAGGCGATTTGTCAAATAGAAAAGGCAGAGGACCGCGGTTCGATGAAGTAACTTACTGAAAGCGCATTCTAAAAGTCTCCGAGCTTTTTCTACACTTCTCCCTGTACTCGTTCGGAGCAATTTATCGGCTAGCTTCTATTCTTGG
This sequence comes from Melipona beecheii, assembly GCA_032399605.1. Classification (NCBI taxonomy): domain Eukaryota; kingdom Metazoa; phylum Arthropoda; class Insecta; order Hymenoptera; family Apidae; genus Melipona; species Melipona beecheii. The sequence continues at coordinate 1,542,161 of JAUCMO010000042.1, read as the reverse complement.
GCAACAGGGTCCATATCCTCCTCGCTGATAAAAGTTCGACGCTACGTGAGGAACTTTGAAACTTCGCAACACGTCCACCCGCAACTTTTCAATAATTCTATACTTGATATTAATGAAACGGCGGGGCTGAATTAAGCGAAAGTTCCCCGCGAATATTACGGTCCATCAGAAATTTGATTTATCAGGGTCGGGTATCCGGAACGCGGCGAGCACGAAGGATATTAGTTTCGTAGTTCGGCTCGCTTGTTCTCTTCGTTCGCTCAAATTTACATTCCTTCCGCGCAAATTTACGTCCACGAACTTTTTCTGAAACAACGGACTTTTAATTTTTCGCGGTTCTTCGAAGACGCCACATATTGGCTGGTAATTGGAACTTCATTCCAAGTGATTTCGTAATTATTTATGGACCTTCGAACGAAGATCGACGAGTCGCTGGATTTCGTGTTTTCGTGATCGCGTGTCTTTGCGAGCGATAAACTTTCCGATTCGATCGATCCATTCGTTGATAATTCCCTTTCACGAATCGCGTGTCGCTCGTTTCGCTCGCAGCCTCTCGAAGGTATGCAACGCTCGACCCAATTTTATTTTCTCTTTTTTTTTCTTATAAAAAGGAAAACCAAACTGGACGTACACGCAACGCAATCCGATCCTGAGCAATTGAATTTAATGCTCGAGAACGGCTTGTCGATGGAATTACTTTGATCGAGTGAAAAATGTTGCGTCGCAGCTGCGAACAAACATAAACTCCCGCGGAACTTTTAATCCCGTAATCTTCAAAAGCTGAAAATCTTTCCGAGAAATTAGAGGCGAACGATTTGGACACTTTTTGGTGCAAGAGAACCCGTATGAAATTCAACTTTAAGAAAGTAAGAAGCAGAAGTCGTTCCCTGATCTTTGCATCCTTGTATCTTCTTTCCCTGATCTTTGTATCTTCGTATCTTTTTCCTCTCGTTTACGAATCTTCCTTTCTTTTTCATCTACGTGTCATTTCTCTCCCCTTTCTTTCACCTCCTTCGACTGTGACTTTGTTCTCATTTTCTTCTTTCCTTTTCGATTTTTCCGTCTACTGCTAATTATGAGTATCGTCCGTCCCCTCGGTTGATTTTCTCGCGATCAAGCGACCACTCGCCGAAGAAACGTAGAAGAAAATTCTTTGATCTCCTTGGTCGATAGCGCAAGTGTTTGACGAACGTAACGACCAACGGAAGTGATTTGTCGTCTTGTTTTATGGCGGCGGGCTTTGTTATCCGCGGACGGATCGCGCAGAAATGCACGTTTACACTGATAACGTTGTCAGTTCCCGAAATTGACTGTCAGTGTAATTCTTTCGCGAGCAGGTAGCGCGGAGAGAGAGAGAGAAAGAGAAAGAGACGATGGCTTCTGTTTGCGTATCAGCTAAAAAATATATATCAGTTTGCCAGATTGACGTATCTGAAAAATTTAAATGATCAACGCACTGATTAATGAAACGATCGTTTATCGAGATGGTTCTGGATCGCGTATCGATATTGGTCAACGTTACAACTGGCAGAGACTGATTAATAAAAATTAATTGCTTGGCAGAAAATTTTTCTCAATTTTCATTCGTATCTGTTCCCATTATTTTATATTTTCCGACACATCTGCCGTTGTTCAAGGATTTCTGTCAAATTACACTAAATTCAAAATACATTTAATATATAAAATAAAATATAAAATATCTAATAATACAAAAAAAATTCCAATATGTTTTACATTAGCTGATGTTGGAATTAATACAATAGTATTGTACGTTAATTTAACAATACATTATACATCATGTTATTCTAACTATTAATTATACATCAGTCACAAATAATTTTAATCACCGTGTTAAATATTCTCCACTTCTTCGTATTCTACTGTAACAAAGAAATCTGTAACAGAGAGACTCGTATAATTCGAGATAAGAAGTCGGCAGAATTTGGACAAATCGTTCGTCGATCGGATTCTCTTCCAGCTCCGTTGAATGGAATTCCACCGTGTAATTTCTTGGTAATTTAAGAGGATATTTGTTTCGGAACGCGATAGCCCGATAGAATGCTCGCCGTAAATGGTGAGCATTCTTGCATCGGTATATTAGATGCAAATCGGTTTTGCCAACGTTTTCACATGGAAATACAGCGAGGGGGAATCATTCGACCCTACTCCCTCGCAGTTATCGAGTTATCGCAAACGTCTGAATCGAATTCCGTTAAATCATTTGTAACGGATTCTATGCGCGAATGCCCGTACGCCGTTTCCACTAAAGTTGTAATCTCCCAGCAACAAAAAGCGCGGTTCGATCTTACGCACAATGAGAAAGTATCGGAGCACTCTGCGGAAACCATTTCTCTGTGTTTAACCATTGTATCATGCGTACGAGCAATTTCGAAATTTCAACAGTACGGTTCATAGTAGAACACGAATATTTCGGTGAAGTTGATCAATTTAATTGAAGGCTACGAAATTATATTTAATACGTCGGAGAAGTGTTTGATATAGTCATTTATTCGTCATCTTGGCAAGTTTATTGCAACGCAATCTGTGAGGACCGCGTACTTGAATCTTTGCATCTCAGTCCTGCAATTCAGTCTTCGAACTGGTTCTGTCGTCGAATTTCTCGACGAATAAATTTTCGTTCATTTTTAAATGAAATATGAACTTTCCACGACGTTCCAGAATATTTTTACCAGAACCGGGGGGAGAAGAAGGGCAATAATTTCCAGCGATTTTCCGATTGGAATATTAATTACGACTCGTGATTGTTAAATCCAGTTAAGCAGAAACGCCAGGGGTTGTTACGTCCAGAGGATGAAGAACAGCAGCCGTTCGTTTGGACCTCTTGTTAAACAGGAAGAAGAAACGCGGAGGATCGATCGATTTTTTTTTTTCTTTCTTTCTTTCGATCAGTTACTAATTTGCAAGTAATTTGAAGAGGACGACTCGCTTGCTCAATACGGGCGGATATTGAAACGACAAACTGAAGCAAAAAGAAATTTTTGCTATCAACCGGTGTAGATTTCCAACGAAGAAGATATTTCAGATATTCAGAAAGACGAAACGATAAAAAGAATCGAAAGACTGAATTAATCAAATTAATGTCAGACGCATTTCCCTCGCAAAATCGCGGATTTACCGCCACGGGTCTGAAATTTCATTACGCGGTCCTGCGTTCGCGATTTGAATAATTTTGCGTTTGATACACTTTGTGTATATTTATCGTGCGCTCCGGTTTATTAAGCAGTCGCATGGAAGCTCGTCAATTCCGTACGACGCTAACGAAAGTATGAATTTAGTTGCTTAACTAAATTCACTTCCGAAGACGCGCGCCGTCTAAGCTCGTGCCTCCGCGCGAGGTATTATCCGTGCGTGCATGCTGCGCATAATATACAAACACCCGGCCTGTTTACGCCGCCAGCTACCTGTTATTTATGCAAATGCCGCCGTTTCGCATTATGCACGCGTAATGCCCGAATTGCATTATGAAACTGGTAATTGCGGGTGTCGGCTCGTTCTTACGTTTACATTTTCATTACAGAGTCCATTGTTGCGTCCTTGTATTTCGCGAAGTACTCAATTGCGAATCTTTGAAATTGCAGACAAGACTCTGTCTCGTTTCGAAGCTTCTACTTCTTGCAGTTTGAAAATTGCGAAAATTCAAACTCGCGAGGAACTATTAAAAGTTGAAAAACTTTTTTCGTGATTAAATTCCACCACAGCCTTGAAGATTGAAATCTCCTTTTTACAATCATCCCTTAAAACTTGCTGTATGATATTTTTTCGCTGTTTTATTATCAGATGACCCAAAATGGTTGCGCGCCTAGCGTCGAGGTCACAGCAATGTGCGGAACCCCGCTAGGATTGGGCTAGCCTGGCGGGGGTAGTTGCAACAACAAGCGTTCCGGGGTAAGCAGTCGCTGCCATCAGCCCCGCTGATGATGAGCGACTAGGCAGTGACTCCGAGACGAAACGCATACACGCAATTCTCTCTCTCTCTCTTTCTCTCACGACCCTCCAAAGTCTATTCCTTACCTTCCCAACTCGACAAATTTCTTGAATTTTTAAGTTCAATAAAATTGCGAAAAATATCAGCGGTTTAAAAATTTTTACACTACGTTTAAATATGCACACTTTTCGAGAAAAAAGTATCCTCACTTTTCCACCCAGTACGTGTAAATGTAAAATCATCGTTCGAGAAAAAAAAAAAAAAGTGAAAGCTTCGCTCCACGTAGATCTCCTTTCACAAAAATTATATCAGTTTGAATCGTCAACAATTTTCATTCACACCCACGCTCCTCTACACCTAAAAGACAGAATAAAATAACAAAGTTCAAATGAAGCTGAGAGCAGACTAACGATAGAACTCGAACAGAGTAAAATCCGTCTTAGATTTTCCAAGTCTCGTTTGCAACAATGTCGTGGCAATCGTCACCGAAGCGGAAGGCGAACCACCGTCCGCAATTCTACGAGTTTAAATTTTAATCCGACTTTACTCGCCCACCCGTCGGTGGAATAAACCAATTGGAAACCCCATATCCTAGACCGTGCCATTGACAATGTCCATTCGCTCAACTGCAACTCGGCTAATTCGTTAACCAGACGGCGTAGCCCGATTTGTCGAATCATCCGACAATGTAAATTTACTTGGAGACGTTAAACACAGATTTATGGTGGAAATTCAACGGCAACCAGGCGGCCAGCTCGTCAGTCGGGTCTTTGTTGGATTGCAAACGCGCCATAGTCAACCGGATCTGTCGAGAATTTACCGCGACAATCTAGCCATTGTTTCAAACTGTTTCACTCGAACAACCTGTCGTCTAACCCAATTATAGCAACGCTGGCAGCCACTTGATGGAAACACTGTGTTTGTCCTCGCTTGCAAGATCCAACGATCTATTTTTTCAAGGTTCCAAGATTCGAAGAGGAGATTTCGATTTTTTTTTTTTTTTCTTTGCAAAAGTAATTATTTCTAACTGTTGTCAAAGTTTTCTTCTCGTATTGTCGCGAAAACGGATGGGCTGACCGAGTGAGTCGATTCGGGCTTTGCAACAGCGAAAAGACAGAGTTCCGTGGCTTGTAGCGGAGTGGACGAACGATCGATAAGTCGAAATTAATGGTAGCCTCTGGTCCGGGCGTTTGGTTCGACGATTTCATTGATTTCGGACATCCCCAATTTCCGTGTGCCGGCGAACCGAGACTCGCACCGTTTCGCGTGCCTCCTGAGAAAACACGCTTTCCCCGCTCGTTTGTCGGCGATCGAGCCGAACGAATCCTCAACGTAACTGAACGTCGCTTCTTCGACGAGAGAGTTGAAATTTCGCGTCGGGAAACTTTGGAACTTTGGAAAATTATGAGAAACGTCAGACACCTTAAAAATTTCAGTGGAATTATTTTCGCGGTGGAAAAATGTAACTGCACTGACGAAAGTGAAAAGTTAATCGATGATTGAAACTGATATAACTTTAGTAAAGAGTGATCGTGTTGGTCTTATTTTCTTCTACTTGGGCACTCGTGAGTTTATTGTTTCTCTCGATGATGATTTTGCATCGTCTGGCGTCTAGGCAAGCATTCAAGCTCGAGTGAAAATGTTGAAAAATTTCTCTCGCAACTACGTCCACCATAATTTTGAAAATTGAAGTCTCCCTTTTATTAAAATTTGTCGATTTTCTTTCTCAGAATTAATATCAGAGTTGAAAATGACAAAAATTGAAGAAATTCCAGGCCATTTGATTCTAACGTTCAAAGTGTAATAAAAATAGCGGGCAAAATTCGTACAGAAAGTTTGAAGGAATCATTGTAAAAAGGAGATTTCAATCTTTAGGAACATGGTAGATTTAGTCATAGAAAACATTTTTTAATATTTTGAATTTTCACAATTTTCGAGAAGAAGAGCTTTAAAATGAGATTAAGCTGATCGTTGTATAGTCTTTTTTTTTACAAAGTTATATCAGTTCGAATCATCGAAACAGCTGTGCTTTTCGCTGCGTGTTTTCCATTTTTCAATAAAATTTTTAGCCTCTGTATCGAAAGCACCTGTAACTAAATCCTCTGCTAAATCTATCGAAACTTTGTCGCGTGGTATTCATAGAGCAGCAGTCGCTTGCGAAAACCCCGTTTAAATCAACACGTATTAATACTGACATTTAGCGAAAAAGCACGATGCAATAATTGTAACACGTTAACGAGCTTATGTACGCGAACGCAATATGCGCGAAATTGAATTCCAGTTATCTGATTGTTCGTAAAGTTCAGAGTTCTATTCAAAAATTCAGTGCAATTAGGCGAGGCAATCATCGCCGTTGCGACGAGGCCATTTAGCCCAAGGCCTCGGCTAAATTGCGTATCAAAGGATAATAGGAAAATTTCGTCCATGCGACAGCTTATTAACTAATTCACATTTAATAAAACTGTCCTCGTGCTTGCTCAAATGAAGAAGAAGAAAAAAAGAAAAAGAGAACAAATTGTCATCGGGAATAAATCTGCCAATTCTAAATACATATTTCCTCTTTTTTCTTTTTTTCTTTTTTTCTTTTGCGCACGCGCGTACAATCGAAGCGAAACGAAGAGTGCATTAACGAAACAAGCGCGACTAATCGACTGTGTGTTTAAAAAGCATTCACCGGCGTCCAAGAATGAATCTTCCGCGTAATGAGGTAAAGCGTTTCGAGCACGGACGTCTCTAACGAGCAAGCAACCGGACCGTCGAATCTTCCTTTACACTTTCATTTTCGCGATCGCGACGAACGAGAGAAAGAGTCGAGCATACCTCGCAGGCGCGCGAACTTGAAATCCGCGAAGCGCGAGCGACCTCCAATTATTTTCCTTCCCGCTAATTAACTCTCGCAAGAACTCTGGAAACGGGGGCAAGCTTGAACGAAGAAGAGGACTGTCACGGCGAAAGAAGTTGCAGAAATTCAAAGGTCAACTGGCAATCTCTCGGCGAGACGAGACAGAACTCGCAATATAGTCCGCGTTCCCGTTGTTCAGAAATTGAATTCTGGATCGGGAAACACGCGTTCTGGATGGAGCAAGGATCGACACACTCACCTTTTAGTTCGAACACTGTCTCCCTCGGACGATTTTCTTCCAACACGTTGGGAGCTGTTCTTCCATCGTGGCGTCACTCGCCAGTCGGAACGTCTCTTTTCCAGTCTCTGCAACGTCAACACGTTCTCCACTCGTTGAAGGGTCCTACGCGCGGAAATTTCGCGATAAAGTGCATTGTTCGCTCGATCACTCGCGGTAATGTAGCTGTCGCTCTCGTTCGTTTCGATCGAACGAGTAATCCTCCCTCCAAGATATAGATCTCTCACGAGATACTTTTCATCCCGCGTTTTCTCGTTTCTTTTACTTTCTCTCTGATTACAACACTTTGTTGCAGGAACGGCTCGAGTTGTCGAACAGTTTGGCAAGACGGATGGATGATTGGAAACACGGGGGATGATCGATGTTGCCGGTCAACGGTGGCCAAGTTTCGACGCCAAAAAACGCTTGGAAAGTTTTCATCCCGGCAGCAGGGATCGCCGAACTTTCCTCCGGGGGATAATACCACGGAGATTAACGTTTGAGTCACGTTTGTTCTAGATTTGTCGCGTTTCGTCACAAATTTTCATATTTCAGACGCAGAAATATCGCAGTTATTGATTCTCCGTTTGCTTCGTTCCGGTCTCGGCAGAAGGAAAAATTCGAGCGATTCGACGGACGAAGGAGGAAGTTTTATTTAAATTTGACGTACGTAGGAACGATCGCGAGACTAAAACACGAGCCTCGGGGAGGGATCGAGCTAGGGTCCAGCCGAATGTAGCAACGCGCGTACACTGAAGAAACTCGCGAAGCGAGGGCGCCGGCTTCAACCGCATCAACCCCTCTTCCCAGCATCCCACGCGTCGCGCATTCTCTTATCAAAGAGTCGCGTTCGAGATTTCCGTTTAGATCCGTCGCTGACGAACTGGCCGAGAAATTTTCCAAAGGCCTAATATTTCTAGTTTGATAGTCTGAATTTATAAAAACTATTGGCAAATTCGTTGAGATCAAATTTTAAGCAACTCTCTGTCTTTCTGTCTTTCTGTCTTTCTGTCTTTTTTCAATTACACGGTTTTTATTTCTTGCAGTCGTAGTTTGTTCCGAGTAATTTCTTCCATTTATATAAATATTCGTGCAACAGTCTCTTTCTCTAGTCTATGTGCATTATTTATCTTGCAATTCGTAAAAATATCTCATTTCTTATAAATCATTTATCCTACATTTTAGTATATTTATCAATCTATATTTGTTATCCGAATTTCTACAATTCAATCCGTCTATTTGTTCTCCATATTTAACAGTCTGCATCTCATTATTCGCATTATACACATTCCACATTCCACACGTTTATTGTCTCTAAATTATATCTTCTTTTCCAATTCCTACAATTCGTAAATCAGCCCCACATCTTACATTTTTATTAACCCATAACCACAATTTTACATTTCGCGGTTTCCATTCCTTTGCTATACCTTACCTTCCATATATCACATCTTACATCCCATATTCCATTCCACATCCTAAGTCTTACGTGTCACATCCCATAATCTATGTCATACACACCACATTAAACATTCTGCATATCACATCTTCATTTCTAACATCTCTCGTATCATTTGTAGCATCTCTGCAACTCACATTTGTATATTGAACATGATTCAATACCAATATCTGAAATTTATCTCACATTTCCTATTTCCTTATCCAGTTTGAAGATAGATGCAAGGAAAGCACACAAAATGTTCATAAAACATAACATTTGCGGCTCAGTCAAATTTATTTTCCACAAAATAAATTTCATAGTCCACAAATTTCCCAGAAAATCAGCGAAATTAATTTATGGGCACCTCTGAAAATATTTGTATTTCAGACTTAATTTGTGCACACTTCCAGAAATGTTTATCCAGCAAAATGAAATGAAGACAGTGGAAAATGCAAGACGTGGTATAGAATTTATATTACGAATGTGATGTAGAATTGAGATTTGTATCATGGAAGTTAAGACGAAAGAAATGATTTCCCGATACTGAGTATGGAATTTGAGAGACATATGTGATACGTGAGATAAATATGTTATGTGCTGTGGAAATAACAGATAGAAGATATCGAACGATATGAAATGTAGGATTAGGGAACTTAAAATATATCCTTATCGGGCGTTGAAGCAATATGGAAGCTAGGGTAAGATATGGATTAGTGATATGAAATGAACGTTAGTGATATTGGATGTAGGACATATGAGACACAACATAGGAAATATAAAGTATCTAACGTAAAATGAAAGTGTTGAGGTGAAGAATATAAAATAAGAGTAAGCCACTGTACATTAAACGTTGGGGTATGAAAAAGTGTTACAGAGATCGTCCACTGTGGATATTTTTTAATATTAAATGTAGAAAATGAAGCGTTGAATGTAGGACGGATCATGTAGAACACGCAATGTGAGATAAAATAGCAGATGTGAGATGTGAAATACAAATGATCTAGATGGTATGCATTTACTCCATAGTGTATTTTTATTGGCAATAAAAATATCGTCGAATGAGTCAACAATAATATTAGTCCAACACGTGCTGTCACGCGATAGAAAAAGTTTCATTTAAGCAACATGAAAGAGGGACACTGCCTTCACTTGAGCGCAGAAATTTAATTTTCATGAACGAGGCCCCTATTACTAAATAAAACAATGTGTAGAAAGATGAGAGGACCAAACTGTGAATTTGTGTTTACATTATCTTCTATCGAGTACTATTTCATCGAATAAGAATAAGTAACTTTTCGTGCGAGGGAAATGTGTGAGTTAATAACAACTGTTGGAATAATGATGTAATTGAGCGTGGAATCAATGTAAATTACTGCTCTGTGTTATAATAATACTGTTGTAAGAGTAACTGCAGTTGCAATTGTTTACAAACGTGTCCATTAACGTACAGAAATTTTTATCGAAACGGAGGTTGCGTTTCAACCGCATGGGAATATTCGCGGGAATATTCAGTTTTATTAAGCACCAAAGTTTTAATAAATCTCGTTCCAGATTGAAGAAAAATGTGGGACACAAATGGAACTGGGGATTCACTTTGTGAAATTTAAAAATATGGCCTTTTTTTCACGCTTTTCCGTTGAAAAATTTCCCGTCCCATCATTTTTACAATTAAAATTATGGAACAATGGTCAACAACGAGTGATTTCAGTTAGGTATCTCCCGCGTCGATGTGACAAACACACTTGCCTAACGTAATTTTTAAACTCCGCTTTGTCGAATTGATCGAAGCGCGGAAAAATTCGCAAGTTGCAGATTAATTTCGAGTTGCTATATTCATCCGTACTTTGTTTTGCACTTGTCGTCCCCCCAGCGCCACCATCTTTCGCAGCGCGTTAAATTTTCACTCCGATATTATTCCGCGCGGTGCTCCGAGCACTATTTTTCTTGCGATTAATTCGTTATTTGCAGCTTGCAAATGTGAACATCGGGCAAGCATACAAATGGAGTTTTTAGCGTCTCTCGAATAACAAACAATCTGCGTGAGTTTACAGAGTTTCCCGCGGACGTGAGCCTCGTCACATTGCATCTCTCCGCGCGGGGGAGTGATGTAATAAACCTTCGCGAAAGTACTTTGCAAATGAATCCAGAAAATTGCCACATTCATTTACCGTATCTATTTTTCGCCGGTCTTAGATAAAACTCGAGTGAAAATTGAATTGTAGAAATGGATGTCGCATTAGCAGAGCACATACATTTCGCGAGATACAGGCCATGTTGGATTTGATAGATGGTCTTTCATAAGCGAGTACGAATAACGCGTTGCTTGATCAAACAAGTAGAATAGGTCACCGCATAGTCAAACAAATAGAGTGCAAAAGAGCTTTAACGTAACGAGTGAAATAGGTCGGCGCGTGGTCATGCAACTCGTGAAAAGCGAGTATCAAAGCGACTCACCGACCATTATTATGAATATGAAACTGGATATGAGTAACTTTAAAAGGAAGTCTGAAATAAAAACTTCAATTTTCCTGCGTGCAAAGTCAAATATTACAATATTAAGAATCGTAGACTTTTGACAATTTACGATGGCAAACAACTGTTTTTCGAGCAAAGGATACCTCGAGCCGTAGAGTTATTTATGAAAAGAAGCGACTGATTCGCGAGTTGTGCAACGCGATCATAACTTACAACGGCTGTCAGACAACATTTTGAAATTCTTCGTGCGTTTTCACCGTGAATCGTCAGAATTCGACGCAGGATTTGTCGTTTATTACGACATTTGTAACACTGCCGAGACTCGTCGCGCAGACGGGAGGGAAAAAAGGGTGGGAGGAGGTAGCCGCGTGACAGAAATTTTGAAAAATGTTCCGCCGGATACGTGGAACGAAATTACAAAGACCACGTTGCGGTATTCCTTCCTTCTTTCTTTTTTTTTTTTCTGTTCTCCATTTTTCTCTCTTTTTTTAACGTGGGAAGTCGAAAATACCCAAAGTATTGTACATTTCATTTCGCTGAAGTCGCGGAGGAGATTGAAGTCAAAACTTTTCAAACGAAGGGGGGATGAATGTTGAAAAAACACCGAGGCACAAGCGTTGAAAATTTATTTTCAGACTTGCTCTCCTCTCGGCAACGAGCGCTGAATTTTTGACAGCTCGTTTCTTTCTCCCGTTTTCGGAATCGACGGATGTCAAATTTCGTTGCGCTCCGCTGTCTAGAAAATGTTGACTTCAACATTTTTCGTTTACGTGATTGCACGTGACGCAGTCTTGAAAGACTCGGTCGCAATATTATTTGCCAAAGCGTATATTTAATTCCGTATCTGCAGTGGAATTTTTTTCACGACGAATCAATTAACGATACAATGCGAATGTAACGTGATTGTTAACGAAATCTATTTCAATTATTAATCTTTCTTTCTTCTCGCTGAGAAATAAAGTACCAGTTGTGCTTTTCGTCCATTCTAGTTGACGATTAAACGTAATCTTTAATGATCACGGACAATATCGCGCAAGGGCTTCCAATTTCCAAGCAGAAAGAGGAAAATTTATAACTAACAGGGAGCGATACTGCCTCTTCTCATCGCCTAAGTATCCCCTTAATTGTCTTCTTCGGAAACAATCGGCTAGCTAAGATCATTTGAAAGAAATTCCAATTCCACGGAGACCCGCGAGGTAATAGCAGTCTGTCTACCCTGCGATATTTTCTTCTCTAATGATCTGACCATTCTCTCTCCATTCGTCAGCGATGATTCCTCGCGATGAACCTCCCAATTGCTTCGCGAGATTTCCGCTGCGTTTGCTGAAAATTTCAATAAAATTTGCAGCGATGGAAGAGTTTTGTACTCACCGGACACGTTGCCTTTTTGCTTCATTTCATTTCGTTTCGTTTCATTTCGTTTCATTCTGTCTTACTTTGGATACTCGTCCGTCTCGGAAGAATTTCAACGTGGAATTCTCATCTCTCCGTCAGTGTCAAAACAAATAAACGAAACGTTTCAGACGAAATTTACGCCCGACTTGAAAATTGCAATTTACAAAGTCCAATTCGCACTTTGCGCGGCTTAAACCTGAAACTGCTAAGCCGAGAGCGCGGCTTAAGACGCGTTTGATCTTTGGAAATGAAAATTTCATGGAAAAATAATACCGCTCTGGATCTATCCCTCGGATGATAATCCTTTTCCAAGTTCGCGAGTTGTTCGCTATTCCGGAAGAATCGAAATCGCGAGAAGTTTGTTTGAAAGGACTTTTCTTGCAGTGTTTACAGTGTTTAGTTAATGTACAGTGCTTAAAAGGAGAGAAACTTAATTAAAAACTGATTATATTTATATTGGGGGTATAGTAATATCGTTTCTTTCAATATATATATAGTGTAATTATATAGTAATTATAATAATATAGTAATATAATGATAATAGTAATATAGCAATATAATTCTTTCAAATTTAACAAACATTGCCAACCAGCGACAACAATTTAAAAAAAATAATTCGAATAAAATAATAATTTCGTGCAGAATCAGAAAATATTTGGTCTGTTATTTAGTTATTATCTGTTTCGGTATAAAAGTAAAATTAACATTCGGTTCAATTGAAATCGCACTTGGTCCTTTAAACGATCGGTTCCTTCGTCCTTCGTTCCGATTCATTTATTTTACTTTCCGCCGCATTTATTGGCCCTTCCTCTCGCAGCGCCGCTTGAATCAACAGAGATTGCTGTTTGGAAACTTCTTCGTCCCTTTTCTTCAGTCGTCGGCCCGACTGTAAATTTAATTGCGCTTATGAAACGGAAACAGAGCGAGCTTCCTCTCAAGAATTAAACGTACTTATTACACTCTACGATGTCCTTATCGCGTTACTGTTTTCGCTAGTTAATAATTATCACGAGGGAGAAGCGTGATAATTATTAAAGAGAAGGGAGAAAAATTCCCTCTGCGAGGGAAATTTTATTTTATTCCCCTTCGTTTCCCTTTTGTTTCGCTGACTTGAATTTTACACAGTTTTAACGAACGAACGAACTCGTAAAAATTACCATGTGGGTTAATGATTTTGGAAAGGTGAAATTGAAAGGTGAAATGTCATCGAATATTCCGAATCCGTGATACCTATGACGTTTAGAAACTCTAGAACTCTGTCATCTGAAAGCTTTCAACAAGTGAGGCAAAGTGAACGACCATTCACGTCGAATTCGATTGATTAAACAGTGCTTTCTGAGACTTTGCTGCGAACGATACGAAAATTAATAAAATTATGAATCAATCACTGAGAACAGACTATGAAAATGATATATTCGCGTTGTACGAAGAATATTTGCAACGTCATCGTTTTTCTCTACTTTTCGATTCTCCAAAAAAGGTTGTACCAAATGGAATTTCGAAAGATTTGAAATTTCGCTTTGTTTGTAAACATTGATCTGTTTGTTTTGATTCTCAGTGTTTATTTACATTTTTTTTGGTGTTGACATACCAAAAAATTATTTTGAAAAATTTTCGGAAATTTGGAAGCGGAATTTCAAAAACATTGAAAGATCGCTTTGCCTGCAAACACTGAATTGAACGATCGAAATACTTTTGATCCATTAATCGATACTTCCACTTTAATTTTGCAGAAATCGAAAGACGGAAACCGTGTTCTCGCGTTAATTTCCAATTCCATTCTGTGTGAAACTACAATCTCGCGAGTTTCTCGTGGTTCAATGCACGACTGAACGTGCCCAAATTTCATCTCTCGACGTAAATGAAATTTCTCTCCCAACTTCGTGCTTCAAATTGAACTTGAATCGAAGCGCACGAGTGTCATTGCACGTTAAACCGCGTAGATCGGAACCATTTACGTATGTTTCCCTCGCGTGTCCGCGAGCGAAAAATCGACGCGAAGGCGGTTTTCCTTTCAGCGACGAGTTTTTCGAAATTTCCTCGCGGAGTCAATTCGCAGCCGGACGCTGGCAGGCTACAGTGAAAGAGGGAAGAGGAAAAAAACACGCGAGAATGCGACTTGGGGCACCGAGGGATTAATAAATACCGTCGGCGGCAATTACCGCGGCTGGCGCCGGTTTCGTTTAATTTAATTTTAATTCCCCCGTTTTGGTAACAGCCCGCGCCCGGAAGTAAATGGAGTCGCGCTTGCCAGTGTCTCTCGTCGCGCGGCGTGTACGCCTATATATATATATATATACGTGTATGTGTATGTGTAAAGTCGTGAAATTTTCACGTCTGCGGAGCTCGCGGACAGCCGTGAAAAGGGGAACGAAGTTGGGCTATAAATAAAATTGAAACGAGCACGATGGGACCACCCCCCCCCCCCTGTTTCACGCACAGCGGTGGAAATCGACCGCTCTGAAAACCGTCGTTCGCATCCTCGTTCGTTTGCATTCTTCGTACGACCGATCATTCGCGCGGTTATTATTCGTGCAAACGCCGTTACCGCGTTCATCTCCTAATGAATCGTTCAATTGAATCGTTCTTCAATTACATTTACTTCGCCGATTTCCTCCTTCGCGGGCAGTGGAATTAATTTCAATAGAACGCAGAGGCATTTCGTCCGATTAGACCCGTTGCAATTTGCAACAGGTCTCGAATTTGATCTAAATAGATCCTCGACTGTGAGGAGGATGATCTTGACTACGCTGACAACACTAGAGCTACCAACGTGGTCTTCGGAATGGCCGATTTTTAATTTTATTAATTAGAAATTTAAGTAAACGTTTAAACGATTCTAAATGAGAACTTGCGTACGACCGTGTCTCTTGAATGGAAATTTAAATAAAATTGTGATATCGAACGTAACGTAATAATTTTGGCTATCAAAATTGCAATGAAGCGTAATTTTGTACTTCTTCCGACGAGACTGCGAGAAATCTCTACGAGTTTAATTTAATTTAATTTAATTTTCGTCGAAAATTGGATGGAAAATGTAGGTTAGTTTCGCGAGGGACAAACGTCGTTCGAAAAAGGCAACGTAACCTTGTTACACGGGTAAAAATCCTTTTGGGGACGTGGCGTTCCTACTAACGACAGGGAGAACCCTTAAATATTTACATTTTCACCCCCGAAAGCATATGACGCGTGGATAATGCCGTTCTCCCCTCGTTCGAACCCGACAAATAAACGTTTGGCGAAATTTCGCCGGGATGGATTCAGGTGAGGTCTTTCAATTTTCACGAATATCCTCGCGTCGAAACGAATGAAGTGAAACTGAAGGGAAGGAATTTTTATTATTGGAACACGCTTGGAAACATAAAAGGGGCAATCTGCGTATGATTTTTCCATTCGCCCGTTCGAACTGACAGATCGTTCTTTCACGTTTTCACAACACGTACACGCTCGTGTAGTTTCTCCAGACTCCGATTCAAGTTCTCGAACGATCGCCGATCCATTTTCAAGCTGGATTTATGCTGGCTCCGAGGCGGGCAAAGAAAAATCCACAAAATCCACGTTTTAAGTGTCTATCGTTGCGAAGTTGAAGCGTCAGGGCCGGGCTCCTCCGCTTTGCAATGCAAATTCCCGGGCCAAACTGCTTAGAAACTTTGACCGGCAGCTGCTGCTAGCCGTTTGTAACAAGTTCCTAACGAGTGCACAATTTCGCGAATCTAACTGCAATTACTGAAATTAGAAAACGTTTCGCCAGTCATCGCGTCCTGGCTAATTGCGTTTCGTCGCTTTCGCGTTTTATCAGTCGTCGCGGGAAATAATTGTAGACCGTCCTGGCCTCTTTCCTCCTTCCTTTTACAATCTACTTTCATTCGATAAAGTAAAGTAAAGTAAAGTCCGCGGATGTCCGAGAAAATTCAACGGCAGCAAGTCGGGTCCTCGCCCTTTTTATGACTCCCCCGATTGTAAATTTTTTTTTTACCGTCAAAGTACAATTACAAATCTTTCATTATGTCGTTAGCCGGAACTGGTAAGAAACTGGGGTGCTCCCAGGTATTTACGGAGGGCGCACGAGAGAGGGATGATTTATTCGAACGAGCTTCCAAACGAAATTGCGCTAATTTCAGCGAACTCCCGCTTTCCTCCGGGAGCTGTGCTGCTCGTATATTTTCCCAAAATATCCGCCAATTAAAGGGCAAGGGTCCGAGAAACACTGCCTTTAGGGAACTGTAATAAATTTTAAAACCCAGGATGCTGCTGGGAAGGAGAGAAGAAGTGAGTGAAAGGAAGAAGTGTGTGAGAAGAAAGGCGATTGCGTTTCGTCTCGGAGTCACTGCCTAGACACATCAGTGGGGCTGATGGCAGCGACCCCTTACCACCCCAAACGCTTGTTGTTATAACTACAACCCGCTAGGCTGGCCCGACACCCTCCTAGCGGAAAAATATAGATATGCACGAATCATGCTCTGTGACGTTGAACGAACATTTTCGGTACATGGACTAATTTCTTCAGAAATTTTTTACTGCTGAAAATATGGAAAAAATTATAATTACACATTGTAGTGATTTACAAATTAGAATAAATGAAAATAAGAGTAACAATAATAAAATAATAAATATGATAGTAATAAAATACATATTCAAAAAAATATTGCATTTTTGCATAGACAAATATTATTTTATACAAAATATTTGAACTAAAGTTCTCGCGTTCCGTAGGTTAGGTATTAATCAATTTCGTTCGATTTTCATATTATTTATTTTTATTCTTCAAGGATTTATTAAAAGTATTTAAATATCGCCAGTTATTCTTACTAGTGTCAGTTAATAATTGATATAATATGTAATCTATATAGCGGCCTATGATTCCGCAAGTGCGAGATTCGAACGTCGACTGCCACAAGCCGCAAGTGGCTGTGCGCCTATCGTCGAAGTCCCAGCGATCTTCGGTGGTTAAGCAAAAGCAGCGTGCGGAACAACCGCATTGGGGAAGAATGCGGTGACCGGGACCAGCGGTATTATAAACAAAAAAAAAAAATGGTTGGGGTGTTCTCACTTTAATATAAAGTAAGGCAGCCTAAGTAGAACAGGGCGCACGCCTGCGCGAGTAAACTGCCTGCTGGTCTATAGTAAAAAGCATTCTATATATATATAGACAAAAAAAATACTATTTTATATAAAATATTTGAACTAAAGTTCTCGCGTCCGTAGGTTAGGTATTAATCAATTTCGTTCGATTTTCATATTATTTATTTTTATTCGACAAGAATTTATTAAAAGTATTTAAATATCGCCAGTTATTCTTACTAGTGTCAGTTAATAATTGATATAATATGTAATCTATGTTTCCGCAAGTGGCTGTGCGTCTGTCGTCGAAATCCCAGCGATCTTCAATGGTTTTAAGCAAAACAGCGTGCGGAACACAGCCTAGGTAGGGGTGGGTGACCGATCAGCCTCTTCCAGCGGTATTATAAACAAAAAAAAGTGGTTGGGTCATTTTAGTTAAGTCAGTCTAGTTAGAACATGATGCACGCCTGCGCGAGTAAACTGCCTGCCGGTCTATAGTAAAACTCCCTGAGTTATACTTCTCGGAGTTACTGCCTAGACTCATCTCAGTGGGGTTGATGGCAGCGCGACGACTCCTTACCCCAGACCGCTTTTGTTGTTATGTAACTACCCGCTAAGGCTGGCACGGCACCCTCCAAGCGGGGTCCGCATGCTGCTTGCTTAACATCAGCGATCGATAGGACCTCGACGCTAAGCGCGCAGCCACTTGCGGCTTTCGAGTGTTCGAAACTCGTAGTCGAGGAATCGTAGGGCCGCTACACTGCCTTTCAAGATACATATTGTTTTTTAATACGAAAAAAAAAATGGTAACTGGTGGAATAACGGAGGAATGAGAAATGAAACAAAGACAAAAACTACACGACTCGAAGACGACTTTTTTGCCATAAAATTTTATCGATGTGCAAACATTTGAATCGACACGAATTACTCAGTAAATCTACCAGACAACGCCACTCCTACTCGAAGTGTACCGCACGCTTCCTCGCGAATCACGTGACTCAAATCAACCAATCACTAATTTTCGTTGCATCAGCGTTGCACCTGGAGAGGCCCGATTTTCTCGGTTACCCCCGCTAAAATCACTTTCAGTGATAAAAAAAAGTTGTCTTTTAGAAAAATTTCGTATTTCTGAGATAAACCCCGACCCTCAGGGCACTTTCCCTATCGGGTAGCAAATATTCGTCCCCGTTTTAAATATTTCCCGATATTTGCCGAACTTTTTGCCGACTTTGCCGAGTATCGTTTTCCACGGAGCGGCTTTGATAAAGGAAGAAAAGACGGAAGAGTGAAAGTCCCCCTACTGGTTACTAAATGTTAACGTCGTCGCTTTTATTAACGGCCACCGTTAACTTTTCAACGAACCAAGAACTTTTCGCCAATTTCCACGTTTTCGAACACGCGCGAACAAATCGTGAGCTTGTTCGTGTTATTCCCCGATCACACAAGGGAAAAATGCGAATAAATCAGACCACTGATTGTTGATTCAGTTCGTGGAAGTTTAAGTCACAAGTGCTTGGAATAAACTGGCAAACGAAGTAATCTCGAAGTTTCACGAGAACGAAATATTGATTTAACAGGCGAAAATTCGACGAAATTACGATTACGACTAACTTCGAGGACCCAACTCCCCAAGTTCTGCGTCGATCCGCCGCATCTTTCGTCGGCGCTATGTTTAATTAAATTTTTCACAGAGTTCTTTGAAACAGGGCCGACTGAACTGACGAGCTCGTTCCCTGTGAAACGTCGGGGAAACATTCGGGGAAATTAATAACTCGCGAGGTTAATGAAGCCGTCTATGAAAAAACGTGTGTCGTTTCCAATCAAAACTTTTTCGTCCGCGAGGGAAACTGAACGACTCGTCCTCGGTAATCCGGTTTCAAACAAACTTCGAGCCCGCTTTTTGCCCCGTCGTTATTGCGATTTTTTCTAATTCGCGTGCTACTCGATTCGGACTTTAATGCGATTTATGTCAAGGGATACGTGGACTATTGGTCAAAGAAATAACTTTCAGAACTTTGCAATCTCGACAAACACGAGTGAAATTGTTTATAGACATTGTTCCCAAGATTCATCAACGATTCACTGCAAGTGAAATTTCTTGAAAATAGAAGTTGCGTTTCTAGATGTTTACAAATTTTTATTAAGTCTTTTCTCTTGTTTCGAAATTTTTCCTCAAAATAAAAGTGGGATAAAGTAATCTTCCCTCGCTGACGCTGCAACTACCGTTCAAAATGGTCAAAATTTGTAACCATATTTACAAATTTTCCTAGATATTTCGTAGAGACAAGCGAAACAAGTGAACGTAAGTGCTTTTTTGATAAAATACCTTCCGTATTCTATCCATCTATCGCGTTGCGAAGTCCTTTTATTTCTATCTTACTTTAATATCACCGATGGAAGAGTCACGCTTTGATCGTCAGTAGTAGTTCCAGCGTTAATACCGTCCTCTTGGTCCACGCGAAATTTCTATCCTATGGCGCTACGATTATCACGTGCTACGAGCGTTGCAGTGCAATTACTGCTAAACGAATTGGTCGAACTTACTCTCAGCGCCGAGAATAAGTAAAACTTCTTCCTCAAGATCGTCCCCGCTTTGTCCCCGCGTCTTCGACGCTTACGGAAGAATTCTAATTAATTGCGATCGTTAGCCGGCAATTATTCGACACTCGGCGACACGTGCAAATGCACTCGACGGATTTTTCAGGCGCGACGGAACCGTTGAAGAAGAAGAAGAAGAAGAGATGCGAGATTCCCTCGTTCGAAAGGAAAATCCAGACAAATTGCCTCCTGTTTCTCGCCTTGCACAACAAGATATTTATTTAATATCGTCGCAAAAAAAAAAAAAAAGAAAAATGGACTGAAAAGAAATTTGAAAATGCAAAGACATCGCGATGTAACTGAAATTGGGACGTTGTTTTAAATGCATGAAAACTACGCGTCCTTGCCAAACTCGTTGCCAAATTATCCACCAATCAGTGGTGATTTAAACGATCGCTGTGTCTGTGAAATTACATCGCACGATTCACCATCTACGTTACGTATTTTTCACTCTCACGACCTTCGTTCGTATTTAAAAACACGAGTAATTGCTCATTTTTAATCTTCGCTAAGTCACTGCGCGTGAATTTGCAAGCAATCGTGCGGGGAAATACCTCCGGCACAAAGGGGGCCAACTTCCTCGCAAGAAGTTAATTAAAATTTGTCACGCTCGACGTAGGGATTCTCTGTTTGGAGTTTGACACGTTCCACTTCCTTCGGTTTGCCCGCAGTTTCGAAGCGTCGTCTTCATCGTAGTCGAGGGACGCTCGGGTTTTTCTACTCGTAACAAATGAACAGAAAGCTGAATAGAAATTTGTCATCGTTCCTTTCGAGTTTCGTCAACTTTGTACGTCGCGTAAACTTTGTAAAATTTAATTCAAACGTACGCGATCGAATCTTTCAACCGTGTCGTTAAAAACGTTCTTGGTCCGTCTTTCAGTCAAACGAAACATCTTTTAAAATCCTTGCAGATTGCGCGGCAAGGACTCGTTCCCATTCGAAGCGAACAAAGAGTTTTGTCTCGTACAAATGGAAAATATTTCCGTAAACGAAAACCCGGAAATCAGGCCGGCCCAGCCAGAGGAAAAATCCTCTCCTCGCGACGATCTTTTACACCGTCGAGAATTTTCTATCTAATACTATCGCAGCGTTGCGAAGATTGATCGATCGGTAGGTGCGTGGGAAAGTTTTGCAAAATGATAAACAGCTCGACGATTGTTTCAGGGAACACTGATGAAGTGGGAGACGCGTGAATACAGAAGATTCTTCAAACATTCACTTTGAAGCGTTATTTCTTTCGTAAAATAAGTTGAAATCTTCGGTAAATGATGTCGATGTTTCACTCAGAAGTTAGTTATTTAGCGATTTAACATTCTAACGCGCAACTTATGACGAACTGAAAGTTTTGAGATTTTTCAGTAAAATTTTCTCAACGTTTCACTTATTGTCAGAAGTTTCATCGATTTAACGTCCTGACACTTAATTTACGATGAGTTGGTAATTAGAAGTAGCAAATTCCATTATGCTATTCATTAAATTCCGCTATAATAAAATTAGCAGACTATGAATTTCACTTGTTAAATCTGTCAAACCTTCAGTCGTCCAAAGGAACTTGTCTGGAATTACAAAATTCTGCGAAATTTGTTGTCAGAATCTGAGGTCGCAGATGAAATTGAAGGAGAAAAACCGAGAAGTAACAATTACATTCGGACGTCCGCGAGTCGCGGGTCAGCTAAATTTTCGTGCGGTTCAGCACGATCTTGACCCGGTTTTCAACTTTCGTTCTGTCCTCCATGCAAGCCAAGGAGCCGGCGTTCTCTCCTCTCCGATTTTCGCGGAATTGACGCCCGGAATCCGGGGATGCAACAGTCCAACGTGGAACGACACGGCGAAAATGTCGCGACTTGATTTTTTGCCAAGAGTTTCCTACGGAATTTTTCTCCGTCGGCCAATTTTTCAGCCATCGCGCGCGCGTACTTCTTGCGGCCGTCTCGCGCAAAAACCTTACGGCAAAAGATTACGAGCGAGCACGGAGAGGAAGATGGATCGGCGCCCATTTAAAATTAAACGGAACGCTCGAACCGAAACCGAGAAAATTCAAGCTAGACTTTTCCGCTTTCTTTCACGCGCTGAACTTTCGGTACGGACGAGCGGTTCTTGCGGCTCGAGTCTCGAGTTTTTCCAAACGCCGTCCAAAACGGCTCGTTCGAAGTGGAAGCGCTTCGTCGAAGTTTGGATCGTTCATCGAAACACTGATAATTTGATCTCGCGAGTTTGCCGAGTTATTCATTCTCGAACGAGATTCTGCCTTCGAGCTCCCCTCGAGACATCTTCATCTCCATCTTTCGCTCGTTTCAGCAAGGAAAACTCGTTTCGAAAAGATCGATATTGTGCTTAATACGCGCGACAATTTAGCGTCTCGTTACACGCCGAAGAAGGGGGGGAGACAGGAGGGAAAGAATGCCGCGAGAATGCTCGGTTCTCGCTACGGAATTTTCATCGTGCGAATAACGGGTGTCGGCGAACTCGTTGCCATCGAATTTTAAAATTCCTGGCATCGCGCAACAACTCGCGAAAGAGCCATCGACGTTGAGAATTTCTTTCAGTGCGAAACGATTAGTTTAAACAATTCTAACCTTTTATCTCCATTTTGAGGCGAGTTCCACTTTATCTCGATCGATCAAAGTCCAACAAGAGAAAGCCAAAAAGAGACAGAAATTACAATTGAGTTAAATGGCGGCTAATTGCGTCAGAGAAACGTTGATCGGACAAAGAAGCAAGTGGAAACAAAAAATACGTGCCAGAGATGGAAATGAATTACTTCCGTTTTCAAAAGAATTCTCTGTCTTTCTTTCATAGAAAGGGAGGGAGGATTTTTTTAGAAAGAACTATCTTGGAAATATTTTTGAAGTGCTCTCATGTTCTTATACATTTCAGTTTATGTTCTTAGATATTTTATTTATGATAAAAGTTAGTTCAGAATATTTAATTAAAAATCCATTCCTACATACATTCATTGAATAGTATTTGGTATCAGTATTTGCTATAAATATCAAATACTTTGTGGGGTTTTTATAGAAAGAAGCGTCTTGGGAACACTTTTGAATAGTGTTCTTGTAATCTGTATAATAAAATAAATTTTAGAATATAGTATTCAATGTTAGTATTTACTATAAATATCCAGAATTTTGTAAGGTTGTAGAAAGAAGTGTTTTAGGAATGCTTTTGAATAATGTTCTATATAACAAAAGTTATTTCAGAAAATTTCATTAAAAATCCATTCTTATATTCATTGAATAGTATTTGGTATCAGTATTTGCTATAAATATCAAGTACTTAGTGGGGTTTTAATAGAAAGAAGCGTCTTGGGAACACTTTTGAATAGTGTTCTTGTAATCTGTATAATAAAATAAATTTTAGAATATAGTATTCAATGTTAGTATTTACTATAAATATCCAGAATTTTGTAGGGTTGTAGAAAGAAGCGTTTTAGGAATGCTTAGAAACACTTTTGAATAATGTTATTCTATATAATAAAAGTTATTTCAGAAAATTTAAATAAAAATCCATTCTTATATTCATTGAACAGCATTCAGGGTCAGTATTTGCTACAAATACTATTTCAATTATTCGTTCCTTCGACAGACAAAATTTACAAATTCTCATCCTACTGGAAACTTTCATCTCCAAGAACGTTTATTTATCTGTTCTCGTAGGGACATTTTTCGACAAAGATCCACGTTTCCAAATGGAATCTATTCGGAAGTTCCTTAACTTTTTCTATCTCCGGCAGGAACGCGTCACTTCCTCGAGTCGATATTTGCGTAATGCCTCTTGCGCGCCCTTTTCAGAGACATTCAGAGACACCTCTTTCACCTCTCTCTCTCTCTCTCTCTCTCTCTCTCTCTCTATCTATCTATCTATCTATCTATCTGCAAAGTACACACCTTTCGTTTGTTAGCACCCGAAACATTTTTCTCTCCTCCTCCCTGCGATTCCCGCGATTTATTCATTTGAAATTCTAATCCAACGCCGCTGGAAATTTATTTTCAGCAGCCTCCGCGAGTAGTTTGACCACGCTCGACCGTCATATCTCTCTGACCGACAGTTTCCTGATCGATTTCCAAATCGTTTGCGGGCATCATTCG
This sequence comes from Melipona beecheii, assembly GCA_032399605.1. Classification (NCBI taxonomy): domain Eukaryota; kingdom Metazoa; phylum Arthropoda; class Insecta; order Hymenoptera; family Apidae; genus Melipona; species Melipona beecheii. Next base: position 1,518,038 of record JAUCMO010000042.1, on the reverse strand, counting down.
GATTAATGAAGCATACGCAAAATACCCGTGAGAAATAAATCGATTCACCGGTTGGAATCCACGTCGCTAAATCTCGCGGGTTCGCTTCATTTTTCCCGGTCACGCGAAATCACTGCGAACGAATCAATCTTCTCTCTTCCTTTTTTTTTTTTTTTTTTGGTTAAAAAATCTGCTCGTTTCGCAGCCCGAGCCACGAGTTGTTCAAATAATGGAGCCTATGAAAGCTAAATGAAGTTTGTGAAAAATTTTCGCGGATCTTTCTCTTGTCAAATATTTGAGGGACCTATCAAGGAAACTCTACGGGCGAGTTCGATGTTAAAATCGTCGAATCGTCGGAAAGAAAATTGCATGCGAAATGTCCTCGTCGAATTATTAAGAAACGGACTTGGCGCTCGTTGCGAGTGAATTTCGAGCGATCGGGCTCGCGAGTCGTTTGCGCTCGATGGTGTTCCAACAAATGAAAAATAAACGCAGCTTTGTCGTCGGCGGGCAAATATTTGTCGCCGTTTCGATACGAGACTGTGCGAAAGAAGCACGGAATGAACTCAATTTGAATGCTGGATTATCGCGACTGACAGAAATCAAATGCGCCAATCACTACGAAAGTACGCGAACAATCTCCATTGCGAGACTGTGACAACTTTTCTTGTTTCTCCACAAAACACGCGTCGTTGTTTCGAGATTTTAATTTTTTTAATTTTTAATTCGTCTCGATCTCTTCTTTCCACCCGTGATCCGTGAAAGAGGTCCAGCGTGTTTTACGCATACGGTTTTCTGTAGCGTTAATTTGTTTGTTTCTTCGACGTACGAGCGGCGAATCTCGTCGAGAAGACGAGACATTTGAAAAAGCTCGCAACTGTGATATCCGTTGCATCTCGCGGATTTGATCGCGACTTGATCTTCGTTACTCGAATTCGATTGAAAAATAAATTTAATTAACGCGCGATCACGAACGGAGAACGCGAGTATACAAATCCTCCCAGTCGGAAACTCGTTTCTCGTCCTTCTTTTCCGTCTTACTCCCGCAGCTCGGATTTTATACCGATGCCTCTGTAATTTCCTTCACATTTTTCCAAAGCTTTATCGTGCTTCATCGCCGAGTCGCCGAGGAGGAGCGAGCTCGTTGCTTTGTTGAAACTTTCTCCTTGATCTCGGATGTACCTGTTTATTCAGGAAAGGGGGAGGGAAATGTACGTACCGGCTTACGAACGAGAACGAACAGCAAAAACCGAGCTGGTCTTTCACAAACGATTTCTGATTAATCTGTGTTCCTTTCTACGCTGTAACTGCGGATAACGTAGTTGTTTAACTTTACGGGAAATATAGCATATTTAATTACAGAGATTTTTAAAAAATTAAACGCAAACACTAGCAACATTAAAATTAAAAGCTGACTGAAATGTAAATGAAAGCACGATGCGATACTCGCTCCAACACTTTCGATCTCGTGTACATAATAGACTCGTTGATTGTTTAATCGCCTCTGGTAAATAACACAGCGAACGTGGAATGATTTTAAATTAATCGGCCGCTCTCATAAATATTCCATCGGGCTTGTTATTCATACTTTGACCCGATGTGGGAATACGGTATCGTAAGAAATACGGGTATTTGTTTTCTCCTTTTTTGGAAAATGGCCGGGTCGAAATTTGTTTAGAAAAAAAATGTTTAACTACCTCGGCGTGTTGCGGAGAAATTGTTTAATTATACCGAGCTCGATGCATCGACTGACCCCCAACTTTCGCGCGTTAATTATAAATTGGCTGCCGAGCATACGTATGCACGTGTACGTGTACGTGCTTGTACCTCGCAGTCAGAAACTTTTAACTTTTAATTCGACCGAGCGGTGTATTATCAGCCACCCAGGCTATCTCGATTATTTACAATGGTTTATCATCGACGCAATGGCGGCACGCACGACAAAAATTATTGTACACTCTTACACTCCGACTGTAAATCGCACTGCAAATAATTAATAAAGCGCCGACGCAATTAAAGTTTACAGTCCCCAATTGTTGTCTTTTGTCCCGTTTCTTTTTTCATAAAATATTTAGTTTAGGAACAAGGCTAAATATTTGCGGCAGACTCATGGATAAATCTCGGTTATAAGATTCAAATTTGCTCTGAAAATTTTACTATTTATTGCGCACGCTGTTACGCAAATTTTAAGAAGCACAGGTTTTCTGTTTGTTTGGGAGAATCTTCTTGACGAATGAAATAATTCGCAAAAATGTCTCTTCGCTGTAAAAACTCGTGCAACTCAATTTGCAAGACGCAGCGTATTCAGTAATCTCAATTCCTTTGCTGTTCTGATCGACATATCTAAAGGTTTATAGAAACCTTCGAAGTTATGAAATTGAGTCACGAGATATGTCGTTGACACAAGTAACTTGACAATGTCAATTAAGTGATGTAAAGAATAAGCAAACCGCATAAATTAGCAGATTTCGAACAGGTTTGTATTATATTACCTTCTGATATTCGCTCTTTTCCTTTGTTACGCGCATTGTCCACAAGTGGTTACTCGCAGGGGATAATATCACAGAGCGAAATTATCGAACGCGGAACGAGAACAATTAATAAATAACCAAATTTCCGAGCAAACGTGAACGTGTAATTTAATCCCCATTGTTTGCCTGGAAGATGAAACAACGAGAAATGGAAACTTCGGTGGCCAGCTATTGTTGCCGTGGCGCTAGTTATCTGTCGAGACCAATTTCCTGGACGCACAAACTGTCAAGTTGTATTACCGAGAGATATCCTACGGCGCAGAAATGCCAATGCGATTTCACGCGTTTGTGTTCCCCGATGAAATATAAATTTCGAACCGTGTATCGCTCCGATGATCGATATTTCAATTGGTTCTTCATTTCTTTTTTCTATCACTGAAAAAGTGATTTTAGCGGGGGTAACAGAGAGAATCGGGCCTCTTCAGGTGCAACGCTGATGCAACGAAAATTAGCGATTGGTTGATTTGGGTCACGTGATTCGCGAGGCGGCGTGGCGTAGACCTCGAGTAGAAGTGGCGTTGTCTAATTAAATTTTATGGCAAAAAAGTCGTCTTCGTTTCCTAGTCGGAACAGTTGCTTCTGGGTAGCTCCATTTTAATTTTTCCTCTTTACATTCAACGCCACAGACGATTAAGAAAATGTTTGATTCGAAAGCAAATTTCAAACTTGGTCGAAAAAACTTGCGCTCGTTTATCTCGCGGGAACGATGACTACTTTCGTGGCTGTTCGTAAATTATCTTTCCGAAGAAAGTACTCGGAAACAAAAGTAACGATTCTCGCGGAGGACGCGGATGAATCGAGGCTGAGGAATTTTTTGTTCTGTCGGAGAAGGCAGGAGAAGTCTGGCACCGCAATTAATTTCGACGATTAATGAACACGTTTGATATCTGACGAGTGCCGTGTAACTTTAATTAAACTACCAACGACCAATCGATATATATATATATATATATATATATTCGCGACATTTTGCTCATCCGCCAATTTGAAAAAAATCCATTTTCCCACGATTCGAACGCTTTCCGGGATATTTGCAACAACGCGTAATTAATTCGACGAGAACGTGCCTCGATAGAGATCTCTTGAATAAGGATCAACTTACGTCACCGTTGCGTTCGTACGAAGACCGCATACGCGTGTCCGCGTTTAGAAGCGAAAGAAGAGAGAAGTGAGAAAGAGCGAAGCGTCTGATTATCATAATTCCAGCCAATTAAGCAATTAATGACCACTGTCACAGCTGTCATTAAGTTGTCGTTGATTCATACCGTTCGACATTCACGCAACAAAAAATCGCGATATTTCTTACGATCAATTATTAATAATAATTGCACGAGAGAGGCCTTGCTTTGGATCTTACTCCGTACAACTCTGGATCATTCCTACGATAACAAGCGTAATAAGCGTTTATCTAATAAAGAAGTTATTATTAAGAACGAATTTCTTAAACTTCGCAAACGGATTATCATAATCTTTTGATTGCAGGCAATGCGCGTTAACGTTATCGTTAGACGTTGCGCAAACACTGCTCGCGGTGTACACGCTTGTGCGTCATTAAGAGTACAAACATCTGTTTAACAGGCTCGGCGTCAACTTGTCAATATTTGACAAGCAGCAAAAAAATATTCGACGAGAGACAGTTCGTAAATTGTAAATCGGAGAAAAAGGAAACGCGAGCTCGCACGTTTGAAAAATTCAGCGTCAGCCTCGCAGTTTCGATTTGAATCGGTTTGCCGTTGGGAAAACGGGACCAAACCAAACGCGCTGAGCTTCTTCCTCGAACCTCGTGTCGCGTCCAAATCCAAATCCACGAGGGACTGGCAGAATCCTCGGATCAACGACCGACTATGTGTTCGAAATACAGAGATAGCCGGCGGTTCGACTCGCGATAAGCGTCGAAATCCCTACTCAAATACGTACCTGTACCTCGGTGTTCTCTCGCAGTGAAAAGACGCCGAGGTGGGGCGTAGCAGGATGAAGGTTGGACCGCGAGGTTCCATGTTCGATCAGTATTATTTTGTTCGTTGCATTGCACCCGTGTGCAACGAACGATTCGCGGCTCCGCTTCGAACAGAGAATAAGAAAGAACTCGGAAGAAATTGGCGGAGTGTCGTCGAGTGTTCGAAGGGAAGATCGAGTCATCGATTCAATTTGAAAGGTGAGGTCGTCAAATCATTTCGAAACAACTTCTGTCTCCGTAATTATGAAGAATCGGTGAATTTCTGGCAGAACGAACAAGTCGGAACCGCGTCCGCGGTTTCACAAAATTGTAAAATTATCGAAATCATCAATTTATCAATTTATCGAAATTATCAAATTATCAAAAGAGAATCCTCGGGAACGAAACGAAAATCGCGTGCCCCGCGCATTCGCGGCGAAAATTATCAAATATCCCGATAGAAACGAAACCCAATCTCTCTAATGCGGGATTCGGTTACGTACTGAAATGCAATATTTTCTGCGATTTGCGCGGTTGAATAGTTGGCGTTCCTCGCGGCTGACGATATCATTCTATTTGACGTTCGACGCGAAGAGATATTGTATTAAAATTGCCTGTTCGATGATGTTTGTACCTGAATTATTTCGCGAGCCACAGAATACGTTTCTGCTTAAAGGGAAAAAATGATAAATTCGTTGAATAATTAAGTCTCAATGGAACGTCCACATTAAAAGTGGAAAAGAATAAAACGTGAGAATGGGAAATAATACAGGGAGATTCGAAACGTTCCTCTTCTTCAAACTTTGCCAATTCTGTGCCGCAATTATTTCGTAACTAACAGAATATACGGACGTTCAAATGTTAGAAACGTGGATCCGCTTTTTCTTAGGATCCGCTTTGCGAAATTTACCACGATTGTTCCACAGTTTCGTGGTTTATTTAATAGAATTACTCTGTAATTTCGCGGTACGATCATTCGACGATTGACGCAATATACATATATGATTTATATAGTATTTATTTTTGATTTAAATGAATTTGTTTCAATAACTAAAAAATTAATTTAGAAAAAAAGTTTCCACTTGAATGTGTATTTAATCCAAATTTCTAAATTTATACTACTATTTTCAATTTTTGTTTTTTTCATTTTAGAGAAGATTATTATTTTTAAATTTTTATTGTGTAATTAATGTAATTTTATCATTTTTATTTATAATTAATTGCATTAATTATAGAACGAGTAATAGGATATAATAGTTTTAATTATATAACAGAAATTTAAATGTTTTAAATATAAACTAGGAATTAACAGAGTAACTTCAATATCAAAAATATATATATATATATATCTTAATGAAATTTCGTTTCGACAGGTTCGATCGGACTTTGAAACTTCCCTTCGTGAAAAATGAAGAGAGAGAGAGAGAGAGAGAGAGAAAAATGAAAAAGTGAAAGAAAAAAATGTCCGCTCGCGCTCTTTCGTGATACGCAATTAACTCGTATCCGTTTTGCCGCGTTTGTCATTGGCGTTCACCTCATTACGTTCCGTTAATTGCGAATTAGAATTTGTGTCAGCGTTCGTCCAACGAAGAAATTTCAATATACATCGGGGCTTCCCTCGTTCGTTCCTCGAACACGGGGAAAAAAATTATTGAAAAATAATTCGTCGCGCGGATGAGTCTCCCCCGCTCCCCCGTTCGGGAAATATTCCTCTCGCGAGGAAATTTCAATCAGCGCGACAGAGACAACGTTTCGTTGTCTGTTTGCAATTCTCGTATCGACTGCAACTCGACGTATCGACCGTCGTCTTTCCCGTAGAGTCACGGTTACGGGACCAAAAGTCGATGAATTATTCGCGGCGGAAATTATTCGGTCGCGAGGGATTTCACCCTCGAACCCGAATCGCGTAGCTGTCGCCACGCGCGATAAATGAATGCGATAATTACTTTTCGCTCACTCGCGGTGAATGATTAAAAGCGCGAAAGAACGTTTCAGTGGATTTTAAGCGAAATTGCAACTGCAACCTCGCGAGATACGCACGCACGTGTACGATCAGTGGCGCGAGCCGACGTCGTTGCCTCGCGGTTCATTAAAATTTCGGAAATTCGGGGACCGTCGATTCTTGGATTAAAGCGTAAGTCGGAGGAAGCTGCACGGCTGTTCCCATGGCGATTCGCCGGGATTACAGTTTCGAAATGTCACGGGAACGTTGTTCCCCGGGACTCGAGATAAATCCCCGTGTTAAGTCGTTCTCTCGCAGAAACGACGCGTTAATCGACCAATAAATTGAGACCAACTGCAACGACCGCGACTCCAGTTTAACAGCGACGCCTTTCTCTACTCGGCGACAAAGCTAATTGATTTCGTTTCGATGGATCTTTTTCCCTTTTTTTTTTTCCTTCACTTTGATCGATTCCACGGTTAATTTAATTATTCATAAACAACTTTTGATTTTGAATATTTTAAGAGGCAAGAATATTTGGAATTTCAATCTCATTTCTTGATGCACGTTTGTAGAATTTATTGCGCGGTACAATTTATTACGTATAGATATACGTTGCATGCGATTGCGTTGAATTTATTCTATGCTATTTATCAAGTAGAGTTATATGGTGGAATTGTTCTTTATGTTTCATTATGTTCTTCTACGGTATTCGAAGGTAACTACTGATAACGGTATCGATAGATTCGTCGTCCAACTGCGAGCCTTTTCGTGAAAACTCCGAAAACGCGGTAACTATGCAAATGGACGTAAAATGTTAGACGTAGTTTGGAACGTTGTCGTTGCTCCTCGAGGTTTCCTCTAAAACGGGGAACGTAATCGAATCATAAGCCGAGTTTCCAACATACTTAATAGCTTTTCTGTTTCTGCGGAATCCGGTTATGTTAATTCACCCCTAATTTCTCGATAGTGGGACACGCGTATCTTGGTCTACGGGCAACAAAAATCGCTTCGACGCAGGTAAGTTGGAGATAATTAGCGAGACCTCTTTGAACAAATTGATTCAGCAACGTCGACGGCGCGTTGTTTCGTGAAACTTTCGTGAAATGACGTTTCTCGCGGGTTCTTTCGTGTAATTAAATTAAATTTTACCGCCAATGTTACTTTATTCGGTTTAGCATTTTGTTACGAAGGAACGATGATATTTTTCTTCTTCTTTTTTTCTCTCTCTCTCTCTCTCTCTCTCTTAGAGAAATAAGCATGCAGTGTTCTCTTTTCGCTGTTAATATTCAAGTCAAGAGTATCTCGATTCCCAGCGCTATTAACCCTTAGTGTTCCCAAGTGATAAGCGATCTTTGACGCTTTAAATACGTGCGCGCTCGGAAAAACAAACTCATCGTCTAAAAACGCCTATGAACGCCGTAGCGAAAGGCTTGAAGAGCACCACGATCTCTGTTAATGTTAACGTCACATCGGTTTCTGTCATCGCCTTTTTCTTACAAAACTGTCCTTCTGCATCTCGTTTGTTGGAAATGTTCGCTCAACCTTCAACAATTCCTCTCTTGCCTATAGTAGAAAACCTATAGAAAAGTATCGAGATCTCTCGAACTCTGTTAGAAGCAGAAGAAATACCAACATCCTTAGAACATGTTAAAATTCACAGGATGTTAAAAAAAAAAAATGAAAAGAATACTTCGAGTGAAAACTGCCTCGAGGCCGATGAGTCAAAAACAGTCGTTTCACAGCCGAACGAAGTTTCCTCGTGCATCGACACGTGCGTCGAGAATCGTTCCTTTCAAACACACATTCGTAGCCCGCACGCTCGTTTCATTCGCTAGGTCAACGCACACAATTTATACCAACCGGTTGCAACGCTTTAATGGCGAGACCGTACGGCTGTTAGGTGGTTCTCCGTCGAGGCGTGTGTCGCCTTTATGGAGACTGAAAATATATCCAGTCCCAGAACGCGTGAAAGGAGCAAGGATACCGATCTTCAAGGACGTGTCGTTCGTAGGTGCTCGGATGATCGTACGTTGCGATACCAGACACGCGATACTGATCGTCTACGCGTGTCTAAACGGATCCGATACCGTCTGACGTCTAACAATTGCGTCTATTTCTTTTTTTTTTTTTTTTCAATGATACTAATTAGTTGGTTCAAGGTACACGCTGTTTCTTAATTTTCGTCGCGTTGGTCGCTTCCTCCAAAAAAACTTGATTCTGTAACTTCAATTTGGGAAAATTCGTTGCGAAAGATGATTAAATGTGATGAAAGTCTTTTAAATTTGTAATTAGTAATTTTTGTCTTTATCCTCGAAAATTTCCCAGTTAATTCCTATTTTATTTTATTTTATTCTATTTTTTTTTTTTTATTTTCTAACTGAAGTGCAGATGGAATAATAATTTTTTTCATTGGATTCAGCTGTCGTGTAATAACTTTTATGTGTGTAAGCGTGAATAACTTTTATGAGAATTGCGATCTGCTCGTGCATACGTAGCGAATAGAATCAGACGGTGTTGGTCAGACACGCGACGGGACTCGATAATGCCTTTTATTCAAATGATTCGTTAATCGATTAGAGAGGAGAATATCTTGCGTTATGCAATTTTTGTTCGAAAATTTCCAAGGCGATCGCTCACCTTGAAATCGCCATCTAGAGTCACGTGAATCGAGTTATTGATACAAACGATGCATATTCAACGACTCGCAACGTGCTGAAACAGACGCACGTACATTTCTATTTTCGACGTTTATCCTATCCTCCTGTCCTATTCTTGCGTGTTAAAAAAATTGTCCGCGACCGAATCGAATGTTTCAACTTCGGCTCGAACCTTTTTTTGCTCTATGGAAATTTCATTGCCCTCGTATCGATTTCATTTTCATGCTTTGATAAAAAAAAAAAAAGATCTATCCACCTTTATCGTCCGTCTTTTTCAAATCGGCTCGAACAACAAACGACGTTCGGTTTCTCGTGAAACTTTAATCGAAATCTCGCTCGACGTATCTCGAACGTTTTAATACTTGTTTGCAACTTTTTTTTCACAATTGTCCGATATTGCCTCCTAAATTAGTTTGAATATTAATTCGCGGGTATTGATCCTGGAATTTTAATAAAAACGTTATATTAAGCGGTTTCCATTATCGAACTTTTTATGTCTCGCGGGCCGGAAGACGAGAGACGGGGCTCTAAAAATACGTAGTTTTAAGAAAAGCTGCAGCTGCGGGTGAATCTTCGAGTTGTTTCATTTTTCAATGTCCGCGAAGCTTTTGATCTTTCTCGTCAGTTATCGGACAAAAGATTCCGTTTCGTTGAACACAAACGAAACCGCGAACGATTGAATGAAAAATATCGCGCAACCACGTCAAAGTAAGAAACGCGTTCATCTTGCGTTAACTCTCCGCCGTTCCTCCGCATCTTTAAAGTTTCGAAACTTGGATAACTTTCGCGGATAATTCACTTTTAACTCTTTGAAAGCTTTAATCCCGGAGCTACGACCCCGACAGACGTTTGCCAACTCGTTCGTGAAATTTCAGACAAAGTCAATTGTCGCGAGATAATCGCAGTCAAAAAACATTTTTTTTCTCGTAAACTCCACGGTTGCGTCGACGTCGCAGATTACAGAACGGGAAGTTCAACGAAGTTAGGAAGCTAACCGTAAACCAACGTCCGCGCTTGCCGCGTTTGAACCCTCAACCTCGTTGTGCTGCTCAAGCCCCTAACGAGGTAAAAGCATAAACCCATAATTCCTCGATGTAACATCTCTGATAGTAGGAACAAACTACTGCTGTTTCGCAGGATGTAGCAACTTCATCTTAATGATACACTGTGACGCGCGCACTCGCAACAGCGTCGAGTGGAACTTGCTTTATAATGAGGCACGCTCGATCATTTACCAAGATAAATTTCCTCCTTCGCCATTCATACCGAACGTCGGCTCCGCCGACCGCTTGCGCTACCCTTCGTGTGTCTCGGCACAAAGCTATATATAACGTACAGCCCCCGTCAATGGGTACGTAAACAGGCTGGTTATCTCGCAACTCGAACCCTATTTCGCCGCGCTGTGTATGCGTGTGCGTGTATGTGTCATTATAGATGGATAATTGAACGCTGTTGGTCGATGAAATTTACCTGAGACCGCGTCGCCCAGCCAGAATTGGTTCCTTGGCACGAATTTCAAAATTTCAACGCAGGACACTCTCTCTTTGCCTCGCGGAAGAGAAGTCTCAGAGACATTAAAGTCCAAAAAATAGAGAAATATTTATGATAAAATAGAGACTACACTTTTATTCATATATTTTTATACACTGTTTCACGTCTATAAAATATCTAAGAAAAATTAAAAAATTTTCTTTTTGATAGTTCTACTGTCAACAAAGCCAAGACTGTCTTCCGTCTTCTTAATTCTAAATCAACAAAAAATCATAAACTCGCTGAAATCTTTCGTTTGCTTCTTTTTTTGGATGACATAATTTTCGCTGTTTTCACTATATTTAATATCTGACGATTCCGATATTATTCGGTTCGAAGCTTTTCAGTCGAGAAATCAAAGAAGCTCCAGATTTAGTTTCAGACTTGATCACTTTAATATAAAAATTCGCCAAAAGAACGAAAACGAAATAGAAAAAGAAAATTTTAACCAATTCCGACTTGGCCAATACACGCGAGATGGCACCATTAGGATCGTCCCTGTAGGTACTACGATGATAATTATTTCATTCGTAGTACTACGAATAATTTACTCCGTATTATTTTCATAAAATAATATATTCAATATCAAATGATAAAGTAACTTATAACAAAATATTTGATAACCAAAGATCGAAGAATGAGTTAATATGTTTGATGTTAGCTATACATATAATAGTATAAACATCTCTATGGTGATAAATAAATAAAATATCAATTTACAGATTTTCTATTGTTTGTGAGTTTTAAGACAGTTGGCATCGGTTTATTGGAGACGAATTTCTCGGCGGAACGATTGAGAAAACGCAGATGGCGTTGATTTCAATTCTGCCGAGATAACGCTACGTCCCAAGCTCGCAAACTGCTCCAAGACGCTGGTAAATTTTTGTTGCAGGTCGCGACAAAGAAGCTGGAAACGACAATTATGAGATCGGAGTTACTCGCTGGTTGATCGTTGCCACGCGATTTCGCTCGTGGAGGATCGTCAGCCAGTGCTCGCTAGATAGCCAGGGACATCGCGTTACATCCTACGTGCCGTAGGTTCGTGGATGTAACATTGATAACGCCGTCTCTCCGCGGTGATATCGCGGCAATATTTCAATCAGGCTGCCAATAAATTTCATCATGCACCGTCGGACCCTCGGTGTATCGCTCGGGCCGTGACGTTTCCCCGGCGAAAGACGCATTTTTATGCGACGTCGCGCGAACGTCGAACGTGATTCTCCCCCAAAAAAAAAAAAAAAAAAAGAGAGAGAAAGAAGGAAGGAAAACGTGTTCGACGACAGGAGAGACAAGGTGCAGAGTGAAGGGGGGCAGGAGGGGGGATTCGTAATTAAAATCGAGGCAGAGACGCGAATCGAATCATGACGTTGGACAAAACATTGAACGCGACGGGACAATTTGTGAAAGTGCGAACCGAGAGTAGCGGCTTCAAGCCCGGCGAACGATGGCGCATTACCAGGAACGTTCTGGTGATCGGTCTGGCGTTCATGGTGAATTTCACGGCGTTCATGGGGGCGACGAATCTGCAGAGCTCGATCAACGCCGACGGATCGTTGGGCACGTTCACGCTGGCCTCCATTTACGGCAGCCTGATCTTCAGCAACATCTTCCTGCCGACTTTGATCATAAGGTGAGGAGAATGCTCTTTTCGAGACAGTTGGCGGATAATCGCCGAGGTATTGAAACCAGAGACACTGAATTGAATAATTTTTAACACAATTTTAACGCGTGGATTTGCAAAAAATTTTTTGCAAAATTTCGAATTTGGAAAGTTTGGAGACCAACGAAATCGAAACGAATTTCTGCACATCTGAAAATATATACACGTATGTATCTGCGTAAGACAATTTTCCATCTTTCGCTGTTAACCAGTTAACGTAATCTTTCTTCGAACGCTTCCGTTAAAATAAAATTTCACTGCGAAATGAAAGGAGCGTTTTAATAAATTGTGAATTAAGTCGATTAAGGCATGAATATTTGAGGACAATTCTTTCGCGAACTGTGAGGATGAAACGGTATTTAGATATCGTTAATGTACCACGGGCAGAGAGTTAAAAGTGCTCTTAACCAATCCCCAATTACCGAGCTTGTTCTGCTCTTTATTCGATTTTGTTGACTTTGTGATTTATGATGCCCTCGAAAATATTGCAACTGGTCAATTCTGCCGTCGATTTTTTACCCGCAAATCCTGCAAATTTTAAAAACTGACAAACAGGCTATCGCGCTGTTTCACTAAATGATGCCGAAACAAAAATAAGTGAGGTTCAGCTTTCTAATCGGCGGCTCGACGATAAATCACGGACAGACAATCGAAGCAGTTCGCAGCGGTGTCCTCGAATCCGTGAGAAATTTCGTCGAAAATAATCTTGGGCGACTCTGATGAAACTTTCAACAGATCGATACCGAAAGGATATTCAATCATCTCGAGGAATATTCAATCGCAGTTCCTCGACGAGGAGGTAATCTCGACGCACTTTGAGGACAGTTGTTACAACCGAGTCCTCGACAAATACGAGAAGATTCTCTCTCTCTCTCTCTCTCTCTATCTTTCAGCACTTAATAAAGTTTCCTCGACAAAGCGCTTTAAATCAATAAAGGGTATCCGCGTAGAGAATTCAGACCGCTTGGTAATTAAAAATTATCGATCAGCCAACGTTGCGGCAAGACATCGCGAGATATCTCGAATCCGCGTCTTGCAATTTCCGAGTTGCAACAATCGTTCGGAGCATTTCCAGCGGGGCGTCGTTCATTGCTCGCGACGTTCCATCAGCGATTCCGACTCGGCGACTACAGTTCTAACCCCCGAGGGATGCGGTGAATCCTATTTCGCGCGCGCGCGTGTGTACGTCTCAAACGTTGCGACTGAAAATGATGTAATCCTACGTTGCATTTCGAAAACTGTGTCTGGGAAATTGCACGAGTAATATTTAATTTATAAATAAAGTCTAATTTTCTTTTTTTTTTATGTTAAAATAGACGTCTGCACTTTGACACGGTTAAATGAAATTTAATTTCGTGGCTATTGAAAACTACTGGTTTTGAACGAAATAACGAAAGAACCACAGTCTTGATAATTCTTTTGCGAAGGCACAAGCAATTTCTCAGTTGTAAAAAATTTCCCCAGAGTCCATTTTTTATGTTAAAATAGACGTCTGCACTTTGACGCGTTTAAATGAAATTTAATCTCGAGGCTATTGAAAACTACTGGTTTTGAATAAAATAACGAAAGAACGACAATAATTTTCTTGCAAAGGCCCAAACAATTTCTCAGTTGTAAAAAATTTCCCCAGAGTCCATTTTTTATGTTAAAATAAAAACGTCTACAATGAAATTTAATCTCAATGTCATTGAAAATTTTAAATTAATAATTTTAAATTAATAACAAACTCTTAACAATCAATAATATAAAATGTAACAACAAACTCTTAATAATTTTCTTGCGAAGCTTGTAAAAAAATAACAAACTAATAATCTTAATAATTTCTCAAGCTCCTAAACAACTTCCCACATCTCTTCGAAGAGTTTTCAATTTTCCCGTCCTCTGAATTTCCATCCAAATTTTCGTTTCGCAGCCAAGTTCTCCATCACGCTCGAGAAACTCGTTACTCGCGTTGCCTTTCGGTGCGCTGCGTCTTACTTAAAGGACGCGCGGCGATTTTCAAAGTTTCCCTCGTTTTTTCCACAAGCGCGTGTGACTCGTTCGCTTTAAAAGGGTCAAGAGTCTGAAGAGCCGTTCGTTCTTTGTTTGTTTCCCAGCGCGTCGCATTACGTCGCGTTCGCAAGCTCGAACAAACGAAACGGGGGTGTAAAGTAAGACGGAGGACGGGTCGCTAACTCGTAAACTCGAGGACCGCTGGTTTCTATTTTCTCCTCTCCCTCGGCGAGAAGGGTGAACTCGTGTTCCCATGATTTTAAAGCTTCTGGCAGGAATTCCAACAACTCGAGTCGTCGTCGATTATACGAGGTTTACGAGATGTCGTCCGTTTTCTTCGCGAAGCTGATCCTCGGTTATGGCTACCACCGGAAGTGATCAACTTTATCATCGAGCTTTATCGTCCGTGAGATTTCCACTCTCGACGTCGTCCATCCATCCATCGTCAGGATCGCTGGTGTATACGTTACAAATTTTTACGTATATTTCACGTGTATGTAAAACAGCAAATGTTCTCTACGGCAGGACAATTCAAACTCGAGCGACTCGTGCAACAGAGATTCGCTTTGTACTCCTTGCCACAGATTTCGCGATTGCTATTGTTCCTGCGGAAATAACAGTGGCTCTGTTATTTAACTTCGAAGCGGAAGGTTAATTGAAATTAACGCACGCAGAAATTTCGGTTAATTTCTGGCGGCAATCGCGATCAATTTTCCGCGCCGGTGAACGCTCGAGCGCGGACAAACAAAGTTTCTGTTTCGTAACACCGTTGAAACTTTCGTAACTCGCTGAAGATTCCACTCGTGCAATTGAACTAAAGTTCCAGCGCTGAACTTACGGGCAAACGTAACAAAGAACACTCGCCTGCTAACCCTCCGGGAGTGGGTGAGAGGGGTGGCAGGGGTTGAGAGAAAACGTAGAAACGTAGACAAACGTAGAAACCATCTTATCCTCGTTTCCTATCTCGTTACAGCTGGCTGGGCTGTAAATGGACCATAGCGTTGTCCATCCTGACGTACGTGCCGTTCATGGCCGCGCAGTTCTACCCAAAATTCTACACCATGATACCGGCCGGCCTGATGGTCGGCATCGGCGCTGGACCGCTCTGGTGCGCCAAGTGCACTTACTTGACGGTGGTCGCTGAAACGTACGCCACGCTGTCGGACTTGGCCCAGGACGTCCTCGTCACGAGATTCTTCGGCCTGTTTTTCATGTTTTACCAAATGGCGCAGGTCTGGGGGAATTTAATATCGTCTGCAGGTGCGTACGACCACCGACACGTTCATCTCGATCTTCTTCAACGTTTTCTGGACGAAAGCAATATTTCGAGTTAAATAATCACTCGTTTATTACGTCGTACTGAGAATTTACAGAGATTAACTGAAACTAGACACACGTAGTCTAATAGTTACACTTATGAACTGACTCTGTTTTTACAGTCCAGTTTCGATCGCGGAGTGAAAAAAGGAAAGAAACATTACGTAGATCTAGTCTAGACTGGACTGTAGGTTGCGTAGTATCAATCGAGTTCTTTCACAAATAATAATATTCGAAGAAATCGAATTTTAGTTTAGGAGCTCTACAAATAACAATACTTTGAGATATTAATATCTGGAAAACGATACCAATTAATTAAGTCGTGATAATTAAACTAATTTAAGACATTGGAATAAATATTTTTGTTTGGAAGACAAAATTATTTTTCTAATTAAAAATTCAAAGAGAACGGTTGATTAAGATTTCGCAGAAATGTATGTCGGTGACTCGATTGCTATAAATGAGTGATTAAATATTATGAATACTTACAGAAGAGAATTAATTGTTCAATTGTTACAAATAAACTGATAAAAGTATCAGGGGTATTCGGAAATGTTAGTTAGAAATTCAGTTTAAACATTTGATCGACAATGAACTCCTGCTACTCCTCAAAGTTAATTGGATTTTTCTATCGTAAAAGTCAATATTTGATCATTTTTACATTTCACTGGCTGAAACTACATTTACACTTCTATGCTATTTAATTTCCATCTCGCAACTCTGTTGATAAACACCAAATGCCAATTTATTTGGAAAATTAATCATAAATTAATTGCAATAAAGAAAAGATCAAGTTGGGGATGATTATTTTGCAATCGACGAAATATCACCACGTTCGATCCAATGAGCAATTCTCGACGTGAATGTGGCAACGGTGCCGCTGTATTTGTCGGATTTCATTCGCTAGCCGCGGTGCAAAACCTGCGTAAATTGGTACGGCAGGACGTAACAGGAAAGTGGTAAGGGGGCTCTGGAGCCCCCCGAGCGTGTGACACAGAAATGCATCGGGTATCGCGTCTATTGTGCACCACCTCGTCTGTGGCGTAACCGTGATGTTTCTTGGCTGGATACAGGATCTGAATTTACGCTTCCACGCGTCAAGCCCCTGCATTCTGACATGCCTGCATTCTGATCGAGAGATGAAACAAGAACGCTTCCCGTTTGAATTATACAGCGATAGCGTTGGAAATGTTGGAAAATTTTAACAGCTTCGCGAAAAAGCACTCCGCTTCCCTGAATTGAGAAATTCATTTGGACTCGGCGCGCTCGCGTTTGCAAAATTTTACGAAGGCGTTCTTCCGAATCACAGAATGTACAATAGATGATCAAATTACTTTAGATCAATAGAATCTCCCATTAATTTAGAACGATAAAATATTTTAATATTTCCACGATGCCTGTCCTGTAATATCGAATACTCTTTAAAAGTACTTGCAATTTTCCCCAAAAGTTGGCAGCAACTTGCAACCGGAGTTTTCGCATAAATATTTGACGATCTGTACTCGCACGATGCAACCCGTGGAGTGGTTTTAATTGAAACGAAGGACGTTCACGACTCATTAGCGACTCTAACCCCCTCGTTCGTTGGTCACGGAAAAGCTTTGACATAAAGTCCAGCCGTAATTCTCTTCTTTTTTTCAGCCTTTTTGTCAACTCTCCAACTGGCCATCACCGGTGCGCGCGCGTTCACCCTTCGAACATCCCGTTGCGTCCCGAAAAAATAAAGGAACTTTAATTGCAATTTAGCCTGCTGTAACAGGAAACCGTGCTTCGAATTCGAAGTGGAAGTTTGTTCTCCATTTTTATAACTTTGTAAGATGAAGAGCGATGAAACAACAAGACGAAGCAAACTGAGCTGAGATTGCACGTAAAGATCAATTAGTTGACCAAGCTTATTGTCACTGAAAGTGATTGAAGAAAATCGGACCTCTTCAGGTGCGACGCTGATGCAGCGAAAATTAGCGATTGGTTGATTTGGGTCACGTGATTCGCGAGGGGGCGTGGCGTAGACCTCGAGTAGGAGTGGCGTTGTCTGGTAGATTTACCGAGCGATCGCGCCTGTAATTTGTTTTGTGTCGATTCAAACGTTTGCATATCAGTAAAATTTTACGGCAAAAAAGTCGTCTTCGTTTCCTAGTCAGTACAGTTGCTTCTGGGCCTCTCAGCGAGAGTCGTGCAGTTCTTTTTAAACTTATCAAACGAGCCTTTAAGCTTTCTCACCCCTTGCTCTTCGCTAGGACAATCGCTGGAACAACAATACCTGCGTCGCACAATTCTTGCGAGTTTTGAGGGTTTATGAGGAAACTTGCTCATTTAAAGGCGATTCGAAGCACAGCCCGCTGATCCGGGGATCATTTCGAGTCTGTGTTTTGCGATCGATTGTCTTTTCATTCGTTCTTCGTTCAGTTTCGCGTTTCGAGCACGGATGTTCACGTCACGCTGACTTTGAAGCCGAGTTTGAAATTCCCCCTGTTCACGCGTTATGAACGCTCGCGAAACAAATTACATTCGCGCGATGAATAAAAATTCAAAATAAAAAAGAGAAGGTTATCACTCACGTGGAATCCGAGCGTTGCAATTTTTACTGGAGAATTACGTTCCTTTTTGTGATTCCGCGTTGTCGCCAGCAATCTCAACGGAAGAAATTCCGTCTGCAGAACGTTCCGTTGCATAAAACGTCACAACGTGGAAAGTTTTTCAATTCTACTCGAAAATTTACATCCAAAATTTAATTCTCGTACTCGAATTAGAAAAAAAGAACGAACGCTACCAAAAATAGAAATCCGCGATCAGACGCGGAGGAATCGATCGACCGATAAAAGCTCCGTAAAAGTTTCGACGCAGGGCGTAAACAGCCTGTTGCAAATATTATACAGCAAATAAAGTCTCCAAGTGAATCGAACATTGTTATATGTATAACACCCGTCATTACGTATCACGGCGCGACTACGAGTCGATATTCGATAACTTTATTTGAACGGATAAACACGTCGGGAATTTTATCACTTTGTATCACCGGCGATCAACAGTTGATGAAACCAACGAACAAACGATGGAAGCTGCGAGTTCCCTTCTCGAGCGTATATTGGCTCGTCCCTCGTTCGAGTCCCGCGAGCCTTTCAGTCTCGCAACTGGCGGAGATAAGTTTCAATCTTTCGACACGCGAAGTTCCGGGAAAACGCTACACGTTGCGAAGCTGGGGAATAAAGAAACTACAAACGAAAGTCAAGTTCCAACGTTGGCAGGAATCCTTCGTAATTTACGACTGCGTGAATTTCTAACGAAAAATTTTTGCCGCGAAACGTCGGGATTCTCGCGACGAAGGCTTGGAAATGTGAAAAAGCGCGCGATTTTCAAAGTCCCGGAGAAAGACGGACGAGTCGTCGTTAGGAAGAGTTGGAAATCGGATCAGCGATTTATCTCGTCGGGGGAGAATTCGTTGAATTCTTTGCCAGCGTGAGATGAAACACGGTCGATCAGCGTGCAAAGTGGAGGAGGGATCGAGCGGAACGAGTTGCCGCTGAAATCCTTCCTGTTTGTGAAAAAGCTGCGGGAGACTCGTGATTCCGACATAACCGCGGAACGACTACGAACTGTCCGGCGCAATTGGTTCCGATCGAGGGACTCGGGCAATCGATTTCCACGCGTCCTCCGGGGATTTGCGCGTTTGCGAGCGCGGATTGTAAAAGGGGACGCTCGAGCTGCGGATGTTTTCGCGAATAATAATCGTCGAAGCCGAATTTTGCAATATCGACTCTACGTTGGGCCTTTCAAGCGCGAATTACGCGCATTCACCTTGAGATCGAAATTCAGCAACGATTAACGTTTTAATTTTTTCTGGATCGTTTTCCTAGTTCTCTCGCATGGAATCGACACGGTGCCAACGAACGTGACGCTGAACAGCAGCATCGTGGCGGAGACGTGCGGTGCCAAATTCTGCGGCGCGACTTCCGACACGAGTGAGAGCCCGAATTTGGAACGACCTCCAGAGGAAAGGATTCACCTAATTTCCGGCATCTACTTGAGCTGCATGATAGTGGCCTCGCTAATTGTCGCGTTCGGAGTCGACTCGCTCTCGAGGTAACAGCTATCGCAGTCGCTCGTTATCCGGCTTGTTGCATGGCTCTCGCCAGCTTTACTCAAGCGCAAACGCAATACTAATTGGCTGTTATATAAACTCTAAAAATCCAAAGTCTCCAGAGACTCCAATTTCCATTTTCTGGCGATTTAAATCTACAAAGTTTCGAAACTTCTGAGTATATAGTATATAGTGCACGAGACGTGATAAATTTATAATCTCAAAGTTTGATTGAAACGACCTCGACCGATCAAAGTTATTGTACTCGATGTAAATAGCAGCCGCAAGTTATCCCAGCACGATGGGAAATTAGTTTCATCGAATTGACGTTGAAAATCGAGACTCCGGATCGGATATGAAATTTCAGCGTCGTCAAAGTAAATGCGTACGCGTGTTTCTGTTTTGTTTGTCAAAGCGAAATGCATCATCTATCTACCTCTCTCCGGTACACACACGTTCGCCGTCATCATCAGTTAAAAGATACAAGGATCAACATGTGTTCAGCATCGACTTTGCGACCGGAGCAAAACGTACATCGTACAGCTTGTCATAAATCGTCCGTCTATCTAGACGTGTTCGCGATTCCGGAATTGATCGTGCATTAAGCTGCGGCAGAAGCGCAATATTGTTTCCGTTCTGAAAAATTGCCACGGCTAACTCCAACGATTAATCGAAACGCCCTCGCGCGAGGGGCGCCCGGTCGAGGATTTTTCACAGTGAAGGCGGATCGTTATCGGTTCGAGTGCGACGTGATTTCGCATTATGCGACGATTTCTCACATATTCGAATCAAAAGCAAAAGGAAATTGAAATATCGCCTGTTCTATTTTAAGTACCGAATCGCCAAATATCTTCGTCACTTTTAGTGAAATAACTTCCTATTCAAATCTGTCGATTATTTAATTAGAAGGTAAAATTTTATTGTATTGCAGGTACGACAGAGGTAGATCGGGATCAGCGACAGGCCAGTCTGGCCTCAAGTTGCTGGCTGTGACATTGAAACTGCTGAAGGAGAAGAATCAGATCCTTATCTTGCCGATTATAATATTCATCGGGGCGGAACAAGCATTCTTATTCGCCGATTACAACGCCGTAAGTGTTTTCGACCGCCTTCGATCGCTTTGATCGAAAATTTCCCGACGTTTTGCTTCTCTCGTCAATATTTTTTCAGTCGTTCGTCTCGTGCGCGTGGGGGATCAGCAACATCGGTTACGTGATGATCTGCTTCGGCGTTACGAATGCCATAGCTGCCATCGGCACGGGATCTATTATGAAACTGACAGGACGAAGAGCCATGATGATATTCGCGTTTTTCGTTCACATGGGGATTTTAATTTTCTTGTTACGCTGGAAGCCGACTCCCGAACAAAGTCAAATATTCTTTCTGACGTCTGGACTATGGGGTCTCTGCGACGCTATGTGGCTGGTGCAAGTAAACGGTGAGCGTCGAACGATCAAATTGAAATTTCCTTCAGAATGTATCTTTTGTGTTTACCATCTGTTGGCAAAAAGAATTCCTTAACAAGCGTGGTAACATCAGTTGTTGGAGTGGATTATCCTACTGATCATTTATCGGCACATTTACCGACGTTTCTCTACTTTATCAGCTGTGGGGAATTCGAAATCCTTGAAAATTCGTGTTTTCGAATTTCACGCGACATCCAGAAAATAGAACGCGATTACTTTTATCCTTTGTTAATACTTTAACTCTAATACTATTTCTAATCGTAGATCGTAGAGACTAATAAATCGTTAAAGCCTTCGGTCAATTAGAATAAAAATTCCATGGTCATTTTCAGCTCTGTCGGGGTTACTATTCCCAGGTAAGGAAGAAGCTGCCTTCTCGAACTTCCGACTGTGGGAGTCCACCGGTTCTGTGATCACGTACGCGTACAGTCCTTACCTCTGCACGCAAACGAAGCTCTACTGCCTGGCAGGAATCCTCTGTCTCGGCATGATCGGCTACGGTATAATAGAATGGACTGGAAAAGTTGGCAGATCGGTTCCAGAATTGAAGCCGGACTTTGAGTTGGTGACAAACGGAGAAGCGAACGACACGACTAAACTGTAAATCGATGGAAAATAAAATCGACCGAAGTATCTTTCGATCGAAAGTATGGATCTCTGGTTAGACCTTACTTTGTATGAAACTCGTTTCTTTGTTTTCTTTTTTGTTATTAAGTCGAATACAACGGTACTTGGACATAAATCATAAATGCATCCTCATTGATGTGAACAGAAAGTCAAAAGTGTTTCGTTGGTATTTCTAGAATCGTGTAACGTTTCGTAACAGCTTTCGTTAATAACAGTTAAAGAGAGGGCGGTGAATTAAAGAAGAAAGAA
Source organism: Melipona beecheii (assembly GCA_032399605.1). Taxonomy (NCBI): domain Eukaryota; kingdom Metazoa; phylum Arthropoda; class Insecta; order Hymenoptera; family Apidae; genus Melipona; species Melipona beecheii. Next base: position 1,496,071 of record JAUCMO010000042.1, on the reverse strand, counting down.
AAAGAGCTGATTTTACTAGCGACATAATTCTTCGGATTATTTTTGAAAACGCTCGACAATAGGATTATTCGGTGCGAATAATATTATAATTGCGGTATACATGTCGTATATATAGAAATCATACACAAATCAGATCGGCATATAAAAAATTATATGTACAAGAAAGAGTTCGGTTGGAGGCGCAGTCAGGACCTTGAAGGTACGATCTTTTGTGTGATTTGTACCATAATATATGTTTTTATTTTATTCTTGTGGACACCTACTAGATTTTACACAGATAGTTCGCTTAACCGCTAAAGATTTCTTTCTCTCCGTCTCTCCTCTTCGTGACTTCTTTTTTTTTTTCTTCCTGTTTCTTTTCTTGTCTCTTTAAATACGTAGTTTAATGTTACATCGTGTGTCTAGGTGCTAACATTCAAGCTAAAGCTACGGCTGCTTAATTTAATTGTATACTTAATGTGCTTAATTTCCTTTTTCACTGTACGCGTGGTGTGTCTCGTGTCTCGTGTCTCGTGTCTCGTGTCTGTATATCTCTGTATACGTGTATAAATGTATCTGTCCCGCAATCTGTGTGGAACTATACTGTGTGTTAAATTCGTATGTGTGTGCGCGTGTGTGTAATTTGTTTCTGCCTCGGTATTCATGTACGTGTGCGTGTATGTACGTGTACATGTACGTATGTGTGTATCAACGCGTTTTCTTCTCTCGTAGTGTGTTCCATTTTATGCTCATCATTTATTGTGCTGTCACGATCAATTGTCCCCCGTCTCTTTTAAATTGCAAAAGACGATGGTATATTACAAGATTATTATTTGCCGCTCGACGTACATCGCCGTGGACCGTAACGCGTGGATCCTCTCGAATTTGTTTGAATTTCATCGTTAATAAATAAGAAACGAATCGCGACGTGGAATCAATTGACCCTGCATCCCTCGTCTCGTCATAGCGTCGTTCGATTGCTGATTGTATATTGTGGATCGTGTGCTAGCTTAAACCCTCGTTTATGTACAATTCAAGTTTTGCAGTTCAGTTATATACTTTATAAAACGTAGTAGGAACTTTGGTTTCGCTGGGCAATGTTTCAAGAGCAGTTTCCTCTTTTTATTGCGTGCCACGAATTTTTCTTCTTTTGTTTCTGGTTTCACTGTCGTTTGTTTCTTATGTCTCTCGATTAATTTTTTTATTTTTTTATTTTTCACCGTTTTCTTTCTTTTTTTTTTTTTTTTTTTTTGTCTCGTTTGCATCGTTTTGTTCTTTAAATTATACTCTGTGTTTGCTCTTTTGTTCCGAAAACAGGGGGATTTCGCGTCTATTTTATTCGTCAAGCGTCAGGCGAAGCGTGCGCTTTCATCCCTGGATACAACTCGAACTGCGAAAATTCGACCGGAAACTGCTATAAAACATTCGCCCGTGGATCTATCTTCCTTAGAAATATGACACTCACGAATACAGTTCACGTTTTTTTTTTTTTTTTTCTTTAATACTCATGTTAATGACCTATTGAATATCAATTTTTTTTTTTTTCACGAAGAAAATACACATGACTCGTAAATTTCTTTTCTCTCTCTCGTCAGCAATATCTCTCTCGTTCACACTCTCCCTCACTCTCTCTCGTTCGTAACGTTTTTTTTTTTTTTTTTTATTCAATCTCCCGTCAACATCCACCGCGCCATTCTCCCCGTTAGTTTTTTCTTTTTTTTTTTCCTCGTATAACAAAATTTAATAACCGGAATATCTCTGTACAAACGTTTTCATTCTTTTCTCTCTGTTTTTTGTGCCACCTCGACTTCATCCCCCCGTCCTCTCGTCCCCCCCCCCTCTAACCTATAATCAAAATTTTGAATTTTTGAATTATCCCCTTGAACCTCCACCCTTAACCGCATACCATTCCGTCGTTTTTTTTCTTCGTATAATACACTTCTTTGTCTCTTTTCCATCTCGCGTCTTTCTCTCTCCTCTTTTTTTTTTTTTTTTTTTTTTTTTTTTTTTTTATTCGGTTTCCTGTTATCTTCTATTGCCTCCATCATTTGTGTGCTTCGTTTAGGAACAGATCACTTTGCACGTATCTTTAATCGTATCCTAGAGAGTAAAATACCTTAAAATGTACGCGTTTACCCTTACAAATTTAGTTTTCACTTTTTCTCTCGCCGTCCAAACTCCAACGTTTCCCATTAATTTCCTCGTCGTTTATCATCGTTTGTAACCGTGCATGTTCGTACGTAGTTCGTCCATCAGATCGTCCGTCGTCGTCCTGTCGTTCGTGTCGCGCGTACAGCTATTTCATAGCCATCGCGATTATTAAAAGTACCATGTTTTTTTTCTTCTTCTTTTTTTTAGATTCTTACGATATCGCAGTCCCTAGGTGTCGCCTTAATTATGTACACTCGCTACCCTTTCGCGCTCCTAGCTACGCTCCTTGCAAGGATCTCGTGGTTTAATAATTAATCGTACTGAATTAGCCCATTACAACGGCGGGGTATCGAAGTACAATGTGTATCTGTATGCATGAATGATGTATCGTAGGTGTATCGTGACGTATGTACGTGTCATCTCTTTCTTTCTTTTTCTTCTTTTGTTTCTGTTTCGTCTGTTCGCACAATGAACGTGTGTGTCTCTGCATGTATGTATGTAACGTGTGTGATACTTTTTTTTTAATTATACTCGAGCTGAGAGATATTTAAGAAATCGTGTGTCGTACTATTACTCGTGTTTTTTTTTTTTTTTTTTTTTTTTTTTTGGATGGGTTTAGTAGTTTCGCCTACAGTATCGTTTATTAACGGCAAGGAAGGAAAAATCGTCGAGAGAGAACAATGGTCGATCGGTCGCGCGCGTTATTTCTGCAGTATTTATTTTTTTTTTTTTCGCATACGTTTTATTATATACGTGTTTTTTTTTTTTTTTTTTTTTTTTTTTTTTTCTTTTACGTTGAAAACCGACTATCCTGCCCTCCAGTTTACTTTAGATTAGACTGAAAGAAAGAGAGAGCCCTTTCACTCGAAGCGGAACACATTCAAAAGTAAACGCTATTATCACTATATCGATTAACCGGGGAATACATGAGATAGTTTTATCCTTTGTGGATGGTCGATATTTGAAGCTTTCCTCCAGTAAAATGCGGTATTATAATTTACTTTTTATTTAGTTTACTCTTCCTCTTCCCTTTCCCCTTCCTCTTCTCCCTCCATTTTTTTTTTTTTTTTTTTTCTCTTTACTAACGAACCATTCCTCTGGATGCGTTAAATACGAAGATTCGTCTGTGGAAATTGGAAACCTGTCCCTGGGTCGTTCCACGTCCCGTCTTCGTTCGAGAAACGCGCCGCTTCCGCGCGTGTGCTTCACTTCACTTCAATTCACGCACCGAATCGTGCACACAATCGACGCGAAGTTAATATTCGGCGAACGACGACGAGTCACAGGTGCCCTGTGACTCGCCACGCTCGTATTTATCAACGTCCCTTTCGTTTCGGTGAATTTGCAATCGAATTGGCAATCTCTGTCGAGCGCGCGCCGCCTGTTTCGCTCGTGCCGTGTGCGTTACGCACACACGGCACGCGTGTATGTAACATGTATGCGTATGTATATATGTATATAAGTAATACTCGGTACTCGTACTTATTACCACGAAATTTATTTATTACCGGAGTTCGTGAAAGTCACTCATCGTTGATCGAGAATCGAATGAAAGCGGAATACGAAAATCGAGGGCGCCCCACCGTCACCGTCATCGGCGACCATCCGTCCAGCAGTCTATCGATTTTCCTCTGCGAGAATTAAAAAACGATTATTCGAAACTCTTGTTCCTGAAAATGGCTGCTCGTTCAATCGTTTGCTTTAACTAGAAGCGAAGCTTCTACACACCCTTTTTCCAACACCCTTTTTCTTTTCGTTCGTTTCTTTTGATTCTAGTTAAAGGAAAAATTGAATCGACCTGTCTCTCTCTCTCTCTCTCTCTCTCTCTCTCTCTCTCGAAGCAGCAGCAGCAATTCGATTGCATATTTCTCCAGGGACCGAGCGGGGAAGACGGGACGCGTACCAAATATAAATATATCGATACAATCACCAGCGGCCAAGCAGATCGAACATTTAGGAACGAAAGATGCGTAAATGTTTAATACGTATACCTCGTTATATGGCTGATTATTACGGACTAGTACTTTTTTCTCATTCTCTGTTACTCTGCGGGGGAAAAACGTTGAAACCACCTTCGAACGTCCCTTTATCTCCGGTTCGAATAGAATTTGAAAAGGGCATCAGGAGGATCCTTACGATCGATCGATAATATACTTTCAAAAAGACGTTATTGCATTAATTTACTCGCTACAAAGTTTCCATCTTCTTCCTCTTCTTCCTCCTCTTCTTCTTTTTCTTTTTCTCTCGTCCCTCCTCCTCCTCTTCGTCTTCGTTTCCCTCGTGACTTTCTTGCTTTTCCCTTTTCTTTTTTTTTCTTTCGATCGACTTTATTTTATTTTATTTTTTTTTTATTTATTTACTTTTTTTTTTTTTTTTACCTAAATACACGCGTATAATTTACAGACGAGCACACCCAGAGAACTATATGGTTGAAACATTTTTTTATCTTTTTTTTTCTTCTTCTTTTTCTTCTTCTTCTTCTTCTTCTTCTTCTTCCCTAACGAAGCCTGTAAACGAGTGGTTGTTTCACCGGTAAGAATGAAAATAAAAAGAGTTGGATGATGGATCGTCATAAACGATAGCGGCGGTACTGTCAAAACTTTTTCCGTTGCTATTGGACTTGTGTGGTCAAACTGAATTGTATCCCGCTGTGTATATGGCATGTGAACGTGAGACGGTACTGTTTGTTGACTGTTTGTTGCTGTTGTTGGCTGGTCGTTGATTGGCTATCCTGTTACGGTTGCTGTTGCTGTTGCTGTTCTCGGTTGCTTCAACTATGTTCTTTCCTGTGTGCAAAAGAGGGAACGAACGCACTGGACCCCCGTTCCTCGATCTCGTGTTGGTTCTCGACGGGATCTCGTACAGAAAGTATCATTCCAACCTTTTCTCGAAAACGGTTTTTGCAAGGTCTCGATCATATTTCCTGCACGATCCTCCAGTTTTGTGCTTCGTCTGTTGGTTTCTTAATGACAGACGATTCTCAGCAGCTGGAAGCTTTTCGATCGTTTCACGAACTAGCGTTATCTGTGCGATTACTTAATGGAACTTACTTATCCTAGTTTCACGAGCCGAGACGCGATTTGATAATTGTTGTTTGATTTACGTCTTATCGCGTTCTTATCCGCGACGAGACGATACGCGATAACACTTTACGACTGATAACAGATTTCCGAGTGCGTCTTCGAAGGTCGATTGGCGAGATTTCAATTTCTACCGTGCCAGCGATCGGTAACGTTTCGCGTATCATCCGTCGAGGCGTTACCATCAGACGTTTCTGTATCGACTATCGATAACCATAAAGTTGCTCCGATTTTTTTCTTTTTTTTCTTTTTTTCTTATCTTTGACGAAACGTTCCAATTTCCTTTTTTTCCTTTTTTTAAATCGATATCGTGTTTCGTTCTTTCTTCGTTTAACGAATTATCAATCGGATAAGACGATGGCGGTTAAGGCAATTATCAACGCTAGACGCTCGACTCCTGTACATCACATTAACCGTAGTATTTTAATACTATTTACAGATAGGTCTCGTATACGCCTGCAATCACAATGATCTTTACATCGATCGTCGAGTGCGCGCCTTTTTAAAAATTCACGACTCACCGTCTGTCGCCGAGGAACAACATGACTCTTCGAAGCGATTCCTTCGAACGCGCTGACTTGTCGCTGAACGCGAGATCATCAACGCGAGATTCGCCGATCCTTTCTTTCTTCCTTCGTCCCTCGATTCATCGCGCGAAATTTCATCGATCCGTCGATCCTGGTGTCGAGGCGAAGCGATCGATGAACGTAAGCGCGGTGGAACTCGTTCGTGCAACGTAAAATTCGAGTCCTTAAAGCTTCTTCGTTTCTTCCTGTTTTCCCTTCTGTTTTCTCTTTTCGTTTAATTACCATTATTATTGTTATAATTATTCTTGTTCACTGGTTCCGTTCGCGACCAATCTCGTCCCAACACTTTTACACGTCCTTCGACATCAGTCTCACCGCGTTCTTCAGGGATTGCCTCTTGTTGCAGAACCAAATCCTGATCACCTCCCGGTCGTATCCGAGACGTTGCGCCAAATTCGTAATTTCGTTGCCTGAAACGAGCACACGGAAAGAATTTGGGAATTAACGTCAAGCTGTATAAAGACTCGTTCCGGCTACCCAGTTGGAAGCTACACTGGGGGCGAGAGAGAGAGAGAGAGAGAGAGAGACTTACCATTGGGATGAGTATTTCTATCGAAGTGAGCGTTCAGCAGTTCCAAAGCCTGCGGAGTGAACGAAGTTCGCCGCTTTCGTTTCTTGTTCGTTTCCACCCCGATGAAGTCCGTCAGCTGATGCAGCCCGCTCTTGTGCCTGCAACACGAAACACGCTGTTTGTCTCGCATCGCGGCACGACGCACCTCGACGAATCGAAAAAAACTGGATCCTTCCTCCAGGCCGAGGAATCAGAAATTCAGAATGAACAGAACACGGAAAAGGCTCTTACTTGCCGAACGGTCGAGTTTAAAAACTCGCGCAAAACTTTCGATCAAAGCGATCTCTCCGTGGAAACTGGAAACACCGGCCGCGAGACGAACGGGACACGCCTCTGATTCACCGATTCGTTAACCAATTTCACCCCTCGTTCCTTTCCTTTCCTTTCCTTTCCTTTTTCGAAAAGAAAAAAGGCGAGTGGAAACAAAACGGAGAAGTGCGGGGTGAAAAAAAAGGAGCGGAAAGAATGGAGCAAACAGAGAGGAGGAGGAGGAGGAGACAAAGCGCGCGTTTTGCGAGACATTCGACCCTTCCCCCCTCGCCGCTGCCCTCTGACTGATTGGCCGTTCGGCGTTCCCTAGCCGACGAACTTTCACGTGGAATGGAACGGCCGATGGCATCGCGACGTCGCCGTCGCGCAAATGAAATTAGCGATCGAAGCGTTGCTGCCGCTTCGAGAAACGAAACGAAACGAAACGAAACGAAACGAAACAAAACAAAAAAAAAGAAAAAAAACTCCGTGACCGTAAACAGGAGAACTTCCGCTGGGAATCGCGGCTAAACGAGCCAAACGGGCTCGAGAAAGGGTGAAAACGGGGTAGCGAGAGAAGGAGAAAGAGAAAAGGGGGAGACGAAGGGTTGGGCGGTGCCGACGCGCACAACACATACACACACACACACACACACAGAGAAGGTGGGAGGTGGAGTGGCGCGTAGGTGGACGCCGCTGTGGAATTTATGTTTTTAATTTAACTCCGTATGACCAACTGTCGAGCCCCGCCGAAAAAAGTGCAGGCCGAGCCATTAGCATCGCGCGGTGATATTTCGTCGAATCCGCGAAAACAATATGCTAATGGAGAAGCCGGGGCGAGCGCGAAGAACCGATGCTTCGAAACCAGCCGCTCGCCCCCGCGACGGAGGGGGGGGAGGAGGGACGAGTCTCCAACCGGCAGGCTGACGAACGGCCGTGGGATTCGAGAAAGGGTGGCGACGCGATCCACGCGATCGAGGCGTCGCTTTAATACGCGAAAAAATTAATGGTGCATTTAGATGGGTCCGATGAGGTCGGACTCGACGGAATAAGGAAATATTTTAGCCCGGCTTCTGGGGCGCTTGGCACGCACCGTCACTGTAACCGTATCGATCTTGCATAATTGCAACGGGGAAAAAAATAGGAAAAAAACTGCACGACTTGTGCCCCGGTGCGATTCGTCTCGCCGAAAGGCCTAGAAGCAACTTTTTCTGCAAACATTTGAATCGATACGAAACAAATTGCAGGTGCGATCGCTCAGTACCAGACAACGCCACTCCCACTCGCGAATCACGTGACCCAAATCAACCAATCGCTAATTTTCGTTGCATCAGCGTTGCACCTCAAGAGGCCCGATTCTCTGGGTTACCCCCGCTAAAATCACTTTCAGTGACAAAAGAAAATACGTACGGCGATGTCGCGTCAAAAGTGACAGGTTCTATTTTGCTTCGTGTCGGAATATTAATTTGACAATTGTACTTATTCATTACGTCAGTGGTTCTTACTTGTATACGCGCGCAGACGTTAAGTCTCGTTAAAAATACATTCGTTGTATTTTATTCGAGAGAATATTCTATCAGCGTGTTGAAACAGTCACCGGCGGGCATTTGTCTGAGCCTCGTTTATTCATTTCGATACAAAGAATCGACCTCCGCTTGGAATATACGAAACAGGCGATGAAAATTTCAACATTTTTAGGGCAACGTTTCGTCTAGACGAAATAAAAATAAACAGCCGTAAAAGGAATCGTCTTTTCGATTAACGGAGAACGGTCGAAGGAAATCGATCGCGAGCCTTCGAAATTGACACGATCGTTGCTGTATTACCGGGTAACAGGTTTCCTGATAATTGCAGCTCGTTGTTACAACGGCCGTGTGCTACGAGTGACTCAATTAACGAGAAGAAGCATTTATTAATTTGATAGAAAAAGCCCGTGCCATCGTGTACGGTTCACCGTGTTTAACGTCCCAGGGGTATGTGATTAAAATTAACCATACGGTAATTACATTTTTCCTACGAAAGAGCTTCATTTTTGGCGGCGCGTACACACACGGTTTACTGATTACATTCGTGTTATTGGTAACGGGAGACTGATGAAGCCTCCAGCTCCGAAATGTGCACTTCGCCCATTAAGAAAATATCGAAAATCGGACGCGGCAACACTGTACAGCCGAAATCGATCGAAAGCTCCATCGCGATTAAAATCACGGTGATCTGCCAAGGTGAAACGACACCGATCATTATGCAGATCGGGCTGATTGGCGACATTGCGCCAATTTACGAGTTCCGAGAAAGAACTCTTCAAAAAAAAAAAAAAAAAAAAAAAAAAAAAAAAAAGAAACGAAGAGTGGAGGGAAAAATGGGAAGCACAAAGCTCTCAACAAAACTGAAGACACGCGACACAAATTAAAAGGCGACCGCTTCAAAGCGGTCGCAAATATCGTAATTGCTTCTCTCGCGCCAATTTACCACCGCTTTCAATAATCTTAATAAACCCTTCCAAACCCGCCTCCAAAGGAAACGTTATTATCGCGCGCGTGTACCGCTGGCGAGAAAAGCTGACTGAAGAAGAGTGGAAACTCGCGTATCCCCGGTGCGTGCAGGTGAGAAGCCAAACAGAGAAGAGGGAAGCAGGGGTTGGGCGAGAGGGATGAACGGGGAACGAGAAGCGCGAGAGAAAGAAGAGGGACGAGGACGGGGTTCGATCGGCGAGGGCGAGAGAACAAGCAAGAGGAAACGAGAGAATTAAACGTCGTCGTCGAGGAGGAGAGGAAAAAGAATGAAAGGAGCCACCGACACCGAGGGCCCGACGTGTCGCGGCCCAAGACAATACGCACTACGTCGTCTCTTTTCTCTTTCTTTCTTTTTTTTTTCTGTTCGTTTTGTTTTGTTTTGTTTTGTTTTAAATATGAATCGCGAGACCAAGACAATGCGCGCTATCAGACAAACGTTGAAAACGTGCTTAGTCACCGAGGGGGTGGCTCGATTCTCGTCTCCCTTTCAAATCCGCCTGTCCGGCGGAATAAATCAGCTAATCGAATATTTATTAGAACGCTTCTTACTCTCGCCTGAATCGCGCACACTGCACACACAGTATGTACTTTCACGCTGATGGACTTTCACTTTCGTAGTTTCGAATTTTCCTTGGTTTCGATTTCAAGTTTCAAAAGAGAAAGACGAATATAAAAAAGAAGAAAAAAAAAAAAATAGAAAAAGGGAAAAGAAGCAGCAAGGCGGAATAACGGGAAACAGCTGTAGCCCCATTGGAAAATAGAGTAGTGGACGAAAAGAAATAGACGAGATTCTAGGTTGTGGGTGTGCCGGTAGAGTGTTGGTATTTACGCGATCGTGCAAGGAAACGGTAAGTGGAACGAGAAAGAAAGAGGTGGAAGAGAGAAGAAACGACAGGAATCGCGGGTAAGAGGCTGGAGGATGTGGGAGGGGGCAGAGGAAGGAGGAGGAGGAGGAGGAGGAGGAGGGTGAGAGCGCCGCGAGGGAGGGGTACATCAGAAACCTGATTTTAATTAGTCCACAGTTTAATTACTCGGCAGATAAATCGTGCACGTGCACCGCATAAACTAGCCGCTTTCATTTTTCCCGTGGACGCGGCCGGCACGGTCGCGCTTACTTCTATGCCGCGAGAATGCGGGATGGGTCATTGTTGCTCGCTCGGTGCGCGAGCGGAAAGAGAAATGACCGTGCTTAAACCGTCATCGAATCGGTTGGATAATAGTCGGCTGGGTTAACAGGCTGACGGATCCGCAGGCTCGTAATCCTTCCACGCGCGCGCGGTTTCCAGTCCAGTTACTTTGAAATCCACCTCTAATTGAATATTTTTTCTCTTCTTCTTCGTTTTCATTCTTTTTGAAAAAAAAGGACGAAACTGTGTTTGTGGAGATTGTTTGACGATGGCTGCGTGGATATTGGACGACGAGAGAACGTCGTCTCGATCGCGAAACGTTCGAGTGTTTAAAAGCATCGCACAGCCAGAGAGTTCCTTCTCTCCCGGAACTAGTCGAATTTAATCGTACAATTTAGAGTTTATTTATCTTTCGTTCCAATGCAAAAAAGGAAGAAGAAAAAGAGATTTTTTTTTTTTACTGAAAAAAAGAAACACCTTGTGTCGCGCTCTGCTCGAGGCAACGGGGCAACACCTGGATGGAAGAGAGAAAAGGAGAGGACTTTCGCTTTTCGTTTTCAACGAACGAGTAATCAAGAAACGAGTCATTAAACGGGCAAACGGTTCCGGGCCAATAACACCGCGGCAGGGGGATGATTCGCTGTATCGTCGCGCGAAGGTGTTAATGCACAGTCAACAAATCATTTTGTTCGTTTTGGGAAAATCTGTTGATGCTACGCCACGGGAATGCGGAATGGGTCATTGTTGCCGGCTCGGCCGCGGAAAGAGAAATGACCGCGTGCTCCTGTCATCGAATCATCCGGTTCACGGTCGAGATACATGCTGCGTACCTCGATACGCTACCCCACCAACACACACACACACACACACACAAAACACGTATATATATAGATATACATGTGTATATATGTTTTATAACACGCTCGCTGTGTTCCCTTTTACACATAACACGCGTGTATATACTTTCCGCGCTTTTGCCCGACAACAATAAAACAGCATCGCGGTGAAATCGAAACCGTAAAACCGGCGTTTAGACGTCATCGACTCGTAAAATTCGATTGACTGACGCTCTTAGATCGTGAACTCGTCCTTCGTCAGAGCGGTATCAAATCGAAAAGCTTCGTCACCTGAATTACATTGTTTTCGGGGATATTTTTGAAATCGCCAGCAGCAGAGCTTTCCCGAGATTGGAACATTTCGATTCAATTAAACCCCCCGACGCTAAGAAATCAATCCACGCGAGTAGAACAACTCGGTAACAAAATTGCCACGGCGAGGGAAATAAATCGCGCGCTGACCGTTCGTTATGAGTCGCAAACTTCGAATTTCGCTAATTACGGAATCCCGTGATACAGCGTACGGTGGTGGGCGGTCGGCGTGTGTGGGTGGGTGCGCGTCGGTGCAAAACCGATACCTCGAAGGAGGAAGTCGATAGGTCGACTTCTTTCGCGACACGATTAAAACCGGCGGTGAGTTGCCTCGGGAGCTAACGGTGTTCCCCCCTCCTCTCCATTCTAATTAACATTCCGCGTATTTATTAGACGCGAATCCGCAATTAATCAGCCGGATTCAATTAGCGGATTACCAATTAGCACGCGCGCGATCGCTTCGAACGATCTTTCGTTCGATGATCGTTAGAAACGACGATCGTTGAGAGAGAGAGAGAACTCTCAGTTTTTTTTTTCTCTGTTTTTTTCTCTCCCAGAAATGGAATTTGAAATGGCCGAACATTTGCATAATCGAGCAAACTAGAGGCTTTGGCTCTCTGGCGAATTTTCAGCACCGCCGCGATCATTCGGTCATTCTGAATTTTACTTTGCGCGTAGTGTTGGACAAGCGCAAGTTGAAATTTGAAATTGATAATAAATAGTTTACAAAAGTGCGACTCACCTCTCTTCGGCCTCCTTCATCCACCTCTCGAGGACCGGTTTTATCTTTTGCGCGCTCTTTGGCGTGATGTCCAACTTTTCGAATCTAGAGCCAACAACAAGTCATGATTCTCGTTCTCCCGTCAGTCGTTCTCGCGTAGAGGATGAAAACTCGCGCGTAAGAAGAAAGAAATCGCACTTCCCACGCCAAAGACGTAAAGACACATTTAGAGCAGCGAATTTGGAATCTCAGCCAATCGTAATGAAAAGCGTCGAATCAAAAAGAGAAAAACTGACAAGAACTGAATTGTTCCGTGATTCTTTTCGTCTTTGTTCGACTAAAGGAGCACTAAAAGGCATGCATCGACTCAAAAACAGGACATTGACAATGCGTGCATGCTTAAAGGTTTTGGTGATGCCGTGTATGATGTTGCCAACGCGCTTCGAGAGAGCTGAGTGTTCGTCCGCGACTCTGGCGCGGAACCAGCTTCGTCAAGTTGAGTGGACAATCAATTTGGAAGAACGAGTAGTCAAAAAAGGTGGGGAAAAAAAAAATTCGAGAAAAAAAAGAAGGAACGGCGGACGAAGACAAACGATCGTCCAAACGAAGGAACACACTCTCGTCGACGGACGTCGATCTCCGCGATTTCTTGCAACTTGCGTTCTCGCGCGTTGGCGGCATCATGCCCAAGTTTGCCAATGCCCTGGCTCGAAGAAACCGTTAACTTTCAGAAGTGCTCCTTTCGCATCTCATCTTTACTTTTGTCACATTGGTTCTCTTTAATTCTCTCTTTCTTTCTTTCTTTCTTTCTTTCTTTCTTTCTTTCTTTCTTTCTTTCCAGAGAACGGAGTTAGAAATTAGCGATAGTGCGTTTGCAGCTATACCCAAATATGCCCCATATGTCACTAAGGACACACAGCGGTGTGGTCAAACGTTTCGTCTAGCGAAGCACGTGGAGAATCGAGCATGGGGAAGATCGACAGACGTCGGACAGAAAAATCATAGGAGAAAGATCAGGGCGAGAGAAATAGATCAGACAATTCGACAAACGCCCTTGGTCCCTACCGTCAATTTTGTTGCATCGTAAAATGATGTAAATGAAGAGAGGTCGGAAAAAAAAGAGAGGGAAAAAAGACAGATAAAACAAAGGTAGATGAACCTGCGGATCGATGTCCGATCGAGGAACACTCATTCCGAGCTACTCGTACGCATAAAGTTTTAACATAACGCACACGACGACGATACCAAATGTACGGAATTCACATGCTTGGGTATAACTGCTATGCTTCCAAGAGGATTTGAAAAAGATTTTAGATTTTTAGGTAAATTAAATAGCATGAGGGGTGAACGTACGTAGCTTGCTGCTGAGAGGCAATCTGCGAGGCAGCGTACATCTGGGTAGCCAGGGCACTGGGGAACAATCACCAATGCTTAAATTAGTCGTTACGATAACAATACTATATGGATGTAGAAACAGTGTTTCTACTTGCCACCAGCATTACCACCGTGGTTCCTTTCGTTACTCTACTCTCTAGTTACGATTACGTTCTTTTCTTTTCTCGAACGAACGAAGAGATTCTCGATTTCGTTCGCGAAGAAGGGGTCAAAGGGTCACGACCGAGTGACTCTTTTGCGAGTCACAATCGTTGAAATGAAACGCGAGGGCGTTCAGGAACCACCGTGGCAGATTATACACATTATACATTTCTCACAGAGTACGATCACATGAAAATTCAATGACGTTCTCTCTCGGAATCTGTACTCGAAAAACGCGTTGAACATGATCGAGGCATACGCGAGTACGAGTACGACTGACTCTCTCTCTCTCTCTCTATCTCTCTCTGTCATTTGAATTCCGCGTTCCAAAATTAATCGTGGGTGCCTGGGACTGGTTCTCGCGTTGCTGTTTTCACTCTCTTTCCATCACGATGCAAAAGTATAAAAATACAAAGAAAAAAAAAAAAATATTCCTCGAGAGAAACACGAAGCGGAAGAGATTCGGCAGAGGCGAGAGAGCAGCGAACGAGAGTCAGGATTTCGTTCACACTGATCGAGCGACCAACTTAATTCAGACGTAGGACGGAACAAAAGGACGCGACTTTCAACTGCGTTAATAAATCAAGTCCCTTTTAGCCCCGAACTTCTCGAAAGGAAAGAAGACATCATCGAGATTCAGCGTAGTCTAGAAATGTATATATCAAGATTGTTAGCAGTCGGACAGGCAACTATCCACTTTTTTTTTTTTTTTTTCCGGCCATTTCCAGTGACCTGGCACACTGTCGTATCAAACACCTGTCATTTAGTTTTCCATCTCTGTGTCTCATCAGCGACGTCCGTTTTTCAAGTTACTCGTCGTAGTAAGAATGATGTAAAGAAAAATAATAATAATAAAAGAACAATCAATAATAAAAAAAAAAAAAAAAAATAAAACAAGAGGAGAACACACGACGGACGACCACGGTCGTACACTCACCTGCATATGGCACTTTGGCTGTAAGCTGGCCCCTCCGTCACGCTCAGGGCCTGTCCCACCTGGGTCTGCGTCAGACCCAGCGACAGTCTGCGAAACTTGAACACCTTCGCGAACTCCTTGATCTCGTCCAGATTGATCCCATCGACCACGTTGTTCGTCGCCTCGTTGATCGTCGGCTGATCTGCAATTATAGTTGCGGAATCTTTCCATCGGTGGTCTCTCTCGCGGCTCTTGACAAAAGAAGAAAGCATTCCGAAAGCAAAGTAAAGCGATCTTCGGATAGACTAATTCACGAGTCGACGATCGTCAGTGATGATAGTTTTCTCAGGTCCGGTTCTGATCGGACTCGGAATCTTCGATCGATTTCGCGCGCGAGGCAGAGAGATCCAAAGTCTAACGACACCGATCCAGGCGGCTTCGTTAAAGCAGCTTCAGCTACGCCGATTTCACTCGTAAATCTGTCGACGCCGGATGTACACGCACGCGATGTGAGAGGTGCCCACATGCCTGGCGATCTCGGCCAGGCTCCGGTCGCGCAATAAACTGCGCGAGTCCTTCCTCCGCGATCCAGCCACCGGCGGCGGACAAAAACGATCCTTGTGGACTTTCCTTGCGCGCAAACCTGCCTGCTTTGTCCCGTTTCAAGGAACGCGTGAACATTTTCGAGAATTCGCGAGAAGAGTTTTCGCCCTCGATGAATTCTATTGTCGATCGAAAGCGAACAGTCGCGCAGCCTCCACTTTAAACTCACGAATCATCGGCTGAAAGATCGGCCCGAGATCGGTTAACAGCGAGACGCAGATTTATCAAGCAACGCGTCGCACCGGCAGGCAATTGAGAATCGTTAGGCTCGATACGTCCGACAGGCGCATTTGCTCTGATCGTTGCCCGCGGAATGACAAAGTGCCAGCCGGAGCGATGATTGTGAATTATTAAAATTATTGTCTGCCGTTGGCTCTCGTCGCGAGCGTCGCGCGCGTTACGTGCAGCCGGTGAATCTTTATGGCTTCCCAGAAGGCAGCGAGGCAACGATCTAATACACCGTAATGAGCCGTGCATTGTACGATATCCTATTAGGATTATTAAGAGCTCGGCGGCGCGGCGCTGGAGCCGCCGACGGTATTACTTATCGGCTTTGACCGTGCGTTAAATGTTGTATCGTTTCCTTCGGGAAGACGAGAGTCGTTTAATTTTACAACGGCTCTTTCTTATTTTTACTTCCTGCTGAATAAACGTTGTCCCGCCCCGTTTCGTTGCCTATTGTAACGTGATTATCGGATTGTGTCGGATTGAAACGTTCTCGCGTCGTACGAGCAGAGCTCCCTCCCCGCAGCTATTCCCGGTCTATTCCTGGTGGTCCTGTTGAAAAACCGTTTCCCGTTTGACTCGACTCGACTCCGCTCCGATCGATACTCGTTTCGATCGTTTACTCGTCTAATCGTCGAGTAATGCCACCGCCGTGGGAACATGAATGAGTTTGCTCGGTGAATGATTCAACGACATCCTTGCTGAAATTTTCACGTCGTTTCTCCAACGAAACGTTTCATCTGTCGAGACTGTTACCGTCTAATTGTCACTCCTGATTTTGTGTCGCTCGTCGTTAAAAAAAAAAAAAAAAAAAAAGAAACAATTCCAAATCGAGTCGAGTTGCAAAAAAAAGCAGAAAGAAAGAAAGAAAGAAAGAAAAAGAAAGAAAGAAAGAAGAAGGAATGATCTTACTGGGCGAATCATTGAGATCCTCCTCCTCCTTTTTCGGATTGTGCATGCTGCTCGGCGAGGCCTTCACCCCGGCGCCGCTGGGCCCGTGCGTGGTCGTGATCGTGATTTCCCCGTTGCTGGCCGCCAGTCTGTTGAGCGCCGAGGCCGCGGACACCACGGACTCGTTCAAAGGCGACGATTGCTCGGGCCTCTCTCTGTGATGTTTCTCCGTCGGCTGCGAGCAGGACGCAAGAGGGAAGAGGGGAGGGAGGGGGAGAGAGATTGCTAGTTACGAATTAGTAGCTCAAACCAGTATCAACGACAATGCTCCATCCACGCTTCTCTTCCACGCCAATTATGCACTTAATAATGAGACCGCGTTCTATCCTTCTTTCCGTCTCTTTCCCGCTTTCTCCCTCTCGCTCGCTCGGATTCGAGACACTTTAGAGTCTAATTAGTGGAAGAAACGCCGCCGCCGCTGAAATACTTTCTTAACGAGATCGTTCGCCATCGGGGGAATTACTCAGCCTTGTTCCGCTGATCTTGCGACGGTTTTAACCCCATTTTCCACCTTCGACCGCCGTTTCTTTCGCCTCGTTTCGATCGGCCGTGCGCGCGAGTTTCGAACTCGTTTGCTTATCGACGAAGCCAAGGTGAATCAAAATTCCTGCATTTGTCCCGTTTCTGATGGACAATGATAAACGTTTGACTACCCGGATCGATCGAGGTTCATCGAGCAGAACCTGCGTGGGAATAATTTTCAATGTCGCGAGTCGTCCGCGAATACGCAACGCGAGGAACGTATGGAATCTCCGCGATGCCTCGCAAAAAAAAAAAAAAAAAAAAAAGAAAAAAGAATTAATAGAATCCGCTAGACACGTTCCGCTGAATCTCTAATCGCTGGCAAAGTTGTGTTCCTTGGATGGAAGCGATTCGCTAAATACGTCCGCGCGATTAAATTACGAAACCGGTTTCTATTAACCGGGTGTTGATCGCCGATGGCTAGCACGACAATCCAATTTCCCGGCGGAAAATAACGAGATTCCATTGTCGCGCGATTTTTCCAAGTGTTCCCGCGGGAAGCGGCGCGCGAAAAGGCGCGAATTATTCAGGGCGGGCGACAATCTGACGATGTGTGATGACGATGACGCACCGTGTAATGATTCAGGTGCCGATGCGCGTGGTGTTGAGGAGACGTCGTGAGAAGCGGTTGCTGGGACGCTTGAGCCGCCTGGACCGCTTGTGCAGCCTGTGCCTGAGCGGCCTGAGCGGCCTGAAGCAGTTGCTGCGGCTGCATCGCGCTCAGAAGTTGCTGGCTGGCCGAGCTGTTGCTGAGAAGGTGCGGCAACGCGGCGGGACTCAGCCCCAGTCCCGACGCCAAGCTGGGACTTGTTGGAACTGTCGCGCGGCAACAGAAAACCATCTCTGTTTAACATCTGTCATCTAATTTACAGCTTCTCGTCAGCTACGAAACGGTGTTTTTCCTTTTTTCAAAGACTCGAGCGATTTTTCGTAAAATAAAGCTCGAAAGCTCGTGCAAGTCACGGCACAGAGCTCTTCTATTTTTTCACTTTAACCTCTCTCTCTCTCTCTGATGGGAATTTTATGC
Organism: Melipona beecheii; assembly: GCA_032399605.1. Classification (NCBI taxonomy): domain Eukaryota; kingdom Metazoa; phylum Arthropoda; class Insecta; order Hymenoptera; family Apidae; genus Melipona; species Melipona beecheii. The sequence goes on along the minus strand of JAUCMO010000042.1, from coordinate 1,478,165 downwards.
TTCATGCTTGTGGTCGTCTAGGTAGGTAGTTCTAGCGTTAATGATCGAATTATCGAAGCGACCAACTTCTTTTTTCTCTCTCGAATTTATCTGACAAAAATTTCAAAGAGCGGATCGTATCCCGAAATCCACGAAAATTCAGCTAAACGATAATCTTACCTGTAAACTCGCCGTTGCTGGTCGGCGTGTTCAGCATGTTCTGTGGCTGCGCGATGGACTGAAGGTTCGCCAGGGTGGTGGACACGACCTGGCCGTTGCTGAGCGCCAAGTTCACCATTTGGTTATTCGTGACGTGACTGACGGGTATAGTCAGGATAGTTTGCGTAGCGATTCCTGGGAGGCGAGGAGCAGAGAACAGAGAAAGAAAAGTTAATCCTCGAGCGCGGGGCAGGGGCGGGCGGCTGAGCGTCGTGAGGTTTAACAGCAACAGCCATAAAGGGCAATGGGTGGGGACGTAGCTTGATAATTCTATCTGTGGCCTATCCCACCGTACGAACGTGTCTCGAATCAATAGATACTTCATTTCCATTATGAACGTAGTCCACGCGTCGTTGATCCAGGAAGGGTAGTAAAGTTATCAGAGTCTCATAGAGGGATTATTAGGCAACCCATAGGGCAGGTAACCTCGCAGGCCAGCGTAGTTGGCAAACTATTATCGTCATCTTAATAGTGGGTACAGGTACTGGCACTGGACTGCTAGGCTGCGAGAAGGACGCCTAATCATACTTAGAATAGTTTCGGGATTACCTCCAGCTCCGCTAATCTGATTACCCTGTACACGCGCTTAATATGATTACTGATCATGAGTACGTACCCGTGTTGGTACCTATAGCTAAGCTAAGCAAATCTCGTATTCCGAACAGCCATAAAAGTTTCACGTTCTGAGGTAAGGTCAACTGACAATCCGATTAACGTTTAGTTCCGTTCCGTGATATTCGACGATAATACGTTCGCGTCGAAACGCGTGTTCTTTTTATTACCGAGTGTCGTCGTCACCCTCGCCAGACAACTTTCTCTCCTATTTTTATTCTCCTTTCTCCGCTTTCTTACCGCATCGACGAGAGAAACAAAAATCTCGTTCGGCAGAAGACTACTAAAGGGAATACGTAACTCGTGGCTTACAAAGGGAAGTTTATCACGACGCGCAACACTCGGCTGTTGAGATTTCTAACGTGACGAGCATGATAATTTATACTCGAAGAGGGACGAGACGAATCATCGATTACGTCGGCAAGATTGGCCGAATCGAAACGCGATTTACGGCCCGGGGGGGACGAGATTTACTTTACACTCGTGACCCTTGTCTTTTTCAAGATTCTTCAATTTCTCGACGAGAATAGCCGGCGCATTGAAGGCCTGACACAGCCTTACTTGCAAACTTATTCTTGAACGAGTATTCTAAAGCATCCAATGTTATTTGCGTTGCCAATGATCCGTATCCTCATGACCTACTACCTCGCGATTATAAAACATTCAGTCACTGTTGCTTTCAATCGCTATTCCGATTTGTAAAATTATTCGCCGTGGATGTACCCCATCGCGATCCCTGCCTCGGCGATATATATCTCCGGAGAAAATTGGCGCAAAAGTTCAATACGTCGAACGAGTCGTTTAGCAGAATGAGCGATACATATTTAATCGTCTTTGCTCTATTTTCTCTGCCGCTAAATCCCCGTCTTTTCGCCGAAGCTCGAGTCGAGCCTCGAATATATAGACGGTATTCTTCTTGAAAAAAAATGTCTCCGGAACGTCGATCGGAAACGGCGTTTTGAAGAATTCAAACGGCCTTCAAAAATGCACGAACTGAAAATGAGAATTTCGCAGACGCTCTCCGCCCGAAAGATTTTGTCAAATCGGAGGAGAGAATTAATCGCGTTGAGTAAAATTAATTCCAAACGAATAATTAACAGTCAAGACCGAATCCCGTTATTCGCGACGATATATTAAAGCGTGTGTCGTCAGACAGTTCTCCTCCTTGGCTCAAGTCAACTTTAGATGAACGCTAAAGGAGCGAATCAATCGAGCATTAGTCAGTTAGCATCGATTGTGCCGAAAAGCAGTGCAAACATTATTTGCCACCACGTAACTCGTCATCCTACCGCGGACGTGGTCCATATCCACGAACTTCAATTCACTTAGACAGACTCGCAAAGTTCTCTCGCCGCCCCTCTTCTCCCCTCTCTCTCTCTCTCTCTTCGTATCACCCTTGTATTCAGCCGTCCTTCTTCGTTCTCCCACAAAGTCCCGGTCCGCCTCGCCTCATTCTCAATCCCTCTCAATTGCCAGAATAGAAACCCAACTTGGTAGAAACGAAGTTAGCGCGAACCGCAATCGATATAATAGCGGCCGAATCCGCGGAGCTGTGATGTCCAGCCAGGAGAGAGAGAGAGAGAGAGAGAGAGAGAGAGAGAGTAGCGAGGGAGGGTTAGGGTACGGTGGGGACGGACTCGGGGGCAAGGCGAGGGGTGGTTATTCGTGGGTCTGGAAAGGGGTAGTGAGACGTTAATTATACATTGAAATTAGTTGCAGAGTTTGCCCTCTGCTCGCCGGGCTAGTCTAGGACCACTAAGTATGGACGACGGGGCGAACCTTAGTCCGAGCTTTGGTTAGAGATAGTCGATATGATATTATATATTATATGTACGTATGTATGTATATCTGTGCGTATGTGTGTGAGTGTGTGTGTGTGTGTACACACACACACACACACACACACATATATATGTATATAATATACATTGGCACATCCTGATTGCACAACATTATGCACCGGCACATCGTGCAGATTTCACGACGAGACCACTCGGACTGATTTATGCCTCGAAATTCGAAGGTACTTAGTGCGAAGGTTATTGTTGGAGATTTCTTGTTGGTTTACTGATAGCTACGGGGTACGGAGAATCCCCTCTTTCCTCGCGAATCCTTTATCAGACCGTCTCTTCTCTCTCTCTCTCTCTCTCTCTCTCTATCTTGCGCGTCGTTTAATTAAATTTCACAGGTGAGGCTGCGATTAGCTCGAATATTTTCGGGACCCGCGGCACAGCTTGATGCTCGGTGAGTTTGGAAGAAGGAAGAGCGAAATTAATCATCGCTCGTAAAAAAAAAAAAAAAAGAAAAGAATGAAAGATTATAATCTTTCTCGGATAACAAAAATATTATTCCGAGTATCTCGAGACACCACGACTCCACTCGTTGTTCGAAACGAGACTCACGCTCTTTCTCCCTCCCTCTGCAAGTATCCGTCTGTAGCCTGCGAAATCAAATCGTTAAAATCTCTGTGAAAGGGTTCGACGGACAATCAATTTACGTGACGCGTTGAACGCGAGCGAGGCTTGCTCGACGGGACTGGAGGGAACCTCGGGAGGCTCTTAATGGGTGTCGTTGAACGCTCGTTTCGAGAGAGAGAGAGAGAGAGAGCTGAAAGGGCGCGAAGACACATAAGAAACAAGAAGGCTCACCTTGCGACGTAGGGATAAGAAGCTGAGCCCCTTGAATGCCTTGAACCAATTGACCGGACGTTAGGATGAATTGAGGCATCGCGACCGGTTGCGGCTGAGATAATAGCTGAGGTAATGTCGCCATTGGCGTCGAACTCGGCGGCAGGAGATGAGGGGCGGCTGTCGTGTTCGAGGCTGTTGGTACCGTGCCACCTGAACGTGAAAAGTCATTGGCTGAAAGAAGAATCTGACGATCTAACTCCTTCCCCGTCGTACGAGTCATATTTTCTTGAAAAATAATCCAATCTCTTTCGTATTACAATCGAAAGAAATTGCTAAAAATAATCTACGATAGCTCTTTTTCTTTCCTTTTTTTATTTTTTTTTTTTTTGTGGTCTGCAATTCTAGCTACGCGAAGCAACACGAAGAACCACGCCGCGTTATTTCTAGCGACGTAAAAGGCGCTTAGTTCGAATGGACGGAGGAAGGATTTTGAATGATCGAAGCGACTGAAAAGGGCCGATCGAAGATTTTTCTCCCGCGTCGAGAATGTACAATGACCGGTTGTATCCCTACCGGAGGAGCTGACAGTGAGATTCAGGGGCGTGTTGATGAGCTGGTTGTTAGTCAGTCCCGCTGTCATTCCCTGGAGACCCGCGGCCAGCGACGCGACTTGCGGCAGGTTTTGCAGATTCGCCAGATTCTGAAGGTTCTGCAGGGTCACCATGCCTGCCACTGAATCGAACAACAAAGACACAAGCGGTTGCAGTAAAATCCATCGATGGACCTTTCCACGATGTACTCTCTCGCAAATTCATTGAAATTTCGAGAGACTGACAACGCGAAATCGTCAAATCCGATTCGTCGACTTACTCGTCCCGTTGAGATGCGCTTGCGCCACTGCGGCCCGTTTCGCCTGCGGCAGATTTTCTGGCGACGGGCTATTCTTCCGCGAGTTCTTCATTTCATCCATCATCATCTGATGTTCATGGAGCGTGCCGGTGATGGCTGCCACTGGTTCAGGGCTGCCAACGCTACTCCTGTCGCTGTCCTGTAACAAACGCCACGTCCAAATGGTGAGTTACGGTGATTTGCATAATTGCAACTTACGTCGATCGTAGATTACAAATTCTGCGCTTCGATCGTTGAGCGGCGGGAGGGGGGAGGGGGGAGGCGGACGTGGAAAACAAAATGACAGACACGGTGCTCGGCCGTGCAACGAGATCGAGCTGCTGCTGCTTTTTTCGTTTTAATTTTTTCTCCCTGTTTTTTTTTTTTTTTTTTTTTTTGTCAAATTTATCGAAAGCCAGAAAAAAGCAGCCGTCGGGAAAAAATATTAATTACGATTGAAGAGGCACCGGTGGAAACACGGCCGAAAAGTCCGAAGCAACGCGCTCTGTCAACGACGAAAATGGCGATACTTTATTTCGTTTATTACGCCGCGTTTGAAACCCCTTCGCATTTGTACCGTATTGATAACAATTATAAAATATTTCGACCACCGCCGCCGCCGTCGCCGTCGCTGGGAACAAAGTGCTTTCGACTATATGCGTCGTCGCAAATTTTCCTCCACGCCTTTCCAGCTTTCCGGCTGGAACTTTTTGTTGCTCAGATATCAATGGCCCTCGTTAAGGGAATTGATATTATCGTTAATAACAACATTTGCCTGTCGACCATTTCCCTTTAATCGAACCGCGGAAAAACTGTCTTACGTTTCGAACGTAAGATCGATCAGTGCCAAAACACGAGTCGTTCGAATAAAATCCTCGTCGAATCTTGTACCAAAGATGGTCAAAATGGCGAGCGCGTGAGAAAGTGCACGCGTCTTTTTCACAAGTCTATAAATATCTCCTAAAGCTCGATGGTATCGATCGTATTTCGCCAAGTTGGTTTGCCGTTAAAAAATTCAAAAGTAGAAAGTGCGTCGATAGCTCGAGCCAGGTGGGCCCCTGACGATTATAATTTTCCAACGACGCGTAATAAGGGGGATGAGCGTGGTTATCGCTCGTTGATAAAACTCGTGGAGGAAAGCAGTTGAAGCGGGCGCGCGTTGTTTGAAGAGAGTTCCGCTTGATACTGCGGGCTGATTATTTCACGAAGGTCAGGCAAAACCCCGGGCAAACTTTCAACTTTCTACCTGTTTAAGGACAACGTGGACGCGATCGCCGGACTGAACCTACCCCAAGGGGATTCGATAAACGTCCCAACTTTCGATGACGCTCGTCGAGTAGCCAGAAATACGTCCAACTTTTTAAATTATCGATTCCCCCCTACCGGCGTCCCGCCGATATAATTAATTCCCCGTTGCGTAAGCAGCCTGACATACTAAAAGTAACTTTCCAACACAAGAACACGAAGGTACACTGAATTTATTCTCTTCTTTTGCACACCACACAATTTGACACCGCTGGCCCTTGATACGTACAAAGCCCGCTAATTAGTTAGATTAAAGTCACTTTCGAACGGACGGTGATTGACGTTTTTACGTTTAATTAGCTCCGGGGGCAAGATATTGTTTGCGCCGATATCTAAAGATCTTTAAATGCAATTTGGAAATTGAATTAAATACGTTGGATTTTTTCTCTTTCTCTCTCTCTCTCTCTCTCTCTCTCTCTCTCTCTTATTACCGAGGCGTTTCGTAAACACCGGTGAAATACCAGTGAAATTCGGACATAATTGCATTAACGTAATTCGCGTGATTATCCGAATTCGTTATTTAATTATATTTAAACGCGAGATTTCGACAACGAATACCTAACAAACTGCGTGCAGCGCGTGCAACGAGACGAAACACTTTCGAAATCCAGCGTCTGTCCGATTAAATTTCCATCCTCGAAGAAACTTGACTCGACAAACTCGACATTCTAACCGATTATAACCGTGCAAGAAGAACCCCCACGTGCAACGGCGGTGGCTTTTCAGCCGTGAACAGCAGACTAAAAACTAAAAAATCGAGGCGCCGGACAAGTCGTCCGGTTCAACCCCTTTCATCGCGTTCCCCTTGCACCGTGCCCGACTTTTTTTTTTCTCTCTCTCCTCTCCTTGCTGGCCGAAATCAATCGAACGGGTACGCGCAAAGGTTTTAGCATCGGGGCTCGCAATCATTCTCGCCAAAATGCTCAATTATACGCGCGTGGTTCGTTAACGTACCACGCTTTTTATTGCGGCGGCACGTTTAACGCTGAAAATTGATTAATAATCATTCACGGTCCAACTGGCCGACGTTAAAATGCTTCGCTACGAAATAATGGTGGTAGACACACACGCCGTTCGATAGGGTACAAGGGGTGCAGGTGGTGGGTGGAGAGAGAGAGAGAGAGAGAGAGAAAGGAAAAAAAAGGGGGGAACAATGAAACCCGTAGCGCGGGTTCGACGAATCATCGACGAATAGAAAAATCAGCGAAACGAAATCGACCGTTCGCTCGATATACACTTTGTGCGTCCCCAGAACGTGCGTCGAACGGGGAACGTGACAAAGGTTCGTCGCCGATTTCTCGAATCGAACCCGCGGGTTTATAATATCTCGCGTGACGTAACCAACGCGCGACGTTTCTTTTGTGAGCGCGGCGATTCTTTCGCGAAATGAAGCTCGTTAACGAAATTCTCCCGCGATAATACGATTTCGCGCGCGTGTGCAACCGCGACGGACGGAGGGGGCGAAGGAGAGGGGCAATGTCGAAAAACGACCAACGTCGAAAAATTGCATGTTGCCAACGCGTTCGCCACCTCTCTCTCTCTCTCTCTCTCTCTCTCTCTCTCTCTCTGTCTGCCTCTCTTTGTGTGTACACACACGTACGTACGTACACCACATATCGACGAGAGATATTATATAAACATAAATAATTCGCGTTGCGAAATTTTTCTATTGTGCAGCCGGCGATATTCCAAATTAACAAGCCGACGCGGTGGTATAGGCACCGCCACCGACCATGAGAGGGCCGGAGGGAGGGGGAGGGTTGGTTCAATCAGCGCCGTACAACGATATATTGGCAATCAAGCCGGTGAATATTTTTTTATACCGCTGCCCCTGTACGATTACAAAGCTGCACAAAGGCTCGGTACGGATTGTCAATTTTCTTAAAATACCACCGGCGAATGTACAATCTCGCGGATACCGGCGTTTCAATGCGCGAGGGGCGAAGATTGGAATTTGTGGCAATTATACCCCACCGGATTTTAGCGTTAGCTGCGCATTCGCCTCTGTTTTTACCGTAACTTATTACCGATACCAGCTGTATTACACGTGACACTTTCCACTATCGGCCGTAACTTTATCTTCGCGTTCGTGTCTTTGACGCGTTCCGCGTTCAAAACTCTCTCTCTCTCTCTCCCTCCCTTATTTTCCTTTAAAAGATCGTTACATTAAAATTATAGGCCATTATCGCGTCGCAGCTAGGAGAAAATATCTTTGTCTCGCGTTTCATTTCCAATCGAAATTTCATTTCCACGAACTATGACGGCCAGCTGATTCCATTTACTGTTCTCTGTTATCCATTTTATTAACCTTCTGTGTCGCCGTACAGATTTCAAAATTACCACGTAAGACCATCAACCGGGGGATCATTTTTAATTTTGCCAGCGACGCAACGTCTCCGCGAAAACGTCCTCCCGAGAAAATACGCGAACCGAACGGGGGGCGGAGGGGTGGAAAAAAAAAGAGGCAACGAAAAGAGAGAAACAGGCGTGTATTAATCATTCGTCCTCGTATCCCCCGCTGGTTCGTACCGCGCGATATATAATTCATGCATATTTACGGGTTGCCGGAGGAATAATTAACGAACGGCAGCGCATTAAGGCGCGTTTCGCGCGCGCGCTCGCGTACGTACGTACGTACGTGCACGTGTACAGACAGCTCCTTAGAAAGACAATCTAAATTATAATAAATCGATGGAGTACGCACGAGGCCCCCTCCTTCTCACCAGCTCCTCACTCTTTCTCTCTCTTTCGGCGTGTGTCGATGGCGACGCCGGTTGTACAAAGTAATGTTACCCAGGCGCGCGGCCCCTTTGCATAATGGCATGGAAATATGCCGGAACGTGTATCGCCATAGTTGGATACAGATTAAGCGTGTTAGAGCTTCGACACCCGACTAATTCGCGAAAAAGGACTCCTCTCGTCTAACGGGCTGACACGAACCATGAATAAATTCGACTGGAGCCTCCCTCTCTCTTTTTCTCTTTGGTCGACGGTCAAGCAGAGAGAAAGACTTGGCCGAGGACCAGGAGCGACTTTTCGCCACCATTTTCCACCGATGACGAAACTATTTTGCCAGAGGAGGGGTCGGATTTAAGTGCTACGTTTCTTCCTTTTCTTCTTCCTTTTTTTCTTTTAGGAAACTCGTCTGTCTTCGATTTGTCGCGACGAGGAGTCTCGCTGGTGGGGGAAAAGGAAGAAAAAAAAAAAATGTGCAACGATACGGAATCCCGAGAACGGTGCAAGTTATCAAACGATTCGAACAGCTCTGGCTGCCATTTTTCTGTGTAAAAGGGGCGCCTATATCCTCTTTTCCGGAGCGCTGTAATTTCGAATTTTCGTCAAAGTCGTACAATGGCGAGCGGCGCGCTCGCGGCCGCGCCGCCATTGGTATCGGGGCATTTCATTGCATAAAAAATAGATAAAGCCCGGTCGATAGGTAACGAACGAAAATAGGAGGCGCAGGAGCAACGGCGGTGGTAGTTCAATTTTTTTTTTTCCCACGCAAATTCGTAAACGGCTATACCGACGGTATGGCCACCTCCCCCCGCCATATTAAATGGACGAGGCGAGGGGGATTAGTTGAATGCACAGGCCCGGCCATTTTGCTTGTAAAAGTGCGCGCCCGATATATATAGTAAGCCGTAGAAACGTATGTTTACGGGGGTTTCGACATTTCGCATAAATTAATCAGCCGACCGACCCCTCTTGCGCAAACACGCGCGTCGCGTTCTATTCTCTGCCAGCGGAAGCGCACAAACGTCGCTTTCCTTCCCACTTTTGTAATTCTTCCGAAACGTTTTCCACGGTCCGGCTGACGAGTAAATCTCTCGCGCTCGCTTTTATCCAAATTTTTGACTTCTTTGTTTTTCCTTTTTCTCGAAACTTCGGGAACGGATATCGATCCCACGGAAACATAAACTGGACGGACACTGGGTTTGGGTAATGAGCGCGCTGATTATCAAGGTGCTTGAAGAAATCTGAGGTGGCACGGTCACTTTGCACTCTAATGTAATTTATACGGCGAAAGGAAAAATGTTAGCATGCATGAAATGAATTTTAACCAACATGGATATATCTGCGACACCGCGCAAGGTTCTCAACCCTTAACTGAAAAGTCGCACTGTGAACAACACCCCCGTGCGTTGAATTCCTGTTTCTTAATTCTTATTCACGAGCCGCTGAACACATTTCTTTTTTCCTCCCCTCTCTTTCAATCCAATAACGTATCCGTGGTTCAACATTTTATATTCTTACGTACAATATTCTCGAAAAAAAAACTCTCGACTCATCGCGATTTTCCCTCGCGCTAATTACGTAACAAATATTTCAACCACGCCGCGGGGAATAAATGTAACGAGCACTTGACTCTCCGCTGGAAACAACAAACAAATCATCCGGAAAAATTCTTGAACCGAGAGCTGACTTCTCGCGCGCATAATTCACTCGACTGGCTCTCACTGACTTCGTTACCGTTTCTAATTGTTGTCCATTCGTTTCCCGTATTTTGGCAGCCTCGGTACCCAATCCCGTTAACAAGTTCGCCCTCCTCGTTCTAATTACCTCCCGAATAAACTCCCGAACGTACGAACAACGCCGAGAATCGGAAAGAAGTTGGCCATTGCCCGGAAAGTTTGCGTCAATCCACGATTGCGTGAATCTCGAATCTATCATTAAAAATATCTGTTCGAAGAGAAATTGCAAAATTAACACGCGAAGGGGTAACTATCGAATTTTTATTATATAGGGAAAATTCACCTCCGAGCACAGGCTGATTAAGTTTTTACAAAGTTTTGGATGTTGTAACGATAAGGCAACGTATCGCGGCTGCGGGTGAAAAAAGATTTGTTTCCGAGAGGTTTCGCAAGTTTTCACAAAGTTGCGGAACTTTGGCGAGCAAGCCCGCGACAAAAATTTACTCTGGAACGCCACCCAACGCAGTGGAACTTTCGTTGGCAATCTCTGTCGGGGAACCCTCTGATTTTGAGCTTACAAATTTCATCGTTGCTGGTGTGTGCTGACGAAAAATTCGCTTCGAGGAATTTTATAATTTCCCGCCGTAAGAGAAACGTACACTCGTCGGCGATCGGGAAAATTGTAAAACGTCGTGCCAAGCGCGACCGCGTGCAAGTACAAATTTCTGGGGAGCGGAGAGGGCGGGGGCGAGGGCGAGGGAAGGAGAGTCGGAAAGTTGGAGGCCTCACCGGTAAAATAAACTGAAATTTTCGAGTTATTGCAACTCCGATAAATCGAACCGGCGGGGGGAGGAAACATTCTTGTCTGCGTGGCCGCGAGGGGGGCGGGTGGGGGGAGAGGGTCCGTGGCGAGACATAAATTCCCCGGGACGGCCCGACAAAAAAGCCCCATTCCCCGATACAAAGAAACTAATCCGCGACCTTTCACACCTTCGAAACGGCTGGAAAGCAGCCCGATTTACACGAACCACCTCCCCACACCGCGACCATTCCCCGACGGTTTCATCGGTGTGTGACGCGCGCGCCGGCGAGTCCAGAGCAATCGGAACAGCGACCATCAGCGACAATGCCCGACCGAACGAAATAATAACGCTTTAAATTTCGCGGGAAGGATCGTTCGTTGGTCGGTTCGAGCAGTAAAAAATCGTTAGCCAGCCCTCACGGGCCATCTCGCTAATGCGAAAAACCGTGCTGCAGCCGTTCTCTGCTCGACGGAGTGAGACAGACGGAGGGAGAGCGCGAGCAGGGATGGGACGAGGCGAGGGCAAGTACAGAACGCGAGACAGATAGAGAGGGACCCACCACCCAGATCGGATCAGAGGGTGGACGAGGGTGTACGTGTACACGCGTGTGTCTCTCCCTCATACACACACACGTACACGCGCACGTGCGTGCATGTATCGGACGAACAGACAGACAGATAGACAGACAGACGGACACGCGCGCGCAACACACACAAACAAACACACACACACACACACACACACAGAGGGTAACGCGCGGCGCAAAATAAAAAAAACGCGAGCAGAAAAAAGGGCGGCGTTGCGAGCGTCGGTTTGGTGGGGGAGAAAAAAAAGGGGGTGGCACAGGATTGGGATACACGGTCGTTGGAAATGCAACAATAAACATTACTTATCGGCACGGGAGCCTTTAACAATGCGGATACGACGAGAGAAGCGGCTCGCGGCCGCGCAAAAGCGCAAGTTTTTTGCAATAAAGTCATTTCGAGGCGTTTGAGTTATGGGTAATTCGTGTGGAACGCGCGAGCGACCGGTAACGCATACACCGGGAGACAGAGCCGTGGGGGGGACACGCGAGGGGGGCGTGATAGAGAGAAGTGCGAGCGAGAGACAGAAAGAGAGAGAGAGAGAGAGAGAGAGAGAGAGAGATGGTACGAAACAGAGCGGCAGAGCGTGTGTAGGAGGGAAGAGAGAAAGAGAGAAAGAGAGATAGAGAGAGATCGGGTCCCGGCTCCATTGATTAGTATTAATGACTTAGCTGCACTCATTTCGCCCGAATAAAAGTAATTGGATTTGGCTTCGACCCCGCGGACCGCGCCAGCGGTGCCTGGCGTCGGTGGCGTCGGCGTCCGCGGTGGCGGCGGCGGCGGCGGCGGCGGCGGCGGTCCGTGGCGTCGGCGCAACGAAAACGGCGGCACGGCGTGTAAAAATACATTAATATCTGTTTGCGCTTAATAAACGATAGCCGCGCTGACTTCAGACTAATGGCCGTATTCCGGAATCGGTAATACGCGTTTTTATGTTTCTTTCTCTATACAACAGAGCCACCGCGCCACCGGGTTTTCCCACCTACGCTTATATCCTCGCCAATCTTTCGTTACGATCGATCCTCCCTTTTGTCTGCCTCTCTCTCTCTCTCTCTCTCTCTCTCTCGTTTCACAGCTCTTTTTCTTCGCCGTTCCCCGCGATTTCTCTCTCTCTCTCTCTCTCTCTTTTTTTGTTGCTTTAAAAGGCTTTCGCGAGATAGCCCTGCTCGTTACACGCGGGGATTACAGCTTTCCGCTCGGATATCGTGCACGAGCCTCCGAGTTTGCTCGGCTCGGGGTTATTGAAGGGATTCTTGTTGTTTAACATCGTGATGAGTGCCGGCGGTGGCGGTAATTGTGAACGCTCCGCATTGCCGGATATTGTCGTATTTCGAAAACTCAAGCGCCGATCTTCTCCGATCGGAATCTTCATCTTGATCCACGAGTAGAACAAAGTCAAAGTTTCAAAGGTCCGTGAAATATGCGAAAAGAAAGTGAGGATGAAGGTGCGAAAATCTGAGAGAACGAATATTCTCCAACCATCCTTGTCGGCGTAGTTAGGAATTCAACAACGGAGCATAGGCAAATAAACTGCGCCACGTTAGAAACCTTTACCAGCAAAGAGCAATGAAAAAAGTCGAGAAACAGCCAAAGGAGAGACGGGGGAAACGAGAAAGAGAGAGAGAGAGAGAGAGAGCGATGCGGAGAAAGAAGAAGGAAAGCCCATTAACAAAGTCCGTATCACGACGTAACAGACCCACCAAGGCACTTTTAACTCACCGCCGTACCCCGTCACCGAGTACTCCATTGATCGGGATTAAGGATTATCCGTGGCCATCCAGAGCGAAGCGGTGCGAGGAAACGATGAATTTCCTCGACGACCGGGGGATATCCTAACGGGGACGTGCTCCACGGGGGTTGCAATTATCACGTGGTCATTGCGAATCGTTGTTATCGGGGAGCAGGGGTGACAAGGACAGAGAGGGAAAATGAGAAGGACAGAGAGAGAGAGAGAGAGAGAGAGCAAGCGTTAGAAGGACGAGAACGAGAAGGGGTTATCCAGAGACAGAGAAAGATGGACAAACGAGAGAGAGAGAGAGAGAGAGAGAGAGAGAGAGAGAGGAGGAGCGACCCCTCGGCACAAGGCTGCTTTGTCTGTAAGTGTAATTAGTCCAGGGTGGGGTTTCTCGCAAGAGAGAGAGAGAGAGAGAGAGAGAGAGGCGACGAGGGAAGACGAGACGAGACGAGAGGGGCAGACGGAGGAAAAGGGTGGTTCATCCTGGTTTCTCCCTCGCCGCCCCACCGTGCCCCACCACCGCCTTATTTATATGCAAATGAGCTTCATTTCGCGATATTAATGTTCCAGCCGAGTCGGCCTGGCCTGGCGCGAAAGGGTGCACGGGATACGCGGAAAAGGGTTCGTCCTGCTCCGTATATATGTTTACGACCGTTGTGCTCTCGCTGGCGCAACGCGCGATTTGCTCCGCTGGAAATTACGATGACGATCGCCGCGACGATCGAACGATCAACAACTCGTCGCGCGCGAGTTACATTTCGTCGTTCGAAGAGGGAAGAAATTTTCTGTAGATCCGAGTGCGTTTCAACGAAAAGTTCATCGTTGAATTAGAACACGATTCTATTGACGTAGCAAACGTGGGTGTAAATTTGCTATCAACGAAAACTTTTAATTCGCGCGGAATCGTCATCACTTGATTTTCCGACGATTAAAAAATCGCAAGAAGAATAGCAAAGAAAAGACGGGATGGCGAGTGGTGTTGATGCAACGTTAACTTGGAATAAAATTCTCCAACCATCGGATTACCAGAAAATATACGAAACCAACAGCTACTATCTGTGCAGCTACGGGAGCTGAAACAAACGTGATCAGAGAACGCGGTATCTCGTCATAGCATCGCAAAGTCAAAATACGAAAGATCGTCGACGAACGAATAAACGTACGTTTACACGTTGCGACTATTGAAGAAAAAAAAGACGACAACGGAAGCTCATTGCACGGATGGCGGAATATTATCAAGGCGAAACGTCTCGAAAACTGGATACCACCAGGATCACCGAGAATCCGTAATTTTCACTCGAGAATTTCCCTTAATCTGCGCCGCTATCTGGCCAGAACTGGTCCCTTATCAGCAACGTCCGATCCGGTTATGGTAATCGCGTAACCCCGAGAAAACGAACGCCCCGCTACGAAAACCCGAAATTCCACCTCTCTTTGTTCCCCGCGACCGCTGCAAATCAAAAAAGAGAGAACAGAAGGAAACGAGGAAAATTGAAGAAAGGAAAAACGCAGGACACACAGAAAGAGAGAGAGAGAGAGAGAGAGAGAGAGGTGACGATTTTCTCTGGCCAACGTACAGCCACGTATCGGGATAATGACCGATTTATCGCAACGAGGAGAGCATGGCAGCGGGTAGACAGACCCCCATCAAGGCCTCCACCGGGTTAAATTAACAACAGACAAGCCACTTGAAACATTACCGAGGCTTCCTAGGCGAAGCAAGTCGAGGGTAGGTTACTCCTGCTACCTTACTCAACATAAATTAGGGCCGATAGAAAGGGTAGATTGCAGAATGTTGAGTGTATAACGACCGACGCTCTGTCGGTGGCTTGTGTCTCGAGCATCCGCGGCTCGCGTCTTACTCTTGCGGCACACGCGAGCCCCGAAAAATCCACCCTTACCACACGCCACTGCATTCTAATGCGGACCCTGTGCCCCCCGACGCATCAGGCTTAGGCGACCGTGCCACCCTCCTCTCCGTTCGTTTCAACCTGTCAATCTATGTGTCAATGCACCTCCGCTCCGGAAATTTCCTATTAAATTCCACCCTGAATTTTTCAACTCGTTTTCTCTTTTTCTCTTTTCTTTTTTTTCTTTTTTTGCTTTTTAATCTTTACGACCCTTTAATTACTTTTTATCGTCAACCCTTCGGGGGGTAATTCCTTTTGGAAGAATTTAAATAAACTCTTGTTGGCTTTTGTGACGGTTCTACGTCTTCGACAGTTTTTGCGAAGACACTTACGCAGCACGCGCACGCGGTAATCCAAAAAGAGTGCTAATTACGGTGCGAATGAAAGATAAACGTTTTCAAATTTTTCTTCGTGCCGACGACACGAAGACCGGGGAATGATAGATCCATTTTTATGAACTTTCCGAATTTTGATGTCACTTTTAATCTGACAGTTAGAAACGAGAGCAAAGTTGGGACGAAAATAGCCGACAGGTTTCATAAAAAGTCTAATTTCGTGACAGTCGATATTCTTAAAAATGTTCTAAAATTAAACGGAAGAACGTTCGGTAATAATTGATCGAATGAATTTATAAATTACTCTTTTGCACTTTGCATCGTGGCTCGTCGTAATCGTCTTCGTACTTGCTAGAAAAATATGTAATGATGACAATCGTAAAACGATCGCGAATTTTCCATTCCCCAATTTTTCGTCTCCCTCGACGAACGTAGAATTCGAGCGATTAAGTTCGCGTTCTAAAAATGTAGCAGCGCGATATATAACGACGATAAAACTGATAGCTCGAGGTCATTCGCAACGACGCGTTTCACCAATTTCGCGAAAACCGAACGCGAGATTCGGTAAACAGTCGGTTCTCGTTTTCTTTTTCCGCCGTCGCAATTACAGCCTTACTTTAATTACAATTTGTAAAATCCAGAGCAGGGAGGGAATACCGTTCTGCCCCGGGGGCGGTATGGAAATCACGGGGACGAACTTTGTGTCAACCTTGCGCGCGAGTAACACGATTCTATTAAAATGATTATAAAACCGGGCGTCATTAACGCGAGAATTTATGAATATTTTAAACCGCGGCAAGACGATAAGACGATCGCTTTCTCGCTCCTCCCCGCC
Organism: Melipona beecheii; assembly: GCA_032399605.1. NCBI lineage: Eukaryota > Metazoa > Arthropoda > Insecta > Hymenoptera > Apidae > Melipona > Melipona beecheii. The sequence goes on along the minus strand of JAUCMO010000042.1, from coordinate 1,461,918 downwards.
CTCACCTCCCCCCTCCATCCTCGTCCGCCGTTTCGCGTCTTAAATTTTCATTCTCCAATTATCGCATACGCGTGCGATGCGAGATGATTTTGTCGCTTACGTTCTGGACAGTATGAGACGAAATCGATCTTCTATCCATTGAGGAGCAATTTACTTTCGTGCGAATCTCGATCTCGCAGTCAGCGTCACCTTGAAGAGCACAGAGCACAGAGCAGCAGTCAATGTTTCAGCAGTCGAAAAATCTTCGAACACTGAAAATTAACGACTCAGCGTGCACTTTTCTATTCAAAGTCGGAAACTTTCTCCGATCGAAGCAACGCGCGTAACGTGCTCGCGAAAGAGATTTCTGGAGAGCTACCCCGCAGCAAACGACATACGTAAAACGAACGAAGGAGAACGACGAGGGGAGAGCGGAGGGGCAATCGTTACCGGTAACGATTCCTCCCTGTAAGGTAACGTTTCGCCCGAGTCCCTTCGAAAAGCTTAATTACGGCGAGTCAGCGAAATAATTCGAAATAGGAGTAAACGTTTGGTGCTCGGCGGTATTTGCATTTAATGGATATTAAAATGAATGACCATCGCTCATTACGAATGCCGCGGGGCGTTCGTTCGCGGTGAAATCGTGGGGTAATGAAGTCGCCGGGGCGAATCTTACTTGTAAATGGATCCTTCATTATATCCAGATATCGTTCTCGAGGAAATGCGTTCTAACGACTATTCGGACACGCCGCGTTCGAGGAGAAACTGTAAGAAATCCCCGAGACCCGAGCGATAATGCACGGGATGCTCTCTCTCTCTCTCTCTCTCTCTCTCTTTTTCCATCATTTTCTCTTTCTTCCTCTCTTCCTCCCTCATGTAATTACGCCGCGGCGAAATGCTGTTTGCTCGTCTGATTGGCCAGAATTAAAACGAAGTTTCGGGACAACTTGCCACTTCTAGCCGGAGGAAAACTTTTAAATAACGCCGTTTCCACGGTTTACAAGCGACACTGGATGCGATTACTCGGCGTAATTCCGTGTACAGTGCGGTGGTATCGAACAGACGAAGGATTATTCGATTATCCGACGAGCTACGTTGTCGAGACGGACGTAGCGTTCGTGGTCTGTACGCGATGTTCAATTAACTCTCGTTTCTCCTTTTTAAATTCCTCCCCCCCCCCCCCCCCCCACCCCCCTCAGACGCAATTGATGGATCTTGGCGGTCTATTTTGAATCGGAATCCTCCGTCGCGCTTTTTCTTCGTTCCTACGATGAAATATATCCAGAGGTCGTTCAACCTCGTCGTCGAACCGATTGTTCGTAAAACGACGTGCTATCGATACACCAGCCTAACAGCCTAGCACAGCACACGGGCTAGCTAAGAACGAGGCAACTATCCGGTACACGCGAACGCCGCTGTAATCAGCTCATCGGCAACGCTCGGAATATTCTTCGCAACAGACATCTTAATGCTCGCCAGTCGTAAACAGCGCGGACGTGACGTAAATCTATTCGCAGCGTGGTTGTTTGGCTCTCGGTCTTTGCCGGCTAAGAGGGGTCGGTCGGTCGGTCGGTTGAAGGCGAGTACAGCACACTCGGTGCGAGAGTGGATGAAAGAGGAACACGGCGAGAACGAGAGAGAGAGAGAGAGAGAGAGAGAGAGAGAGAGTAAGAGGGAGAGTAAGATAGAAAAGCTGGCTGAGAAGGTGGTCGTGGTCGAGCGTGGTGGTGGTAGCTACGTCGGTAGGGGTGGTTGGGCGAGAGAATCGGAGGTGGGTCGACCGATGTATGAATATACATGACCTTACCACCAACCCTTACACCGCAACGGGGCTCTGCTTACATTATTGTATATCTAATTCCGCGGATGGTTCTCAAAATTCGCTGTTTGCCGCGACCGAGGCAGTCCCGCCGATCCTCCCAAGTCGGCAACGAACGGCCACGCGCCCCGTTGAGAATCACTGCTGGCTCACGACATTATGCAGGCAGTCTACATATTATACATTCGGACTGGGATTCAATTAAGTTTGGTTAGACCACCCCCTCCGCCCCCTCCCCGCCACCTCGTCGTCCTTCCTCCGCACCCCATGGTCCACCCAACCACCCCTTTCAACTTCGTGTTTCCCTCTTCTGCGACCTTTCTCTCTCTTCTTCACCTTCTCCCCCCCCCCTCTCTCTCTCTCTCTCTCTCTCATCCATCCATCTCCTCCACCCAACCTCTTTGTCCAACCCTTACTCCTTTTCGTCGTCGACGACGACGACGACGACGACGACGACGACGACGACGCGCCACCGACGAAGGTGTTCTAAATCGTGTCTCGCCGAGACGATTCGTTCCGCGGTTTTCGGAACCCCCGTTCCGGCCTCGTCTCGTTTGAATTATTGTGGTCTGCCGCCGCTCGATAGGCCCACCAGATTTCACCAGGGGAAGGGGGGGGGGATGGAGCACCGTGGCCCCGGTGGACTTCGTTTCGGCAATCGGGACAACGATTGCGGGAGCCGCGATTTGATCGGTCCGCTGAATTTTTGAAACCCACCCTCGGGACACGGCGATTGAAACCGGTGAACCGCGGGGAATTAAAGTCGTATCGATCTTTATGGGATCGGCGGTGCAATTGTTCTCGGTTTTGGTTCTATAATTGTGTTCTGGCTGGATTGGGCCGGGAGTTTGTAATGAGTCGTCCGAACACGTAAGAAAACGTGGGAAATTTTCTTTCGGAAAAAAACGACAACGAAAGAGTAGTACGAGTGGCTGTTTCCAGCGTGTGTTCGAACGGTCAGTTGCACGACTCGAACCGAATGGCTGAAATAATAATCGTCGAACAGCTGGCGGAAGGTTCGATGTCACGGCCGCCCGGTGGATCCCCGTAACACGGACGAAGCGTGTTTGACATTCGGCGGGCGTAACGAGCCGCGGCAATGAGGTTAATTGAAATACGTCAAGTATGAGCTCGCGCAGGGGGGGGGGAGGATATTTGGACGAGTCTGCGTTGCAGTTAACCGCCGTTCCGCGTGTTAACGGCTCGAAAGAAATTCCTCGGAATAAATTGCTCCTCGACCGACGTGGTTAGGTCGTCGGCAATAGCGAAGATTAACCGATCTTACGTATATTAGCGTCGAAATGGACTTTGCTACTTCCTGTCTTCCGTTCATTTCCAAAGATCATTGCCACCGCCTCGAACGTGAAAACGAAAACAGCACCTGAGCGAATCGAAATCCGGCGAAAGAGAGAGAGAGAAGCAATAATTTTCCAGGGGAAAACAGCGGCTTTTAATCATGCCTGCTCCATTTTCGACACGCGGCCTTTTATTTCCCCTGCCCCCGTTCGCTCTTCTTTTTTTTAATTATCTCGCTCGGCCGAGACAGCTACGTTTACTTTATCAATATTTCCCGGGGGCCGAAAAAAAATCCTTGGCGTTCGCGCGCCGAGGCACAACCCTTCCCCGGTCGTTTACTCGCGCGCGCGGGTACAGCTGGATAGGTAATTAGCGAGGGCCACGTGGTGCAGCCAAACGCGTAGAAACGCGCGTCACGCGTACGGCTGTATTGGTCACGATGCGTGAGTGCGTGTGTCGACGAGGGTGCCGATGGAACCGCTCAGGGGTGGTCCAAGGGTCGCGACGAAAAGGTACAAGAGTCGTGACGAGCGGCGAGACGAAGAAGGAGCAAGTAGAACGTGAAACGAGGTGATGGCGAAGGAGGGAAAAGAGGAGAAGATACACGATCGAGGGCAGACTGCACAAGGGGGGAGGAGGGGGACGTTGCAATAATGACAGAAAATTGCGCGCTTCCAGGTTCCGCGGCACAGCATCGACACTTAATTCAATTCAATTGCGATACAGTTCAATAATTCGATTAATTAAAAAATATCGCAGGGTCGCTCAGTCGTTTCCCGTTCGCGTCGTACGTGGCCCCCTCCCCCTCGCCTCTCCCTACGATTGATTCCTCTCTTTCGTCCCCTGGTCCGACGTCTCTCGCGAGATGCACCGTCGTCGTGTCACCCTCTCTCGCGTTCTCCATCGCGACACACACACACACACACACGGACACGAACCCCCGATCAACCCCCCTCGCCGATCAACTCGACCACCGCGCACCGTGCGTCAATACGCACAAGGTGTAACTTGAGAGCCGCTGACTAAAAGGCGTCCCCTCGTGTCACTCCCCCTTTCTCTTACTGCCCGCGTGCATCTCGCGACGAGGGTTAATAGCTGATAGCTGAAACGTACCCACTCGATGTTACCCGCATCATCTGTGATTACTTGATTATGAGTATCGAGCGCGCGAGTGTTTTCTGAAACTACGAACCCCTGGGCGGGAAAACTCTCGGGCAAACGTCCCAACAGCCGAGCACTTGCCGGGCTTATATTGGCGAGCCTTTGAATCCTCGGTCTCATCCCTCCAGCTTCCGCCGATTCCCATCCTACGGGCGCTCGCTACTATCTTTCGCTCCTCCACCTACGCGCGTTCGTCCGCTCACCGTAGTCGTCCCGGGGACTCTCACCTTCTCGCTCTCCTCTTCCCTGTCCCCACACCCTCGTCACGGGCGCGGGGACGCGAGGTGCACTTGACTTTTAAAAACCCTATTAACTGACGGTAATAGAGAAATCGTGCTTTCACAGACTGTTTCGCAGCCAAGGGAACGAGCACAGACAGACAGACGGACAGAGAGAGAGAGAGAGAGAGAGAGAGAGAGCCGAAGGGAGAGAGGAAAGAGCCCCTGTTCCCGGCCGTTCTTCCGTTACGACCAAGGGTTCTTGCTTTTCTTTCTGCCTCGACGTTACTCGTTTTCTTTCGATCGTTCCTCACCCCTTTCGAAACCTGTGCTCTTCGACAATTTCCCGTGCTTCTCCGCTGCCTCGTAGCTCCAGATTTTCGGCCCGACACCCAAATTTAATACCAATAAACGTATCAAATGGGAGTATGTTTAACACATCCGTTCCAGAAACGGAATTAGAGAGGAATTTAATTCTCGCGGTAACTTGACAAAATTTTCTCCCATCCAAATTATTCTTTGCGTTATTTTTCTTTTTCTTTTTTTTTCGAAAGAAGCAGAGAAAATTTCGCGCGCGGTAAACGGCGAGTTTCTTTCAAAAAAACAGGTATCCCGCGGTAAGTCGAAAAGGTGCTTTCGCGTTCGCGAGCCCGTTGAAAAATGACTCGCAGCGGGCACCCGAGCGCCCGAGAAGCATTTTGGGATGTTATAATCCCGCCGCGGCGTCATAATCATAATAACAACGCGTTAATTAAACCCGCTGATTTATGTGCCTTTCATATTGTAATTGCTCGCCGAACACCGGCAGACGGCCCGCGTAAAAGCAGAGCAGAGAGAGAGAGAGAGAGAGAGAGAGAGAAGAGAGAGAAGGGGCAGAGAGTCAGGATCTCGGACGATCTCTCGCGTATTCGCACGATATTTCGAGATATAAACGCGAACGAGTTGATAAATCGACAGTCAATTTCGCGGACGATTTACGTTCGTCCACGAAACAAAAGTACGCGGAAAATTTCAAACGGACATCTCAAAAAAAAAAAAAAAAAAAAAAAAAAAATCTATCGAGAGAAGAGAGAGAACGTTTCACGGTACGTGTTAGCCGGCGCCCGAAGATGAAATCGGTGGACGACGAGGCTGCAGATGGCGGCCGGTAACTCGACGCCGCGACGGCCAACAGCGACAGAAGAGAAGCAAAGAGAAGAGAAGAGAAGCGAGAGGGAGAGACTCTTCTCGCGAGCCGCGAATACAATTCATTATGACTTAACGGTAGCAAGAAAGTGTACATAGCCGGGCGTGGGCGACGGGCAAATCGCTTATTTACATCGTGAACGGTGTAATACGCTCGCCGGAGGCCATATTTAGTTTACCAGCCCGCGGGTATAATGTCTTTTTAGGTACGTTAATTAACAGTATTCATTTTGCACAAAGGTTTCTAATTACGTACTGTACGGAGCCATAGACTTAGTACCGCCTCCGCCACGGAAATGTTATGTCCCAGTTCTTGCACCAAGCCTTCCTTCCCTCCCCCCTCCCCCTTCTCGTGAAGGGGTATGACGGTCGAGAGAGAGAGAGAGAGAGAGAGAGAGAGAGAGAGAGCGCGAGAGGGAGAGAAAAGCAGAGGAGGTGACGAGAGCGAGGGGTATGACGGTCGAAATGCGGAATTAAGACGCGAAATCTGCCGCGTCAGCGGCCTCGATGACACCGAACAGCCAAGGATCAGACGAAGGAACACGAAAGATCGGGGGAAGAGGGAGGGAGGATTCGTGCACCACGGGAAGAGAATCAGAAACGGTCGAGCGTGGCGTGTCGGGTCAATACTTGTCCGGCCGCCACAGTTAGCAGTCGCATTAATTAATTATAATTAAGTTTTAGTTGACGCGACTGTGGAGCGGCGCGCGGGGGTAAGCAAGGCAGGTAGCTACGCGACTCGCATTTTGAGCATTACCGATATTATGCAGATTTCAACCCCCACTCTACTGCTACGTTGCCACCCCTCGACGTCGACGTCGTCGTCGTCGTCGTCGTCGTCGTTGTCGTTGTCGTCGTCGTCTTCGCGACGTAGCTCCTGGTACAGTAGTAGTCTTTCTCCCTTTCCTCGAAACCCCTCTCCGTGACCGTTCCCTCCTTACTCCTCCGTTTCCACCGTCATCCTTCAGGACACGCTCAATCCTCGTGCCACTTGCCAAGCAAGTCAGAGAATGAATTATTTACTTATTTACGGTACGTAAACGGAAGCTCTCCGGTGCCCCGTTCCGCGTCTATAGCGCAGGTGGAATTAAGACGACGAGGCTTGGAAATTGGCTCAAGAGGGTGACAACCGCTGGACATTATCGTTTTCTCAAAAGAGAGAAAAAGAAGACTCACTTTTGATTTGATTTACTTTGTAATTGACAGCGTTTGACAGTTGCTTAAAAAACATTCCACCGAGAACTCTGTTACCAGTTTCTTTCTTCAAGTTTTCTCACCGAAACGGACGAGAATACTTCAAACCGAGCAGAAACGCTCTACTATTTCGACGTCGGTCGTTGTAAATATTGAATAAATGCAACGCGATCAAATATGCAGGCAATTAAGACTACGATGAAAATTCTAGTCCAGCCGAGGAATGAAGATTTCATCGCAGAAGAAGAAAGATTTAGAATCGCCGATGAAAGATTTAGAACGATATTTCAATTATTCCTCGAATCTGTCTGCTCCGTTCCGTCTTGTTTACTCTTCGGCAAGCACGCGACAGCCGTGACAAAAGCTGTCGCGTCACTCGGTAAGCAAGTCATAGAATTAATTACTTATGTACGGTGGATAAACGGGAGCACACGCGAGTTCCTCCGCGCGCCAGGGGATTCGAGGGGGCTTCTCAAAACAAGTGCGACTAACTTTCGTCTCCGTCGTTGCCGAAGGAGGTGAAAAGAAAAAAAAAAACTGCACGATTCGTCTCGCTGAAAGGCCCAGAAACAACTGTTCCGACTAGGAAATGAAAACTTTTTCGCCATAAAATTTTATCGATGTGCAAACATTTGAATCGATGCAAAAAGAATTACAGGCGCGATCGCTCAGTACCAGACATACGCCACTCCTACTCGAGGTCTATCCCACGCCCCCTCACGAATCACGTGACCCAAATCAACCAATCGCTAAGTTTCGTTGCACTCGAAGAGGCCCGATTTTCTGAGTTACCCCCGCTAAAATCACTTTCAGTGATAAAAAAAAAAAAATCGTAGAAAACCGTATCGTTTCGTTCGATGCGATCGTCGACTCGTCACTCCAATTGTGAAGATTTGGCGATTTCTTTGAAACGAACGAAAAACCACTCTCGAAATTCGTACACCACTTGGCTTCCAAAGATCTTTTCTTCAAACAGGATTTTTTCCATCGACAGCGTCGAGTTTTCGCTCGAAACGACTAAGGGGAGGGTAGTCACCAGCGCGCCCGCGCGTCGTCGTAAGAAGCTGTTAATCTTCGGTAATAAACTGTATTTTCATTATAATACGGCATGAATATGCAACGGCGATAATGGCCTTAATATCCCGGCATGCATCTTCCTGTGCTTTACGAGCTGAGCCTCCTCCGCCGGAATTTGAGGCGTACTCACAGTGGATTTTGCGACGACGTTACTGCCGACGGGCTGCTTGCCACCGCTGCTTGCCCTCGAGCAACCAGCCAGCTCCTTTTCTCTCTTCCTCCGTCTTGCCACCCACCGCCACCGACGGATTCGCGGCTTCTCGTCGCGCATTTTCCTTCGTTTCGCGTCGAACGAATGGTAAGCGGTTCGCTATCCAAACCTACCCGTCAGGCCACCGGTTAGCGTAACGTCGTCATAAATTTTCAGCCACCGAGTCGGTTTCGTTCCGAAACGAGATCGCTCGAAGCCAGGCGAGGCAATTGTCTCGCTAGAACAGCGACGAAACACCGTTTCCGACGTTGTTTCTGCAACCCGTCCCGGGGCGATACATACATACTCGCGCTCGGAATTAATTCCCAGCCCACCTTTCTTACACCTTCTTTCCGAGCTCTTTCATGAAGATTCCATTAGTCGGAAGCAATTTTCCGGGGAAGGAGATCGATAGAACCTTTCTAGTGCGAATATAGGTAAGCTATAATTACCGCGATATGCATGGATTTCAAATTTATATCCACCGAAATCTCGAGAAAGTTCAATTCACACGGTCCATATCTGGATATCACCATCTTTTCATAGCACGCCTCGAATCCTCTCGCATTCTCGCGAAATTAAGTAGCGAGGAGGAGCGTGCCGTCGAATGGAAAGCTCTTCTTCTTCTTCTTCTTCTTCTTCTTGCTCGGAGCGATCTTCTAGCGAGAAACTTTCTTCGCTCAATGACTCTTCTCGTAGTCGGTCGAACTACCAACGTTCATTGAGTTCCAATTCGCCAGAGGCCTTTCAGACCTTTCGACGTCAAAATCCTTCGTATTACCTAAAATTAGACAATTCAGCTCCTAACCTAAACCTCGCTCCAGGATACGCAACAGTCGCGATTAATCGTTTCGTTTTGGTTTTCTTCGCAGACGATGCACGATCGTTGCAAGACACGTGGCCCTAAATTTTCCGAGGAACGAGGTTCCGAAGAAAGGCAGCCAAGTTGCCTTCCGCACGAGCGAGAGACGAGATATTCGATCGGGAATTCGAGCTTGTAATGGGCGCGATACATTCCGCATTGCCGTTAATGCGGGGCAACTTAATGTAAGCAGCGAGCGAAGGAATAATAGGCGGCCCTGGCCTACGGACATTCATTTATCTTAGTTTATTGCCAACTGCGAGGAAACAAACACCGTTGGAATACGCAACGACGCGCCATTAACCTCCCGGTCGCCTTCGCCGGGCTCGAGCTCGACGGTTTGTCCCGTGCTGTTTCATTCCCTGTAGACTTTTCCTTCTTTCTCCCTTCTTTCTTCCTTAACAATGACTCGATGATGCATCGTCATTCGTAGCTGCTCTTTTCTAATTGGCTCCCTGTCGACGCAACTCACGACGCATTCCTCCATCTTGCAACGCCAAACGTTCGAGAATCTTCGCCGGGGATTTCCTCGGCAACGTTTCACTCGCGTCGACTACTTTCGCATTCTTCCTAGTAGAAGTTTATTGCGTTCAGAACAGAATCGAACGTCGACGTTTTATTGAGAGTTTGAAGAATGTGAGAGACCTGCGCAATTGCCTAAACCTAAACCTAACCTAAAACCTAACCTAAACCTAATCTAAGTGACAGATCTCTCCCTCCTCTGGATAACAGGGCACGAAACTCAGAACAACTCGCCAGTATTTTGATAAAATCGATCGCCGATTCTTATTTCTAATTTCCTATTTCGACCCTGTTTCGATATAATTAAACTTTTCTATTCTCTGTTCCGTTGTAAATTCAAGACTCAGCCCGAAATACGCGAGAAGAGGACACACCGTCGAGTCTCGTCGATATTTTTCGCAAGATGATACCGAACGTTCCCGGCGGAATACCAATTCCCGGGAAATCCTTTTCGCTATAATTAACTTCCGTAACAATTTTCATAGCCTTTTTTGTTTTTCTATTTCATCGAACGTTCGCTGTCCATACATTTTGATTACATTCGGCGGGGAGGGGGAGTGAAAAAAAACCATTTGCAATCGGGTCTATTCCATTCAGAGAGAGAGAGGGAGGGAGAGAGAGAGAGAGAGAGAGAGAGAGACAAACTCGGAGCAAAACTCCGAACAAGCGACCCAAACAACCGATTCTCTAAATCACGAAAAGCTAGCATAACAAAAGATCGAACGAAGGGCGAAAGAGGCGTGCAAAGGGGTGGGGAGGGGAGGGCGACGCGAGGGGATCGTCGGTGGGCTGAGGGCGCGCGACACGGAGGATTCGAAGAGACGAAATCGAACAGCGATCGGTCGGAGCCGGCGGGGTAATTAGCGTCCATCGTTGTTTCGCGTCGGGCGCGTTGTTCTCCGGCGAAACAAATTAGACCGTGGCGCGTCGCACGAGCGAATAAATTTAGGGAATGTTTCGGCTTCGGAACAACCAACACAGAGAGTATACCCGGGGTATCACCGGGAGAAACGGGGGAGAAGGAGCGAACGAGCGAGATGCACGGCGACCGGAACGAAGGAAAGCAGAGGAGGGAAGAAAAATCAAGGGCGAGGGGAAGGGGTGGAGAGAGAGAGAGAGAGAGAGAGGAGAAGAAACAGAAAAATATAAAAGGAACACGAAAAGGAGGGGTGGCGTGGGCGGAGGGGGTGGGAAAATCCCTCGGTGGGGGAAAAAATGTTTCTGGCACAGGATATAATGGACGCATTGCACACGAATATAATGAGATTTTACAGTGCAATTCACATAAAGCATTGGAAACAACAAAAGCTTCGGGGCTGAAGGGGGCGAGCAGAGTTGGTGGGGGCCGGGGATGTAGCGCGATAAAAATGCCTGCGCCTAAACACATTATTTCTACCGTGGCCCCGCGCTTTTGCTCTCTCTCTCTCTCTCTCACACACACACACACACACACACACACACACTCTTTCTCTTTACCTCGTGTTACCAACCCCGCACTTCACCCCTCCTCCTGATACACCCCGCGATCTCTGAATGCAGACTGTTACCCTTTCCCACCGCTGCCACCACCACTTCGAGACCACTTGTCCGTCCTCTTTTTATTTTCTTTCTCGACCTCCCTCTTTCGCGTTTCCTTTTCTCTTTTTTCCTCTTTTTTCCTCTTTTTTCTTTGCCCGTTTCTCTCGCTAACCGAGAGAGGAGGTCGGTTTTCGAATATGCCACGGACAGGCAAGCGGAATCGCGATATCACCGGGGATACAGCGTGTAAAGCGCGTCTCATTAACGATGCTGGGCCGCTCTTTGTTTTCTTTGACGATGTTCATTACTTTTCGAAAAACGGCGGCGGTTTTGCCGTTGCTATCCACGGAGCGCGGAAAAGCGGGGGGTCCACCACGCGGCTGACGGTATTTTTGATTATGGGAACAGAGATTTAAACGCTGATAATTACGCTCGCGCGTAACGTATCGATGGTGTACAGGAGAAACGTCGAGGGCGAGGGGGGAGGATCAAAGGTGGATACGCGCGACCTGGCAGCCGTCTCGCGATTTTTCGCGTTTCGAGCCATCTCGATTAACTCGGTGGAAATAAAAAAAAAAAATTGAAAAATAAAAAGAAAAAATATACGTATTTGCTATAGCCACTTTTTATTCGACTGTCGCCGATAAAACGCGTCGGACACTTCTCGAACGTTTCTGTTCCGCGACTGTGATTTATGCGCGGTCTCTACCGGTTTGGTAAACGTAAACGCGAACGCGTTTTGGATCGGCCACCGCGAACGCAAAGAGTCAAAGAAAACGCGCGGACGTTGTGCACGATGTAAAACGATGTGAAACGGTAAAATGGTCCTTGAGGGGTCAACGAATTTCAAACGCAATTTGTGAAAAAAGAAAAAGAAAGAAAAGAAAAATTCAGGTAGTTAAGAAAAAGTATCAAGAATCTTTTAGCTTTCGTTCAATTCTTCGACATGAAATTCAGTTCACCGTTTCGGAGAATTCGTTGGAACGAGTTACCGACTCTTCGTTCATCACCGAGAAAGAAATTTAGCAAACGACAAGCTTCGACGTATTGTACGGAGAGTGGCGTACGATGACGTTGACCAGAGAGATACGAGCCAACGCAAGCGAGATGAAAGATAGGGCTCGAATTTTTGGGAAATCACGACGCCCGGATAGATCCGTTGGACAAACAAGTGCCTAACTTTGTCTACCTGTTTTTTTCACCGAACCATTTCCGGACCTTCGACTCTGAATACCCTTTGAACGTTGTCCAATAGGGAGTGGGGACGCGCTTGAAAGCGAGCGGGCAGCTAGAGGGATCGCGACAGACAGAGAGACAAGAATGCAAGAGAAACACGGAATAGGAAGAGAGACAGGGAGACAGACAGAGAGAGAGAGAGAGAGAGAGAGAGAGAGTGAAAAGAGGCGAAAAAAGGGAGGAGAGACGATCGCGGATGGCCGGTTGACGAACAGAGACCCCGAAGGGGATGGAGCCAGAGGGAGATAAAAAAGATTGGAGGGTGCGTTTTGTCGCGCCGCCGATAAATTTTGAATGCACCCGCCGGCGGAATTAGTAGCCTGTTGGGTAATGATCAAAAAAATTATAAACAAAAGATTCCACGGATGGCGAGCCTTTTTCGTGGATCAACGAGGCAAGCGGAGAACGCTTGGCGAAAAGCTTTGACGGTGGCACACGGTTCCACACCCGACCTAGGCTTCCCGTTGCTGCCCAAACCTACCGGGCACACTATATTTAAAAATCGGCGCGCTCTCCCGGAAACTTTCTCTCCACAAAGGGTAGGGGCCAACGGTTTACATCGAGTTTATTAAAATCGACTGCCAGCGAAATATAAACCGTCAACCGGAACGTGGACGCGTTCGGTGATCCCCACGGAGGAGAGTAACCCTTCGTTTCGCGTCCTCGTCCAATCGTCTCTGTCTCTGCTCGCCGTGTCGATCGTCCTCGCTGCCATCATCTCAGAGACTGTTACGCGAGTTTGCGCTAACTCTCCTCGAACATTGAAATATTTACAGTGAGAAAGCAGTACAATCTACGACGTAGATCCCCCCGATCGCTAAGATCGGTAAGATCCACTAACTCGCGTGCACTAAAAAAAAAAAAAAAAAAACAAAAAGGATAAAGAAAAAAGAAAGAGTAGAAACTGAAACAACTCGCGTAAATAAATAATTCTCGTCGATGAGAAGAAAGCGGTGTACGGGGGGCGGGGGGCAAGAAAGAGAAAAAGAAATATGAGAAAAAGAAACAGAGAGAGAGAGAGAGAGAGAGAGAGAAAGGGGAAAAAAAGAGAGAGACAGACCTATCGTATATATATATATATCGACAAAAGCACAGATACATAACGTAGGCTCATCCGTAGCCTGCGTCAGCTTTCAAATGCGATTGATACGTACGGTGGATGATGCCGACGCCGGTCGTGCTCGTAAATCCGCCCACCAACGCTACAGACAGAGAGAGATTCATTATTTTTAATTAAACAAAACAATAATACGGTTATTAATTGATTAATTAAACATCACGTATGCATTACGTTGTTCCATCAACGGCCGCCGTCGGTTAATCCACCCCTTTTCGACCCCTTTCGAACGCTCGCCGCTTATTACGCCGACTTTTATACCCGCGAACGGAGAATTTTGCAGCAACGACGCACGAAAGGGGTGGCACAGGGGCGGCGGAGGGGCGCTCGTGGGTGGGTGGTGGTGATACAGGGTCGGGAAAAAAAGGGGGAGTGGACCCGGCGGGCGGAGGGAGGTGGTGGCGAGGAGGCGGGAGAGGAGGTGGGACGAGGGTTTCGAAGCGAGGGGAGAAAAAAAAATTTCGTTCGCTCGCTATCATTGTGTTTGTCCGGTCGGCCGTGATCGCGACGCGGGTTTTATCAATACCGTCGTTTTCGGCGGGATAATAGCCTGATTTTTTGCCCGCGCCGCCGCGTTCACCACTCCTCATCGATCGGCGAATTTAATGAAGTTGTATCAGTTATCGACCCGCTCCCGGTTTTTCTTGCAATTTTAGTAATTAATTTCTCGATTTAGCGTCGACGTCAGTGGAACGTGCGCAACCTTCCTCGATCATGTCGCTGCTAAATTTAAATTAAGGCTAACCATCCCTTCTTTCGAGTGCCATCTTGTCCACATTCTCGAGTGTGACAATTCATCGACGGACTGCATCCGATTACATCCACGGAGGAAAAATTGAACGTCGAGTCTTTATCGAATTTACGGAATTTTCTATTGTTCGTGCCAGTCCGTTTCTCAAGAACGGTTTGTTTCTACAAAGTATAATCAGATCAATCTCGCCGACGCTGAAGTGACCAAACACGACGAATTACAATTATGCCCCCCGCGAACGTTCCGTCGCTTTCCTTGGTAAATCGCGTTAGCGACCAGCGGCAGCTCTCGACAGACGGAATTATTTTTCTAAAAGGGAAACGTGGAACGTGCAAAGAAACGACAGCGAGTCCACGTAACGTAACGTAACGAAGCCATAGTTAGTCCAAGGTAATGTGTATCGAGGTAACAACGGGGGTAACGTTGGCGGCGTGCATCTAATTAACGTCGATCGCGACGGGTCGCCGACGACGCCCGTAGTTAAAAAACAGTGGAAAAACGTCGTTTGCGCCTTAATATCGCGGAGAACGATCACGCGGCACAATGACGTTTGAGGCTGTAACCAGCTCATAATGGCGGCAGAGCGGGCTCGCCGTTGCCCGCGATAATAACATTAAGCTTTATTTAGGTGAAATTCAACTTTAAAACGTGACTCGCGGTAATTATGCGAGAGTGAAACAATGCTCAGGGCTGGTGGTGGCCTGCCCTCGCATGATATACGTCTCGCGGAGGGCTGGGGCGGGGGGAGGGGGGAGTTTTTTGCAAGACAAAGGCGTTTTATATCGCGCGCGCGTTCGCCGCCCCGCAACTTGCACGCGGTTTTGTGCCTTCGCTCGCGCGCGTCACAGGAAGTTTGTGCACTTGACGCGCGCGCGAACGTCACGTTTGAGAATTGACCCTGCGAACAAAGCTCTCTTGCCCCGTTCCTTTTAAAATCACACCCCTCCCCCCCCCTCCACCTGCTTTCGTTTCTAGGCCGCTGAATTTCGAGATTTCGCGCGAGACGCCGGCGGTTGAATTTTAATTGTTAATTCCTCGGCCATTTTTCGCGGCTCGTTCGGAGAATGGCCCGCGGCGCGTCAGTAACGTGCCCTTTTCTTGATTACCATCGCGGTGGGTAAATTACGTTCACGCCTTGAGGCCTCGCGCGAAAAGATTTTCCCGAATGCGAAACACTCGGTTCTTCGGTGGAAAGGCGAGATCTTTTTAAATTGCGCGCGAAACAGCACCCGCGTAATGTCCCGCGATGTTTATTTCCTAGAATTTACGTGGAAATAAAGCCGTGCGTTTCGCTCGTTCCGATTATAATAAGCAAAACAGCGGCGAACGTACGTGTATTCTGCGCGACGCGTTTTATTTACGCAAACTTGGGAGAAAGAAAGAAAGAAAGAAAAGAAAAAAAGGAACGCCATTCTTTGAACAGACCGAGAATCTAGCCGGCAAAAGATACAATGGTTCGACTCTGGTTGAAAATCTCCGCGGCAAAGGCGAGCGAGCGAGGGAAAGCGAAACGGCGCGAAAGTGCGATAGTTTATAAAATATAAACATTCTACGCGGGATTATTAAACTTTGTCGCGGAGAAGTAATGAGAGAACCGTGGAAAAAGGGGGCATCGACGTAACGAGTTCGGTCGAAAATGAAAAAAAAAAAGGAAAGAGTCGCGCGGTTTCACCTTATTGTCGTCAAAGAAAAAAAAAAAGAAGAAAGAAAAAGAAAAAAGGTGTAAAGAGAGAAGAGAGAGGAAAAATTCGCTTTCTTCCAACCGGTGGCGGTCGCTTTGCCCCCTTTGACTTTTTCTAATTACGAATTCGAGCGTTCCATTGGTACGCGTTTCGCGGAAGGAGCCGCAAAGAACGTGTCAGAATTTACGTAACCCTCTTTTATATTTTCGCTCTTTCTTTCGCTCTCCCCTTGCCCGCTCTTTTTTCCCTTTCTTTTCAATTGAAAACGCAGCAACGAGTTTAATTACAACGGATGTCCGTACAAAGTTTCCTTTCAGGCTCACCGCGAGCCACGTTAATTAATTGCAGAGCACAAGCGTAACAACTTGCCGCGCTTAGTTACTTACGAGCGATAAAGAGTTAATAAGATACGATTCCGATGAATCGTTCGCGAGAGAGAGAGAGAGATATTAACGGAGAAACGCGAGAGACGGAAGAGAGCAAATGTGTCGAAATTCGTAATTTCCGAGAAAAGTTACGATTTAATTTCGCGGTTATCGCGATACTTTTACCCGATCGGTAAAATCACCTGGAATCGACGCGTAACGCGCGCAGCGCAACGCCCTGTTTCTAGCTGGCGTTCAGCAATCTCGCAATTACTACTTGCAACAACGATAACACGTTTCAAAATAACAGCTTTTCACGCCGACCCTTCGACGAGCTAACAGCGTCGCTATTGTTAAGCAATATCCCTAATGCGGTGTCAATTCATAAATAGCCGCGCACACTGACGCGTACGTTGCCGCGCGCGCACGGCTGCTGGCCAATGCGACATTCCTGTAAATGACGACCATCGACGAGCCTGTATAACTGGACGTTACATGGCCGGCACATAAACGTTGCCTCGGCCACTCGGTGGACAGTAATTACGCGTTATGCGTTCGCCAACGATTCCAACCCCCTTCCCCTCGGTCGAGAAAGAAAATCTCTCGCCACGCGCGGTGGACCGCCAACTGGACAACCGGCTGAAATCTTCGTTCGCGTGCTCGCGTATCGTCGAATCGTTTTCAAAATGAAACCAACGCGGATCCGACGCGCTGCTCTCTCCTATCGAGTCGAGAATCGCAACTTGGATTCGCGGAGGGTTGAATCTCGACGAATTTCGACGACGAAATGGAACTTGCTAGGGAATGGCTAATTTTTACGAAATTTGGCACGAGTGTAGCTTTCAAAAAAATATTCAACCCGTGTTTCCGTGTTTCTCTACCCTCAAAGTTGGGGACGCGAAACGTATTTCGTTAAATACGTCTCGGAAATGTCTGAAGATATAGTTTTTTTGGGGGGGTAAATTAGTCGAAATACATTCGTGCCAAGTTTCATCGAAATCGGCGATTATGTTTTCTATAATATCTTAGAACATTCTGCTTTGGTAATTTTAATTTTAGGAAATTTGTCATTTGCTCAGCCCTGCGTCACGAGAGTTTCTCGCCCGCTGCAAAACAATTGTTCTACCTTCGGACAGTCAACGAACGACAAACGTCGAAATCAGCTCGAACGATCTCCGCATCGTCCAACATCTAAAAAAATCCGCTCGCCCTCTCTCGAAACCTTACCGCGGCGAGGTGGCGATCGCGTGGGCGAGAAACTAATTTCCAGTCTCTCGAAACCCTAATGGCCGTGGGGCGCGTTTAATTTGCCTGGGTGGCGTGGCGAAAAAAAAAAGAAAAAGAAAAAAACGAGAAACGAAGAAAAAAAAAAAGTTAGACGTCGCCACGTTAGGCGTCCGCACGTAGACGCGGACATGGCAAATTTGTTTATCGGCGTGCAAGCGTCCGTGGCATTAATACGCGGGGCGTCAGCGATAACCATTCTCAATATCCATAATTATTATCAGCAGCGGGAGCTGTTGGCAGCCCCCAGCGCGAGCCACCACCACGTGACTCGTTCCCGTCGAAATAAAATGACAACGTTCATTTGCAAATGCACGAAAGTGCATTATTTTTATTGGGTTTGTTAGTAGCCGAATCGCGTCGGTGTGCGCGCGTCTATATACGTCCACAGCTTCGCACGTACGCGCGTACGCGTGTGTGCGTGTCGTCGCGGAGCGAAGGAGAGAAAGGGGGAACGATCGCGTGCGTGCGAGCGCACGCGTCAGCTTCGTTCTACAAGCCGGCTAAAGGGAGTGTGACAGATTCGCTGCGGGAATACCGATGGTTCGCTCGTTTTTTGCTCTCCTTTCTCCCTTTCCCGTTTCTTCTTTTTTTTTCTTCTTCTTCTCTCCGTTCATTTCTCTGTTTCATTTTTCGTTAGCACGAGAGAGAGGGAGAGGGGGGGGGAGGGAGGGAGAGAGAGCAACGAAAAACTGCGTCGATGTTTGGCAACGATCCTGAAGCCGAACGAATCGACGTGTCACAGGAATTTATCTTAATTTATGGAACACCGGCCAGCAGCGGCGGCCACCGGGAGAATCTTTTTGTTCGCCGATTAATTATTCCCGGCCAGTCGACGTCGATCCACGGTGTACCAGAATTTTAATAACTTTCTGCGACCTTTTTTCGGCCGTCGCGAGAGGGGCGGAGAGGGCGGAGGGGGCTTCTTCGGGTCGGGTGACGCGAAATTGATTGGATCGCGGCCGAAACGATGCCGGTGAAGGACATGTGCGATCGGTGGCCACCAAGATCGGTGTTAATACGTCCTGCCTTGCAAATCTCCGTCTCCCCCTGTCTCACCCTCATCGACGATTACCAATCGTTGATGAGACGTATGAATATTTTAAACGCGCCTGTATCGCCGAGATCGCTTTACCAATAAATTCCCAAAGACCAGTTATTACCATAGGGAAGATCATTTGGCCTATAGTTAGGAAACAAGCACAACCCAAACGTTGTCACGCGTCAGTGACTATCTATCAAGGATACCTGATTTTTTACACATTGCAATTCGTCCCAAAGAAGATGCCAGATTAGAAAATGTCTCGAACGTGCCGATCGAACGTTTAAATTACATCGAACAGCCGGATGCGGCCGACGTCGTTTCAACAATTCGCGCGACAACTTGGCGGAAAAACAAACGCGAGCGACGAACGTGCCCGGCCCTTCGCAGCCAGTTGCCATTCCCATGGAAATCCGTTAATTGAACCAGCCTCGTTACAAGTTTCTCATAAAACAATCCCGCTAATCACGACGATATTTTCGCGAGCGGCGGTCGGCTCGACGCAGGCCGGCCGTAATTAAAAATTCGTACGACTGTTTGACTCGCCACAGGCTTTCGCGCGCGCAACAACCGCCGCGTTGAGTGCGCGAGCGAGCGGGGAGGGCGGGGGGGGAGATAGGGTTAATAAACGGAGGGTGTCGTTGGAACGCCGGCGAAAAAAAGCCGCGAGCTTCGCCGCGTGGACGCGCGTGTCCGTGCGGTTCGTGCCGCGATTTCGAGAAATCCGCCGGTTTTTACGGATTATCCCCCACGCGCGTGGTGGCTGGCGCGGGCCAACTCCGTGGGAAAAAAGCGACGGCACGAGCGGGCAAATCAACGAGAGCCCGCGTCGTTGCTTCTCGACTCGGCTATGCAAATCGCTGTGCAACGCGACGATTACGCTCAGTTTTGGCGCGCGAGCCTCCGCCAAACCTCCGCTCGTCGTGCGACGAGAGTGGGGAGGAGGGGTTGAAAAAAGGTAAGCTGGCAAAGGAAACAAAAAAGGTGGTTTGGCTGGCTGTGGCCTCTGGACTGTCACGTACACGGTGGTTGCACGCCGAGGAGGGTGGAAAAGGGGAACGCGGGCGCGCGAAAAAAGTCGCGCGAATGTTGTAAAAATCCGAGACCGCCAATCGGGCGCATTGTGTCCAGCCCGACGGCGGACACAATACCGACCGGGGTTCGGGTGACTGGCGCATTTTCCCGCGAATTGGGCCGGCATTGTTGGATTTTTCAAATTGCATTTCTACCTTACGCGGCGAGACGAGAATTGCTCGGCCGTCGCGCGCGCATCTTTGCACCTTTCGCTTCTTCGTTTCTCCTCTTTTCTTTTCTTTCCGTTTCGTTTCGACAAAGTCTCTGACTCGAGACGCGCATTTGCAACACGCTCCACTAAAAAATTACAAGGATCGAGTGGAGGAACGATCGTCGGCTGTTTACGAGAAACGAGCGTTTCCGCTCGGGGATCGAAAGAAGCCCGACAAGAAATCCTGAGCCATCAAGAGCTCGCCACCCGCCACCCGCCCCCCCTCGAACGACAGTCAAACGCTACAACGGCCGCAGCCCCGATACAAGCAGCGGCGGCACAGCCGCTTGTCTGCACCGGGCATTCCTAGAACAGTAATCTTATTAAATTTACATATTAATCAACGGATTTTAATTATCCCCAACCACCGCCGAGAAAGAGAGACGGAGAGAGAGTCGGCTCGCCGAAGGAAAGGAGAGCGGAGGACAGCGGGATCGGAGAAGAGAAGAGAAGCGGTGGCAAAAGAGAGACGATCGCAAAGGCAGAGAAGGTGAAGGAGGAACGATAAGGGGTTGAACTGAACGAACAAAGATGGACGAACTGTCAGACAGAGATAAAATGAGAGAGAGAGAGAGAGAGTCGAGGAGAAACGGAGCCGACCGAGTTGAAGATCGAGTCGAAAAGAGACGAAATACTCGACTGGATGAAGCGAGAGAGAGAGAGAGAGAGAGAGAGAGAGAGGAATGTAGTAAAGCGAGACGATTGCACGTGCTATATCTGCGTAGCGAGAGAGGAAGAGAGAGACAGCTCCACCCTTGTGCGGCGGTGGTAGCGGTAGCGGTGGCGGAGACCGAGCCAGCTCTCGTAATTTACATTAATCCAATAATTGCATGGAGGTTTCCTAATTAGAAATTCAAATGAGGTGGTGGCAGGCAGGCACCAGCCAGCCAGGGCTACCAACTCAGCAATGGGAGAACACCATCGCCACCGAGCAAAGTCCGTGCACATCGAGGGCGATCGTACGTCGACTGGCCCTGGCCTAACACGAGTTCGAGCGATGCCAGGATGGGCGTTAAAAGCTACCGGAATTCTCGAAATTCGGATCCGAACGGTCCTGTTACGTATACCACCCGGGCTAATGCTCGCCTGTAGACGCCCCCGACGCTGCCTAAGCCTCGCCTTTTAATCATTCTCCCTACTCCTACCCCTCTACTCTCTCTCTCTCTCTCTCTCTCTCTCTCTCTCTCTCTCTCTCTCTCGTACCACATCGTGGATCGAACGGCGTAAAAATTGAATCCTAATCTGTTTAAGCCTGGTCTGGATTAAGTTAGACCTCGGGCACCGAGAAAGGATAGTTTCCAGGTAAAGAAGTAATTGGGAATAGTGGACGGATTAACCGGCCAGCGTGATTATCAGTTCTTTTTCTTTTTTCGTCGAGGATCGTTAAACGTCAAAAGTCACCGAGTCGAAGGAGGAAGAAATATTTTCCAGAAAGATTGGAAAAGCGTTGAAAATTGCGGCGGGGAATTGTAGCGTTCGATTGATAAGTTTTCATTCGATCAAGATTTTTTGACGATAGCGCGACTCTTTGAGGAAACTTCTCTCGAAAGATAGAAAAAGATCATCGTGGGATTAGAAAATAATCCGACGATTGAACTGAGCCAACTGAAAAAAAGAGGACCAAATTTACTTTGTCTCTGTCGAAAGAATCGACGAAAAAATGAAGGAGGATCGAGAGGCTTCCGAGTGGGAGCAATTTCAGCGCAATATAACGTTGTCCGTTGGTACGTCCCGGTGCGTGTGGTCCTTTTGTTGTCCCCGGAGGGATCCCTCGACAAACCTAACACGTCCCTAATATCGTCACAGGTCCGTCCCTCCGTCGTCAACCAGGGCATATCATGGCACACGGTCGAACCGTCGCTGATAGTCCCAACGTGCTCGATTAGCGAAGGTGTCAACCTGCGAGTGCCACGCGTGCATATCATTTGCACCGACTGTCGCTTATCCTCCGACCAACGCTCTTCCACTCACTTTGCGTATGAAAGCCACGTGTGAGAATGATTTTCAACAGATTCACGCGAGATGAAGCGATAAAACGTGATACGCGAGAGATAGGAAACGAAGACGACTTTTTCGCCACAATATTTTATCGATATGCAAACATTTGAATCGATAGAAAACAAATTACAGGCGCGATCGCCACTTCTACTCGAGGTCTACGCCAAGGCCCCTCACGAATCACGTGACCCAAATCAACCAATCGCTAATTTTCGTTGCATCAGCGTTGCACGGCCTGAAGAGGCCGCTAAAATCACTT
Organism: Melipona beecheii; assembly: GCA_032399605.1. Taxonomy (NCBI): domain Eukaryota; kingdom Metazoa; phylum Arthropoda; class Insecta; order Hymenoptera; family Apidae; genus Melipona; species Melipona beecheii. The sequence goes on along the minus strand of JAUCMO010000042.1, from coordinate 1,439,878 downwards.
TCAGTGATAAAATAAAGGTTTAAAAGAGACGAAGCGCGATAAAGCTCTTCCTCCGATAGAGATACAACATTTGCAACTTTATTCGTCGTTGTAACGAACGAGTGCTTGCCACAGGCAAGTGCGATTCGCAGGATTTATTCGTCGAAACACTGAAAACGTGTAGAATTCTGCGGAAGTGAAATTCCGAAGATCGCCGATCGACCGGCGATAACAATCGAAAGAATCGGCGCCGGACTGGCAGGCTGAGGACGAGGTCTGCAGAGGTTTCGGGGCGCGAGCGGTGATTCCGGGTCACCGAGAGAGATCATCGTCTATTCCCGTAGCGACAGGTCAGCCGAGTTTCGAAGGAACTCCGCGTGCAATTATGATAATGGCGACCGTAGTCGAGTCACCTAACCCGTGCTAACTCCGTACGTTAGTTCTGGTAGTTCTGATATCGTCTGTGTTTAAACAGCCAGGCGGTGCTGCGGCAACCGTCGTCGTTGGAACGAAAAGGAGAGGGTTGAAAGGGGGAGTGTGGGTGGAATAGCGAAGGTAACGGGAAGACGGGAGGGTGGCGATGGCGGTGGTGGTGGTGGTGGTGCCACAAGGGGGCGAGAGGGGGGTGAGAGGGGGAGGGAGTAGGGAACAAGAAGGGGAAGGGGTAAGAGTGAACCAGAGAGAAGAGGGGGCAAGCTGGATGGCGGGGTACGAGGCTACGACGGCAAATCTACATAATATAACCAACTATTGTTCAAATAGACGGCGCTCCGCAGATTCAATTACCATTGTGATACAATTAATGTTGGGAATTTCATCAATTCGAGTGCCGGGCACGGCTCTTACATATGCATAGGAGAATCGAACGTGGTGCGGATTTCGTTCAAAGAAGAAAGTCGACGACAAATATTATTCAAGCAGCTTGGGCTCTAATCAGCCGCTAGGCTTCCCGGGGATTCCTTGTCCACGGATTGTCTCTCTCGATATCGCGGCAGGATACTCTGTGCTGGGCTTTGTGTGCGATGACGGATGATCCCAGTGATCGACCAGAGAGGGACCGGCGATGATTATGTTAATCGAAGAAATCCCACTCTGATAGCAGTCCGGATAGAAACGAGCGTCTTTCAGAAAAGTACCGATAATCAGAAATTGATTTAAAGGTGAAAGAAAAAGGAAATATACGTGTGTAAAACAGGTCAGACCCGAGCGTCCGAAATTCCACCGTGGCGTAGTTTGAAGACTGTCTTTTAAATTGTCCGTCGACGATCCTTCAGAAACTTCAGATTCAAGGAAGAAAAAAATTGGAACGTGTAAAAGAACGCACAGGTGAGATCCGAAGGAGCAAAGGATTCTAATCTCGCGTCCGAATCCACCACCGGCGGTGGTGGAAACCGATTCAACTAACCCCGTGATATCGCACCACGGAATTCCCCAAGCAACATTCCTTGAAACATTAATCTGCTGGAGGTTATATAATCGACCCGTATTGCACTGTCGCCGGGGCTATATTCGACAATTACCGTTTTCACCAAACACCGCCATATTCCCTGGCCCGAAATCACGATCAAGGTCTACCCTCATCGTTATTACGCAAAAATGATAACGACGCGTTATTCAATTAGATTATTTTCATGGGACGCGTAGTAATTTTATTGCGTGCGACGGGTAAAACGGGTGGAAAACGGAGCGAGAAGTGGAGAGAAAGAGACAGATGTGCAATATATATATATATATATACACATATAGAGAGAGAGAGAGAGAGAGAGAGAGAGAGAGAGAGAGAGAGGTCAAACGTGAGGGGTTGGTTATACACGGGGGTGGGATGGGGAAAGTAGGGATGGAAGAGGAGGAGGAGGAGGAGGGGGAGAGGAGGTTTTGAGTGAATTGGCGAGCGCTGGACGCCAGAGGCGGGGCGATGTAGGCGCCACATCATTGCTGGACGTTAATCGCTGATATCGTTGGCCGAATTAAGTGGTATATCGAGAGCTTTTAGAATTAATCGTAAACCGACCGCGGCCCGAAAACAGATCGTCCATATCACGGTGCAGGCTGGATTTTAACGCGCGCCGGACACGGGGAATTGAGAGCCACTGGCTCTCGCGGGCTCGCGTGCACGGATCCATATAAATTCTAATTCCGCAATCAGCGGTATCCAAGATAGTTCTAGGCCGATCCTGCCCTGGCTAATTCCAACTACCTAACACCGACTCAGCGACCGTGCCCTACCCCTATTCCTACCTTCTTATATTTGCCCGACAGTTTATAATAGCCATAATCAACGGTTATACCAATCCCACGATAATAATTACCCGGGGAAGGCCGGCTGAAACTTTCAGCCGCGTGTGTGAACTCTCTCTCTCTCTCTCATCGTGTCTCGTGCGGCTAATTCAGCCGGCACACGCGTCGTCGCCCAGGCTCGGCGTTTCTAACTTCTTCGGTGATTAAATTTCATTCCGACTGCTCGACGCACTGCGAAAGAAGAAGACACGACGACGCTGCGAGGTCGACGCGACCAGAGGGGGAGGGCTAACGCCGCCGATCTCCACTAGGTGTACAACTAGCAACAGCCACGTCGAAATGACCGGCGTGCCGGGTTAATAACTTCCCCAAAGGGGAACTATCGATTCAATCGCGAATCTGAATGTCTTATTCCGCTGCGACTGACCTCCCGACGCGAATCGTTCGACACACTCGCGGCGTTTCAACGTTGCGATCGAGTCGCGAGCAGGAATTTTTCTTACCTCGCGCGTTCAAAGAACTCACAGATTAGAGACGACAGGCAGATAGCTGGTTTCAAACGAAACACAAACGAAACGATGGTGAGAAAGCAAATTATTGCCACTTAACGCGTGTTGTGTGTCGTAGAACGGGCAAACGTTTCGCGAGCGAAAGCTGAAAAATATCCTCACGCACGCGAGACGGACAAGGGCAGGAGGGTAGAAAAGGAGTCGCGGACCTTGAATTATCGAAAATAGGATGGATCGATTCGAGTCGAAGCCAGCCAAGTTTACTAGACACTTTGGTGGGGACGAAGGGAGCAATTTTCAACCGCCCCTCTCGTTCTCTGGCCCCCCGCCGGTCTCCTAGAATAATCGATCGTATAATTATCGTGATGTACCTGCTAATGCCGCGAAAATCAGCCCCTCGCAACGTCCGCTGTGCCGTGCAGACGGCGGGTTAAGCGTCGGTAGTAGGAGCACATGGTAATTATATCACCGACTAATGGATATAGTTAATTGCTAATTATGAGGCCTGCCGAATGATCGATAGTACCGTGAGGTATCGCGCCCCCCCCCTCCTCCACCCTCCTCCTCCTCCTCCCCTCCTCCTCTTGCCGATCTGTTGGTTAGAAACGACAGGGAAGGGCCGGGGGATTACCAAGAGTGTCATTCTGGCCTACGCTCCGCTACCCTAAGCCGACCCTGTTCGTTCTCGCTCTGTAAATTAGGCTACGTTCGCCCACGAGGTGATCAATAATTCCAATTGACGAACGATCTTTGACAGTTTCTATCGATTTCTCAGGCATCTCACGCATCCGTTTCATCGGGCTGACCCGAATTTTAATTGCTCAGCTGCATTTTTCGTACGGTGGTGGTTCTTTTTTTTTTTTTTTTTTTTATCGCTGAGAGTGATTTTAGCGGGGGTAACCCAGAAAATCGGGCCTCTTTAGGTGCAACGCTGACGCAACGAAAATTAGCGATTGGTTGATTTGGGTCACGTGATTCGCGAGGGGGCGTGGCGTAGACCTCGAGTAGGAGTGGCGTTGTCTGGTAGATCTATCGATAAAATTTTATGGCAAAAAATTCTGGACATCTTCCGAACTGGATTGAAATTTTACGCCGAATTTTATTGCAACGACAGCGACATCATTCACTCTTGAATAGTCGTAGAAGAAACGAAAAGTGAGACACTCGCAAAGAGCAGGCTCGCAAAGAGAGCCGTTGCCGGCGTCGACGTTCGACGAAGACAAGTCAAAGAGTGGAATAATGTTAACTCCTCCCCCCGTTCAAGGGTCTCGTGACTTTATTAGATCCGCGTCGACGCAAAGTCTTTTCGGCTCGCGAAAGCTGCCCCCCTCCTTCAGCCTTTTCACCGTCGAAATCCAACGCGCGTGCACTCGTCGAGGCCGCGTCGTCGTCGACCTAGAGTGGAGCGAGTGACAAAACTGCCACAGGGCGTTCAACGAATAAGTTGAGCACGGCACGTTCTGAAACACCCTCTCTCCTCTCTTGTCAAAAATCAAAGACATGGAGATTAACACCTCCGTAGCTCTCGTCTAGGCGCGGCGACGAGATTAGCTAATGCGATTGAACGTCGTGGCGCCCAAGGACGCCAGTCGACGATAATTATCCATCCTCCCGTGCCGCATCAACCGCCATAGATCCACGGTTCGCGGATCTTGCGATGAATATCTCTCGATAACAAGCTTCCAATTGTCGCTGTTTCTCCGTGTAAAATTCTTGGAAGATCATTAGAATTGGAAATTCGAGACGTACGCAATTCTTTTAATATTACTCTTTGCGTTACATTTGAAATCAACTTCCAAAATCCAGCTACCTCGTCTAAATTATTCAGGTTTAGATTCGAAATTAACCGAAACTAACGAGAAGAACGGGGATAATAATTTCCTTGTTGTTCTTTTTATCGAGCGAAACGTCTGATTTATAGCTCGTCGACGTTGGAGGAAAGCAAGCACCGGGAGTGCATGCGTCGTAATTCGTACAAGGAACAACATTATTCCGAGGAGGCTTATTATACACGGCGACCGATTTCCGCGCAGTCCTTGAGTTACACAATCCGGAGCCAAGTAAGATCATTAGCAGATGCCTCGGTGTTAATGAGCGTAATTCTAGATGTTCCAACGATACTGGCTGCGCTCTCGCGGTTCTGCTGCTAAGACGATTATTCTAGCTGCGTTACTTCGGCTACGCCAGCCAAGACTGCTACGGCCGTAACTAAGTAGGTGCTGGTCAATATAGTTTGCGCGGAAAAAGGTTAATCGGTACCGAGGTTTCTCCATTATCGTCGCGAAGAAGGTTGCGAAACGCGGCTATCAATGTCGAATCAATTTTCGTCCGGCTTGCTCGACGCGTGCCGACGCACGACGCACGCAAAAGTTCCCGACGTTGGACGCCGATCTTTCGAGAACGGATACGCGTTACTCGTTCGTTCGTGAATCCAATTTCTTCCTCCCGTAATCGATCGTCATTCGCATTACCGGAGTTGACTTTAATTCTCGAAGGAGCTCCGTCAAAGGAACTCGATCTCGAAATTGCCTCGTCGATGAAAAACGAGAGGTCTTTCATTCTCTCTGGTGGAAACTTTTGCACGTTACTGTATATGGAGACGAGCGAGAGAACAGAGAGAGAGAGAGAGAGAGAGAGAGAGAGAGGCGACGAATTAACTCGCTCGCCATTTTTCATCGCAACTCTTCGAGTCGTAACACACAGTCAACTCGTAATAACGACTCCCCCCCTCTGTTTTCTCCACGCGCGATTCTTATCGGAAATTGACGATCAAAATTGCATTCGCCTCGTATTTATAGAACGCCGTGCGTTTATGCGCGTGTATAATTCACCTCGCTCCTCCTTAGGGAATACACTTATTTGCGCAAGTGTTTTGACTCACGACCTGCTAAAGCACATCGATTAATTAATGTCTTCGCCTTTCGTTCTAATTGATTTCACCAGTGTACACATATACGCACGTGTGTGTGTGTGTGTGTGTGTGTGTGTACTTGCGTGTCTTTTCTTCCGCGCAACGTGAATCATACGTTGATCCTTGGAAACGTGTAGCTCGTATACACACACGTGGAATAATTATTTCCGATTTTTGTTTATCGCCCGAGCCATCGAGAATGGAACGAAAGAGAGAGAGAGAGAGAGACGTGGCTTTTTAAAAACACCGTGGAATATCGTGGGAAATTCTTGGAGCAACTGTTGCGAATTTCGAACATCTATTTATATCATAAATACGTCGAGAATATATATGGCCGTATATCTAACAATATCACGGAATAAAAACTTTCAGAATAATAACAACCCCTGTATTTTAATAGAGCTTCTACATTTAGTATCGAGCTTGAATTTTGAATATTTTCGTCGCCGTCAATACGCTCCGTATATTTTCCCCGTCGCCAACGAAATATCTCGCAATGAAATAATATTTTTCCAAGTCCTCTAACGACCTTTGCGAATTTGGAGCAAACGTAATACGCGGGTGTCTGAAAAATTGCACAAGCCGACGTTAAAGAGCAGACAGAAAAAAGGAAATTGATCGCTTATCGCGTCTGCTAACGAACGATCAACGCGAGATCAAGATTCCGCGAAATTCCCCCCGATTATTTTCATTTACCAGATAAAAAGCAAGTTGAGAACTCGCGAGTTCTTCGTACGAATTCCACGGATCTTCGGGAGTGCGCGAGAACGCGATGTGCCCCCCTCCACTCCCTCTGCTGCCCAGTTAACTTGAACTTGCGTAGTTCAACGAATGAAGACGCCGTTATTAGAGGAAATGTCAAGAGTGTGTCGGAACATTCTCAGTGGATTAACGCACTCCCATGCATCTCCATTGCGGCGATTGGCGGTGGTTGGTCGTCACCGCCTGGCAGCCGGAGAGTCCGTCCACGGAGATTGACCGGATTTACCAGGGTAATAATAATTTATTCTCGCCGTCTTCCTCCTCTTCTTCCTTCTGCCACTTGTGACGACGACGACAACAACGACGACGATGACGACGACGACGACGACGACGACGACGACGACAAGTGGATCTCTTAACATGTGCTGAACGAACTCGCCCGACGCTGATGACTTCTGGGAAGTATCTTCACGGCAGTTCACTTGGAACGTTCACGAGGAAAACGTCAGCAGATAATTACCGGAGCAACAACGGCCGCTGATGGCCGACCGAGCCAGCAACAATACCTACCTACGGCGTCCCTGCAACGATCGTTCACCCCTGCCCGTAATTCGAACCTCCGTCCCAACATTCGATCCCCTTCGCAGGGCGAATTCGACCAACAATCTGCATTCTCGCTCCTCGTTTCTGTATCGAGTTAAAAAAAAAAAGAAAGAACTTTTTTCCCTTTTTTTCACGTCGCGTCATCGGCAAACGCCGATCTTTTTCATCAGCCACGTTCGAGAACCACCGTCGATCGTTTTGTGGAATTTTTCGCGAGATGCATATTCTTGGTTTCGACATCGAGATTCAAATACATTTTCATACGGCCACTCTTTGCGGACTTCTCGCAAAGAAGCAACGGAGAGGAAACGGAGTCAACGTCCCCTACTTGCAAACAATCGCGCACTTTCCACACGCGACTTTGAAACATTGAACAGAGTCGAAGAGTACAGATTCTCCAAAGATTCCCCCCTTTCGACCCCTGTATCGAAATTCGCGTGCAGCGCAACGTGCAGCGCAACGTGCAGCCCCCACGGTGGTTTCTCTCCATCGACAGCGCGATTTCGTTACATAATTACACGGCGTCGGTTGGTCGGAAAACTCTGACCAACTGTTTAATAAAGTAGCCAAAGGGGGAGGTGGGGTAAGAAGAAAACGAGGGAGAAGGAAAAAAAGAGTCGCGACGTGGAATCAGAGAGAGAAAGAGATAGACGAAAAGAGAGAGAGGAGAGGGGGGATAGAGAGAGGTCGACACTTCGTGCAGGACCGACGCGGCCACGGTCGGTTTAATTAAGTTGCGCGAGCCTGGCAGAAGTTTCGTCGGGTTTGTTTCGAGGCGGTAGAGATGGCAGTGTACAGCGACACAAATAAATTTTCCCGGAATGGCATTGTCTTTGAGGTCGACACATTTGCGGAATAATACTCGATAACTCGGGGGCCGAGGAGAAGTTATATTAGGACGGCTTAATTAACCCCCTACCACTCGCCCCTACCTCCCCCCGCCCCGCCAATTCTATCACCCTACATCCTCTCCTTCGTCGCCTGTTTCTCTCCCTCTCTCCCTCTCTCTCTGCGTTCACCTTCCGAACTGCCGGGCAAAGCGCGTAACTGCGTCTTCGTTCACCCTCCGCCGACGACAGAACGATATAGATGCCTGCGCTTCGACTCATTATGGATTCCTTATTACCGGCGATAGATTAACGGATTAAATCTTAACCGTCGACAGACGGGTGGAACCCGGGGTTGGACGCCTTTCACCGGTTGGGTTCCATTCGCCGAATTCATTGCTCGCGCTCGCCGGTTTTCTACGAAAACTGGTCGATAAACGACTCGTTTCTCGCAAAGAATCCCATCATCTCGCTCGTTTCGTTGTCTCTTGACAATCTGTGTTACTCGTTGCAACGTGCGATGCATAAAGCTGTTTTTCACGCTGTTAATTATCGAATATCTCGGTAAACCAAAAATCCAATGTCTCTCCATCTCTCTTTGTAATAGAATTGCAAACCGAGTATTTCATGCTAGCGATTGTTACGCCAGACGAGGAAAAGAGAGAGAGAGAGAGAGAGAGACGTACCGTTAACGCGTGGCTGGTATGCGGACAACCGATTTCGCCGAGAAAATCCAACGGTACAACCGTGTCGCGTCATCGAAACGCGGAAAGCCAGGAGGAGATCGATGAAAATTCCGTTTTTCGTCGCCTGAAAATTCGACTTGGCGATTGGAGTCACGTTACATTGGAATTCAAGCGCTTCTACATTCGCGGTTACATTGGAAATATCAAACAGCCACGTCTCCGATTCTCCGTAGATCGTTCTCGCGAGGAATTATGTCACCACGTGAGTCACTCTCGCCTAGGCGCGCGACACGTGTCCGGCAATAACGATCGGCTAATAATTATTCCAACAATGCAGACTTTATGCTTTGCCTCGCTGCCTTATTGCAACGGTGAGCGATCGTCTTCCAGCGATTGTTGGCTATTTTATAACCCAAACGGGATTACGTAATCCTCCAACAATGTAACAGACCGAACGAAGGTTTATAAATTACGAATGAACAATTCGCCTCGAACTTTCCATTTTTTTTCGAAAAAAAGAAATAAAGGAAAAACGAAGGAAGAGGAATGAATATTTATAACCGAGGAGGGGAATATTTATATTATTCCGGGAAGACGTTTGAAATTAAAATGCGAAGCGATCGGCTCCTCGATAACGAGCGCGCCTCGTGAAAATTTCTAGCGTTGCATCTCGCGTTGCGTTGCGTTGCGTTGCGTTGCGTTGAGCAGGGAATTGCAAATTGCTAGAAACGGAGGAGGGAAAGACAGATCCGCGTTGAAGAAATCGGCAAACTGAAATTATCTGGTAAAGATAATTTCGTATGTATGTGCAGGTATATATCGGCGGTGGTCGCGTACCAGCTTCCGAAATAGCGATAATCCTAGATTGGCCGAGTGACACTGTAATCGTTAGCGAAACGATCTACTCGTACGGCGGCAATGACCACGTCGTAGCACGGAAATCGTCGTCAGGGCGGTCGATCGATGGCGAATAACGCTGGAAACGCTGGCTAGGCTCCGGTAGGTTAGGTAGGGTGCTTAGGTGTTACAATGATTATCCGAGAGGGACAGCGAAAGGTAATTATGCCCGATAGAATCGGCGGGCGGGAGCGAGACGGACGTATACTTTGCACGGGGCGAAGAAAGAGAGAAACGGAGAGACGGCGCGCCGCCCGCCGCCCGCCGCCCACCGTCGACGCCGAGAAAGACGGCGAATCCTCGTAATTACCTCCAAGTGAGCTGCTTTCGGCTCACCCCGAGCCTTCGAAACTTCGGGAATAAATAGTGTTCCGTATTACCGATCCGACTTTACGAGGTCAACGGAGGGACTGCTGCCACGATCGGGCAACTGCTTCCACCTTCGATCCAACGCCGCCATCATTTTCATCCCGGACGTGTTAATTTAACCGATCTTTCCGCCGGTTCGCGCTTTTGCCGAAGCGAGGATCGGTGCGCTCTTCGACGAAGACGATTCCGAGGAGAATTCTGACGAAGGCTGAACGTCTTTTTAAGAAAACTAGAAATGTATCTTGATTCTCTCTCTCTCTCTCTCTCTCTCTCTCTCTCTCGAATGAGCTTGAATTAATCTTGGTGCAATCTTCGAACCTCGTTCTCGTTTTAACGCCACGTAACAGACCGGCACCGCGATTATGCGTCATTTGTAAATGTGGCTGATTAGCAGAGCAATTAGTGACGCACTTTGCAATTCCAATTCCAACTGATTCGTTCAAAACACATTAATATTGTGCATCGCGTATTACTAAAAATTCTATCGCATATTCTAACAAAGGTTTCTTTTGTAAAAATAGCAAAATTATTAAATAAACAAGTATGCATCGCCAGAAGCATTAGCTTTCATTCCTGTTTCGGATGTTTATCGCAATATTTAGAAAAAAGTGTGTTTGATATTTGTTTATGACCATTTTTTGTACTCTGTTATTTTACTTTTCCGAGGGAAATTTCACTAGGAAAAACGTTTCGAATTTGAAAATATCACTTTCGTCATTATTTATTTTAATTACTTTTTACCTTCCAATTTCTATCCTCATTCTGCACTATTTTCACGAGAAGAGTTTTTCACTTCCACTTCAAAAATATCACCTGTGTAGTGTCGAGAATCATTAACAATCGACATCGACAACGTAGAATTGGAATTTTGGAGATACTTATTAATGTCAAAAAAGTGTAAACTGGGATGGAAGGATTAAGTACAGTGGGTGATCGGTTAACGAACATAATCCGTTCAAAGACAACGTTTGCTATCCGAATTGTTCGTTAACCGATTACCCCACTGTATTTGTCATTATTTTAAATACCGAACAATTGGAAAATCAACAAGAATGAATATCTTCAAATAATATCACGATTATATAAAATACAATTCTACAAATCTTACACACAGCGTCGCGGTCTGAGGTGTTTGCCACTCAAACATGAGAAATCTTTCGCAAAAGTGTTCATTGTAATCGATCACCCACTGTGTAGCATCGTAGATCATCGTTGCAAGTCATTGTCAAGTCACAACCTAGTAGTTGTAGTTATTATATCTCTAGTTACATTTAGTTGTAACAGTAATATTATAAATATTTATAGTTAAATATAAATATGATATAACATAATATTATAATAAATAAATATTCATACTCGATCTCTACGAAAACGTAATATAAATTCTCTTCGGACTAACGGACTCTTCCCGGACTCGTTGAGAAACGCGTCGATCGGCTAATTAACAACGGAAGTCGGCATTCCAAGATCGCTCGTCGACGAGGAACGCGTTACCACGGACGCTCAAGTACAGCTGTCTCTTTGCGCAAGCGAGACTTGCGTAACAAGACTGTCGGTTCTCTCGCTGGAGAACGGTACAAAAGCGAAAACGAAACGAACGTGCAGAGAGTGCACGTTCAACTCGAGGATTCATCCTCCGCCATTCCGAAGCGCGTCGCCTCGTCATCGCGGCGACGATCGTTCGCGACGAGTTACGAACCGCGTTCACCGCGGTCGAGTCTCGCGGCTCGCATCGACGACGACTTTTCGATCCGGCACCGAATCGATCCGAAAGCTTCGCGGTCTTTTATCGATCTGCCGCGTATATTCGACGAGGATACGCGCGGCCAGCACGCGCGACGCGTTAAATCATTGAAATTTATGCAGAGCCGGTGGGGACCCACTGCGCGCTGGTATCTTTCACTTTTCATTACGGGATCATTTGTCATGCGCGTCCGTAGATCCCTTATCGCCGGCCGATCATAAACAACCGAGGCATAAATTTCAACTTTCGCGCATAACCTGACGGCCGACCGTCGGCCAACGCCGACGCGAGATTTATCGCTTCAAAATCCACCGCGATCTCGCGAAACCGCAAGAGCGTTTTGTCCCGAACGACGAATCCCGAAAGACTCCTTGCGAAGAAAATTTCGCGAGATCGCCGGTCGTTTGAATAAAGATGCGATCTTATAACGCGAAGATTCCCGAGGTGAGAATTCGCGAGGCGTGTTATCGGTCTCTCGTCGATTTATTTGCGTTACAGAGGCGTGTTCTTCCCAGATTTATGATCAGTTGGAGGAGTTAAACGCGTCAGCGTGTGCAGACGAGGCGCACTGATCAATTAAGAGTGCTCCAAGTTTCCAGGATTCAACGTTCAGTGTCTTCCTACAGGAGGCTAGCTGGTGTAAAATCTCCGACGCACGTCACCGAATAGAGTATACTTCGCAAGTTTGAAATCTTGTTGATGCGGAGTGTGTCGCACGAAAATTTCAGAAATTTCGACCTGCTAAAGATCTCGTTATCGAGCTACAAAGAGAAAAAAAATACAGGACATTGGACGATCGAAAAGAATTTTTCACCGTAAATATTCGACGATCCGTCCGTGCACGAATCCATCATCTACGAAGTCGTAAGTAAGCAGGGCGGAGGGGAAGAGGGAAGTGTTTCACAAAAGGATTTAATGCTCTGTAGACGAATCAGCGTTCGTTCACCCCGCGCCGCATAATTATGTGTCTATGCTTTATGGCAACGATGTAACGAACGCGCGCGCGGGTGCGCTTTCAGACGGTGTAAATTAAAGTTGAGAAAGTGCGCGAGCGGTACGCGAGCAGTCATCGCAGGGCGAGCGCGCGTTAATTAAAGCTCATTGTAATAAAGAGCACTTTTTTATTCACTTTGCCTCGTTCAGGCGAGCTAGCCTCGGGTTCGGTCTAGCTGCCGGGATATTTTTATGTTTAATTATATTAGGTTTTACGAGCTCGCTCACCGACCGTCTTCGCGTAAAACATCCTCCCGAGCACGAGGAGTTTTCAACTTTAATTGTCCACCCGGCCCCGGCGGTTTATCCGGCAATAAACACCGTGCGGCCTGGCGACACTTCTTCGATTCGCCGCGACCGACCCTCCTCGCTTCGTCTTCATTATCTACCCCCCGCCGCCGCCGCCGCCGCTTAGAATTAATCGCGACTTGGTCTCGAGACACGTTGTTTTACACGTTCGCTCGAAATTTATCGAACCACGCGGCTGTAATTGACGTCTCGTCCCTCCCGATTAGAATTTACTTTCAAACAAACGTTTTTTCCAACAGGTATATTCTAAAGTGTAACCAACTTCGTCAAACCTAACCTAAACCCTGTTATTTCAGCTTGTTTTAGAAAGGAAAAAAGCGCACCATCTCGTTGACTATTTCAAAATGGAGAGCATTTTGCTGCACTACTTTCGAAACTAGGTTACGCTCGTAAAAAAATTATCCGAACGGCGCGCGGCGAGGAAGCCTCCAAACTACGGCAGTGTCGGAACTCGTTTGCCAAATTTCGCCATTGACGCTGAGGATGTCAAATCGTTCTTGAAACTTTCCTCGAATCGAAACGCAAAAGAATCTCTTTCGATTTTTGTATTTTTAGTGTTTTACGTTCCTTTGCGAGTGGAACTAAGGATCGTTGCACGTGGAGAAGTTATAAAACGCACGGCAGAGCGTAGGTAAGAGATGATTAACAGCGTCGTAAACGAAGACTAATTGAAGAATAATTTCATTAATCGCCGGATGGAAAAGCCGGCGATTTCTCTCCTACGCTAAACGACATCTCAGACAAATTCATCCATTGCGTCTATCGATCGACCACGGCGCATTCGTCCTCGCTTTCTTGACGACTGCCAATGGAAGGAAACTAATTGTACGTAGAATAAGGCGCGCGTGTTATCGGAAGAGCTTGGCGAAGAACCCGTCGTAGAAAGGTCCGTCGGTTAAGATCGCCGCGGATACACGTGCATCGTTTGCAGACGCATACGCGATACTCGTTACGCAAGCGTACAGTCAAGTTAAATATAGCTAAAACCCGTGTTCTATCTTAATTAACCTCTCGACCGACGAGAAAACATCGCTCGGTCTCGTTTTACTCGCGACTCGACGCTCTCAAAGCGCAAAAGGAAAAATTGCGAAACTTGGAATCGGATTTTCAAACGTTTGCCGAATTTTTGTCTTTCGGGGAAGAAGGACAACAACACGCTGAGATATCAAGATTCGAACGGTTCACGGTGCAGTTGCGTTATAAGCTGCGGATCTCTCTCTCTCTCTGCGTTCCCTCTTCCGCTGGCCTGGTGGCAGCTACCCTCTCTCCTCTCTCTCTCTCTCTCTCTCTCTCTCTCTCTCGCTTGCTCCTGGCACCGAGAGATATCAATTAGCACTACGTCCTGGGGAATTAATCTCGGGAATTAATATCGCGACGTTGCCAATTAATTTTCGTTAATTTCGAATCAGCAGTTTCCAGAGCAGTGCCAGTGCGGCCCCCTAACACAAATCCCTATCGCCTATGGTCGTGCCTGTGTATTCTAACCGACAGAACAGAGAGAGAGAGAGAGAGAGACACGGACAGGAAGTAAGACGAGGAAGAGACAGAGAGAGAGAGAGAGACATCGGTTCGAGTAAGAGAGAAAGTGACAGAGCTAGAAAGTGCGAGGGGGAGGGGAAAGGTGGAAGGACGAGGTTCCAACAGGGACGCTGTGTAGACACTTCCACGAAAGTTTGCGGCGAACAAGCGGCTGCCTCGTCGACCGTTTCTTGCTTGCACGACCGATCGCGGGTATTGCGTGCAGCGTTTATCAAAATACACATTTAATTATGCCGCGCGTCGCCACTGGCGTCGAAAGTGGCTGCGCGCGCTTTCAAAAATCCCGCCACGATAGCTGCGCCCCACGCCGCTACCGGTCATAACCTCTTTCCTACGTTTCTACGACCAACTAATTCTGACGGCTGGCGAATGTTGGAAAAAGCGCGCAGTCGAGATGAATTTAATACGGTGCAATTAAGAACCAGAGTAACGATGCAATAATAATTTTAATGGCTCTTATCAAAACAAGTTTTTCTTTGCACCCGTCGCAGAATGCTATATGACTTTCATAGTCACGTTTCTACCAACATTTCTTCCCAGCAGTATTGTACCGTCTTCCATTTTTGCAAAATGTGCAAATGTGCAAATAATTGTGATTCGATGTGCAACAATATGTATCTTTACGCGCGATCGCGCGTAAAATAATATGTAGAATGGAATGAAACTTCGTCCGTGAAAGAATATGTAAGATTGTAATTAGGAACGCGAGCTCGAGCGCGTGACTTTCGGTTAAGCAGAATTTGCATCTTTTCGTCCAAAGTCAAAAACAACCGTGACTAATCTTGCCTGGTAAACAGTACGTAGAATCGTCACAAACGTTACTACATGAATCTACATGATTCGTAGAATTATTCGAATATCGCTATTGCTAATTGCTAATTGCTGTAGATTAGGTAATAATAAGTATACGAACCTATGTTGAATGACGATACCGGATGATGAACGGCGTACAGTTATTCGAACGTGATCCATTTCTGGAGCTTGAAGATAATGCGACGTAATTTTCGGGCAACAGACGAAATTACGTACGCGTCGGTCCGCGCGACACGAACTTTCGAGACAAACTGACGACTTTATTTACGATTTCGGACGACTTCTAGGCCGAGACGTTCGAACGTGCCTATCAGAGACAACAAGCATCGAGACAAAGTTTTCAAAACATCTGACATCTTGCTACGTCGAATGAAATTTGTCCACTATTCCTAGACTAGATTTTCAATCTTCATCCTAAAATTGTCAACGAGCCGATCTGTTCGCAGTCCAGCAATTAAAGAATCAGTGAATCTTCCATTTCCAAAACTGAGAAACTACTCCTTATCGAAACTATCAATGCCAACGCAAGTTAGCTGTCCATCCTTAGATGTAGAATATAATTTTCAGAAAGTCGAAATTCGCAGGAGAAGGGTTTCGATCAAGGATCAAGGAGAACGATATTCACGATACGATGACAAAGGGCGAGGAAGAACCGGGTGTCTTTCGGTGGCCCGTGAAATTTCCGCTAGGTGGTTCGGAAACGGTCATGGAATTGCGTGTTTCTTGCGTCTGTGACTGTGCGCAGTGCCGAGGGGGTGGCCGAGGACGAGAGGGCGACGGCGCCACGGTTTCGTTTGCGTTTATCAAAACACACATTTAATTATTCCGCGCATCGCCGTGGGCGCCGAAAGTGGATACGCGGCTGCTCGCTTATTCCGCGCTTAATTCACACCTGGAACCGTGACGGAGCGACTAGAGCCGCTTAAATTAAAGCGACGGATAATAAAAGCGTTAGCTCGTTGGATCCCCGGGTTCAGCGAATCCCTTCCCTTCCTTTTTCCCCTTGCGTTTTCCTTTTTCTTTCTTCTCGCCGTGCCCACACCACCGTACACCTCCTTTTTTCCCCCCTTCTTTCACCCCCTTCACGTTCCTTTTTCTTGTCTTTTTTCTCCCTGGTTTTTTTATTTTTATACTCTCGTTCTCTCTCTCTCTCTCGGAAACGCGCGCGCGTTTCCGCCACACGTAGTGCGCGTCGCTGCAACTTGCCTTTTGTTGCCCGCGCCCTTGCCGAGGTTTTAAAACACAGGAATGCGACCGCGTGCAGCTCGAATTTAGGGGTGGTTCCGCGGTCGACGAAAACTGTGCCATTTTAACCGTATCCCTGCACACACACACACACACATACACATATACTTTCTCTCCTCTTACGCGCACGCTACGTTAATTGGGAAAGTAGGGAAAATAGTTGGGAACTGAGTCACGCTCGATTCAACGGAATAATGCACTCGCCTCCCCCCCCCTCCACGGCATGCGCCAGTGTCTCTGTTCCCCTCGCCCGAAAGGACGAAGATGCCAACTACAACAGTTTTTCAGCGCGTCCGAAATTTCTACTTCTCACTTTACCCCGTAAAAAAAGAAAAACTACGTTCTCTAAGATTTAACAAGTAGAACATATCCTTGTATTTCGTTGCAATTGCAGAAATTTTTGAGTTGAGAAAAGAACCCTTTAAATAATCTCGAAGAAAAAGTCCCAAATGTACCCCAAGTACCAAAGAATAAAAAACTCGTACCCCAGTACGATTCGTCTCACTTTTGCCATTAAATTTTATCGATACGCAAACATTTAAATCGATAGAAAACCAAGTACAGGCGCGATCGCTCAGTACCAGACGACGCCACTCCTACTCGAGGTCTATTCCACGCCCCCTCGCGAATCACGTGACCCAAATCAACCAATCGCTAATTTTCGTTGCACTAGCGTTGCACTAACAGCGTCCTGACAAGATTTCAAAAAGAAAGTAAAGGAGTATCGATGAAAGAAGTATATACTCGAAATCGCGAGTATACGAGTGTACTCATCATTTTCGTTGCAATTGCGGAAAAGAACCTTCCAAATAATCTCGAAGTAAATCTGGAAAAGGAGTAAAAATCCCAAGAACAAAAGTCCCAAGCCCCAAAGCCCCGAGGAATAAAAGAAAGTCGCAGTGAGATTTGAAAAGAGAGAGAGCAAAGAAGTACCGATGAAAGAACCTTGAAATCGCGCGCGGGTGTGGTGCGACAGGCCGACAAGGGGACGAAATAAAAGGCTGCTGCCCGCGGTTTCTCGCGAGGGCCGACGTGTGACTTCGAATTGAAACACGCGGGTGGGAATATGTGCAACCGTGGAAGAGATTACGCGGTGGTTACACCGGAGTAGAAACGCTTTAACACACACACACGCTCGCGCGCGCGCGTACGTCTACGAGGTACGCGGGGGATTTACGCGTGCGCACGCTACTCGCTGCCGGTTAATGAGACACATTCACAAAGTTTGCCCTGCGCCGAGACGAGTCGATTGTACGCCGAGAATTAGCTTTTCAATTCAGCTGGTCCCGGCCCGGCCCGGCCCCGAACTTACCGCCTCCAAAGTTCGGCTGAATTTAAATACGTCGTCTGGATAAGTCGCGCGCAACATGCTCGCGACCAACCCCTTCTCGCCCAACGGTGTTCTCTTTCGACTTTCCACCCCTGTTCCCCCCGTCCACGCTTGTCTTCAACCACGAGTATACTTATTATTTCGATAAAAAAATTCGAAATCTAGGAATTTACCCTCTTTCTGAATTCTGAAACGTTTGCTCTTCCGACTTTCTGAGTCGAGTGAAAATTTGAAGAAAGGCGATTACTTTGCACGTCATCGTATTTTCTCTTATCTCGAGCTGCGACTACACTTGTTATTTCAATAAAAAATTCAAAGTCTAGGAATTTACTTTGTGACTTTCCGCTGAAATTCTCTCGCCGCCAAAGCAGATTTCCGCGACAGAAGGAAATTTGGGCGCTGCATGTGTATTTCAATTTTTCACCTTTGTTAAACAACATTTCCTCCGTCGCTCAATGAAGCGAGAAGAAGAAGGAACGAAAAGTGTTGCCAACCGGCGGAAACTCTGGATAGCATAGTTATTCAGCGAGCATCCGGTTCGCCGGCAAATTACGCGTATCCCTTGGCCGTGAATTCTAATTAACAAGCGAAAATGAGATCGAAGAGAGGCGAACGAGGAGGGTGGGGACGAGGTTCGATTAGCCGGCGGGACTCTCGTTACTAAATTCAAAACAATACAAGGGAGAAAGAGAGAAAAAGGACAGAGGGAAGAGAGAAAGAGTGGGGAAGGGAGAGCTTGTTCTCCGCCGTGAATTTCACCCCCCGCGCGCCTGGTAATGGAACTTGTGCCGCTTTTATAAAAGCGGCCCTGGGCTTTCTTAAATAATGAGATACATTTAATCAGAGGATTAATGAACGCCAAAGAAGTGGAATGAATTATGAATGATATTTATTCGTCGAGTACCGAAGCGGGACTCGGGGAAATGATAATGCGGATCTTCGTCACGGATTCGTAATAATAATAGCACAACACGGCAACTCGACCAGAGGTAGAAAGAAAGAAAGAAAGAAAGAGAGAAAAGAAGAGGTTGAGGACGGGGGAAAAAATGTACAAAGAACGGCGATAATAAAGGAAAGGACAGGAGGTGCAGGAACAATAAGAAACGTGTTCAGGAAAGCCAGAGCCAAAGACGGGGATGAAGAGGGTCGACGGGCGGGCGGGCGGGAGGGTTGGGAGGACGCGAAACTTCGTCTCTTCGCCTCTATTTGCATAAAATCGTCGTAGTCGACGCCTTCGAAGATAATGAAATGAAACTAAACAAATAACGCGGATGCTAAACATTAATTACATTCGCTGGTGGAAAGCGGAGAGAGGCGACAGAGAGATGGGGTTAACGTAGCGAAGAGGGTTTCCTGGAAATTAAGAGACGTCGAGGCGAGGGGGAGAGGGCGCGAAAAGGGGTTGGTTGAGTTCGAGGCGAGTCGTGGGGAGACGGGTTAGCCTGTAGACGGGACGGAAACATGGCCGAAAACCGTTCGAGGACCGAGCGTACCCCCGAACAACCCCGGCGGGGGGCGAGGCGGGGGGGCGAATTAAGAAATCGTTTAAGAAGTTTATATCGGGCACGCTGCCAGAAAGAAAGGGGGCGAACCGCCCACTTTGCCAAAGATACTACTGCATTTTAAACAACGAGCCCTGGAAAGCTCTCGCGAAAGCAGTCACCCTTCGTGTTCGACCCCTCGGTCCCCCTCCCGTGATTTCGGCAGTCGCGTTCATAAATTCCGATTGGCTAATCGAATTTCCTCGCGACGAACCGAGTTCTCCGTATCTCGCACGAAATCGTTTGTATCGAAGAAAACACGGTTTCGAAATTGTTGCGATTCCTTTTTTTTCTTCTCGAGTTTTCAGTTGCAATTACGCAGCACCATTAGCGACAATGTTGGTAGTTTAAACGAATTAAGAAAAGAAAAGCAACTCTTCGGGGAATTTGCAAAGTACATTCGCTAATGGAAACGTCATCTTCGTTCAGATCGTGTCGCGCTCTTCGAGCAGTTTTGCAGCAAGTAAAAGTTTGCAATTTCACCGTGGATTTGGACGATGTGCAGCAAAAAGGACTAGAATCGAGCCAAATCGTACGAATCGCGATCGAGACGGCGAAAGCCTGCCTAAATCGGCCGAAGAAGCGAGAGACGCGACGATAAACCGCGCAAAGCGGCGCAGCGCACGCACGCGGTACGACGATCGCGATACGCGCTCGGTTAGCTCGGATCGGTGGAAGGGGGGGGGGGGACGAGTTATGCGACGCGACGGATCCTCACGTACGGATGTATGATAGCCACTGACCGTTGCATTTCGTTGGGTATGCATTTACGAGCATGTTGGACCTCTTTCGCGGAGACATTGATGGACAAGCGCAGCTTATATGGTTACTCCGGGAGAGAGGCTCGGTCGTGGCCGTTTACATATTTATGTTATGACTCCGCTTCACTCGACTTAATTGACGGAATTGCCATAAATTTGCGAATATCGCGTGGACGAAGACGGCTAAAACGACGTCCAACGTCGCAGATACGGAGAACGTTGCGTGTATATTTATATATATATATATATATATTTATGTACACGTACACGAGATACGTGTGCGATCGTGTGCCGAGGGACACACGTATGTGTATCTGGGATCGAAACGAATTCCGACGAATACCGATTAGGAGAGAGTCACGGAACGAGAGTCTCGTTTCGTATCCGACGACTTTGGGAATTCCAAAAGACGGGGCTGTAATTGACGGAATTCCTGCAAGTTTTGAGCACGTACAGTGCTTTTACAGTGATCGATACACCCGTTTTGTCGACCAGTGGTAGCGGCGGACGGTCGCATCCAAGTTTCCCTCGAGTCTTGGAGGGTTTCTAGAGGGGACGTAAGAGACTCGGGAAGAATGGTGTCGTTCGCGAGCACGGTATTTCCGACGAAATTGCTGCTGCCCGGAAATTTTCGATAGAATCCGTCGTATAATGATAAAAATGTCCCGTCGGACATTTGGCCGGGCCAACTTCTTTGCATTCGAGTCGATCCACGGTTCGTAACGTGGGAATCCAGAGGTCCGTTCGTCGAAATTCACGAAACGACTCGAGAACTTTGCGAAAAAGACGGATTCTTCGAAACGAATACGAATCCTACACACTGAGATACCAGCTGCAATCGACGCAATCGTTTGCAAAGTCCTTCTTCTTCTTGGAAGAACAACACCTCAAAGATTCGTCATTCGCAAAATGTTCTACAAACTCTGTTAGTTAATGCCGAACGAAGCCGCTACCGAAAGGAGGAATTTCCAGAATTTCTCATCGTAAAATATCAATCTCGCTGTCTCTCCTCCAACGGGGAACTCTCGCGGCAAGTAAAGTCTCCGACGCATACCAACAACAACCGAACCCTCTCGCACACCGCTGTGAAACGCGCCGAAACGCTCATCCGCTGTACTTTATTTATTATCAGCTCATAGAGTTACCTTTCTCTCTCTTCCATCTCTTTCAAAAAAAAAAAAAAAAAAAAAAATATCGGCAGATAGGTCAAGGTTCAGCTGGCGAGCCCCGGCAAAGTCCTCACCGAGAATTCTTCTCGTTTATGCGATTCGTCATTGTGCAACGATCACTTAGCCGCGCGGCAGCGCGCGGCCGAGATGCATTCCAACGTACAACCGATTAAGAGAGCCGAGGGAACGTCTCGTCTGGTATCCGAGAGCGTCCACGGCGACTCGATGGGAATTCGAAAAAGTCGCCGTTGGCGGTTTATCGTATAGGTTTAGCGGGATTCGTCGGGGAATAACTCACGTATTCGGATCTCTGGCAGCGAGTACCATGGAGATCCATAGAGAAACGCGGGGAGAGGGGAAGAAGAGAGACAGAAACAGAGGTAGATAGATGAGAGAGAGAGAGAGAGAGAGAGCAGAGCAGAGCAGAGCAGAGCGTTCCTTTTTAATTGAATCGGATCTACATATCTGGATGGCTCCATTCGTCCGTGCACGGAACGGAGATTCTATAACGAAGGCGGACGCGTTCCGGTCTCGCGAAAAAAAATGGATATTTGCCAAAGCGTTTATCTTCGTGTAATTGCGCTTTTAAATTTGCTCGTGCCGCTTCAACCACCCCCAACGAACAACCCTTCCTCCTCCCCCTCCTCTTCCCTGTCCTCCTTTCCCTCCCCACCTTGTTACGTTTCCAATTTCAACCCTGCACTTTTTATTAAAACATATTATTGCTTTTGTATTATTGTTAATCAGTCCGAATAAAATTGCGCGCTAAATTGCGACCCTTCTTCCCCCCACTCGGTTGTTTCAGTAATTAGCGAGATTTTCGGTGTTTGCGTCGTCGGTTTCTTACAGGGAGAAAGATCGAATGTACGAATGTTCATCGCAGAGCGTGTGTTTTCCCGTAAAAATGAGACGGTTTCGCTGGCGTCGCTGCGAAGATGAGATAGTGACGTTCCTCGAATGATGTAGACGGGCATAAACTGGACAAACTGGAGCGATTTGTCCGGTACCGCGGTAGTCTGTGCTCCGCGATGGCATCGTGGCATCGAACGGGCAGCGGACTGAGGGAGCGGGCACTGGTTTATTTCAGGGATAATCCAAACAAATGTACTCGGTGGCTCGCGAGTAAATAACATGCAAATACCGTAATGCTGGTTGACCGATGGTTTCACTCGTCTCGGACGTGCTTCGCGTCCGCCTGACCAGGTTGCCTTTCTTCCGCGCCGAAAGAAGACGATACCGAACCGTACACGGTCGAAGCGAACAAAATCAAGTCTAAGCGAAGTTTTCCCGAGCCGCTTTTAAAATACTCGTCAGAGTATGTGTCTTTTTGTTTTGTTTTTGATATTAGAAAGTATTTAGACGTAAAAAGAATCAGAGTCGGGTCTCGAAATTAATTAACAACAGTCTAAAATCTCGAAACATTGCAAAATTTACAAATATCCGCATTTTGTTTTCCACGAAAAAAATTTCAAAGTTCAAGTAACAAATTGTAATTGCTTCTCTCGCACGACGAGTATACTCGTCATTCGCAGCCAAGAGGTTAAACGACGAGCGAACATTGCCCAACGATAATCATTATTTTCATTTATATTCATTACATCATAATCGATTAAGCGCAACGTTCGCTGGAAACGTCGTACGCATATTTTCCCCGGGTATACACGATATACGCGATTTTCATGCGATATATTTTTTTCAGAAACACACTTCGAGTCCGAAATATATATATTCTTTTTTTCGAACGTACCGATGAAATTTCCCCGTTGCCGCCGAATTTTCAAGAAATAACGCAGTCGTCGTTTTCGAAACGACGAGGGGGACGCGTTTACCCGTGTAAACGGAGGCTCGTTGGAAATTATCATCGACGATAATTAGCAAAATAATTAATATCGTTGGGAGGAGCTCGTTGAAATTTTGCATATTTTTGTTCCTTTTTTTCAAACGGACGGCTGAAAGGAAGGGAAAATCTTTTGACATCGCAAACACCGTTAATATTCTAGATATCCCGGCAACAAACGAAAATTAACAAAAGGCTCTGATAAACGCGAATTGATCATAGGGGAAGAGGAAAGAGGGCCGGATAATTAAAATGTGTAAGCGTACGTTGTATTTTACAAAATGAACTTTTTTATTCGCGTGCTGGCATCACGGCCGAATATAAATATTATAAATTTCCTCCTGTGCGGAACGGGAGAGCAAACGGGAGAGAGGGAGGGAGGGAGAGAGAGAGAGAGAGAGAGAGGGAAAATATAATATCATTTTTTTTCCCACGGGCACAACGTCGAAGAAGACATAATTTAATGCATTACTGCGCGCGCGAATCGCGTGTACTCGCGATTCCTGTTTACCTATTCGTATTATGTTGAAAAGCAGCATCGATTTCCATAAAAAATTTTTATTCATTTCATAATGGGACTTTTATTCCCACGGAATAAATACGAGGAATTCATGGAACCGACGTTTCCTGTTTTCGTTGTCCGATTAATAAAACAAATATCCTCGACAAGCGAATTTAGTATTTCAATTTTTGTTATTTTGCAAGTCGCGATCCTCAGCGCCGTCGCATCTTCGTTAATTACAATCGTCCTCGTTTTTTCCTCGACGAAAATTTTCATCCTGTCCGCGACAAAAATGTTCCACGTCGCGCGCGTGGAATTAAAAAGATTGGCAATTCGGACGACGCCGTGTTTCGCATCTCGGCAGTTCGAGATCTTTGTTACGCATTCGAGGATATTTGTTACGAAAAAGTGGAATTCGAGATTCGAAAACAGCGATCACTCCCTCCTCAAGGAAGTGAAAGTTACGTGGAAAATGGCAGCGCGGCGAAGGACCGAGCCCAAGGGGCCGGCGACGCGGCGTGATCGCACGCCTTTAATCCCCGACGCAAGATACCAGACGGAAAATACCAGGGACAAGCATGTAATTCCGGAAGTCTTTCGAGCATTAACAATTGTCCCGATCGCACAGAGGGATGCTGCGGCAGCGGCGGCGGCGGCGGCGGCGGCGGCGGCAACTTAGTTCCCCGGGCTGCTGGCCGATTCTCATTCGACTCTAACCGGGGGTTGAACAGATAACCTGGTTTCGAAAGGGGCAGCAGATGGGGTGTTGGCCACTGGCTATCTCAGACTTGCCTCATCTTGTGCCGGTCTGCCCTCCTCTCGCGCCCGCCTCGCCCCTTACGACGAGCAGCTACCCTGCTTTATCCGCCCGCTCTCGCCATCCACCCCCATAGTTTCCTGGGAGATCGATTGTTATGCATAGCCTGTATTTGCCCGGCCAGCTCTGTAACCGGCCCTACACACAGTCTGGAAACTCCGCCGGAGTCTGCAAGAAGCGACTCCCCGGCTCGACTCGACCGATTGACCATCGTCCAGAAGGGACTCGGGGCCGGAGACGTTCCTCCGACGAAGAAGGCAATTTCGAATGGACAGGCAAATTAGACAACCTGGTTGACTACTTTTAAGGCTCCGGCGAATCGATCGCTCCACCCGGACCACGCGGACGACGTTTTCCATTAGAAGATACCTCCACCTGTACGACGGATCTCCATTTGATCGTCGTCGCGATCGATAATAGCGACCGAGGAGCCGAGGAGCACGCCTCGTGGTAATTTTCTTTCCTCCGAGTAGTCTATTCCGCTTCACGTTCCTTCGTATTCCTCTCTATCTCCTCTGCATCTCCTCGAACGAAGCGAGTTTATTCGAAGCGAGCGTCTGAAGGAAGATTTGGGAGAATTTGGCCGGAATTTCAATCGGCAAAGAGTCGACCGTAATTGGTGGAAAGGTGGCCGAAGCCAGGTTATAAATTTAGTCTAGCCGAGTGGCGAATCGTCGATGCAATTTATCCGGTGTTTCTTCGAAACCGGGCTGAGAAATCAACTCGAGGAGGGTGAACTATTCCCGGTGAATTTTGAGAGTCCGGCCAGCTGACATGCGGAGACCCGAAGAGAGGCCACTGTCCTTTCCGCGATGTTTATTCTTGCGTGGACCGGCCTGCACCGAGCAAACAACCAAATGCAAATCGAGATTATTCCGGGCTGCGCTGACCGTTAACCTGAATTATTCGAGTCTTAATGACAGCTTAGGCCGTCCGCCGCCCTCCCCCGATTTCAGAGATCGGGTCGTTGAATATCGCCAGAGTTGACGAACACGACCGGAATCGGGCCCTCTCTCGTTTAAACGCTCTCGTCCAAAGGATCCGCTCGTCGAAATCGCCGCTTAATCCCTTATTTTTTCTCGAACGAAATCGCCCCAAGAATCGCCCGTCTGTCACTCGAGAAAGAAAATTAAACGCACCCTCTTACCCATCGCGAGTTACGCTCGAGGTAAACTTGAATTTTCAATCTGAATTAATCATCAACTCTTGAAATAATAACTGAAGGTTAATAAGAAATTAACCCTTTGAGTTAGTTTGACAGCGAGTCGGGAACTGTGGTCCCTGGATTTGAAAGAAAAAGCAAACACGTTAATAACACGAATTGTACAACGTGATTCCGACGGCGCTGATAACTAATTTTCAATTTACCGAAATAATCGTAAAATTATTTCAGGTAATTGAGAGATTCACGTATGTCTGTGCCACTTGACCGACGATCCTAATCGACCAACGACTCGCCAATGGCCTGCAGGAAGACGCACCCCTGCCCGAGAATGCAAGAGGGGTTGGGAAAAGCCACGAGATATGAGATACAGGAGGCGTCGCGGAGACAACGGAACAACGGAACACGGTTAACCGAAGAAAGCTGAAACGGGAGCTGGAATAAACCGAGAAACGATAGAGTGGAATGGCCGAGTAACGGGTAAATGGGTAACGACGTTTGAATCGTCGAGGTCGGAGGAACGAACACCCGAGGGAGTCGAACGACCCGGCGTCGTCTGCGGTGAAAGTATTCGCACGGATTCCTTTTTCCCTCCCCCACCTCCTTTCTCGCTCAAAACAGGTATTCTCAAGAAACCGCACAACCACTTAATGTACTCGTGTCGTTAATCCCTGTTTGACGATCGGACGCGTTGTTTCAATCTTCGGATTTAATCGCAGATTTCTTACCTCTCGCCCAATTCTCTCGAACAATTAAACTCTCCGGCCAATTAAACGTTCTCTCGATAATTCGGGCGTCCAATTATCGCGTCCAATTATCTCGTATATCCCGTATATATATATATATATATTTTATAAATCGGCGTGTGCGAACGATTCACGGAAAAGTGCCGCCCCCCCCCTCCCCACTCCCCCGGGGGCGTTTACGCGTTCATAAAACTCGAAGGATCGCTTTGAGCCGGCCGAGGTAACGCGACGTTGGCTGCCTCGTAGGAGTAACGATACGCCGAGGGAATCGAGGATGAGGGCGAAAAGGAAGTGGAAGAGAGGTTGGCGCACGATGCCCGTGCGGCAGGGTGCTAAGGGGGTGGCGAGAGAGCGAACGAGGGTGTTTTTCCACCACCAGTTGCTCGCGGCTCGAGCCTGGATGCTACGCAGAGAGAAAGAGAAAGAGCGAGAAAGAGAAGGAGAGAGAGCGAGAGAGAGTCGGGGAACGAACGTTACCAGACCATAAAAGTCCCAAACTCGCTTCCAACCGTCCACTTGCCTCGTTCCTCTCTTCGACGTTCGGCCTCTTCGACCTGGATACACGTTCACCTACACACACGCGCGCGCGCGCGTGCGTGCGTGCGTGCGTGGGTTTCGAGGGCGTAACGAGGAACTCCGGGCATGGGAAAAAAAAAGTCTTGTCACGGTTCAACGCGTTCAGCGTGAAGGTGAACGACCGTGAAGGAGGATCTGACGACGCTGATAGAATTTAGATTAATGGATGCCTCGCCTGTGATTGCGGGGGTGGATGCGTGGCAGTATGCGTTTCCACCCGTGTCTTTCACTCAACTTTCTACTCTCGTGGTTCTCAACGGTTCTCACGGTGGATTTCAAAAGTGTGCATCTCCGTATCGCGCTGTTTCATCGAGGTGTCCGAACAACAGCAGCAGTCCGATCAACTTTAAAAGACACGGACCACGGACTTGGTCTTTCCGATCCTTTTCAATTTTCACTTCGATGAAAATTGCAAAAACAGGTCGACGCTTCGTCTCATTTTCCGTTCAACACGGAACAACCGTGTGTCAAACGTTTTCGTCTTCATTTTTCAGAGAGAATACAATATTATCAAAGAAAACTTTGATCGTTTAATTCTTACGCGTCGTTTTGTTCGTTTCTCGCGACTTTCTGAAATTTTCACTCGGCGATTTTCTCCCGAGTTAAAAACAGCACGAGGCGAGCCTTTCTCTCTCTCTCTCTCTCTCTCTCTGTGTGTGTGTTTCGGACGGTCAACGGGAAAAGAGAGAGAGTTTCGGATGGCCGTTGTCAACGCGTAATCGTAAACCGATAAAAACGAACGCGAAGATTTCGAAGGAACTTGTCGAGGGGTGGTTCTTTTTCCTTTTTTTTTTCTTCCTTTTTTTCCAGCCACCAGTTGCTGCCAGGCAGCAGAAAACCCCACTCGAATCGACGCTGCATTACCGTAAAAGTCTGAAGCTCTCTCAGTTACCGCCGTGGCTGCCGGTGGCCGCCTCTTCTTTTTCCCTTTTCCACCCTCTCTCTCTCTCTCTCTCTCTCTCTCTCTCTCTCTTCTTCCCACGTCCACGGCCTCAGACTCGCTCTCCTCCACGGCGAACGAAACTGGGTTAGAGAATAAAACCGGGGGAGGAAAATGCCGGCGAACCAGTCGATCGTTGGCTAGGGGAAACGTACACCACCACCAACACCGTCATTCGTGATGTGATTCCGTGATCCCGCGCGATTCCCGTACCTCGGCCAAAGTTGCGCAAAAGCACGGAACCGCCGTTTCGTCGATCGAGCCGAGATTTACAAATGGTTCAAGGCCGATAGATTGAAGCTCGCTTGCGATTTCGATTTTTATTAATCGGACAATCGTTATCGGTCGAGACTGTACACCCGTTAATTTTCCACATTCACCCGATCGCGAGAGCAGTTTCGCATTAATCGCGCGCGTCCCCGCAAAAATTCGTTCGGAGTACGCCCGAGGGGGAGGCGAGACCGGTTCGCGGAAAAGCGTTCAGCCCCCGGCGATTTCAGGTTTAACGGAGGTGCCGAGATGCCAGACGAGTCGAGATATATTCAAAGCGGCCTGACCGAACCAGCTACCGTGCTCTCGTTCGAAGCCTCGGCAGAAAATTAATTTGCCCGATTATGCCGTTTTTAGTCGTACACCGGTTAAGAAGACTCGCGATCGCGCGAGTCGTGTACTGCGCTACTCGGAGGGCCCCCGAGGGGCAACGCGCGCCCTACAGCAGTCTCTGCTTACATTACAGCCACCCTTATGCAAATTAATGCGAAACAAAGTAGACCGACGCGATCGTTCAACCGCGCCGGAGAAAAGACGCCGCTACAGCTTGTCTCGTCTCCCGTCTCTCGTTCTTTCAGTAACTCGCGAAATTATCGTCACCAAAACGATCTCGTCCGTTCCCATGTTTCCGCGTCGGATAGTCGATTCGATCCCTGCAAGCCGAGTCTTTCGCTCGACAACTCGATATCTTCGTCCCTTCGTGTTCCCCAGTTGTTCGAAAATGTCGCAAATGTGGAGTTCAAATTCTGAATTATCGTCGAAAGAAAAAGTGAAAATGTCACTCGACCGGTCAGAGTCTCGAAGAAAGTGAGTATTGCTTCAACTAGAGTTAAACGAGAGATACTTGTACGAGTTTGCAAATTTGTAAGACCTCTCTCCAACGGGTGGGAGGGGGTGGAGAGGAAGAAGAAAAGGGCTGGTTTCGTGTTTCGTCGACACGGGAGATTCTTGGGGCTGGCGCAAAAAAGGCAATTGCAGCAGACATTAGGTGGGTCGAAGTAGGTAGCAGAGAAGGTAGCTGGCCGGTGGTAGAATGAGGGATGGGCCGAGTGTCCAGGTTGGAGGGTCGTTTATTGATCTCTCAAGTCCGAACCTCGCCTCGTGTACAAGAGGGACCTAACCCCATCCCATACGCCCTCGTGACTGGCCACAACCACCCCAGCGGCCGCACGCCGAGACACTGGACACAACGACTCCCTCCTCAGCCTCTCCTTCCACCTTATTCCACCCTCTTGGGAAAATAGGTTCCCAACCAGCAACCCTTTGCTCGTTGCAGTGAAACACGGCACTGTTTTACATTCGCCGATCATCGCCGGGACGAGAGATTAACTGAGACAGCGCTCTCTTTGCATTTTTAATCTCTGTTCATCTTCGCTGTCGTTTCATTCGTTCGTTTTTCTTCTTTCTTTCTCTTTTCCTTTTTCCTTCTTTTTTTTTCTTTCTTTTTTTTTTTTTTGAAAAAGACGCATAGCGCGCGCGCGGATGGTAATTACCCCAAAGGACAAATCCGTTCGGTCCGTTTTTACCGGCTCGCAGATATAGCATGTACATTCAATCGGCGCTAACAATGTTCGCCGACAGAGACGGCCATTCTAACCGGAATTCCAGCGTCGTCTCCGTGCCAGGACAATGGAGTGAGATGTTCCCGCTTGAGAACCGTCCACTTAGCCCAAGGGTTGCTAGTTGCAGATAACTTATTCCAGCTTCGCTCGCCGCCCACTCACCCTCCGATAGAACAACCCTCCTCTCTCGCGCAGATCTTGGCTGGCGAGCGAGCGGTCATCTTGTCTGCCTCTGGTCCCTCCGTAATATGGATCGTACTGTGCGAGCCATTTCCACGAGGTCTTAACAACACCGTCGGTACAGGTTGTCGATAAATCGAAAGCCGTCCGGTTCCCTCTGACACGCCTCTAAGAGCCGAGAGACGTCCGACACCTGCTCAGACTTACTTCCACGGTCAGTTTCGGACAGTTTCTCCAACGGTGCTTACCACTCGCTTGTTTCTTCCGCCTCCTGCGTTCTTTCTCGTTTCTTCGCTTGCGTTTTTCTCACTTGTCTTCTTACGTTGCAACAGTCGAGAGTGTAACACACGCGAGGAGAGAGAGAGAGAGAGAGAGAGAGAGAGAGAGAGAGAGAGATGGCTGGAACCATCGACGCGAGATGATTCGTTGAAAGGGGGATGATTCTTTGACGCGTGTTGCGGATCGAGAGACCCGGAACCCTCTGCTTTCCTCCTTCTCTCTGTCTTTATAACACTCTGCTGCACCAGGAGGGGCATTTGCAAGAGAAAAGACGCGCAGTGCTCGACGTTTCGGCATCGGTTAGCTCTGAATCGCACGCTGCCGTTCCGATGAATCAATTGTTCTCTCTGTTGCACAGACACGGTGTGTTAAACGCAAACGAACACGTATGCTAATTTCTGCGATGTTGAGTTTCTCCCAGTGTACGAAGATCAATGTGTCTTGCCGAAAGTAAGAAAATTTTGGAAAAAGGCGAATCTTTTGAAAGAAAGAATCCACGTCGAGCCCATGGGTTCATTTTTTCCCACCCTGCGCTCGAAGGCCACGCGCGGCGATAAAAATGGGAGAAAGAGAGAAAAAGAAACGAACGAAACGCCATTACGTATTGTACGACGATGGACGCGATCGTTCCTCCGGGTCCTTCGACGTGTCTGATAACGTATCTCGTCGCGCATCGGAGATAGGTGGCGTTCTCGTTCATCGCAAACGATTCGTCGGCGCGTCGAGTAGCGTCGGGACGAAATGAAAAAGAGAAACGAAAAGAGAAAGAGGAGAGAGAGAAGAAGAAGCGAAAGAAACAAGAGGAACGAGAGGCAAATGAAAGAGGGGGTGGAGGATTCACACGCAAGAAAGTTCTTTGATAATTCTGCAATCTCATTCTCCGGTTCATTTACTTTCTTTCCCCACCTGTCTACACCTAGTTAACCCAGGCAACCGGGCTCCCTTGCTCCCGGAGTTTTGCATCCCGCTTCTAATAATAGCTATCGCTTCATACATTTTCATGGCATTACAAAATCGGAACAAATAGAGTGTACACGCGGCAATTACGAATGCATTATGCAATATAAATATTGATGCTTCCTGCAAAAACGA
Organism: Melipona beecheii; assembly: GCA_032399605.1. Taxonomy (NCBI): domain Eukaryota; kingdom Metazoa; phylum Arthropoda; class Insecta; order Hymenoptera; family Apidae; genus Melipona; species Melipona beecheii. Next base: position 1,408,750 of record JAUCMO010000042.1, on the reverse strand, counting down.
GACGCCGAACGAGGCGAACGAGGAATGCAAAGCGCGTTCCGGGGAAGGAACCAGCCGGCCAAAGAGCAAAAGAGGAGGGTGAAGGGGGACGGGGGAGGAGGGGGGATTCGAGACGATAACGTCTCTCAATGGGCTCCATCTCTCGCCCCGCTTTTTTCGCGTTATTTCTATACAAACCCCCCCCCCCCCCGCCTCCCTACCGGTGTTTCGTTCCCGTTAACAGTGAAAAAGCTGTTTCATTGGATACCAGTCCGGGGCCATTAGAACCGCGTTCACCTCATTTCGTTCCTTTTGCTTTTCTTCCCTTTCTCCGTCCCCTTCGCATCGACGCGCTCGATCCTATGCAAAATACGATCTTCCTGATCGAGTCGGCGATTCCTTGGGAAAGTGACGCGTGTTTTATCGCTGAAAGTGATTTTAGCGGGGGTAATCCAGAAAATCGGGCCCCTTCAGGTGCAACGCTGATGCAACGAAAATTAGCGATTGGTTGATTTGGGTCACGTGATTCGGGAGGGGGCGTGCAGTAGATCTCGAGTAGGAGTGGCGATCGCGCCTGTAATTTGTTTTGTATCGTACTGCAGTACTTTTTTCGAAAATTAATACGAATACCGCTTATACAAGTACCGCTGTTCAAAAAGAGGGAAAAGAAACGACAAATTAAACTCTAGATTTCAATAAAGGCAGTGAAAGTCGTGCCTCGAGAGCTGGTCAATTGAAATAACTTGGAACGAAAGTTTAAACATTAACGAGCAATCTCTGGCCGCGTGCAGGCGAGCCGAGCGTTCGAGAGAAGTTTCTTTCGGGAAGCCAACGTTAATGGGAATACCTGTGGTTGATAATGAATTGTCAGCCGGTAGATTTGCGTTGTTGGAAATAGATTTAATGCCCGTGTCTGGCAGCTATCCGTATCTATCCATCTGTCCGCCGAGCATTTCCTTCCTATTTACCCCTGGATGGAAGTTAATCAAATCTTCAAGATTCGAGAGTATTATTCGTTGCATCTTGCCCGTTGAATCCCCTTTAATTTCCAAGTGAAAATCTCAATCTGTGTACGCTTTGCCAGTGGCGATCTAATTTGACAAAAATTGAATGGAAATCAGGTAATCCGAGGCGGGTCTAATGAAATTTCATTGCCCGATAGAATGAACGCTCATAATAGTCGTTCGTTAGTCTCGTTCTCAGAGTTGCCTCTCTGTCTCTGTCTCTGTCTCTGTCTCTGTCTTGTTGCTCAAACACCTTTTATACACCATCAACGACGAAACTTTCCATCGCGAACGTCGCCTGATACTTTGCACGATTTAACAACCGATTCCTTATTTCGCCCGATGGCGAAGGAGAAAGAAAAGTCGTTTAACGACTGTTTGATTTTCGTTTCGAGTTTGGTGAAAGCTGTCGCTAATTAAAGCGAATGGAACTGACTTTTATCGCTGACATTCTCTCACGTCGAATAATTTTCAAAACGTCGAAGGTTTCACACTCTGGTCGTCCTGGTTTGTTCCACGTTCCAACGTATAATAGAAACGTAAACGTACTGATAAAAAAGAGACGTTTTCGTTTTTTCGACTTTCAGCTGTTGGTCGAACGAAATAGAAACGTTTCTCGTTTTTCTTCCTTCCTGGGAGAAGGAGAAGGCAGATTTTACAGCGATACGCCCCCGCGGCCAGGCCACGGGTGTGCGTGACGCGCACGGGCGCGAAAAGCGACCGGTGGCCGGCTAAAGGCCAATAAAACTTAACTCCTAATTAAGAAGCGTGAAGGATGAATCTATTATCCGCGGAGGCCTTGCCAACGCAAATACGCCGGCAGTAATGTCGTCAGTTGGTACAAACATACCTACGGACACAGCTCGGCATACGTGTTCATTAGGCGTATTTGCTGTTTAGCATTTCAAATTCGGCGAGAGAGCGGCCGGACCCGTAGCGATACCGCCGCGTCGCTGCCAGAGGATCCACCACCACCACCACGTCAGACCCTTTTGCCAATCAAATATTTTAATTCAATCGCCCTACTAATGATCCGTCTTACATTCGGTACACGTGGCTACTCTCTTCTTTCGGGCCCCCCTCGCATCTCGCATCTCCCTCGGTCCCCGATTCTCGTCTCGTTTAATTACTTTATCACCAAGTGAAGACGCACAGTCAAACCGTTCCATAGCATCGTCGCCCGTTGCGCAGCAACGATCGCAGAAAAGTTATTCACATCGGCGTCGATCCGGATCTTCCTATATTATTTTGAAATTCAGCGTCACTCGAGACGAGACTCGAGAATAAAATTGGCCTCGCGACAAAGTACACGGTATAAGGTAATAAAGCGAAAGCCCGCGATCGTCCCTCTTCGTTAACAACACCTTCGCACGGCAAGTCGTTCGCAACTGCTTTCTCATTTGCGAACCGTTGAAATCTCCGACTTAATTACGTCCACCGACGAGCCGGACTCCTCGATGCATTTAAATAATTCGTCCATCGACGAACCTGCCGAGGCATCGCCAAACGCGTTTAATCGTCGAAACGGTAAAAATATATCCCGGCAATTCGCGTTATCTTTGCTCTCGCGCCTCTCGTCGATCGCGTGGTACCTCTGTGTTCCGCGTGCGTGAAACAATTTCCAGAATACACCCGAACGTAATTAATTCAATCGTTCTATCAACGACCCGTTTTACGTATATTCGCGAAGCACGTGGGGTGCTTTATCTTCAACGCGTTGGTCGCGTTACTTTCAATCTCAATCGCCGGGACTGTCGATTGATTCGATTATTCCCGCATGTTCAAAGGATATCGGGAATAGTTGTATCGTAGTCCGAGTATTATATAGTCCGGAGAGACGCGACTCTTTTCCCAAAAAAAATCCCAAGAATACAAGGGTCAGAGATTTCGATCGCTCGCAAGTGGCAGAGAACACTCGGGAGAGAATCAAAGAAGCCTCTTCTTTCCGGTCACCTCCGGTATCCTCGTTCAACGTGTTATTTTCGCGGCGCGGCGAACCCCCCGCGGACGCGCAATTCTTGGCTCTAATTTGTATTTAATTAAGCAAGTCTCCGGGCCGGGTCTCTCTCTCTCTCTCTCTCTCTCTCTCTCTCCCTGTTGGCCGGCCGAGGACCGTAGTTCGCCCGCGTTTGGTCTGCGCGTTGGGGTTCATTAGGTTATTGAAACCTTAGACAATGTAACTAGTGGCTGCCGGGTACAGTGTGCTCCAGGGGCTTCGTAATGCCCACTGCCTCGAGTGCTCGCGCCGTACGACATTTTGCATCTCTCTGGCCACTCCCCATAGAGCGAACACCGAGCTTCTACGACCCAGCTTCGCATCTCTCTTTCTCTCTTCCGCTCTCCCTCTGTTTCACTCTCTCTCTCTCTCTCTCTCTTCAACGACCGCGACCACGACCACCCCGCGATCCAGCGCCGCGAGCTGGTTACGTCGTCTCCGGGACGCGCGAGTTTATATGCTAATAAGCTACATTAATTAAACGGGGGCAGCGCGTATGTCCAGCCACCTTTCAGCCGTACGCTCTCTCTAATTCTTCCTCGAAACGAGGAAAAACTGTCGGACGCGGAGGCTCCGAGGCTCGGCCCTATCCAAATGACGAGGAGCCGGGAGGTGAGAGTCGACCGCTACTTGGAAATTGCGCGAGAGTTCAGCTCAGCGCGTGACAAGCACGTACGTACGTACGTCCTTGGATGGAGAACGATCGTCACTTTGGCCAACGACTCACGAGTTTCGCCGGTGATTGCGCCCAAGCGGTGCTTGATTGACGCGACGATGGACAAGTTGGTCAACGTCGATGCATAATTTATGAGCCAAGTAACGGAGTGATGGAAGCTCGTGTCGTGGAAGAGAGCCGAGGGAGATTAATCCGCAACGTACAGGCGTGCGTTTCGCGGGTGATGCAGTTTTGAAAAACCGCGTCACCCGCGTCGCGCGGAGTGAATGGCTCGCGCGTAAAATCAGAGCCAGAAGCGTCACAGACATCTGGCTCCGGCGACAGCGAGTCGTGTGACGATGCTATTTAGCAGCGGTGACAGGCTCGATAACGGGCCGAGCTTTGAATTCTTGTAATTACACGCCAGCAACCAGCCGCCGAGTAAGGAATCGAATCGGTATCGCTTTCATCCGCTCGTTACGCGTCGCTGGCGATCGTTTCGCCAACCGTAATCGAGCAAAAGTGCGTGTTGAAACATTTTACGTCGCTGAAAGCGACTTTAGCGGCGGTAACCCAGAAAATCGGGCCGCTTCGGGTGCAACGCTGACGCAACGAAAATTAGCGATTGGTTGATTTGGGTCGCGTGATTCGCGAGGGGGCGTGGCCTAGACCTGCAGAGTAGCAGTAGCGTTGTCTGGCACCTGTAATTTGTTTCGTATCGATTCAAACGTTTGCGCGTCGAGAAAATTTTATGGCAGAAATGTCGTCTTCATTTCCTAGTTTCGGAACTAGTTGCTTCTGGGCAACCTTTCAGTGTGACGAATCGTAACGAGCAAACGTGACACGCAAAGAAGCAACCCGATATGCGGGTGATCGAGAGATTTATTTAAGAATCGTTCGAGTTTTTCTCCGAGGGATGGAAGTACGCCGGGAGACGAGAAGCTGGGAACGGGTGGTGGTGGTGAACGCGAGAAGGCGCGAGAAGGACAGAGGAGGAGGGAGGCATCTCCGACTGGGAGCATACGGCGCCGTCTGCTTCTTTTTCATTTCCCTCGGCAAAATTTAATTTGGAACGCGTCCAGTTGCACCTTTTCGCTCCGGCCGACTGGTACGAGGAAACGAAGCCCCGGAAGATCACACGAAAAATGTACGTGCTTCGCGTCCGGCCCGCAGAGATCTCCTCCCCGGGAACCGGTCGGCAACGAATTAGGAATTTTACTAACTCGGATAGTCGCATTTAATTTTAAGCCGGAAACCATACGAGTCATTACTGTCTCCATTTTCGTGCGTATATTAAATTACGGGGGCCAGCCAGAGTGGCGATTCCGACGAAAAGAGAAGAAGAGAGAGACGAGGGGGGGGGGACATATTACGAAAGAGCACATGCACTCGAGGATTAGCCGAAAGTCCTCCTTGCTACGTAGGATAATACGCGTTGTACGTCGGCCAGAGACTCGAACAATCGGGAAACTTGTTCTCTACCGGTGGTCTCCACCGAGGAGGAATCGTACTCTGGACGAGAGTTCTGCGTGTCGTGGCTCAGCTGCCATTTTCACAAATTCGTCGGGGATACTTTTGACGACGTACGGAACACGCGTTTCCTCGTCGTGACTGCTAAAAGTGATCAAGTATTCTCCTGTTCTATTCTTCATGCTTGGCGAAATCTCGGTGACTCTTTTCACGTGATACCGCAAAATTACCAGACTCGTCGGAAAATAATGTAACTTTGAGGAAGAAAAGAACTGACGCAGAAATCCGGAATTCCACGTTACTATGGCGCAAACAAGCTTGTCAGAAACTTGTTGGCAGAAGTTGAAGCGAATGACTGAGCGTTACTTTGATCGAGAAAAAGCTTCGGAGGACTGAGACACGTGTGTTTGAAACTGAGGAATAAAAGAACGGTCAATTTAATGTACAACGATTCGAAGACGGGAAGAGTGATCCGAGGCTGACGAATTTATTCCGAGGTGTTTGAATGCGCGCGATAATACGAGGGGGGCGAACAAGCGGCCGAATTAAGCGCGGCAGAGGAAAATTAGCGGGAAGGAGGATGGCGAACATCGTACGTGCAACATTATATACATTTTTCAAGGTTCATCCGGCGTTTACGTGTACACCTCGTGTTACTTAGCTTCCGTCTCGTAGTCATTTTTTCCGCATCCCTCTTCCTGCTCCCTGAGCAGCGCATATTTAAATACAACTTGCCTCGCGAGAGCCCGCACAAGAGCTCCAAAACGTACGAAAATTAATGAAAGAGTGTGTGTGTGTGTACCGCTCGCCACGTCTCTCGCTTTCGTCACTATCTCTCTCTCTCTCCGCATTGCGACCAATAATTTATTTGACTTTCAGTGCGCGTGACATCATCACGGACGCATTAACCGCGCTTGCAATGTAACGCGATAATAAACATTAAGCGCGCCTCTGTGGCGTTGAATTAGCTTCCTGGTCACTTAACCCTTCCAATCGTTTATCTTTCCCCCAAATGACGCGACCGATTCCTTTGGTCAATTTCCACCAGGCCCGAAACGAGTTGCAGTCGCAGAAATCGTACGATATTGCTCGTTGTATCGGTTGAGAATGAAAACGGAGATTATTCGAGAGCAAGAGAATCGCTCTCTTTCATCGGTCGACCGACGAGTACCCAGTTCGTAATTACAAATCTACAGGTCCTTTTCAATCTCTTTGGACGCTGTCGATTCCTCGAAGCGTCGACTCTCAATTTCTCGATTTTACAAACTGAATAACTTGGAGAATACGGCAGAGAAAACAGGTGAAAAGAATTATCAATTATCAATTATCCGCGCGACAGATTAACGCTGGGCCCAAGTTTCTATATATTTTTTTAGATACTTGAACGATACTTTTTGATAAAACATGGAAGCCAATGGAAGCTCGAGTTCTTTGTCGTGTGCTTCTCCTTGCGCGTTAATTCCTTTCCTACAAATATCACGCTTTAGTCGTCGATAATTCTAGCAAGTTAATGACCCAAGCGAAACGAAACGCCCAATAATCTTCGTTGACATACCCTGCGATTGAGACGATCACGTTTCCACGATCATTCAGCGGTAGTTTTTTGCAAAACACACTCGCGGATCGTCTTACAGCGGATGCGACGACTTAATTACAAAGGTTGCTCTTCCGGTGGCACACTCGACGCCATCTAACAGCGGATCATGGCCAATTATTAATTTATAACCAGGGGTGGGGGAGGGTTGAGCGTTGAAGCGCGGTGTAAGCGCCGCGGTACGGATTCGAGTTGCCGTGAACCTCCCGTTAATTAGGTTCTTCAATCGGCAGTTATTGTTTCGTGGCGGCCCTAATTTGGCAGCCGACAGCTGCCACTGCCTCGGTGGAGTGGCGCTAATTAAAACACCTAATTGTGGCCATTAACGCGAAATGCTGCGACGTAGCGATGCGATGCGACGCGATGCGATGCGTCGCGTTGGTTGATACGCGCGAGCTCGCGCCGCGATCCACGCGCTCGGTTATGCCCCCGCGCTTGAAACCGCCGCTATAAATACCATCTAATTAGCATTTCTCGGTCTCTCGATTGAAATTAAGCGGGCCGCGGTGCCAATATACAGGCGGGAAAGAGAGAGGGAGCTGTCGGCTGGTTAAGCTCGAGTCGTCAATTGCCACTCCCCTTTACGTACATTTAACGGCCACTTAAAGCTGCCGGGGCCGACTGTCGTGACTCGTTTCGCAATTTTATTTAACGAAAACGAAGCAAAAGTCGAGAAAGAGAACGCGCGCAGGGACACCGGCGACTCTGTCTGGGAAGATTCTATCTGGCCTATGTTTTAGGGGACTGAAGTTTCATCCGCTTCTTCCGCGGCCATTTTAATCGGCCGTAACTCGGTGCCAGTGCCCAAGAACACGGAACCACTTGGTTTCGAAACGCGTCAGAAAAGCGAGCGGGATAACACGTTTCAAAAGAAGATTACACTCCGAGTGTTTTAGGCACGAGCAGAGGGCGTAGCGTAGCTACGAAGTGGTGTAATTCTAGCGTCGCTATAGCGACCACTGTTTTGCGTTTTCCAGCTTTTTAGATACGTCCCGATGATAAATTTAATTATAACCTGGATCGCATTGGGGTGTCTCGTTGTAATCTATAAGTGAACGTATATCTGGCTGAAGGCCGGGGGCAGCAGGCATCGTTGGAATATCGTCGAGGAAGATCGTTCGTCCAGGAACCTCCTCCCTTTACTCTGATTTTTTTTTTTATAAATAAGACTCTGCGCGTTTCTCCTTATCTCGCGATTTCGTCGAACAATTTAATTTAAAGCTGGAAAACTCCACTGTATCTCAGACTGATTTAAACAGCTGTTTAAAATTTCCACTTCTTCTAGATATTTTTACCGGCGAGATGAATATTTCAATCTGCATTAATAGCAGCACTCGTGTGAAACCTGTTTCTTCTTCCTCTGGTATATATAATTCAATGTAATATTATATAATACATAATTCAAGCTGTGCGACGCGATACGAGCGACAATTTTCCGCGTTCGACTACCAAGATGGACAATTTTAACAGAGTCGTTTCACCCGTTTCATCGTCGAGTCGACGAAAGGACGTGGCGGACGTGGCCAAATGTTTTTCCGGTTGCACTCGGTGCTTCCCCAGTCGTGAGGCGAAACTTCGTCCTCCGCGTAAACCGCGAAACCGCTCGATTCGATCCAACTGGTAGGCCATCAGCACACAACCGACAGACCGGCAGATCGGTTATGCTCGGACGTGCTCGACGCAAGTTTTCGCTTTCGAAAATGGAGAACACGACGCGCCTCGAGTGCAAAAGAACGCCTCGCTCGGGGGAAGGAGTCGAAAGATAAAGCGAATTTAATGGCGGCGTTAGAAAGGAAAGTGGCCGGCCACTTTCTCGAACTTTCATCCGATCGTTCGTGCAGCGCCGGACTGGACACACTCGCGTTAATTTCCTAACGATCCTCTACGTACTTTCTACGCACGACTCGACTTTTGGGACGAAGAGTTTCGCTTCGAAGAGTTCCGATCGATGCTGCTTTTACTCGGTTTTCGATGAAATATTTGAACTCCGGATCGAATTTCACGTCCGTGCCAAGGTAATTATTCGAAACGAGCCTAGGAAGAACGCCGGGCGGCGTCGTTTTCGAAATGTTACGGCGAGGCTGCGCGTGGAATTCGTTATCCTTAGGATAAATTCAATTCCAGAAATATTGGAGCGGCGAGCTCTCGGTATCAAACCACCCGGGCCCGGGTGGCAAACATAATAAACCGTTTTCTCAAATTCCTGATCGGATTCCCTCCCATCCTCCTCCCCCCCTCCTATTAAAATCAAGAGCGGCTCAATTTCTCAGCGGCGTGCCAAAACCATCGTACGTATCCCCAATAACCTGGCCAGCGAACCGCGGCGAACCTTTCACTCTCTCCCCTGCTCGCGTGCTATCGCCTACGATCGAGTCGCAGAGAAGAAAGAAACTGGTAATCAGGCGAACGCTCGCTCTGCTCCTCCTTGTCGCGCGCAGCTCGACACGTCCGAGAGAAGAGAACGCGATCTTTGTGCCCGATTGTCATTTCGTCAGAGGAAATTTCGCGCAATCTTTTTCACCCACTGTACGTTGTAATGGTCGCGCGGCAGCTCCGGCTGGTTGATATTTCCATTAATAATTCAACACGCTCGCAACGCTCGTTCCGCTCTGATAAAATATTAATCCGCCAAATCCCACAATCGCGCGCGCGCGCGCGCGCGCGTGTGTGTGTGTGTCGCGAAAGGCAACGACGCGCAAAACTTGCAGCCAGGAGTCTTGGCGTTTTTCACGCCAGTACGGTTACGGAGTCATCGTTCACGTTTCTGGCGTGTAGCGTCAAGAGTGTCACAGAGAGTGTCGCATCCTAATTATCTATCTCGGGGTGGACGATTATTCGCAGGCCTGGCAGGCAGAGCGGGTCGTATTCACAGAAACGACGGCGTGTTGTATCGGGCGTGGCCGTGGGCCTCGCGTCCGCAACACGTTTCGCATGCCTCGTGGCCTGGTGGTCCCAGGAGCCGGGTGTAACAACGCCGAGTGTCAAGTCGCTGGCAACGCACAATGACGTTATAATGACTAATGATCATATCATTTAATTAACATCTAGCGGCCTAACCAGGCCAGGCTTCATTAGCCAGCCGCGGCCTTAGACGGACGCGTACAACGCCACGCTTATTATGTATCTATCGGCCGGCGATTGTCCGCGGCGCGTGTTAAAGCCGCCACCGTTGTACCTGGTCGACACGGTTCCTCGGTGTGCCGCTAAATTTCCAACCTTGTACCGCGTATACTCGCGTACGTTGTACCGCACACGTAAACGCGCCCCGCGTCTGTGTACGACGTTGTTGCGCGCAACAACACCGCACCGGCGACCCGTTCCGCTCTGTAACCAAGCGGGAAAAGGAGGAAAGCCTGGACCGGATCGATCTACCGCCAGAGCTCGTGGATCATCTTCGAGACTGATAGCAGAGGCCACGTTCATCCAGCCACGTTCACGCCACGATGAAAGGAAGGATTTCGCAAGCGGCGCGATCGTCGACGATCTGCCGGAAGGTAATTGGAAAGGTGTTTTCCAGGCGTGCAGGCGATTACCTGCGTGTCGAGGTTCCTTCGGTGCTTGGCACTTTGACGGGGCGATTTTTACAGACGCGCCGCTACCTTTGATTCGTGGGAAATTTGTGAAATTTAGTTTCGCAAGTGAGACGAATCAAAGTTGATTCGATCTTCTTTCGAATTATGCTACACCCGCTTAATCGTTCATACGCTGGAACAGAAAGACGAACGTCCTTCGCCTCTTTGATTTTCGTTATTTAGTTACTACTACTTTAGTCTTGTTGATAACAAGAGACGCAAAGATGATTGGACATTACTGGATGTTACTCCCACTTGGTCGATCATCAACTAACACTAGAATAAAAGGAACATCTTTTTTTGTTTTTTGATTAGTATTTAGTTACTACTGGGTTGTTGGTGGCAACAGACAGAAAGACGATTGGACATTTATAATGGTTCGTTCGTTTCGTATAACCTGAATTTCCTTCTGAATGTTTCATTACTATTACTCCCACACAGGCCGTTTGTAGCAGCTCAGTGGTTATAGAATGCAAATTAACCCATTTTCATATTTCAATGTTGTTTCCATTTGAAATTAGAAGATCGTTAATACTTTGGAAAAGAATTTTGCAGAATGTTTCCAGTGGAATTCAAGCGAAAATTCGCGAGAACAAGTGGAACTCGAAACAGCAGAAGTGAAAAGATGGTGAAAAGTTACCTCGGGTAACGCGTAACGGGATTAAAATGCTCGCCGGGAACATTACGCGATTCAGCGTTATACGCCAAGATTCGCGGACAATGCCAACGATACTTGTTGATCTCGCCTTGACGTCATCGAAAATTCACCGTCAGTTCAGCGCGGAGGCGACGGGCATCGAAAGTATCGCGAAACTTCATTACCAGCCACGTCACATTTGCTAATTAAGCGTCAAAATTTTACCGGTTACCGGCGCCCCCTCCGATTTCGTCCAGTCGAAACGACGTGGCGAAAGCAATTAGTCACCATCTTGCCGGTAAAGGTAAGCAGCTCACGCTGCTCGATCGTCCCAATCGTTGCGCAATCTTCTCGACGTTTATCGTAATACGTTTTTAATTAAAAAAAACTGCACGACTCGTACCCCGGTACGATTACATACAGATCTCACTGAAAGGCCCGGAAGCAACTGTTCCCGCTAGAAAACGAAGACGACTTTTTTGCCATAAAATTTTATCGATACGAAACAAATTGCAGTCGCGATAGCTCAGTAGATCTACCGGACAACGCCACTCCCACTCGAGGTCTACCCCACGCCCTCTCACGAATCACGTGACCCAAATCAACCAATCGCTAATTTTCGTTGCATCAGAGGCGCCTCATTCTACGATCGCCGTTAGGTCACCGCTTTTTCGATTCTTCCGATTCGACAAGAATATCGAACACGACGTTTCAATTCTTCGCTTAAACTTTTTTTTTTTTTGCCTTTTCTTCTCGTCAGATCTGAGATTCAAAGTCGCCCGATCGGACTTCGTCGATCTTTCTCCCCGAGGCATCCTCCGCCGAGAAGGAAGACGCCATATCCGCGCCATAAATCATACATCAGCATATAATTAAACCGCCTTGTAATTAATAACTCATTTACGCCGAATAATTACGCTTCTTGAATGCCGGAGAGGTGACGGTGGTGCGGATGGAAGGAGGGAGGGGAAGGGCTATATCTGGCAGAGCGTCGTCGATCCCGGAAACCGGAGCTCGATCGATGCGTACACGTGTAATAAACCGAAGACGGAGATTTACGCGCGACGACGTGACGTTTCGAGGCTGTCGCTAAACGCTCGCGAAAAGTCGGGAATGAAAGGTCAATGCATACGTAATGGTGGTAGGGACACGAAGAGCGCGTTAGCCTGATCGCCGACAGCGATATGCTAACGCGAACCGCGTTACCTGTTTACTTATGATTATACCGCAATTATTGGATTTATCGACTACCGTTTCGAAGCTCCTGATTTATTTCAACATTAATCACGTTAATGATGCGCCGGCTAGAGGCACCCTTCGACCCCACCCACCCATCTCCTCTTCACCCCCCTCACGCCCCCTGCCCCCCCCCCCAGCCCTACCGCCGCTGTTCAACGTTACCCACCCTACCATTCGACCTGGATAGTCACCCAGCTGGCAGCCCTCTGAACGCTCCTAGCGGCCAGGCAAACAGGAAATGAGCATTTCGATCAAGATCGATCGTCACAATTACCGATGATTGCCGGAACGGCGGCGTTCGTCGCGACGCGCGAACCCTGGCGTCAACCAGCACGCTCAGCCCCGCTAATGAGCCAAGTAACCTTAACCCACTCTTCCAACAGGAACACCAGACTCGCCCACCTACCACCGTGAATTCGCCACTCGATTTACTCTCCCGCTTTTTACACCTCTCGCATGCACTTTTCAGTCTTGCTTTTGCTACCTGTGCGTTCCTCCATCGAGCTTCTGCTTTACGTCTTCCACGCGTGTCTCGTTTTTCTATTTCTGCGAGCAAATCTATTTGCAGATTTTCATCGATTCTGAAAGTTTCTCGGAATATCGCACCTTGGAACCTTGCAACGAACGTTTTGGACATTCTCGTCGATAAAAAAAATAAAGGCAATTCTAAAGTCCAGAGTGCCGTGGCTATTCTCATCGTATTCTCAGAAATCTCCCAGAATTTTAACTCTCGCTCTCTCTCTCTCTCTCTCGTGTTCCTTTCAAAGTTGAAAGATCCGCGTCACGCAAAATTAATGGGGGCGTTTTCTCCCAGACGATTTTTTTGCACGCGAAGAGCGAACGTTGTCGTAAATCCGCCGCGATCTTGGCTGGGAGGTTCGATCGATGCCTGGCAACCGTCGATTAAGAATTAGATAATTAATTACAGCCGGACATGATGTAGCAATGCTGCGACGATATTATCGGCGCATATATTTGGCTACAGGTCAGGACATACCGACCGAGGGTGCGAGTGTTGAGTTGATGTTTGCCAGCTGATTGATGATGTAACATCATCCTGGTTGCCCTCCCACCGATTTCCGCCCTTTCGACCCCCTCCCGTCCCTCCCTACCGCGTCTCTCTCTCTCACTTTCCATCCTTCTTGCGCCGCGTGAATACATCGCGCTAAACAGCCTGCGATCGGCTGCCGCGTCAAACAGATTTCCGACAGATGTCTTAATCTAATTAGTCGTCTAAGTTGTACTTCTGATAGAATTACGTTGATCACGTCATCGATCTCTGGATCTCACGCGAATTTTTGTCGCTTCGCGATTGGCGTGATCCTAGATTGCGAGGGGGGAGGAAAATCGACGATAAAACCATCGTTGAATAGAGGAATAGTTATCAGAGGAGTTGGAAATTACTAAATTGTACGGACTTTGAATACGTCAACGACAGATCTATTTTACTAATCACGGGATCATTTCGCTTGAAAAGGGGGAAAATTATTGCGAATTGAGACGAAAGCGTCGCGTCAAGGTGGGACGAAGGAAAAAACAGAAAATGGGTGAAGGACTCGTTATTTTTACCCTCGTTGCGCCCCGCGAGGAGCACGCGTACAAGGATGAAACGAAGTAAAGCGGTCGAAAGAGGACCGAAAAATATAAATCGCAGTCGGAAGAAAAAAAGAAGAAAAAAGGAAAAAGAGAAAGAGGAAAGAACGCGAATTTTTACATCCTCGTTTTACACGCTCGCTTCCATCGTTCAATTTCAGATTTCGCCAATTAAAAACCCGGCCTGCACCCAACATTCATACAATACCTTAACCCGAACCCATCGTTTACATTTTTCCAACCGCCGTTTGCGCCCGCTCCCCTAACGCAATAACTACTAATAAAAACACACATTTTCCACGAACTTTGATCAGGCGAAACCAATCGAAACATGTAGCCGGCAACATTCATCGTGTTCCCCGGGTTCCCCGGTTTTTGTTTCTTTTTTTCCATCCCTGTCTCGTTTCATCGGTGTTTAGTCCTACTCTGGACTGAAGAGAGAGAGAGAGAGAGAGAGAGAGAGAGAGTGCGACGGCAGACGGCCACGGGGCAAGGGGACATGTAGAGTATCGTAGGTGGAGGCCACCTACGATAATCTACCCCTGTGCGGCCCCCATAATGCGCATCCCTCCGGCCGCAATAATGATGATTTATTTCAGAGCTAAAAATTGCGCGAACGCCGAGGCATGAGTAATGTTCCGATGTGGCCCCACCCTCCCGTGCACTGGGCCAGCCAGCTTTTTTATCCGACGCGCAAACGTTATGAATTCCATTGACCCGTACCTGGGGTGGTAGGGGTCCCGGCGGCAGCGGCAGCGTCGAGGGCTGGTCCTCCAGATAATGGCGGATCCCTATTTATTTATCCGAGCATGCGAACAGACACGGCTGATCGTCTTCCATTCATCGGCAAGAGCTTTTTGATTTCGCAGATGTCGGCAGATCCGGGGGCTTTAACCGCAGAGCCACCGGCTATCGTTGCGGGTACGAGCGCGACGCCATCGGGCTTCGACCTCGAACCTCGCAAGCGTATTTCGAGACGTTTGGCTTGACCGGGTAAAGTCGTTGCGACAACAGCGTCGTAGGCATCAAAAGCCGCGAGGAATCGAAACATTATGTACGCGCGAAACGATTGTTCGGTCGACGTCAGCGTCGGCCGACCGCGAAGAGCGGAAAGTGAGACAGACAAACAGACAGACAAACAGAGAGAGAAAGAGAGAGAGAGAGAGAGAGAGAGCAGAATTGAACGGAGTAGTGGAGAAGAAGAGAGAAGAGAGAAAACGAGAGGGCTTGATATCGGCAGGCGGAGAGGTGGGTGGAAGCCGACGACGCAGCAAACAGCATCGAGATGCACAAAAATCGGTCCTTTCAGCTTAAAATTACGGTTGTCGCGTGGGTGGCGGAATAGCTGATGGGGTGGTATTGTACGGGGGTGGCCGTAGACGGGAGCGGACCCGGCCACCAGCAGGGGGAAGAGGAACGCGGGGAGGGCGGGATATACGGGAGGTAGAAGAGCAAAAGGTAGGGAGAGGCGGGTGCAAAGGGGGCGGGTGGTGTGTGTCCCGGAAAAAAATCCATACAATCCGATCAGGACAATGTATTCGTGTGAAACGCTCGATTGTCTGGGTGTTCACGTGTGTTCGGACATTGATACGGAAGCCAGATCTGAGCGTGCACTGATAAATGTGAAAAAATCCCCCATTTTTAAAACCAGCGACGCCTGCCGGCGCGTGATGCTGCTGCTGCTGCTGCTGCTGCTGCTGCTGCTACTACTGCCGCTGCTGCTGTTGCTGCTGCTGCTGCTGCTGCTGCTGCTGCTGCTGCTGCTGCTGCTGCTACTGCTGCTGCTATTGCTGCGTGAACGTGTGGACGAACGTGTGTTGCCCAAAGAATCAGCCCTCGTTCTGTGCCTCCTCCTCACCGCCACGCACACACTCGCGCGTCCACACATTGCCTCGTGCCTCTTTCATACGTACGTGTGCACGCGTACGCGTACGTGTACATGCGACGCTTCTCTCGACGCACACGCCCGCACACACGCACACGCCCCGTCTCTTTCTCCCGCACTCTCCGTTGTTTCCATCTCATCCTCCTCGATCACCGCCTCTCGCTTCCACTCGTCGCGATTCTCCCTGTTTTTTTCCCACCACTCGGCCTCTCGTTTTCTCTCTGTCGGCCGTCGCCACCCCCTTTCGACGAGCGGTATTGTCGAAACAACGAGAGCGGCTTTGTCCTTTGGTCCCCGCTGTAAAATCCTGGGCGTATTTTAAATTCGCGGCATTTTATCGCATTCGCTATTTATCGACGGGCTACACGTCCAAAGGACGTCGCTTTCTCTCTTCGCCCACCCAGCCACCCTTCCGCGTCCTTCTCCCTCCCGCCGTCTCTTTCCCGTATGCGCGCCAGATAAAACACCCCGTGCTGGATATAAGCGATATCGCCGGCCGATCATCGCCGGCATGATCTTTGTTGGACACCGGGAATTGTTGGTTGTAGCACACGTTCGGCTGTCGGCGCGCTTCAAGCGCCGATTTCCAAGATCCCCACGCGTCGTCTCGTTTCACCTCCAATCTCCCGTCCATAGATATCTACAACCCTTTCTTTCTCCCCTGTCGATTTAATTGGGCGACTTTTCCTTTTGTTCCTCTTGCTCCTCTCTCTCTCTCCGATCCCTCGAGCCTTCTTCCCCTTCACCCCCGCCCTGTCTTTCTTCGACCACTTGCACTTTTCCGCTCTCGTTTAATTATCCCATCTCGCGTCGCGCCTCCGTCGTCGCGATAAATTTATCGTGAAAGACGCTCTCTCTCTCTCTCTCTCTCTACTTGACTGTTATCGGTCGAGGGGGTGGTTTCAAGTTGCACGATTCTATAACCGACGCGGCTGGATTATCGAGGATAGCTTAAGCAGATGCGAAGAATGGTTTTAATTAGTAAGAAGCACGAGTGGCAACGGTCTTTCTCTCGCTCTCTTCGTCAAATAAAATATTCATGTAATTATGATGGTATAATAAATTCGCGTAAGAAGTTGCAAACGGTGGTTGCAACACGGCCAGGGAAATTCGTAATTAGTTATGCAACGCCGGCGAAAGTAATTGGACGTACGGGGATTAAGAACGAATTAATATATATATATACACACACGTACGCTATTATTTTTTCTCTTCCTACATCCACCCCCCCCCCCCTCTTTTTTCCTCGTTGCCCGTACATTTTATTTTTTTCGACCGGTTCCCCGTGTTCGCGATGTTTCGTCTCGCTTGCTTCCCGCCGACCAATTACATTTGCCCTCTCTGTAAATTGCTCGGCCCCATTCGCGCGGCGATAATTATGCCTCGTCAAAAGAAATACTACGTCCGCGATGCAAAAGTGTGCTAAAAGCGCGAATTTTTGACTTATGACCGCCATTAATACACAATTATCGCCCGCGGCAATATTCACGCGCGTTTAATCGTCCCGTCGAATAATCGCCACCCTCCAAACCTTTCCCCTCCCCCCATTCCCCTCTTTTCGCGCCCCTGTTAGGTGAAACCCGCGAAAATCGATCTCTCGATCGATTCGCGATATTTTTCGCGAAAACTGGAACGAGAGATGGGGAGAGAGAGAGAGAGAGAAAAGGAGGAAAAATTTAATCAACGAACAAAGCAAAATCCGCATAAAAAATTCCTTATCCCAAAGCTGCGGACACAGTCCCAGAGGCCATCAATTTTGTTCCTTCCGTGGCAATTCGAAAAATAACGACTTCCCCATTAATCAATTCACGATCGTCGATCGGCTACCAAATTTCCCCATCAAAATTCCACCCCACCGCCCTCCCCCCCGCAGCAGCAGTGGGACTGCGAACTCAGCGACATCGATTCTCTTCGAGCCATCGAAAAAAAGAGTCGCATCGTCGGATTTTTCGTTCGTTTCGGCAAAACGCACCGGAACGCAGCAGCTATTTTGCCCCCCGCCGTTTCGGGGGACAGGTCGACGGGACGCGAAAAACCAAAGTGTTCCACGCGGCACTTCCGGTGCCCACGCCGGTGTCGGATCAGCAGATACCGAGTCTAATGGGACAACGACGTGTCCCCGTTCCAGATTTCGTTATAGAGGAGCCACGAGGTCCACGTCGGAGGCAGTTTCCCGACGAGGCAGTTGCCCGACAAGAATGGGCATAGACGGTTCTAGAGGGAGGCGTTCGAATACGATCAAGAGGGGTATGAGGAGGATCGAGCCAGGTAGAGGAGAGAGCAGCAAGAGCATCGTGCAAGCGGTGCGTGGAAGAGAAGGAGAGAGAGAGAGAGAGAGAGGGGTGTTGGGATATAACGCAAGGGGTGAAGATGAGGACACGAATAGTCGGATTCGTTGATAGCGAGTAGGTGTACGTTCGGCTACCAATCAAGCGGCCCCGAAACCTCATCGGTTTTTTCCTCCTGTTCGATCCCCCTACCACCCCTTTTTTCCACCCGCTCCCGAACCGATCGTCCGTCCAGCCCCCCCCCTGCCTCCTTCCTCCCCCACCTTTCTTTCACTGTCCCTCTCCTCTATCTGTGTACTATGTGTCCTTCTCTCTTTTTCTCTTTCTCACTCCGCTCTCACTCTGTCTCTCTCTACAATTTTTTTCTACCTCTTCTCTCCCTCTCACCCTCTCTCTCTCTCTCTCTCTCTCTCTCTCCTTCTCTGGCTGGTTGTGGCTCTATCTAACTCGCGCACCGAGCTTCCTCATCCTGCACGTTGGCCCACCGAACCGGCGCACCATACCCCCACACCCAGGCAATGTTCCATTTTTTCGCCCGGCTATCCCGCAACTCGAACTCGCGATGCAATTATAATCCAGCTTTATGAAAAAAGAGGAAGGAAAAAAAAATGCATCGCAAATGTGATTGAGCACCGATACGGTGGCGAGATTGGTCGATGGTGGGGGGAGAGAGCGAGGGCCAAAGGTGGGCGTAGGAGAGGGCAGCTAGTCGTGCGCTGGGCTATACAGCGGGTAGCGGAGCGACTCTCGGGGGCGCGAGTAGGACGAGACGTGTTGAAGGGGGTTGCGGAATCGGGGTACGTACAGGTACAGAGGGGTTTCGAAAGGGGGTGTGGAGGATGGCGTGAGAGAACCGAGCTATATAGCTCGGCTCGGCAGGAGGAGGAGGAGGAGGAGGAGGAGGAGGAGGAGGAGGAGGGGGGGGGGGGCTGAGGGATTGGTCAAAGCGCTTGGTTGCCGGTGCTGATAAAAAATTACACCCGAAAAAAGTATCGCCGTCACCCCTCGCACCCTCTCGCGCCCTCACCAGCACCCAAACGTTGTTCTCTTTTTTTCTCTCGGTCGCTCGCTCGCTCGCTCGCTCGTTCGTTCGACCGCCCTGTCGTTACGCTCTTTCTCGCTTATGCTACTCGGGCTTTCCCTTCGCCCCCCGTTGGCCCTCGCCGAACAGTTCCACGGCTCGACAGGCCGGCCAAACCTCGGGTATACATTATTCCTGCCGGCCAACCCCTTTGGACGGCGGAACACTGAAAATTGTTCGGAAACAAATTCGTCCTGCGCCAGCCACCCCCTCCTCCTCCTCCTCCTCTTCTGGTATCCACTCGTAGACGTGTTTCATACGCGACCGCGCGAAACGACGCTCGTCTGATTGGAACAGCGCGCTTTTTTTCTCCCCCCCGCCGATCGTTCGTCCCCGACCCTAAATCGCTCGTTGATCGCTAATCGGCACGGCCTCTGTAGCGAGGCTGGCCTACGCTCGGCCAGAGAGACGCGACACACGCCGAGGCTCCTTAATCGCCTGACGAATCGCCCGGAATTTTCCAATCGCCACGGGAAATACGGGAAAGGCTCGAAAGTTGGCTGGCCCCGGCTATCGTTTGCGTTTGCACGAAACAGCGGAGTTTGCGTGAAACGTTCGCGTGGCGCGGTTTCGCTTGACATCATTTAGCGGTTAATTTAACGCACCGCGTCCGCCGCGCCGCCGCGCCGCCGCGACTATCGCGCGCTCGCATGCCATTTACGACGCTCGCGCGTACCCGCGATACCGCGGATTCGTCGGGAATTAAAATCCCGTTGAATATCGTTTAATATTAAAATAACCCGTTGAATAGCGTTTGGGCCCCCCCCCCCCCACCACGACGAAATGGGATTCCCGCGTCCCGTTCCCGCGATATAATCCGTCTCGAAATACGACGTATGCCTCGCTCCGCTCGTTTCCTTCGTCACAAATCAATCGCAAAATAATTTGATTCGAACAGGAATGAAACCGAACCTCGAGCGTTCTTCCTTTTGCGTCTCGTCGAAGCGGAGCGAATAGATTCTATTTCCGAGCCGGGGCGATTCGAGAAGGAGGATGTGGAAGCAGGTCGAAGATAGAAGTAGATAAAACGATATGAATTTTTAAACAAATCGTGGCAGACGTATCCAGCGGAGCGATCCTGCTGACCGATTCTCCGGCGCGTGGCTCGCGATTCCGGCGTTAGTTACGCGGCGATTGATACCCGTCGACTCGAATTTGTCCGCCGTGTGGAAAAAAATTATGAAAGTCACGGGCTCGGCTGTCGCTCGGTTTATTAGTCGGCGACGCTTCCGCGCGACGTTATCTCGCTCGCCGCTATGCAAATTTTTCCATCGATCGCCCGGCGAAAATTCGAGAAAAAAGAGTTTATTTCGTTTCCAGCCGTTCGGCTCCGATTCCTCGGCTCGCGCTCGAGTTTCTTTCGGGACGAAATCGACGATTGTTCCGTGCTTTTTCTAACCGGCCAAAGAGATCGATCCACCGCGCCGTTTTCAGTTTTCGACGTTTCAACACGCCGTACATGTACTTGAGTATATCCAAGGCAAAGTCTAATTCTTTCGCGCGCGATTTTGTGTCCGATTTCACAGATCAACTCGTCTACTTTACGTACTTTCGTTTCTTCGCGTTATCGAACGTGCCATTTCGATTTCGTTGCGGAGCGGGGAATTAACGCGGGAAGTTTTCGCGATGATTTTCGGTTAAATTCAGCTGAATAATTCAATGGATTTGTTGCGTGTGGAAGTAAGCAGGGGACAGGTATTTCCGAATGTCCAGACGGTTATTACGAGTGAAGTAAGATCCATTAATTTGCGGTAAATAAATTCATTATGGCAGTACGGTCGAACGTCGAGGCGGAGATATTAATAGGAATGAAGAAGTAAACAGATGGTAATAATGCAGGAAAAGTGTATCCGCGAACGAAGTTGTCGCGATAATAATTTATAAGACGGATCGAACGGATTTAACGAATTCAACGAGGTCGGGGAAATTGTGTAGCTCGTGACGCGGCCGTGTCTTATCAAACGCCGCATGATAAATCCCAAAGACACGAATTAATCAGTCGGATGATACAATGCACAACATGCTTAAACGTGTCACGTCGGCGACGCGAATGAATTAACACGATCGCTCTCGGCGAGTTGCTAAATTCGCCATGAAAAATCAGAAAACTTCATTTATAAGTGCGAAAATACAATACTCGCGAGAGACAGATGGCCACTCTTTAATGTTTAGTCCTTTTCGGTTGCCGGGGTGAGTTGTTCTCGCGCGGACCGATTAACTGATTCTAATTTCGTTTGCTGATACCGCGACCGTTTCCAGAGAAAGAACGGTCGCGGGTGGGGTTCGTTAAAATTTTATTTTGCCGTGAAAATTCGAATAAAATCTGAACACTTTTTAAATTAAATTTAATTATATTACCTCTCTTTCGTACTCTCTCTCTCTCTCTTTCCTTTCACTCTGTTTCTCTGTTAATGCCCCACGTGGCGAGGCGGTGGCACACACACACACACGCGCGCGCGCACACGGTGAACGACCGATACAAAGTATCATCCGGACAAAGTCATTAAATGGAACTAATATGATTAAAAATTTTTTTCCTGACCGGAGGAAAAAACAAAGCAAAACAGGGGAAAAAAGCTGCGGAGGAAAAACAAATGCACCCGCGCCCGCGCGCACGCACACGTGAAAATGTAAAAACGGGAAAAAGGAACGAAAACAAAAAAAAAAAAAAAGCCAAAAACAACGGAAAAAAAGGAAGGAAAAAAAATTATACCGCACCATTCCTGGGCGTACACCGCAGATTGCACAGTTATAAACGTATTGTGCAATATTTTCCCCGTGGCACCGGCGGCATTATCTCGAGCTGTTTCATTTACTAATTAGTAACGCGATATCATGAGCGGTTTTTACAGACCTAAATGAGAAAGGAAATGAGCACGGGTCCCAAGACCTTTGGCCGTGCTTTATTTCGAACGCGCAATTATCGCGTGCCCGGGAAATTTTTCCGACGTTCCGCCAACATTTCATCGCGCGCCGACAAATGTCGCTTAAAATCCGCTCCCTTTGATATCCAATGAAAACCGACTTCTCCCCGCGCGACCACACGCGGCAACGACACGTACGTACACGCGCGCGGAGACGAATCCCCCTGCGGGTCGATCTCGTCGATGAAACAACAGCGACGCAGCCGATACGACGATCGCAGTCGAGGCCAACTTGACGGATAGGTGTGTGTTTGTGTGTGTGTGTGTGTGTCGATTCGACGTAGGTTTTTTCGTAAGGCGGCAAAGGGCGGAAACGGTGGCTGGTAACGGAACGAATAAACGATTAAATCCAACAACAACGGGAGACAGAGACAGAGAGAGAGAGAGAGAGAGAGAGAGAGAGAGGGAGAGAGAGAGCAGCGTGCAGCAGCAGCGCGAGCTGTCCTCGGGGCAATAGGAAGCAGTGATTAAACGCAACAAGTAAAATTCGATACTCTATGAGGCGAGCTGTACGGCTAATTGGAGCGTAGTAAATAAATTATGCTCACTTGTAATGCGGTAGGATTATGTGGCGTTCACTCGCCGGGCGACTGATTACGGTTATTTTCGCGCTTAACACACGCAGATAACAGAAAGCAGAGAGAGAGAGAGAGAAGCTCGCCCCGGTAAGGTGCGGAACGTTACGCCACGCACGCTGATCTTCCGGCCAATTATATTTTAGCTCATTACATCACCTCTGTTATTTGCAATAATTTTCAAGTGAAACGCCCCGTCGCGGCGCGGCGCGCTCCGCGTGTGCTCCGCACACCACGTCCCGTCCGCTTATCCGCGCGTTACGTAACGCCACAATTTGTTCCAACGAGCCCGTGGCTCGGTTACGAGATGCCGAGACCCGTGAAGAAAGCGCGCTCGGTCTCTCTTAACTCGAATTAGGGAAAAAAGAAGACGAAACGTCAATTGACTGTCAATTGTCGACTGCGTAAAGATATACATTCTTACGATGTATGAAATACACTTTGCTCGACTGTATTTAAATCCTACGCGTCATTGAAAAAAAAAAATGAGCATTTTAATTAAAAATTGCTTTTCCTCGAAACGCGAGACTCAAGAAGAAATGGTATGGAAATACCATTAGGGATACTCACAAGTAATGTCATTTTCTGTAACGTAATTGAACAACAAGCACGCTAAATTTGACCAGAGTAAATTTGACAAGTTGCGTTAAATCGTCGTCACTAGATGGTAACGTAAAATTATCAAATTTCAAGAAAACGACGTTACTCGTACACTCGTAGGATTTTCAATAATTTCACAGCACTTGGAAAGAGATTTCCTTCGCCGCGCCGTAAACTCCGTGATCCGGTGCTCGCGAAGCACACACGCTCGTTGCAGGACCGCGAGAGAGGTTCGATTACACGCGCGCACACGAGGCGAGATTGCGATCGACCTGCTTCGCGCGCGACGTAATTACTCGTGACGAATGGAACCGTAGGAGCATCGCGTTAACGCCTTCCCCCCTCCCCCCCCCCTCGATCGCTATCCAGGCGAGGAATTTTACAATTTTCATACGACGTTTCCTCCTTCGCTCTTTCACTCTGTTTTCAAGGGACAGAGTTCCCTTTGAAAAGCAGTTTATCTAGCCCGATGATCTTGCGTACACACACTCTCGTTTAGAGTTCGTCCCGATACTCCCGTTTTCTAAAAGGATAAACGCAGATTACGGATCTTAACGATCGAGGTGTTTAATTTACACAAGGTGTAAACGATGTTCCCAGATCGATTCTGGAAACAGCGCGAGAGCGTACGAACGGAGTTTGAAAGTAGGAAACGTTACTTGCGAGCTCTCCTTTGTTAATTCGAAATTTATTTCCTACTTTATGCAATCCGTGCCTCCTTCGGGCGGCCCGTTAATTGCGAATTCTAGAATTTTTCGTGCCACTTTCATCGACTCGCATTCGACTCGCATTGTCTGGTTGCAAATTTCGAGACGAATTAATCCGGCTGGATTTTCACTCGTAACAGCCCCCCCCTTCCCCTTCCTCTCGGAGTAAAAGTTGGCGATTTAAAGAGAGATGCAGACTGGTTGCCACGTCTGGCCAGGCACGGCTCGATTCTCCTTATCCCTTGTTTCTCCCTCTCTCTCTCTCTCTCTGCGCATAACTTCTGTTTCCAACTGACATGCACACGTGTGTAATTACTTCCTATACATTTCTACGTAGAATACGTAACATTTATGCTCGGCGAGTTTCACGAAACACTGCCGGTAATGTAAGAAACGCGTCGAGAGTCCGTTTTTCTCGATCTCTCGCGAAAGTAACGAAGAGCTTCAAATTCTCGCGAGGACGTAAGAATAGAGAAGCACTGGATGATACCATCTGGTGATCTCTTACTTTCACGTAACCTTGTTCTCCGGCCGAGACTCTGGCCGAGAGAATAAAAATACGCGCACGCGTTTTCCCAAAGAGAAGAGGCGAGGAGCCAACAGCCTCGTTCCGATACAGCTTTACAGGTCAAGCCGCGTTCGCGACGCGAAATTACGGCCGAGCAAACACGCGCCGATTACGATCTCGCGCGCGCGCGATCCTAAAGGCTGACGCTTTCGTCGGGATACAACGAGCTACCCGAGAAACGCGGTAATGAGGTTTTTAATTTACGCGTCGGACGTCACGCTTGGATCTGCTCGACCTTTTCTTCCTCCTTCCCCCGACGCAAGAACTTCCGCACCTCGAGGGAAAAGTGCGTGAACGCCCGAAGAAACGGAAGGTGTCAGCGATTTACAGAAATTGTTGTCGAATAATTTCTGAGGATGGAGGACAACGAAATTTGCTATTAGGGCAAGTTCTCGCCCCAACTTTTGGGGATCGTCGTTTAACGAACAGCGCGTCGTGAAACGTGTAAATTGCTTGGTCGTTTGGCGGCTGTCGCGGGGTCAAACCGTGTAGATGTATTCCTTGCGCGTCCCCGCCAAGTGGAGGAAAGAGGAGAAAAGAAGAGAGAGAGAGAGAGAGAGAAAGGGGATGGCTTACGGTAATTGTAATAATTGTTATTATTCGGTGTATAATTAACGCCGTAGCTCGAGCTACCGCGAGTCTTTCGGCCTCGCTTCGGGTCTCCGACGAAAAGTTTAAGCATGCTGCCCGCCGGCCATTTGCATAATTAATTAAAGAAGGAGTCGAGTTTTCAACAGATTTTCATGCCGTTCCTTCTCTCCTCGTTCAGACGAGAACCTTCGAGATCCTCTCCTCGCTTCTTCTCCTCCCCTCTCCCGCCCCCAGCGTTCTACTTCGGGTCAGACGATTCAGAACAGCCGGAATTCAGTTTCAATTCTCTCTCCGCTAGGATAATTCTCTCTCTCTCTCTCTCTATTTTTTTTTCTTTCGCAGGAACAGCAAGAGAGAAAAAGCCAAGTCCTTTTTCCACTCTCGTCGACGACATCGTCAACCTATGCCCGCCTAATCCTATATTTTTCCATCGATTCCGTCCACTGTTCGTATCAGGGTCGAGGGTGGCGCTCAGTGGAAGGGGGGGGGGTGAGACGCGGACGAGGCTCCGGGCTGAAGAGACGAGAGGGGGGCCAAATGTAATTAATTATCCCGGTAATGACTCTGACTGATGAGCGGCCGGACAAGTCCAGCCAGGTCGAAATAGCGTAGAAGTGGTGACGGCCTCGAGCCACCGTCCCGACCGACTTATTATTTGCCTCCGCGTTTTTTCCACCACCTGGAACCTGGCCACTACGAACGCCTTTCCAACGCTCGTCGATTAATTTTGAACAACGAGGTTCAACGTCGCGATATTACGAAAAAAACTGCACGATGGGACTTTTTCCTCTCGTCGTCGCGTTGTTTCTTTCTTTATCTCTCCACTCGACGATGCCTCGCAACTGTCGCGTCGTGCCTCGTCATAGCTGTTGTTCGTCATTCCGCGATATTCGCGAGAATCGATAAATCGAATGGCGAAAAGAGTGGTGGTCGGAGGAACAAAGGTCAACGGAGAAGAAAAGATGAATGGCGCGCGAGGAGTTTGGTTCTTGGGAGGCGAAGGGCAAGCCGGTGGAGCGGATTGTTCCGTCGATCGATCGGACGTGTTCAAGGGCCGTTCATACCTGTTCCTGAAACACCACGACGCGCGGCGGAGAGACAACGAGAGAGTGGCCGCGGCGCCAGGAGTGAGGGGCTGTGCATGACAAGGTAGATTTATTTTTTTCACACCCCACACGCCAGGACTCACCAGGGGCTGGACGAGGTGTTTTAATATTTTAATAGGACGCCGGAATGGCCGGTTTCGTGACTTGGCGTTTTATAATGATATTCTCCCCGCGTTCCGTTCTCTCTCCTCTGCAGCGGCAGAGGCGAGAGAAAATCAACCGGCTCGAAATAACCCATTTCGTTGGCAACTCGTTCCACCATTCTCCTAAAATAACAACCACCGCTCTTTACGCTTTTGTACTCGCTCGATCGTTCCTTCTTCTTCTTCTTCTTCGATTTTCTCCTTTGTCCTCCGCTTCTTCCTTTCTCTTCTTCGTCTACTTGCGACGTTTATACCGCGCAACTGACGTTGTACTCGCACGAAGGATTATAAATTTTCATTCGAAGCCGGCGGATTGTCTCTCTCTGCCAAAGTGCACGCGGGATAAACGAATGATTGCTCGGGTGATGAGCTGAAGTATCGGGCGATGAATCAGGCGATTAAACGCGCGCTCCTCTCTCTCTCTCTCTCGACGCGACTCGATATCTCGGACCATCTTGAATTTTTTCCGTCTGTTCACGCGGTTTTATAACACCGCGAATTCTGCGTTGTCATTCGACTCGATGTCTGATCGGGATATCGTATTAATGAGATAAGGGAACAGCTTGCGTGTACGTGTACGCGCGTGTATCCGCTGGAATAAACCATAAACGAACTAACGACACTTTTAAACAACCATCGGACTACGACTCGACATCGTCCTCAACGCCGTCTTTGATATCTCAGATACCGATCGGGTATTTTACAACTCAATCGCAGCGAGGTCGAATTTATCGACGTCGCAAGAAGATCTCTTTTCTCTTTTCTCTCTGTTTTTTTTTTTTTTCTTTCTTTTGAAGTAGACCTCGAAAGGAACGAAACTCGATGATCGTGTTCAAGTTTCAACGGGAGCAGGTGAACATTTTCGCAGCTCGATCGTCGGAACGATCCGCGAACGGGGGAAGATGGTATCGCGATTTCTCGATAGAGGAACGAAGCTGAGTCACTCGGCATCGTCGAGTTGCGAGTTCTTGCTTCGCACTCCTCCACCAGGCCAAGTCCCCGTTTCAATCAGTCGCCCAGTCCAATTTCATTTCTTCCATTATCATCTCGCTATCGTCGAGGCGCGATCGTCGATCGAGACGGGACAGTTGAGACCTGATTACCTTCCTGCACGAATTAACTGCACGTCCGAGTGCCAGACAAGTGTGTGCTTGTGTGTGTGTGTGTGTGTTTTACAATTACTAAACGCGACTCGGTCCGATCTCCGCCGGAGGAAATTTCGATCTACGACGGAAAAATGCGAAGAAAAAAAAAAAGAAAAAAAGATATTTACGTAACTGCGAAATCAACATTTATCTTTCCCAATGTAATAAATCGCCTGTTATTCAATAGCGGTGAGACAGCCTCGGAATTTCTTTATTCAGTGGTGTTATGCAATTAATTAGGAAACCTGATTGTACAACTTACGCGCGCAGCGACGCAAAGGAGGAATTAACTTTCTATGGAAACGTGGAAACGTTCGGCTGTCGATTCGATTTGCCGGGAAAAGGAGACTCCATCGACCAGCCGATCGAACCTCTCGTCGAGGATCCCGCGAATATTTCGGCGACGGGCGAGCGACCGACGCAGTCGGAGATTGATGCGCTGGGCAAACAGCGTAGACGCGGGCAGCGTCCTCGTTTGTAGCGGCGGACACGACGGCTCGCAATTAATTGCGAGGTAGTAGGATCGTTAATGCCGCCTAATTTCGCGGAAGGACAGAAACGGTTCGGTGCCGGAGAATCACGATTCGTTAGCGCGAACCGGCGCGCAATTTTTTTCAACCCCCTTCGCCGGTCTGGCCGTCGTCGTTCGCCGGCTGTCACCGTGTATTCGGAAATATAACTAGATTTACGTCGCTCTATTATCTCTATCGCCGAGGCCGTGTCCTAACGGCCGGGACCTGGGGAAAAAAAAAAAAAAATAGAAAAAAAGGAAAAAAGTCCGACCGGCCAGTCGAAAATTCCCGCATTCGATTTTTTATATATCGACGACCAACCAGCCAGCATCGTCGACGCGCTCGCCAAACCCCGCCGGAACGAGCGCGGACGGGTGGGAGAGAGAGAGAGAGAGACACAGAGAGGGGGAAGTGCGATGGGGAGGAGAAAAAACGACAACAACTTACGATTTATAATGCGCGGGATAAAACGAATTAAAAGCGACGCGAGCGAAAAAATCCGAACCCGGCGTTGAAATAAAATTGCGTTCGTCGGTGAGGAACGTGGGGGACGAGTATTTTTCGCCGTGGCCGTGTGTATAGAATTCGTAATTAGCGGAACGGCCGGGGGAGGGAAGGCTGCGGGGGAAGGGGCAGTTTGTATAATTTTGAATGGAAAATTTGACGAAAGCTCACGCCGGATTGGACGGTTAATCTTTCGCCTTGCGCGATTTTTTTTTTTAACAGCCGCGTCAGAATCGTTGTTGTTTGCGATTCGCTGCGATTGGAAGCTTCGGAGAAGCTGATCTCAAGAAGATTCCCAGCGGCGCGGTCGACGTTACGAATCGAGATTAAGAACTTTGCGGTTCCGATCCGTCAAAAGGTGGAAATTCGTAATCCCCCACAACGAGTTTCGGCGAGGGTTCTCAGCTCTTTTCAACTGAAAAGTTGAAAGTCCCGGCCAGAGAGAGAGAGAGAGAGAGACGGAAAGAAAGAAAGAGAGAGAAAGAATCAAGCGCAGAAATAACAGTGGAATCGAAAATGAGCAACGTCGGTTCGATCGAGGAACGAAGAAAGAGCCGAAAGAGGGCGGCGTAAAAATTTCGAGTCGTCGTGTCCGATCGCGCTTCGCTATAGGCGGTATCCGATTGAAGCCAAATCACGAACGAAAAAAAAGAGAAAGGAAAAAAATAGCGAGAAAGAAACGAAATGAAGAAAAAAAGGGGGGAGACGTACGCGTGTAACGTGGTGGGAGGGGAAGGAAGGGGGCTGATCGAGGGGAGAGGACGGCGTGGATCGAGGGGGGTGAATTCGAAGAGCCGCGGTCAGAGGATAGAAACGCGGCGTGTTTCGGCACAGAGAGGGGGAGAAAGACGGTGGCGTGGGGGTGGCGAGGGCAACCTTTTATAATCCGGCAAAATGCGAAACGCGCGCGCCATTTTAATCGAAATAGGTTTTTGCCTCGAAAAAAAAAAAAGTTCGTATTTAGAGAGAACGAAATGAGTTCACCTCCGGCTCGATGAAAGACCGATAAGCATAGCTGATTTATACGAGGGACGACCGAGCCGAACCCGAACCCGACGCGAAAACCGTTCGCCCGTTCCGTCCATTCGTTCGAACCCCGAGCCTTCTCCCTCGCCATCCGGCGAGATGCCGTGCGTTTACGCGGATATATACGATTTTGTGCATCCCCCGCCCAGATACATCTCTCTCTCTCTCTCTCTCTCTCTCTCGCTTGCTCAATTTTTCCACGGCTCTTTCTAGCTTCGATGTTGCATCGTAAAAGTGTACACGCGTCGGAGACACCGTGTGTGAACGGTATCGAACGAAAATAAAAAAGGAAAGAAAAGGGAAAAGGAGAGGAGAGGAAAGAAAGAGGAGAGTCGAGAAGGGGGTAAAAACGGGGGGAGGGAAAAAACACAGCGAGCGTGGCGCCTGTCCTCGTACATTCCAATTTAGAGAGGTTAATAATATTGAAAATATTGCTCTCCTATCGGTAATTTAAATAAAAATTTAAACGTTTTTTTCGTCGTCGCTCGTACGCGGGGCCGACGCGCTACGCGTGTGCTCGCGATCGTCGCCAGATAAAAGCGACTGAAATTAAAGGGACAGTAATTTCTGAGCCGGAATCAACACTTATTATGCTCGCGTCTATGCCGCCCTGATAAACGAACGCTTCGCACGAAAAAGGGTGAGAGATAGAGAGATAGAGAGAGAGAGAGAGAGAGAGAGAGAGAGAACGTACATATGTAATATCTCTCGCGCCCTGGCCAGCTCGAGCTCCGATCATAACGAACGATTATTTTTCATACGCTTTTTTCCCCGTACGGAATATTCTGATTGGAAAAAATACGACCCCGTGGGCTGCCGGGAAATTTCGTGCACGCCTTTGCAAGGAAATCAATTTTTTCTTCCTCTTTTTTTTTTTTTTTTTTTGCTCCCGCTGTATTTTTTCTGCGCTGCCTGGCACCATGTAAAAATCACTGCGAGTTTCAAGTGAATGAAAAACTTGTTTACTTGTCCACTATATCGAAAAAAAGGAGGAGGAGGAGGAGGGGGGGGGGCGGAGGGCGGAAAATATAGCGCGTGTCCTTTGAAGACGCGAAATTGCTGGCATATTATCGACACTTTATGACTTGAAGCGCTCGTTCCACTCGAGCTACCATAATTAACGACGTATTATATTACATGGCGTTGACAAAACGAGAAGCGGCTCCGCTTTTTGGGATCGATCGGGGTCGAAAGCAAAAAATATTTCACGCGATGGGGAAATTCGCGATGTTCTTTGACAGCGTAGCGCGATTTCCGCTAGCTACGCGTGGGGCGGGGGTGGGGGGGCCACGCGAGGATTTTCTAGCCCGACGAACCACGCGAGCGAGTGGAACGAAGTGCGAACCCCCGACAGAGGCGGCAGAGGGACAATTTTCAATTTTGTTCGTCGGCCAGCCTGCCGAGTCGTCCGGCAATTTTGAAACTAACTGGTTGCCCGAGACTCGTCTACGCAAACGGATGAGCGTTGATTTCGTCACTCGCCCCGTTGAATCCAGAAGCACCGAGTCGAAGACCGGACCTCGGCAGGAAGAAGGAGAAAGGGAGAGAAAAGGGCGCAAGGCTGATGAATCCTGTCAAGTGCTGACGCGTTCGTGTACCTACAAAGCAATCTTTGCCCCCGTTCGTTTGCGGAAGAACGTTGCAAGTGCATGAAGAATCGACTGAAAGATAAAAGTGTCGAACTTTTGCAAACCATCTACGATCTGCGACTTTGTTTGCAAGTGCAACGACCGCGTTGCGTAGAAGAAACAGGAAGGGAGGTTGGGGGAAGAAAGTCACGTAAGAAACAAGAAAATTAACGTTCACGGCTCGTCGTCGCGCGTTCCAATTATAATTAGATCCGCTTCTGCGTTCAGCCTCGAACGTTTATACGCATTCGTTCGAATGCCAGTGCGAATTGCGTCAGGCGCACACTTTCACAGCGTCGCTGTGTTTAATCGAATTTTCCCCGAGGTAGGAAAGT
Source organism: Melipona beecheii (assembly GCA_032399605.1). Classification (NCBI taxonomy): domain Eukaryota; kingdom Metazoa; phylum Arthropoda; class Insecta; order Hymenoptera; family Apidae; genus Melipona; species Melipona beecheii. The sequence continues at coordinate 1,377,393 of JAUCMO010000042.1, read as the reverse complement.
AACGTTCTTCTTGTCTACCGATACCGTACAACCGTGACTTGGTTACCGGCGATTAGTTCCACCTCGTTTAAGATCGAACTCCGCGAATTCGATACCTCGGAATTGTTTCTCGCGTCGTGCGCGTCACGACGATCGTTAACGTTTCTTAATTGATCGATTCAATCCTCCGGCAAGGCGACGCTTTTGCATACGCGCGTGCAAGCATCGAGGAGAGGAGACTTGATGGATGGACGGATGGGCACCAACCGGGATGAAACGCGTTATTTATTTCCCCAGAAGAGACGATGACAAATCGTACGTCGATCGGAATTAGACTTTTCGGAATTTCTTTTTCTTTTTTCTTTCTTTCTTTCTTTTTCTACGCACCAGGCACAGCGCAAATAATTAGACTGCGCGAGCAGCGTCCCGGTCCTGTCGCGTCCTGTTTGAACGTGCAATGGAAAATTAAAAATTAATTGTATGGCGGCGTGCGTGTACGCGTACGCGTACATGTAGGTAACAATAGGCGGCTTTAACGAAGTCAAACTTTCATTTTCTCGCTCGCTCCCTTTCCTATTGAAGTGGCGAAACACGCCGCGGCGTTTCATTGGTTAATTCGTGGCCATAAATCCCTGTCCACGAGCGCCGGTGCTCCGTCGCGGCGGAGCTAAAAAATATAAGAATTGATGGGACAGTTGCAGCGAGCTCGCTCGCTCTCGTTAATTCCTGACATCCGCGGCACGACCTTGGCCAGCGGGGATCGATCTTCGTCGCCGATCCTCTCGAACGGCGCGAAAATAACAACCAGCCGCTCGAGTTCAACCCTCGTTCGTTCGAGCGAGTGTGTTCAACCTGACCGTTTCGTTTTTCCCACCGATTTCCCATCCTACTACTAGGGTGGAGGACCAAAGGGTCGAAGAGACTAGACCGGTGGTTATAAATTGCCGCGAGACGTTGCAAACTTTTCAATTCATAACTACGGGAAAAAGACCCCAAAAAAAGAAAAAAGCTGCACGACTTTTACGATTCGTCGAGCAACTGTTCCGACTAGTAAACGAAGACGACTTTTTTGCCATAAAATTTTATCGATACGCGAAACAAATGAGCGATCGCTCAGTACTCAGTACTACGCCACTCCTACTCGCGAATCACGTGATCCAAATCAACCAATCGCTAATTTTCGTTGCATCAGCGTTGCATCGGCGTTGCACCTCGAGAGGCCCGATTTTCCGGGTTACCCCCGCTAAAATCACTTCCAGTAATAAAGAAAAAAAAAAGAAAATAAAACGAAATAAAAACTTTCAAAAGTTTCAGGTGCCGCGCGACACACACACACACTGCGCGCGGATGATTCAAGAAGAATCCCGGATGGAGAGCGTTTCGTTCTCGATCGGGCGACGAGAAACAAACGAGTAGAAGGAAAGGGACGAAAATTGAGGAGAGGAGGAAGAAGCGAAAAGAAAAAGGAAAAAAGGCATAAATTGTTTGGCCCCGAGGGATGAGCAAGAGAACGTTGATCGGTAACGAGGGAATGACAGAATATGAGAGGTAGCAAGACGAAGAGACGAAGAGGGAACAGGGGGGCGAGGAGCAGGTGAAACGAAAGAGATTAAAGAACAAAAAAAAAAAAAAGCAACGGGAGGGGCCGAGCGGCGGATGAAAGCGCGAAATGCGGGACAGTTGGACACGGCCGGACTTTTCGTCGTACATAGGGAAAACCACTCGTTTGGAACTCTCCTTGTCACCCCTTTCGCCCGAAATAATTGATGCTAGTTATGAAACGAGTTGCAAAATGGCGTAATTTAAAGTTACGATACGAACCCCGCCGGCCCGGCCTCGCGATACGGAAGCGGGGAGAGGGGGGCAGGGGGGGACGGGCGTGCCGCCCGTTTCTTTTCGTTGATCGTTTTAAGTGGATCGTTTGAAAATAAAAAGCGTCACGCCCGCGTGCATCGGGACGTTCTCCTCGCTAATGGGAAAGCGAGATCCGTTTACCAAGGGGGGATGGGAAATTATTACCACGCGCTCATTATAACAAACTGACGTAGCATCCCGAGAGTACGAATACCCTTGGAAACTTTTCAAGCGATTCCAACCGTTCCAAAGGGTCTTCTTTCGTTGACTCTTTGGGCTTGCGAAAAGTGTCGCCAAAAATTCGAGACGAAAAAATCTCGTCACCAAAATTTTAACAAAGTTCGAGAGACGCGATACGACTGCGTTTTCGATCGCGCGAAACCAGCCGGGGAGGAGAAATTCTCTCGTTGGCAGAGGCACGCAATGCAAATCGGGATCGCACAGTTTCGAGAGTCCTAGGCATTCGCCCGCTGAATGGCAGCGACTTGAACTTGGCCGCCAACTTTAAAGTTTTCTTGTTGGAAACGGCGCCTTTCCAGCTCGTCGAGAGCGAAAGCGTCGACCGCCTATTTCTAGCGTCTCGACTGGCCCCTTTCTTCCTGCGCGCCCCGGCTGCTCGTCGTTTCGTCTCCGTCGTCATCGACGACGGCCAGCCGACCAGCCGAGTCACTAGGTTAAACCCACCGTCGCGGTGTTACTCCACCCAGATTTTCTCCTCCGGTTTCTCTCGCTCGTTCCATTCATAAACTGCAGCGACGACCGCGCGATTTATTCGAGACATCGTTGTAAAAACTTTCGAGATGTTCTTCTTCTGTCGATGAAACCAAACACGTGCAAAGCGCAATATGTGTGTGTCCTTTCCGCGCACCTTGAATCAAGATGATGCCTTTTCTAATTTCTCTCTCTCTCTGTTTGTCTGTTGAATTTGCTCGCCGAGACGAGAGTCGGAGGGAAACAGACAAAAGCAAGACGTAAAATCTCGTTCGATCGGACGTTTCAAAAAAAAAAAATCCCTCGCTCGTGTACGCCACCATTTGTCTCGCACTCTCTCGCTCTTCGTCTTTTTCTTTCTCTTTCTCTTTCGTTCGGCATTCATCGAGCCAGGTGAAAAAAGTCTCCGACTCGGGGGGCTGTTAAGCATCGCCGGCTGTCAACGATGAAGAATCGCTCGTCATCGATCGTGCGCGTCCTCCCTGTTATTATTCCCCGTTTTCGTCGGTCGACGGCGCGGCGGGATCGCCGCTTAAACTCGCCTCGATTTCCCGCGTTGCATTTCCCGCGCGCTTACACACACGCGGATACACGTGCACGGAGAGACAGAGGAGGAAAGTGGAAAAGCGAATTCCACGCGTGTCAGAGAACGCGCACACGCGGTCGCGCGCGCCCACGAATCCCTGTTATGAATATGCATTTTCCACCGTTAAGTATGTGCAGATTGCGTCGCGATACAGTCCACGGCCGTTCATTATTGTCGCTAGCAGCTACTCGCTAGCAGCGCGCGCGCACCGCGAAATTACTGATACGCGTCAATTGCAATCAACGGTACTCCCTTCGTCCCTTTGTCTGCGTCGATGCAAAGATCTTTCCACCACCACCACCGCTTCGGCTAAGGATTTATTTGCACGGGATTTCGACGAGATCATCCCGTTTCGGAGCGTAGAGACGCGGAAAATTGGGAAAGCGCGAGGAAGGCTCTCTCGACCAGTCGGAGATGCGGAATTCAAAGATCCTCCGAGTTCGAACTTTGCCATCGATCTCTGGGAAACATTAGAAATTCCTAAACGAGGAAAAGGGAAAAGAAACGAGAGAACTGTGTTTGGCGCGTCGCGAAACTTAAATAGAGTTTAAAATTAAAAATTCGAAAGAGGATGTCGTTACTCGATTCGAAGGTACAAAGTTCAAAGATTCTCTGACTTTTCGTGCATTTTATTCGAAATTTCGTTGTAATCAGTCGACCCAAAGAGATTTTTCTTTGAGAAAAATTGGAAAATTTCTCAACAAGGGTGAAAAAGGCTCTTTGGAAAAAGCTCGTACAGTTCGAAATTAAAAATTCGAAAGAGGGTGGCAATAGTCGACATTCTAGCAGACACAGAATTCAAAGATTCTCTGACTTTTCATGCATTATTCAAATTTTGCGCGTTTTCGATCCAAACGTAGCTCCTTGCAAGAAACTTATACCGTTCAAAATTCTAGTCGAAGACAGAAAATTCAAAGATGCTCCGACTTTTCGTTCCAAACTTTGCGATCGATCGACCCCAGAGTTCAATCTTTCAGAAAGAGTAGAAAATTTCTAAATAAGGGTAGAGAAAACAAAAGGGGGAGGGGGGAATTGTTTTTGGCGCGTTTGCGCGACGAAGGGGGCGACGCTCGTAAAGTGCGAAAATTCGAAAGAGGGTGGCGTTACTTGATTCCGAACGGTTGCCCTCGGCTGTCAGACAGGTTGTCCCCACAGTGCGTTTAGGTGAACCCTCGCGCGAGCAACACACCGGAGAGAAACAGAGAGAGTATGGCGAAAGCGAAGCGTGGAAAGAGCGCGCTCACGGCTCTCGGCTGTTTGTAATTATTCATGAACAAAGGCCCTGATAATTGCGCTGCTTGATTGCACACTCGTGTACCGATGAGCGGCAAAGACTTCTGCGACGCGTATGGAAATGAGCGGCGTGTTTTTTTATTGTCGCCGGTATCGCAACTTCGAGTCGCGAGCGAACCCTCCGCTCTTTCACTTCCGGCTCCGGCTTGCATTCCCGAGGAAGGTGCACACGCCGCCGCCCGTGCTCGACGATGACGACTCTCCTTCGCGCTAAACGCGTGAAATTCTCGCTTCTATCTCCTCTTTTTCTTTTTTTTTTTTTTTTCTTTTCTTTTCTCGCTTCTTTCTCGCTTTCACCATTGACGAAGCGATCGATATCGCGGCGCGGATCGCAGATACCGTGCATTTCGCGAGCGAGCGTATTAATAAATTAAGCAAGGAAGCAGGCGGCTCGCGAGCGGTACCGATCGACTTTCCTTTCCACGATTCCTTTCCTTTTTAGAAAGCGCGCGCGCTGCGCTCGCTCGACATTCCCCGAGCTGTTTCTCGTTGCATCGATCCGGAGGAATCTAAACTGGAATACGGCTGGATAACCCTTCGCGGACAGACGAAAGGCCAAACGTCATCCTCGAATCTCTTCCTTCCGAATTTTTCCATCGAGACAGAAAATATACGATCGCTTCGGTGAAACGACAAGAGCTCGTCGCGAATCGACTCCAACTACACGCACGATTACACGCGAGGTGTCGTTGTAAGCGCGATACTTCGCGACGGTTGGACCTGGCGTGGAAATCTTTCCGGTCTGTGTAATGAAAAAAAGAAAAGCGCGCACGATCCTCGGGAGATAAGTAGTTTAGTTGTACGCGTGTCGCCGCAGAACGGTGCTCGGGAAGCGCGTCAGCGCGCACCAGAAGAAGAATGCTCGAGACTCGTCAGCGAGACGCGCGAAAAGAAGAGGAGCGGCGAGAGGTGGAGAAAAGAGAGACGGAGAGTAGCCGCTGGTATCGCATTAAAGGGGTCTGTCACATTCTGGGGAAGGAGAGTCCGGGAGGAGAGGCGAGGAGAGGCGAGGAAAGGAGAGGAGGGTGAGGTTTAGGTCGTCGTGACGCTCACCCTCGTCGTTCCGCAAACAATGCTCCATATCGTCTCCTCATAATGAACGCGGCTACCAGGGACATGCACGCGCTCGTCCCCTTGCAGTCCTAGTAATAATGAGCACGCAGATTATGCGTGGTGATTGGTGCTCGGTGATGCGGTGCCTACTACCCTCCGGAAAAGGAACGAGCAAGAGTGCAAGGGTGGTTGTACCTACGCGACGTACCTACGAGACCACTCCTCGCGACGGATACAGAGACGAGCGCGGCTTCAAAGACGAATCGTTTTGAATTTATCGACGATCGGTCGCCGGAGAACGACTCGATGGTGGAAAAAATGACTCGCTCCCACGAACGCAGTCGTCTCTCGATGTTTTCCGAGGAGACTCGACGATCCAGCGAAACGAAGACGTGCGCGCCGTCGAGTTATTCGGAGAAATTTAGTAGAAACGCTGTTCCGGCGAGAGCGTCGAGAGCGTCGAGAGCGGGCAAGCGGGCGTAACGGGCACGGATAACCCGAAAAAAGACGCGGTCATCGATTTTCTGTTACAAACGAGATGAGAAGAATCGTTGAACGAGGAACGGGAGGGAGGGAGTGGTGGGTAGGGTGGGGGATCGCTTTGAAGCTAATTCCCGAAACGCTGAAAAATGCATTGCCACGTTTTAAATCCGGCGATATTTCAAGGCAGTCAGGTCCCGCCATCGGGGAGATTCCCGGCGCGCTTGAAAAGCAATTTCAACTTTAATTACCGTGACCGGGCTAACGAAGAATTTCGATCCTGAAGATACGTACATGATTATCGGCATAATTCAAATTGGTTCCGTGGAGTCACGGTACGGCGACGTTTACGGATACATGGACGGGAGGAAAATCGAATTGGTACATACAGATTGCAACCGGAATACACGGCCAACACCAGCGTGAATGCACCAATTAGAGTATCGAAGGATTCCACCGCTACCCGCCGAAACTCCAGGGATTCCTGAAGGACCTCGACGAAGGTATTTGTCCAGCATCGTGCTTGCGGTGTTCGTTCGAGTAACGATTCGATTCGGGGACTACGACTCCGAATTCGTATCTGTCGCGCTCTCGTATTGTCTATTACGCCTGTTTACACATTTGACCCGGATTTTCAGTCTCAACTTCCTGCTCGCGGGATCTCTCTCTCTCTCTCTCTCTCTCCCTTCCACTCCCCCGCTCTACCCCCCCTCTACCCCCGGTTCCCCTGGCGCCACCTCTTCGCTCCGTCTTTCCATTTAGATGCAATCCAACTCGATTAAGGATGTCGAAATTAACTTCTCGTCCATGTCCAATGAATCCGGCGCTCCGACGCTCGAAACGGAAATGCGTAGGGGGGCGGAAAATTTCGATTTTACATTCGGCTGGGTTTGTCAGACAATTGGAAAACGACGTTAATGATTGGTAGGGATTGATATTGACTTGGTATTGTGCGTTAAATAGAATTTCGGACGCGCAATGATTGAAAAAAAAAAAAAGAAAAAAAAGAAAGAAAAAATACGGGAAATTAGTTTGCCAGACGCGCTGGAAAAACGCGCGTCTGATTATAAAACGAGGAGCGGCGTTGCTCTCAATTTGTCGTATCTCGTCCGAAATCATGAAAAAAGGGAAGGAACGAAAGAGAACATGGATTATCAAGATCGCCCAATTTGTTCACCTCGCGTGGAAAAACCGAAGGAAAAAGATAGATTGAGAGACGGGGAGGCGAGGGGGGGGGGGGCGAGAGAGAGAGAAAAACGGGAAAAACAGTGCTGGCAAAACCGCGACTGGGTGGAGGGCAACAATGCCAACAGGCGCGGTGACGGCGAAAAGCGAGCGGCGATTCTCAGAAAATAATTTACGCCCCCGCAAAAAGAGCCGGCGAACAGTGCGCGGGGGCCGAGAGACAGACAGAAAAAGAGAGACAGAGAGAGAGAGAGAGAAAGAGAGAATGGCCGCTATCAAAAAGTCACGCGTCTCCATTCACAACACACGGTCTGGCCGGGGCGATTTTTCGAAATATAAATTCCGGGTTTCGCGTTACGCACACCATTTGCCCGTTGGTGTCTCCTACGCGGCGCGAGACGCCGCTTAAACAACCCCGACGCTGCGGTGCCGCCCTTTCTTTCTCTCTTTTATTCTTTTTTTTTTTTTCCTTTTTTTTCCACATTATAAATTCTCTGCGCCGGACAGCAGCCGGCCTGTGCGCCCTCTTCGACCCTTCGTGTCACCCTCGCCGCCCCCGTCGATGCCCGACACCCCCACGAAACGCGCTTCCACGCCTACACACTACAGAGCCCGCGTGCAATTTAAGCGTTGAAGTTGAATACACAGCGCCGACGATTCGACGCTGGCAATTAGAAATCGTCGACGCGACAGCGCGAGCGATTCGGTCACTGCCACTTTGGTCGAGTTTCAAACGTGGACAAAGAGCCAAAGTCGCTCTTGGAGAGCTTCATCTTCTTATCCCGTCCGTCGTTTTTCTAGAGAAAAGTATTTCTCGTTCCGTCGATTATTTGGAATTTTTCAAAAATTCTAGTTTCTCGATTTCACATTTCCAATATACTTTCACGCCTGCAACGTTACCGAATATCAAAATGTACACGGTATACAATAGGTCCGTTATAATCAGGCACACTGGTCGAAGAACTGGGAATTAATTTCGAAAGCCCGGTCGGTGTGTGTACGCGTGTCTGTCCGCGAGTCATTAGACTTAATTAAATTTCCACACTTTTACGCCTCTTTTTGATATTGGTTTTTAATACGGTTATAAATTTACATTGTGCAGAAATCAATGAACGCTCCGTTTTAAAATAAAACGTAAGAACCGAATTAACAACCTACATATACAGCCCGGGGATCGATTCCCGGAACGAATACAGGGCGTTCCAAAATTTTTTCAAACCCCCCCCAAACACGCACCCCCAGCCGGCGAAACGGGAATCAAATAATCAATACAAAAAATTTACATTCTACGATTCTTTTGTCCAATCTGCCGGCCGTTCTCGCTATGATCGCGCACTGCGTATGTGCATCGCCCGTGGCGTCCGTAATAAAATAAAATTATCTATCCAAATTTCTACAAGAAGAGAGAGAGACAGAGAGAGAGAGAGAGAGAGAGAGAGAGTCACGAGTACCAACAATTTACAAGGGTGGATCGGGGCGTCGATCGGCGTCGATACTTGCATCCGCAGCCGGGCGTATCTTCGTTAATAATATACGAGGAAATCTGATTATTTGTCTGCTTCACTGTTTTAATTTTGAACGATTTTTTTTCCCCAACCCCCGGTCCGTCGCGGACACCCCCACCCGCTCGGTGCAGTTCAATGTTTTTACGCGGGGTGAGGTCCGATTGGTTGGCGGCCGTTTTCCAAGTGGGGTGGGAAATGAAAGGCTGGCCACTCTTCGCCGTATACGCGAGATCGTACGAGTAACACACGTGGTCGAAGCCGGAACGTGTGCTGGCCCCCGTGCGAGAGACCGAGAGCAACGAAAGGGAGGCGAACGAGGAGAGGACGAGAGATCGCTGGAGGGAGAGGCACACGAAGGCACGATACGTGCGAACGAGTGTTTGCTGGTAAAACAAACACGTTTCTCTACTCTCTCTGCTCTGGTTCGCGCGCGTCCCCTTCGAATCCTCCGGCGCGATCTTCCCTCGCCGCGCGTGCAGTTTTCAGGCAGCGAGATTTTCCTCGAGCGAGCAGGAGTGTCCTCGTTTCGCAGTTGATTCTACCAAACAGTCGTCTCGAAAGATGGCACCGTGTGGTAACTCGTTTCTGAGGATGACAAGATGGCACGAAGCGCGGAATTTCTCGCTTCTTCTTCGCTATTGTCCATTTGTCGAATTTGTAAAAAAGAGAACAAGGCACACTCGCACCTCCGCGCGAGTTTGTAATCGGTCAGATATCCAAATTCCAAGTTCAATTTCTTACGTTTCGCGGAGAACTCGCGTTACACCAATCGGGCGGAACCACCCTCCGCGACGCGAAGCTGCCGGAAGTCGATACGCGTGTACCACCGGTCGTAGAATTAATTAAAAACCCGGGCGATCTCTCACGCAGCTACAATGAAAATATTATCGAATATTTGCGCAAGACTCGGGGCACGATCATTTTTTCCGTCGATTAATTGAAAAATCGCGAGAACCGAACTCTCCGCGCCGAAATTGTTTTCTTCCTTTTTTTTTTCTTTTTTTTTCTTTTTTTTTTTCCACCGATCGACCATTCCCTCCGACCAAGCCCTAACCGTTACTGCTGTACACGTATGTATGCGTGCACGTATATATATATATATATGTATTACGTACATCGAAGCTTCTGCGCTCGAATCTTTCGTCGGATCGTCGAAAAGCGACGAACAATGGGAAATCGCGGGCCGAAAGTATTTGATTCGACACGACTGGACGCTTATAAGCGCGCGCGGACCAACCCTGTCGACGGCGCATCGCGCTGAGAGAGCACGCGGGGGGCCGCTGGCGAGAGAGCGCCGGAGCCTTTTACATTTTTACCACGGACGCGCGCGAGAACTCGATATTCCGACAAACACCGATTGGAAATGTTAAAAGATCGAAAGAATTTTAATGAAAACCCCCGACCATCAGGCGGCCCGGCCGAACGTGCCTTTTAATAGTTCATCCACGTCCGTTTTTCTCCTTTTTCTCTTCTTTTTTTTTTTTCATTTTTTTCCTTCCTTTTTTTTTTTTTTTTGCTTCATCCCCCACTCTCTGTCCCCCCCCCGCACCACCAGACCCCGACGACTACGTCTCCCTGTCTCTCTCCCCGTTCCCTGTTCTCTGTTCTCTTTCCCTACCCTCTGTCCCTCTCGCTCGCTCTCTCTCTCTCTCTCTCTCTCTCCCTTCTCTTTTTCCTTTTTTTTTTTTTCATTCGCTACGTTTCGGTTCGCGAGCGGTCCGCTGCTGCGGCCGGACACAGAAAATATATATCTGTTGAAAAACTAAAGCGACCGCCGTACGTTCGCCACCATTTCGGACGGACGGACAGACGGACGGACGGACAAATGGAAGGGTTAGCAAGGATGGGGAGGGCACCGCGTTTGCATCGGGAAAAAAAAGAGTTGCAACAAAGAGCAAAAAGAGAGAGAGAGAGAGAGAGAGAGAGAGAGAGAGAGAGAGAGACACTTAGAGACAGGAGTATGGAATTATCCTTCCTCGTGCCTGTTTATTTTTCACGTTTGGCGATTACAAACCGAGTTAATCCGAATCGAACGAAAATTAATTTTTATCGTCCGCGAGGCAGAAAAGCGTCTCGTGTCTCTTCAACGAGAGATCCTCTTCACCCTTTCGCTCGGGGGGGGGGTGTCACCGCGTGCTCGTGACTTTCCACGGTAGCGTCTCTGTCCGCGTGACGGACGTGCAATTCGTCTGGAATTATTACCAAGAAGAAGTCGCGACCGGAATTGGAATCAACGTCCAACGGGGAGGGGGAGGGTTGGTCGTCGCCCCTGATGGAGGATCTCCGAGACGATGTGCAGAACGCGCAAAAGAGCAGCGTTGCATTGGTCAACGTCACGACCGGGGAATGGAGACGATTTTGCGACTTTGCTTGGAGCATCAGCTGCGTTCGACGAAGCAACGGGATCTGAATCTGACGATAAATCCGGGAATAGGTCGCGCTGCGTGTGAATATTATGAGAATTAACTCTTTCGCTAGAATGGGTAACTCGCAACGAAATGTCAATGACGTTGACCGATTTCGATGAAATTAAAAGGAGCAAAAAGATGTAATTTTCAAACAAATATTTGGCCCGTATCTTTTGTCATTAAGGGGTGAAAACTACCCCCAAAGTTGGACGTGTCAGACGTTTTTCCAATGTCGCACTTTTCGAAACTTTTCCATCGGCGATTGAACACGATTCAATCTCGATCCCTTGGAAGATCTGATCCGGGCGAAGAGACGAGCAAAGAAACGGAGACGAAGCAACATTGCGAAAAGTCGTCGGCCGTGACCGACGTAAAAGCGGAACAGCGAAAACAGCCGGCGTAGATCTCGCGCGGTATCAAGTGGTTTATAAATCGATAATTGGCAATTAAAAGTGTCCTCGCTATCGGCGGTCGGAGGCCGTGAAATTAAAATAGCGAAACTAGAGACTCGAAGAGAATCGTACGTATACGTGTGTGTGTGTGTGTGTGTGCACGGTGATCGATCGAGGCAATGATCATCGAGAAAAGCCGCGACCGTGATAAACAGTCGCGGGGCCACGTGAAAAATGATAATCGATTAACGAACGTGTACACGCGCGCGGCGCTCGTGTACGCAAACACGGCGGTACGTTGCAGTCCGCTGGCAATGTTGACAAAGAAAATTATTATTTTCGATTGGTAACACGAGCCGTTGAACGATGACCCGAAAATAGTCATCGAGAAAGTGATGAACTCGAATTCCAGCCTGATTACTCGCGCGCGCTCCATTAACTCGAATTTCGCGCGAACCAATCGACCGTGCTATACAGTCGTCGCACACACGCCGGCCGCTCTTTCCACTCGCAACTGTTCTTTCGCGATATTAATCGTTTATTTACGCCGGCGTCGATTGAAGAAGAATCGCCCGTACTTTGTTCTTTTTCCCTCTTTTCTTTTCCTTTTCCTTTTTTTTTTTTTTTTCATTACACTTCCTGAGTCTGAGATTTTCCTCCTGAACGATCGCCCAAATATTCGACGAACCGGTTCATTGGATCCTCGTAATCCGATCCCGCGAGGTTCGTGACATTTAAGGGTGAAATTGGTGGTAACGTTTCTAGAACCGGGAAAACGAAGGAAAAGTGTTACAGATTCACCGCGGCGATTGATAGAAATCCGATTGTGTGTTTTTTTTTTTTTTTTTTTGTAGAGATCTTCAAGTCGGAAAGTTTTCCCGGTGGCTAAATTCGCCCGTCGCTTTGCGTCTCGAGCGGATTTTTTCGAAAAAAAACGGGGAAAGATTATAAAAATTGTCTGGTAAAACCGTACAACTGAGCGTTTCGCTCGTTTATTCCGGAAAAATCCCGCCGGGGCGACTCCGCCTCGACGGCCAAATAAACGACGATCTCTCGTAAAGCCTGGAACTGGAATTGTTCGCGGAATTATCCCAAATTGACCCGAAACTAACGTGCTAACGTGTGTCGGTCTCTCATCGCCAAAAACACGGGCGATGTCCCGTGTGTGTCTCCATTATCAAACAACGAGAGACACGGCAACTTAGAAAAAAAAAGAACCGAAGCACCAACTCGTCGAGCAGCAACTCGACGAATTTCAGGCGAGGCGCCTGGTGAATTTCAGGCTCGGAGCGTTGAACGCGGCGGAGCACAGAGGGAGAGAGAGGGAGAGAGAGAGAGAGAGAGAAAATGTGCGGCGCACGTGCCGCACCGTTTAACCCAAATCGCCGCGAACACCGCGGTATAAATCATTAGGCATTAAGCGTGCTAATTGCAACCGTCTCTAAGCAGCCACATTAGCGGCGGCTAAACCGGCGCGGCGCTGCCGAAACACGGAACGAATTTAACGCGTCTACTGCCGAACGACTCCTTAACGACTTCTTGGAATGCGAGCCGCGGCAACTCTCCTGTCACGATCGTGAGAAATCACAACCCCCGCCGCCTCGTTGGTCCACCAGGGGACCAACACTGGCGATAACGATAACGCTTTGGAAAGTCTGTCTGCTCGCGAGAGACTGACGAAAAAACCGCACGACTCGTACCCAGAAACAACTGTTTTCCGACTAGGAAACGAAGACGACTTTTTTGCCATAAAATTTTATCGATACGCAAACGTTTGAATCGATAGAGAACAAATTACAGGCGCGATCGCCGCTCTTACTCGAGGTGTGTCTACCCGTGACCCAGATCAACCAATCGCTAATTTTCGTTGCATCAGCGTTGCGCTTGAAGAGGCCCCCGGCTAAAATCACTTTCACTGATAACAATAACTCGATAATCGCGGTGGAATTAGAGAAAAAAAAAGGACAGCGTAAAACGCGCAAACGTCGACAAACAGGTTAAGAAATTCGAGTAAAAGTTGCTGTTGCTCTCTCTCTCTCTCTCTCTCTCTCTTGGCGGGCTAATGTCGACTCGCGCGGTGAATCATTATTTATTTTTGCGTTTCACGGTGTCGAGCGGTTGCCGAGTGGCCGCGGGACAAAACGGAGAAGCCGAGAACGAGATGTGGCGGTGCCACCGTGGTGGAAACGAGAGACCTGGGGACACGCGCGTAGAGGGGTGTCAAACGACGAAGACGGCGAAGAAAGAGGGGAAACGTCCGTGCCTACGCAGCCGACGCGGTGAAACAACGCGGAAAGGAGAGGGCTGGATGGGGTGACTGACAGAGATAACGCGCGAAGGACGAGCCGAGAACGAACGAACGAACGAACGAACGAACGAACGAGGGGTCGAGGGATGACAAAGTCAGAGGGAAGAGGATGCTTCGGTGAGCGTCGCTCGAGTAATTATTACGGATTTTCCGGATCTAATTCTCCGGACGGTAACACGACACAATTCACTCACGCAGATTGCGCACGAGAGGATGTAAATTCCTGTCAGTCGGACGGTCCATTTCATCTCCTCTTTTTCGTCGGCTTCTAACCGACACCGAGGTCGACGCTGGACGATTATTCGGTTTTCCACTTCCCCCCCCCTCTCTCTCTCTCTTTTCTCGCTCTCGTTTTCTCTTTCTCTTTCTCTTTCTCGTATTTCCACCGGTATCGCGTCGCTCGCTCTTCTTCTCTCTTCGTCTCTTTTTCACCCACCGGATTGCTGGACTGGGTCGTTTCCAACCCTCTCTGCCATTCTGGCTCTCGGCTTTTAACCGCGATTACGGGGATCTCGAGTAGGCCTCTCGAGATCGAAGTAAAGGTGATTCGGTGTTTCCTCCGGTGTTCGTCGATTTCCTTCATCGAATTCAAGGTCACAATTCACTGCAACCCTCTCTCTCTCTCTCTCTATCTTTCTTTCTTTTCTCGCTCTGTATTACCTGAATTTCCGCTTAATAGAATTTCGGTCTTCATCAACGTGCTGCTGCTCTCTTTCTCCCCCCCCTCTTCTTTAATCGCTTCTTTCATTTCCCCGGCCCTTTTCAATTTTCGACCGTTTCGCTCGCTCGAGTCTTTTGATAGCCCGGCCGCGGGAATAATAGAACAGATTCCACGGCAATTTTTTCGAATCCAACCTCGCACCGCGAGCACCCAGCGCCGTATCAATTACGCCGATTTTTAAATTGTTACCCCGTTACTTCTCCGCCCCTTTGTTCGTACTCGTCCTTCGGTATCGAGGTCTCTCCTTAATTTCCTTCGCTAGAGAAAAGCGACTGGTAGAGTCCGATCCCTGACGGATCGTTCCGTTGAAATCTAAAATCTGCCGCGAGGCTCGTGGAAACGGTGAATCGGAGAGTAAGTATAAGCTGTCACTTGGAATTACCGGGTTAATCGCCAAGTTGGCTCAATTTCTCTGAAAATCGCGCCGTCTCTCCGCCACGGTTCGACACGGTTTTACGGTGAAAGTTGGAAAATTTTGTAAAAGTCGAAGAAAATACAACACTGCCCGGAAGAAATATTAGTAGAAACGTGACTAGGAAAGTTGCAGAGAAAGATCACACCTTTGCCTAAACTGTTTCAATAAAATCCCATTAAAATTATTGCATCGTCATTACTCTACAATAATAAATATTAAAGCTGCTGTTCTTTCAACTTTTAATTGCTTCATAGGCACTTAACTATATTCTAAATATTTCTCCAGGTCAACTTGAGTTTTGCAGAAAATTCTAAAGTATATTCGTCGAATCTTATCGAAGTAATATCGTCGCTTCCAATTCTTACACGCGTCGATCGAAATATTCAACGCGGCAGAGTTGGAATTTGAATTTCACAGAAATTCGTCGACGAAAAAAGGCGGCGTCATTTGCACGTTAAAGGGCAGTTCGTCCCGCTAATGAACGAATCACGAACGATTCGACACGGATAAACAAATTTCACAGATACTTGCTCAGAAACGGCCTCTATCCATATTGCACATGCGAAGGTCTATTTCATTAAGTGATCAAGCGTGCCAAAGCATTCCTTCGTCAAAGGTTTCTAATCAAAGGAAATCTGTTTCCTAATTACAGGACGTATCGCAGCCCTGTTACGTGTCCATTCGTTGATCTCAAAGATAATATTGGGTTACGTCAGTGATCAATCATCGGCGCAACGTGATTCCCGCGGAATGAAAAAACAAGAAAAAAAAGAAAAAATAAAGAAGCGTGGCGAAAGATAAATCGAGGCGAATGAATTTGAGGACGCTTGGCATCGTTTCGACTCCTCCGTCTTTGTTTCTCAAGGAATCTTTTAAATCCGGGTGAATTGGTAAGTAGCTCGAGGATCGGGCATCGATTCATTTCGAGCAATGAATATTTCCCGCGATCTTCTTTCGCGAGAACCCCGCTCTCGATGATAATTTTTTAACAAACTCGCCACGCGTATAACCGGATAATTTCGCTTCTGTTTACGTACGTACGACGGATCTCCCCCAGATGTTGCCAGCTGATGATCGAGGACGAGACGCGTGACGTGAAAATTCACGACGAAATTGTTCGGAATTGTACATCCTCGCGAACGAACTCTCAAACTTTTCTACGCCGCGCAGGAACAATTACAATTACAAGGGTGTAACGGGGGAAGCGCGAGGAACTTAATTTCCAAACTACAGTCAACGAGGCACCGGTGTCGAAAGCTTGATTCATTTTCGCGTCGTTGATAACACCTCGTCCTCCCGCGGATCGCGTTCTTCGCGTCGGGAAGGGGGACACGTCGTTTCGTACGACGCGAACTCGCGTGACGCCTAATTAAACGCTCTCCGTTCGAAATATCATACTCGGGACGCCGGCTCGGAGCGATCTAGATATCAGCCAGTGTGTCACCGCCGCGCCGTGCATGCGACCGCGACGACGAAGACGACGACGACGACGAAACACGCACGCGTGTACACGTGTGAGTGGTCATTAAGGATGCCGGGGGCCACTAATCGTCATCAGAGACGTATTCACCGACGAGCCCGCACGCAGAAAATATAAAATTGCCGGCGCGCGACGTTCAATAGGCATAATGATTATTTTCCACGGTATAATGAGCGCCAGTCACTCCCACCCGCGTGCCTCTCTCGCGGATTGCGTCTGCACGTTCGACGGGTAATAAAGGATCCGGGTCAATAGCGGTGTAATGAGGTATCTATCTGGACATCGTCGCCAAGATCCTCGGCATCATGCGAACGACAAACAGCGTCCTCAGCGACGCTGCTTCTATTCGCGCATTTAACGACCGCGCGCGTGTCTTTTAACGTGTCTTTCTTTAACGTGTTCTCGAACGTGCGTGTTTTTCCAAGGAAATTGCCGCACGAGTTGCGACTCGAGTTTGTCGAATTTTTCGAAGCAATTCGGCAAATCTTGGCGAAAAGAGAAGTCGCGAAAACATTTTTGAGAGGAAATGTCCCGTCTTTGAACGCCGAAGATGAATGAAAGGCGAATGAAAGGACCGATTCAAATTCGCCGTTCGCTCTCTGCAAATTGCAATTACTTGGCGTAACATTTCGAACCTCGTGAATTTCTCGCGAGGAAACTCTTACGGATATTCTTATCGGCCCGACCCCAAACTGGTCCAACCTCGTCGAACGAATTTCTAACGAAATTCAATATTTTCACTCTCATCTCCGACCGAGTTTCGCGCAACGAGTTCCCGTTCAATCTTATAAATACACACATCTGAGAGAGAGAGAAAGAGAGAAGAGAAATCAATTTATAATAGGGAGATTCGACGAGAAAGGTGTGTAAAGCTGCAAGTGGCTGCGCGCCTAGCGTCGAGGTCCTACCGATCTCCGACGATCTTCCACGCGTCTTACGTTCCTTCAGGCGTATGAGATGGTCCGATGTCGTCGAACGAGACCTTTTCGAAATTCCCTCGGCCGTTCGGGACGTGCCCCGAACGAAAATTCATTTACGCTTCCGCCTGTTTTCGGCGAGAGTCCCTCGGTCCGATCGGGAAACGTTCGCCGGGGCGATTTCGCTCGCGCATATTCATTAACGCGCGGGAGATAAAAGGGAGGGAGGGGAGGATAATTCATTTATGTCGCGGCCGAGGGGGGAGTGGGAGTGGGATAAAAATATTTTTCGCCGGGCAAAAAAGTGCGGATAAAGAGGGAGACACGGCGGTGAAGAGAGGAGGGGCTCTCGGTCTTTCTTTCTTTCTTTCTTTCTTTCTTTCGCTCGCGTGACGAGAATTTTCGCGGGTCGTGGTAATTATGAGAATGCGTGTATTTAATTTTGCGCCGGATTAATTCGATTCGTCCCGAGCAGAGGGGAACGAGCAAAAGAGGCGGACGCGCTCGAAGAATACGCGTAATCGTTAGGTTTTCGTTTCCCTTTCGTTCCTCCCTCTTTCGTTGTTGCTGCTTTTCCCTCCCCCTCCCCCAACCGCCGTCCCGCGCGGCGTCGTTTTTCCTTTTGTTCCGAGCGAGCTTCCACCGACCGGTGGGAGAAATTAAATTCGACATCGGTTTTTATGCGGGCGAATTAAGCGGGGCCGGAGCGGAGTTAGCGCCGCATAAAAATAGCACCGTAAACGCGACCGTGTTTCGAGATGCTCGCGCGGTTCGACGCGAGCTTCCCCCGTGGCTCGACGAGTTCGCGAAAGAGCGAAAAATTTGTCAAGTCCTCCCCGCAGCGAGGAGGAGGCTCTCGGTTTTTATTTTCGTTTCTCGTTTCTCGTTTCTCGTTTCTCGTTTCTCGTTTTTCGATTTTCGATTTTCGACGCGATCCGAGCTCCGTTTCCAATTGTAATTAACGAACGATTAATTTTTGACTCTCCGGCGTCGAACAATGACTCCCTCTGTCAACGTCAGGTAGAACGGCACAATTAGTTCCAATGAATTTTCATCAATTCTTCGAAAAGTAAAACCGGATTATTCATTGACTCCATTGTATATATTAATCTCGTTTCACGCGTGGTTGTGTACGTCGGTGTGTACGTGCCGAAATGTAATCAATACCGGGGGGCGAATAAAAATTCGAACAAACAACCCGTGGATGTATTTCGTTCTTGTCTCAAGCTTCATCCCGCTGCCGCTTGCGAAAAAAAGACTCTCCCGCGAGTTATTGGAGTTTCCTGGGCACATATTTGCTTAGATTATTCACAGGCATCTGGCACGCGTAATATACACTCCCCTCCCTCACGAAAAACGAAAAAAAAAAAAAAATACTGGAATTTACTGTAACGATTAAAAAAAAAAAAAAAAAAAAAGAAAAATGGTTCCGAAAAAGCTTCCGAATGGACGACTTAAATGGACCTTGTTTGCGTTTCGCGTTTGCAAGCGCAAGTTCTTTCTTTCGGCTCCCCGAGAAAGCGAGATCAAATTTTCCAAAACCAAAGTTTTCCACTGGGCACGAGTAACGTTTAATCGCGTTTGACGCTGACGACTTTTATATCCAGACAGGGGGTAGGAAGGGGGTGACGATAAATTAGAAATTGAACAATCGCGGAACGACGAAAGGCGAAGGGGGGAGTTGGCAGCAAGTTTTAACGATCCCGCGGAATTCGCGTAACGAAATTCCCACGGACTCGCGAAATTTCCGTAAATTAGCCGGCGCTAAGTAACAGCGGTGTCGTCATTTCGCATAATTTACTCGCATAATGCCGGGGCACCGGGCGAAATTGAATCGTTAGGACTAACCGCATCGAAATAAATGGCGAGGTCGCAATTTAATAAGGACCAGTCACCATCTTCCGGTGATTAATTCTTGCTAAAAAGTTCCAGCAACTTTACAGACTCCTTTCTCATGGATCCTAACTTCTTGGAGTCATTCTCACCGACCGCCGACCTCCGCCAGCCACCCACTCCCCTCCCCGGCCGTTCAACGAGGGACGAAGTAAACTTTCAGCCCCCCTCCCCAGCCAACTTTCTTTCCCGTAAAACAGCCGGCAACGACGTCCCTCTCCTCCGTCCAACGCCATCGACACCTAATGTATTTAATTTCCAATTAGCCGCGGCATAATTCGATCGATATTTATGGCCATCGAATCTGCCGAGACGTTTCCCTTCCCTCTCTCTCTCTTTCTCGTCTCCCCTTCCGTGAAATTTCATCCTTTCGTTTGTTTCTCGCCGTGTTACACCGTGCACCGTCGAGTTCTTTTATCTCATTTTCCTTTTTTCCTTTTTTCCTTCTTTTTTTTTTTAGTAATTCAACGACATTGATCGTTGTTCGTGGGAATTTACATATTTTCGAAAAAAAACACATCAAATTTCAAGCTTTTCTCTCCTCGATCTTTTTCTATCATCGTATTTCTATTCAGCGAGAAAGGAAGAAGGTTTTGGAATGTAAAGTGAAGTTCAGCGAGGCTGTCGCCGATGATATTCGAGAATAGAAGCAGAACGTCGCCAGATTGAAATAAGTTGCCAGCAACTTGGGCGATTACGGCCATAATTACGACATACATTATGCTAATTCCGCCGGGTCCGTTTATTTCGTGCCAGTCTCTATTCGCGAACTTTCGGTAGAAGTTTCTGAAGGGAACCGGGAGCAGAAAAAAAAAAAGAAAAAAAGAAAAAGGAAGAAAAAAGTCGGCGAAGATCCATCTTCCGATTTCCCTCGGCACAAACGATATCGCGATAAACTATCGCATTTTTGCGATAAAAATCTTCGCAACTGGCGTTGCATCGGGGGCAATAAAGGAAGATCTACAACCGGGCTGCTCGTCGCTAATCGCTATCCTTGCCGTTTTCATCGCTGAGAAATTCTTGCAAACAGGGGATGAAACAAATCTCCCCGTGCTTCGAACCAAACGTTTACCGTTATGTCCCAATGAATCACTCGGACGGATCGAAATTTTTTCCCGCGCAGATAATTCTCAAAGGAGGGAGAAAACAGAAAAGACAGAAACTGCCATACTTCTCTGCGCGATTTTTCAATTACAGCCTCGAACCGAGTCCAACTGTCACGGCCTTTGATTTTTCAATTCCTCGAGCCTCGAAGTGCAAGCAACAATTTCGATCGTCTGCCACGCTTGTCCTTTTGTGCCACGAATGGGCGACGAGAGCATCCTGCAGTTAAACTCGGTGTCCACGTTTTGCCGAAATTCCACCAAATTTCGGTCTACCGTCATTGCGTGCAACGACGCTATCACTCGAGGATAAAAACGGGACGGGGCTTTCTCCTCTGTTCCTTCTCGATTCGCGCCGCCGCTTAATCGGCAACGCGATCGAAAGGTTTATTAAAATACGAGATGGATGAAAAACGAGAATCTTAAAAAAGAAACTCACTATATATATTTTTTTTTTCTTCGCTCTTCTTCTCTTTTTTTTTTCTTTTTTCCTTTTTTCGACAGTCAGCGTTGGGAGAGGGTCGGCGAAGGAGGGGTTGAACAGAGGAGGGGAATACAAGTTATTACGCGACGCTTGGCTCAGACCCGTTTGAAATCCCCGAAGCCATTAAAATAGAAATGGGAAACTCGGCCCTCCCAATTTCAGCATAATATTGTGATTACGATATGCAGAGACGCTTATATATTCGCGCGGGGTCCGGACGAATGCCCCTTGCCCAGTGTACACTCCAATACCAGTATCGCCCTTCTCCACGTTTCCATCCCTCCCCCCTACGACCCCCCCATACATTTATTCCTGCATAATCGAGCTCTCACGTCATTATTCCTCCGACGCCTAAATGTATATTTTAATAATACATTTCGCCGTCGGACGCGATACCACCCCGTTTGTCTTAATTTTATTTCCGCCGCCTCCGGCCACCGTCGGGCTGGCCGTCCGCTTTCTCCTTTCTCCGCTCGTTCGGTCACGATCGCCATACCTCGTGGAGATCTCGTTTCGTTTGTAGGGCGGGTAGCTACCCCTTTCGAGACATCAACGGTGCGCGTCTGTTTAACTCTTATTTCACTCAAGAGCATAAGACAATTTTTCTCCGCGACGAGCGAATAATTAAATCTGTGATAACAGAGATGAAACGAGATCTCCAAGCTGTCTGCAAGGAACGTGAATACGAGGGAAACATGTAAAGTTGCAAAAATTACTTTACGGGATTGGCCTTTGCCAATAGCCAAAGACGACTCGTCTTCCCAATGGAGGAGGGCACGAAGCGAGTTGGCCTTGTATAAATTAGTCAGTGAGTAAATTAGTAAACACCCGTAGAGAATCCACGGATGTAACGAAGACGCGACCACCTTCACCCGTCGACTCCCAAATTCTCAGTCCAAAATCCGCGTACGATCGACGCGTAGGAAACAATTCGCGAAAATATCGCGGAAAAAAGGGGAAACTATCGCGGCGTATCACCATAAATTCCAAGGCGGTACGGCTACGTGGGTCGTATTCGCGCGTGAGATAGCGCCGCGAATGGAGAATGTATCAAAATCAGGCGCGAGGTTGCTTTATGGACGGGAACGCTCGTAAATACGCACTTCTGCTACTCCAACTCCGGTTGCGGAACGCCCGGTACTCCGAGAGAAACTGCCTGGGATAGGGGTCGGCCGATAGAGAAAGGGCCACGAAATAGCTTCTACGGCATGCTAATAAAAGATAGAACCGGATAGATAGAGAGACTCCCGAGGAGCAGATATCGCCTCGCCCTAACCTACTATGTCCCATTGTTTCGCAGATCGTCGCCGTCGTCGTCGTCGTCTTCTGGCCAACGTCAAGATGAAAGGAACGGCAATTGATTGCCGTAGGGAAGTACCAGCGGAAATAATTTTAGAAAACGCATATGCAGAGAGGACTCGGATGTACGTCACTGGCCAAGTTAGGCGCGTCAGCTGTTAATCGACAGACGTAGGATCGGCCCGAAGAAGTGGAAAGTTGAATGGAAAAACTTCGTTGGAAAAACTCGCATGTCGAGTAATAATTGTAACAGTGTTTGTCCCTTGTTGGAGGATTTTTCAATTTCTAGATTTGAAAATTTCCTCCACCTATTGCAAGACGATACATTTTTATTCCCAAGAGACTTTGTCGCTACTAAAAAATTTCCTACAATGTAACACTTGTACTATTATTATATTTTGTATTTCCTACAATGTAACACTTGTACTATTATCGTACTTTATATTTCCTACAATGTAACACTTGTACCATTTTGTATTTCATAATTTTGTATTTTCTATTATCAATGTAACACTTGTACTATTATCATACTTTGTATTTCCTACAATGTAACACTTGTACTATTATCATACTTTGTATTTCCTACAATGTAACACTTGTACCATTATCATACTTTGTATTTTCTACAATGTAACACTTGTACTATTATCATACTTTGTATTTCCTATAATGTAACACTTGTACTATTATCATACTTTGTATTTCCTACAATGTAACACTTGTACTATTATCATACTTTGTATTTCCTACAATGTAACACTTGTACTATTATCATACTTTGTATTTCCTACAATGTAATACTTGTACTATTATTACACTTTATATTAACACACAAGCTTCTATTAATGTATTTTTAAAAATCACTCGAATATACGAAAGAATTAGAAATTGGCAGTTCCACTGTTAAATTAATACCAATTAATTTCCGAGAACGTAACTTTCATCCGTTTCAAGAAAGGTCAGAGTTCCTGACGCCTACCACAACTGCGCTTCCAATAAAAACAACCGATCATCTTCAGCGAACAGAATCACCAGGTCATCTCGTCTGACGTTTCACAAATTCTTCGTCGGAAGAAAGAAACCGGCCGTTGCGAATGGAAATCGCACGTTGCCATGCCCCAGAGGACAAATCATCCGCAAGGTGTGTGCTCGAGTCAAGGGTACGTTAACGATTCTCTGAAACGGTTCCCCGAGCGTTTCCCAGCAGACTCGGGCCTGGAATTCCCTTACGAGCAGTAGAAACAGTTATACCTCGTACACAGTGCACGGAGCGCTGGCTGATCGATACCCAACGATCGAACTTCCTTTCCCGCTGTGCATTGCTTTACGAATTTAGAATCGCACGATTTACCGACGCGGTGCGCGCGAGAGCAGCAACGGTTCGCTCTCGTATCGAGAGAAGACGCAATCTCCTTTCGAGAAACGTGGAAAAGGTAAAAGCGTTTCCTTGGCTGGGGATACGAGAATGTTAATAAATTCGAAAAGTATCGTCGAGCGGGGGAACGGGGCCGCGAGGCAAAACGCGGCGAATGGAAAAAGGTTCGTCGTCAGCGCGTGGAGGAACCGGTGGGGAAAGGGTGGGAGAAAACACGGTCGTTGGAAGTTCCTGTTTCGCACGAAACAGTCCGCTTGTCACAAGGACAGAAACAGGCGGCATGAAAGCAGGGAGCAAGGTGTTAGTCCGCACGGAATTTCCTACGCTTGATGCCGGATACGAGGCTTAATTGCACCGCCACACAATGTAAATATTCCGCGTCAGTTAACCACCGTCCAACGTACACGCACGCGTGTGAATGAAACCGGCCACTCTGTCATCTACGGTAATGCCAGTGTGTCATCGCTCTCTCTCTCTCTCTCACACACACACACACACACACACACACACACATACTCTCTTTGCCTCGTTCACTCTCCCTCTGCCTCGCCGCCTCGCCGCCTCTCTCTTTCGCGCTAGAGCTCGCGCGTTATCGTAAACAATGAATCTTTGCGAACCGGCCTTTTTATTCTCTCCCGCTCCGAAACGTATCTGAGCAAACAGCGTAATATAGTAGATGATTGCACGGTCGCCGATGACAAACGTTAAAAATACCATGATTTAGGGCGAACGGCGGCTGATAAACTGCGCCCAGGGAGTGGGCAAGATCCGAGTGTTGCATATTTCACGCGGCGCTCAACGCCAATGCGTTAGCTCGCCCGTCGATTTCGGACCTTCCCCGATAAATTACCCCTTCGTTCGGCGATTATGGGTCGACCGGAATCTACGCGCCACGATCGGACACTGTTTCACGGACAAGGAAACGTTTCCACGCGGTGAATGAAAGTTTCGCGATGGGGCCCTTGAAACGAATCTGTAGTGGTGAGCGCGGAGAATGAAATTTCAAATATTGCGATAGAAATTTTTGAACTAACTCCGACTGGAAAAATGAAATCTTTGTGATCGGTGATACTAACCGACGAGCAGTCGGTCAGTTAAAAAAAAACAAAAGTGGCGAAACTTGTCAAGAACGCAGTTGGCCGAGTTAAGATCTTCGTATCAACACACAGGTGGAGGGAAGCCAGCGAGATACGAATTTCTCTTTTCCTTCCGCGATATATAGCGCAGATAGGGAAGCGCAAACACGGCGTGCACGGGTGACCCGGCCGAAGGAAGTTCCTAATCCCTGTGGCCGGCTAACGTTCAAACCCACGGCGAGCTCGCCGAGCAGATAGTTACACCTCCGTGCAGAGATACAGGTAATGCCTGTTTACAGATATCGGGGCAAACATTAATACGAAGTAGCTTCCGCGTACACCGGAGGATTACGTTATTCTTAGAACCTGCCACCTGACATTTTATAGCGGAGAAATTTCCCGATAGAGAAAACTCGATCTCGAAACTCGAACCACTTTTCTAATCGTCAGTTGCCTCGCGTGGATTCAAATTTCGTAGACATTCGGACATCTCTCGCAGAGTAGAAGTTGAAAACAAGGGCAATTGTGGCACTTTCTGCAGACAGTCGACGCGTCGACGCATCTACGAATCTATCCGAGCTACCAAAGAAGAAGAAGAAGAAGAAGAAGAAGAAGAAAAGAGAGGAATTTCTTTCGTTGTAGCGTTGGACACGGTTAATCGAGAAACTTCTTACCGCCAGAGGTTCGAGCAACCTGGTTTCCAAACGGAAAGTTAAAGAGCAAGGGACGAAGGATCGGTGGTTGCGGTCATCAAGGTGGAAAACGGGTCTGGGTGGCGGCGACACACACGTACAGTATCATCCCTTTCAACCCCCGTACTTAGGGTGACCATCTCATTTATATAGTAAAACAGAGTCGCGCAATGGTGAAGCAGGGACCGGGAGTTCAGTTTGTTTGTCGAGCAAACGTTTGCCGACGACACCGCCGGACACTGGTGCCTAGCTAGCTCTGGTCCTTGGTACAAGTCTGTCCGAACCACTGAAGGTGGGTCCGGAGAGGGTTGGGAGGGGCGTGGGGGGGAAGGGGAGGGATTTAATACCATCTCCCAGGATGAACAGTGGTGGTCAAATAACTTCGGCCAAGTGATTCCCTGCGACGGTATTAATGTGTCCAGTCCCTTCGGGCTTCTGCTTCATCTCGAAATGTCGATAATCTAAAGGCGTTTCTGCTACACCCCCTCTGGCGTCATTAGCTTCGTTCTCTGTTCGCGGGAATTATTCCCAGTATTGCGACTGGCTACTGACTGCTGCTCTTTGTGTACCAACTAACTTTGAAGAAAAAAAAGGAAGAAAAAATAGAGGGAGAGAGAGAGAGAGAGAGAGAGAGAGGATTCTGATAATTCTTTCCGACAGACGTTAGTTAGGCTGGTTTAATTAAGCAGCTTCGATTACACGGTCCAATAAAGGCGCGAAGGATTAAATTCACCGTGCAAAAAGTCCACAGTCACCACGCTCGCAATCAGTATTAATTGAAAATTCCCATCGGCTTGTCCCTGGGCTACGCCACGGGGTTGGCGATTCTGACGTCAATTCAAAGAAACAAACATCCCATCCTCCGCCACCGAGTGAAAGAGACAGAGCAGGAGAGACAGAGACAGAGACAGAGAGAGAGAAAGAAAGGATGGACGATGGTGCAAACGAAGATTAAACACGAGTGACGCTCGCGATTTCAAGATTCCATTCGTCTTACTCTAAGATCTAAACATCAAGGTCGTAAATCCATCAATAAATCCCGGCGCCCTCCTCGCGGTGACCACATTTGCTTAGGGATAAGAAGCAAAGACAAGGACGCGAGACGAGAGGAGCACAAGGAGGGAGGGGGTTGGGGGCTCGAGGGGCGACGGCGGAGGTGTAAGTCTGTAGGGCAGTGAGGAATGGCTCGGTCTAGCGAGCCTTTAGCCCCGGCTTAGCATGTACTGGAAACACCATCCCCTATCCTTCGTGTCGGGGCCAAGTTATACCCGCAAACAGTCGTACATTAGTGCCTGCAGGAGTCCTGCAGGATTTATAAGGGGCGCCCGCGGGCGCACAGGAGGCTATCCAGCCGTCTCTCCGATGGTTAAAACTAGAAGAGACCGAGGGGATGAGGCATTGAGATCGGGCCTGTACGCGCGAGTACATCGTGGCGAAACGTGGATGAAAGAGACGGCCAGCCGGAGGAATAGAGAGCAAGCAAGGCGGAGATGCTTGGGAACTGTGGTGTCCAATCGAAGTGGGAGGGAGGGCGAGAGAGAGAGAGAGAGAGAGAGAGCGAGATACTCCTCAGGAAAGGGTGATCTCTCTAGGTTTGAGTTCCCCGGAATACGAGGGAATATTTACGTGTGCATCTGATGCGCTACTGGTCAGTTTATGCTACTCCGAGTTTCCCTCTTCCCGCGCCCCTTCGCCCGCCGGACTAACCTGAATTTCTCTACAATCTGTGGGAAACCTGGCTGTGTCCAGGCAAACACACACATACACTCGCCTGGCTTTCGTTACGAACGAACGAACGAACGAACGCACGCTCGCCGTTTTAACCAAAGTCCCGATTTCCATCTTAAATCGTTAAATGGGCCTCGGCTCCTCGCCGAATCGTCCCAATCGATGACTGCTGTTCATTATGTAGCGACGATACGAAAGCGACGGGAGGGGATGAAGTTGCGGATAATGTACCGCCGGGGATTATCGTTCGCTCGATCCTCGAATTCGTTTTCGTGAAACTCCCGTATCCGCGAAACTACCGCTCGTTGCGCTCGGGCTTTAACGAGCAATTGGCAGCCAGTGGAAACGGGCTAAACATCAGGGACGACGACGAGGTTCAACTCCGGAGTCTCTAAGAGTTCCGTTCGGTACGTGAGCACGTCGCCAGAGGGTTGGATCGGCCGCGGAAACAAGATGGGGGCTGCTCGGTCAAGGGGGTTGGTCAGGTTGAAGGGAGGAGGTGGAGGCTGGGTGGGTGGTGGTAGCCAGTGGTCAGCACACTTGGCCGACCCTACTTCGCTAACTAGTTTAATGATATATGTTGAGCTACAAGCGCCTTGATTAATCGTTAACTAATGTTGGACCTCGTAGTGCACTACCACCATCGTCTGGCATCGCTGTGCCGGTACCACTACTACCAAAGCAACCTGACCATCGTCGCCCACTATCACCGGGCTAGCAGCAGCTAACACCGCCGTGTGCTAGCACACACGGCTCAAGGTGAGGAAGGAGGGAAAGGGAACCGGGGTATGCAAGAGAGGCTAGGAGGGAAGGACTGCTACGCCACCGCAGCAGTCCTTACCCTCGTCGAATCCACGGGACCCAAACTCGAACGTGGCCAAACAGAAATCTAATCTCACTCAGCGTATAATTTGATTTATGACTCGCGGCCGTTTGAGCGGAAGCGAGATGGAAAGAAAGGAAAAAAGAAGAGATGAAAATCGCCAGAAAACACCGAGAAACTGGCCGTCTCGCCGCGAAGAAAAGAAAGCAGGGGCCAAGCAGGGGTTCCTCTCCTCTTCTCGAAATTATCGATGCAATTTGCCGAGTGCCCATCGTCCATTGGGGATAAGAGAGAAGATACGCGAAAAGAAGGAGGGGGGGGGAGAGAAGGAGAGAAAAGGGGGCCTTGGTGGTACGCAAATTTACGTCTCGCGAGAGAGAGAGAGAGAGAGAGAGAGACGTCCCGAAACCCCTTCAGCCTTCCTCGAATTGAATTAACTCGGCGTCTTCCCCCGGCTCTGTTCCTGAGCTCCGCACGTGGAACATTGGTCATCCCTAATTCGCTTATGGCCCTCGATCAATTAAGTCGTCGGCCATTCGCGCAAATCCCGCTGACCCTTCCAGACGTCGCCTGCTCCTTCGCCGAGACACCGTGTTGCTCTGCGCGTCGCGTCGCGTCGCGCGAACTGCTACTTTGCAACGTCCCGAGTCCTCTACAGATTCGAGAAAATTCTTCGAACGATCGGCGACGATTTCGTTCTATAAGAACGAAAGAAAGCGAATATTCTAATCTTCGTCTCGTCGACGATTTGGAAAAATGCTTTCGATTAA
This sequence comes from Melipona beecheii, assembly GCA_032399605.1. Lineage (NCBI taxonomy): Eukaryota > Metazoa > Arthropoda > Insecta > Hymenoptera > Apidae > Melipona > Melipona beecheii. The sequence goes on along the minus strand of JAUCMO010000042.1, from coordinate 1,348,863 downwards.
TGCGGCGAACGTCGATCATAATGCGGGACTGGCGTGTACGAATATGGCGAACGTACCGCGCAGCTTTGGACAGAGAGGGCTGCGACGGAGAGAGAGGTTGCCAGCGGGGGTGGCTCAGGGATGCAAGACACCGTGAAATTACCAGCAGAGTCTCCCATCCCCGTGGGGGTGGCTGGGTGGAACGGACTCTGTCCACTCCGCGCCCTTGGACCACCGGCCAGCCGGGTATTTGTCTTGTCTCCTTGTTTATGAGATTCAACATTGTTATTTGGCACCGCACCGGAGAGTTCTAGGTACCGTGTGGCCGCTAGTTTCCGGCGAGTTTCCTACTTTAAAAGGCTGTGTCGCGGTGCACGATTGCGCCGTCACTTATCCACGAGGTTCTTCCTCCCGCGGCCGGGATTCTCCTCAATCAGGCCGGAAGAACCTCTCAACCCTCGGATTAACTCGATTGCGAAGAATTTTTTCGTGTTATAATATACTCGAAGAAAGAGCATTTTGTCCATTTTACATTTGTAGAGAAAAGAAAAATATCGTTTAAATCGAAACACATTCCCTCTGCTCTCCGATGCAATGTTCTCTCGCGTTTCAACAATAAATAACTCCAAAGTAAATAAAACCAAACTCACAAACGTTGAAAGTTCCTATCCAAGTCTGGATACTTGCCTTCGCCGAAAGGAACGAGCGAACACACGCGGATTTCGCAATACGTACAAACGACCGCGACATGTGATCCGTGAATTATCATAAGAAGAGCGCGTACAATCTCGGCCGTTTAAATTACTTAATAACGGGCCGCCAGCAGCCCGTACGGGCAACACACACACACACACACACACACACACACACACGTACGCGTACACGAGTTGCGTGGCACTATCGTTAGGGCGGGCCGCATTTTCAATTAAATATATCTCGCGCAATCGCGACCGCCTTATCGCCGGCGTAATACGTTCTCGATTGCGAGGCGAACATCGAACTGGTCCGGACAATGGTGCCATATACGGCCGGCGAAGCGAATCGCAATCACGTTTTCCCGCGGTGCTTAGCGTTTCGCTCCTTCGCGAGATACTGTTTTAAATCAGTCGAGATAATGTTATCCGGCTTATGTTCCGCCTAATCGGCGAATTATCTCCAGCTACCAGCCCCGCGCGACTAAGCCCTCGCTCGAATTAGCTTCTTTGCCTCCGTCTGATATACGCAAGTGGAATTAGAATAAACAAGGGGAGCAGAAGGAAAGAGGAAGGCAAAAGAGGGGGGAAAAAGTATCGAGCACGCGATCTCGTTCTTTGAGAAGAAATCGCTCTCTCCTTTTCAAATTTTCTCAAATTCCGAGGACGATTTTGCATCTCGATCAGCTGGAAAACACGATTTCTTCGTCGTCGTCGTCGTCGTCGTCGTCGTCGTCGTCTTGTTTCATGCGTTCGCGAGATAAAGACGAATAAAGACGTTTATAAATAATTTTCTATGCAAGTGAGTTTAATGGGCCGGGTTAAGAGAAGATTCTCACGACGAGAGACGATCTCCGGGGATTTATATACGTATATAGGAGCGTGTAATTGATTGGTCGCTCGCAGCGAGAGGGATCGTCGTTTTAATAAGTATTTTCCAAATGGATTCTTAGAATCTCGTTAAGGAACAATCTCTGGCTAAATGCGTACTGTGTTGGTCGGCCGCGCGCGTACACACGCGCACGTACACACGCCCGACTGATTATACCAAATTAGGCGTCTACGTGGCAGAAAATCCCCCGTTTCCGTGCGCGGGATATACGGGGAATTTAAGCTCGTCAATGAATACCCGTTGATTAATAATTAGCCGAGAATAGTCGGAGAATCGTCGATTCTTTGTTTTGAACTGGCGATTGCAATTGCTTTGAAATGTCTTTTTTTTTCTTTTTCTTTTTTTTTTTTTTCTTCTTTTCTCCTGTTATCCAATCCCTGGAACGACGTGCCTGGACATTTGCACGGTTACGTCGCGAGAATCTTCCCGTCATCAGGTTTTCTAACAATTTAGAAGAGCCTTGAAGCAACGAGATAATCGCACGGGCTTCGGAAACTCGACGTTACGGCGATATAATGCCCTAGAGTGCGTAGTTAGCGGAAATAGTAATTTCTGCTGATTCGTTAATCCATTAAGGACCGACGTTGCATTAATGCAACATTTCAGTTACCGTTTTTTTCAATCAACGTACATTATCGAACGTGCTGTTTTTTTAATATATAACCGTGCAGGTACAGCCGTGGACGGGAATTTCTAAAAGGATTCGCTCGATACCCTTTTCATCGGACCACTTCCGTCACCGAAATTCCACGGAATTTAGATAAATCGAAGCAATTCGGGGCATTAATGGATCGAAACTTCCAGCGGATCTTCTTCTTCAGACTCTGGCGAATCAAAGTGCCGCGAAAGAGCGCGGCAGCGCTTTCTCTGCGCTTTCTCCGAGCGTCGCAAAGTCGCCGAAACTGACCGAAATCAAAGTCTCGAAAGAGGAAGGAGCTCCGCGGCGAACAAGCAAATCCCAGCCGGCTCTATGCGAATCGCGGTGAATGGTTCGGATGGCCGACACGCGGAAAGCCGAGGACGACCGATCGATCGATCGTCATAGGAAAAAAAGCGAGAGATCGGGGCCGGTCGTTTCAAAGATGAGCGAATAAATTCACGTAGCGGAGATTCGCATCGGGTGGAGATTGAACGAATGACACAGACCGCGAGCGAATTTCCGGGGGTGAGTAGGTGGAGAAGGGTGGTGGTCGGGGGGGGAGGTGGTGGTGTATACGTAGGAAGAGAGGGGGAGTGGGGAATCGTTTTGGTGGCGCGGTGCGCGCCGCGACGGGAGCGTCGCCCTCAAAGAGCGTCGGCAATTAATTTTACAAGGACGCAAAAAGGATGGCAAAAAGCGGTAGAGGAAAAGCGGCCCGTGTGGGCCGGGCGCGTACGACTCCGCCGCCGTGGCGGGGTCCTCGCGCGACGATGGGTTTTTATCTGCAGCAGAGTTGTCAGGCCAACGAGTTCTCTGCCTCGTTGCCTGGCCACTGGCGTATAATGTCCACCGTCAATATAAGCTGTCGGATGCTTTTTCCTAAATTGACAGATTTTCAATTTAATCAAGTTCCAATCTAATGGAAAAATGCCCGATCTATCGGGGGATGTATGTTCGGCCGCGACTCGCTCTCGCTCGCTCGCTCGCTCACTCACTCACTCTCTCTCTCTCTCTCTTTCTCTTCGCTGTATGTATGTATATGTACAGGTATACGATATGAACACATACAGCGAGAGAGTGAGAGAGAGAGAGAGAGAGAGAGAAAGAGCGCGAACGACCAAGTCTGAATGTACGGCAAGCGCAGAGGGGCCAGATTGAAATAATACTTTTATGTTTAATCGCAATCGACGAGTCCGGTCCAGCGATTGTGCGGAGCCGCACGCCGATCTCCGAGATTAATCTATTGATAAACATTCCATCACTCCGCGAATAGCAAGCGGGAGAAATAGACGAGCCGTCGGCCGACGGGATATCACCCTTCTCGCTCCACCCTCTTCGCTCCCAACCCCTTCTACCGCACACAGTCACCCTTTCTCTCACTGTGTACTTGTCTCTATCCGTCTCTGTCTCTCTCTGTTCTTTCTTTCTCTCTTTCTCCCTTTCTGTCCGTTCTTCTCCCTTCCTCTCTCTCTCACACTCACACACTCTCTCTCTTTTTCCTTTTTTTCGTCCCTTTTTTGTAGGTTTTCGTCGACGTCGTTCTGGCTGCCTTGCTTTTACCGAACGCCGCTTGTCGAGCGGTACCCTTTTCTTCCTTTTTCCCCCGGCTTTTTTTCCCCCCTTTTTTCCTTTCGATTCTTTTCTTCCGTCCTCTTTTTTCTCTTTCTTCCCTCCCCCTCTTTTTTATTCTTTATTGGCTGAATAAACCTTCGGCGAGCGGCAAGCACACGATCGTGCGTCATAAAATCGCAGATTTTCCAATCCATAAAGCGACGTCCGTCCACTCGTTCGGCGATGCTTTATGAATTTCGAAGTTTGAATATACTCGAAAGGATATAGACGAACCGATTTGGCTAATTATCGGCGGTATCGCTTTTGCTCTTTCCACCGGTTTCTATCCCCACCCCCCTTGTATTTGTACAGAATCGAACGACAGTGCGAGAGGCGATTTACGATACATACAGTTTGGTTCAAACGTAAAACGTTCAAACGAGATTACCCGATTCCCGTAATTCGCGTAAAAGGAAGCGAGGAATCGGAGTTTACGTTCGCTCGTAAATTCGTTGCCTGCCATTCGCACGAAACGGACAATGTCGCGTTTGAAATATGAGCAGCTACTTAGTCGGTAAACCAATTAGTTGGCAAGTTTCAACGACAGCAAGTTCCTCGGAGAAGAACGGCGTCGCTCCGTGAAATGGAAGCGCGCAAGAGTAGCAAATTGCACGTCGCAGGCGCTTTATTTTGGTGGCTGGAGAACGACTTTTCGAAAACGCCAGTATACAATTTCAAATTAAAATTCGAACGTTCGCAGTTTGCTGAAGTTGGGAAAGACGTCACCAGCGTAGGAACCGCTGCCGAATCATCATCGAATCCGCGGAGACAGCGCAACCTTGCCCCGGGGTTAACCGACGATAATTGTGAAATTCGATCGAAACCCGATTGACTCGGTGAAATGAGCCAGTAAAGGTAATGAGATCCGAACGCGAAGTCAGGCCGGTTCGCTGCGCCAGCGTCCCTCCCGTTTGCCTTCAATCACTTTCTTGACAGATGCATTTACGGTCCCTACCTCGTGGTTATCAGCGTGGAATGCGCCTTAAGGCCCTCCTCTCTCTCTCTCTCTCTCTATATATATATACACAACCAGCATCGGCAACCTATCGATTCGTCATCGAACCGATCGCTTAAAAATCGAACAGCGAAATTAATAACGCGGATTTGCCGCTGTAGCTTCTTCACTCCGATGATTTTGCTTGTTTTGTTTGCGAGAACACGGCAACTACCGATCGAAGATGCGCCGTTGCACTTAAATTTCCAACAAGTCAAAAATTATGTCAAGTCCGCAACCCTCGGAATTATTCATAGATTCGGCGCTTCCTTGGCGAGAATCTCGGATATCATCCGCGGCGTTCCTCTCGCGTAATCCTCTCGCGTGTCCTCGCCGAGAGGACTCTCTCCCGGTGGATCCGAGAAGGGACACGTTGCACGTGACGGTGCAACTATCGCGATGTTTAACCAGATTCTCCGACTCGCAGATAGGTATCGGCTCTCGCGGTTGATCGTCGGCTGCACCCCTCGCCCTCGGGCGTTACACGTCGTGTATTTCGACGTAGCGCTTCTGTTTTATTTGGAGTCGCGCGACGAGTGCGGAGAAATTGGATCTCGCGACGCCGAGAGCCGCTGCGCTGGTCGTTTCTGCCGGAGGAGCTTCTTTCTCTTTCTTTTTAACGCCGCTCGCCCGGTGATTTCAACGCTCTGGAGGGTGCTTTCGACTTCTCGTGTGTTTCGCGATAAAATCGACAACGCTCTCTCCCCTCCGTTTTCAGCGGTCGTCGACTGATTTTACCGCGACGAGATTTATCGGACGGCAAAGTGGAAAGCAGAGCTTCGCGTGAAAATTTGGCAAACTCCCGGCGAAGAAGAAATTATTCAAGTGTCGTCCAAGATGTGAAGACGTAAAACTTTCGGTCGACTCGAGAAGTTAGCAGCTGAAATTCAGCAGCCGAGACTTCCAGCGCTCGATTCCATCTCCTTCTCTCCGTGCTTCCGCGTGTTCGCGGAACGTTCCCACGTAAAAACCGAACGACGAGGGATCGACAGTGTGCGCGTACGTGAGTAAGAGAATCAATAGAAACACGAACAGGCCACGAGAAAACCACGACCGATAGCGATGAATGCGATCTGTCAAACGGCACGATTACTCGTTCCCTCCGAGATTTTTTTATGGTTTCCAATTGTCGACGATCGGTGGCTGCGTGGCCTCGCACGTTCAACGAAAAATCCTTGGAGAACCGCGTCTTTGTGTCCGCGTGCTTATTAGTGTCACCGAGTATCTATCATGTTCAGTATCTTCGCGAGAAGAAGAAGATATTCCGTAATTAAGAAGAAGGGAGAGATTCTACAGCGGCATTGAGGAGATTGTGGAAAATGTGCGAGGCTCGATCGTCGAACGTTCGACTTTCTAAGTGGGAAAGTTTACCAACTACAATTTAGTCGGCAGCTAGATCGAAGCTGTTGAAAATTTTAGAGAAATGTTATAAAAATATCCAGAGAGAAAATCATTTAATCCCATCGCAAGATGGACACGCTCGTCGATAAAAGGTCTGTAAACTGTTTGGAACGCAAAGTAAGAGAAAGGACAATTCGGCCAAAAGCTGGAGCATCTTTCTTCGCGCATTCTTTAACATCGATATGTAAGAAGATCGCAGCCGGCGTAATCTGGCAGGATCGCAATTTTTCGCCGGGTCCTTTTCATATTTCACGAGGCGCGTCCACCGCCGGCGGAAACTCACCATCATACATTATTATGTATGCTGTACCCTGTTAAGCAGCGAGAGGCGTTTCTTTTTTGCATCGTCGCCATGAAACACATCCTAGTTCTTTTACGCGTAAATTGCATGCTCCTCGGAGGTACGAGAGGAGACGGGGCCGCCGCCGAGGCATTAAGTCCGTGCGTGGAGTGTCCACGGATGGATCCTGGATGTTTGCCGAGGGGATAATAGTGTAATGGATGAACAGGGACCAAGCGTGGACCAACGGATGAGACTGCTGTTTTCGAGACTCTAGTCTCGAGGCTTCGCCGTCTCGTTTCTCTCTTCTGGTATGTACTATTATTCTCTTTCGTCGGCTAATTGGCATCATTGTTGTGCATTGTTGAGCGGACGAATTGCCGGACTCTGGTCCCTGTGACGCCGCGAATCAACCGTGCCTCTGTGCCCGCGGAAAAAGAAGCGCTTTTGTCGAACTTTAATAACACGGCCCGGCGTAAATGCAACGACGATTAGGATTACACCCGGCATTAACGCTGTTATCTGTCGTTCTCGACAATCTTTTCTTCCTCTCTTTCTCTTCAAAAAACAAATTTCTCCTCCATCAATGTGACTGCTGTCAGCGCGCAAGTCCGACAATTGAAGCTTCCTTGAAATGGAATTACTCGAGGAACTGGAGAATGGAAGCAAACGAAAGGAAACGCAAGGACGTTTGGCAGCTCAAATTTAGCCATCGATACGAATTACACGCCGTACCCTGTCTGCCGAGTACCTGGCGGCCAAGTAATTCACCGCTTACGAACCGAACAAAACGGCTCTCGTTAACAGACCTCCCATAAATACTAATTTCGCGCGTTGCACGCAACTAGCTCCGTTCCAAGTACACCGAAATAACATCCAGGCCAGTTTGCGATCGTGCAACGAGTCTCTGTACCTCGTCCGATCTCCCCGAGTTCCAGGTACGTATTATAATAAACAATTACGCTTCGCGATGTATATATACGTATATTTGTATGTATGATCCGAGCCGAGTTCGATCTCGACGGAAGAAAGTATCCTTGTTAACGAGAACTGACGATAGATCGAGTGTTGATTTTCCGATACGGATTACAGTCTGATAAACGATCGAACCGCGGCGGCGGCGGCGGCGGTTTCGATGGAGGGGATATGGCGGCTCGGGCACCGTGGATTAGACTTTACTCCGTACGCGTGGAACGCGGAAGTCTTTCGCGCAAACGCTTAGGCAAATGTCGTGTATATACGCGCGAGGAGAAGTCGCATACCGTGGCGTGGTAGCCCGTTAGAAACTTTGACATTCTATCTGCTACGATTTTCCCACGGAGCCCGACCGTTTCTAACGGGAGCAACCTTTTCTGGCAGTTTTGCCGTAATAACCCGACGAGTCAGCCGCGTGTACGCGGAGATTAGATTGCTACGAGTACGTGGGTATATTTACGTGCAACTATCCGATAACGCCTTTGTCCTTTTTTCCCCCCTTTTCCTTTTCCTTTCTTTGAGAAGCAAAGAACGTAGAAAGCGGCTTGAACTTCGGCAAAATCGCGTGATCTACGATATCCACGCGGAGATGTTGAATAGCGTGCGCAATGAACTGCCTGATTGTACAATTGATTGCGGAGAAATTGTAAAATTGTAAGAAAATTGCGTACGATTCGCGATTTGTGGACGCGCGCTGACGACCCTTTCGCAATGTGGCACACGAGAGAAAGTAGAACAAACTGTCAAATACAACGTCTCGCTCGAGAGAGTGCAAAGGTTCTCGACAATAATTTCCTATCGTTACGGAGAGAGTCTGGATTTTCCACGTTGCCACGCTGTCAAAGGATCGCACTCGATCCACTCGACAATTGCAAGAAGTTAAATTTGACTTTCTAAAGTTTCTGGAGAAATTTAGCAGAGATTTTCAAATTTCGTAAGAGTCGCTCGAAGACGCGGCTCGAGTCTATGCACGTACGCGCGCAGAGGCTCGAGCAATGGTATAATATAGCGTTGTGCAATCTCCGAAGAAAGAATCGTGGTACATTGACCCCGTCGTCCACATGGAAGTCGTTCGACACGCTTTGTTTTGTACGTTAATCGTATACAGGTCAGAGAGACCATTGGCCGATTTAGGTTGGGACGCGGCGCGGCAGCTACTTAAGCAGACAATTGCTTGTCATTGACACACAAAATCGTTACTAACGAGTGCGACGATCGTTTCGACTGAGGGTCTTTCTTGTCAACTAACCATCTAGTCTCGACGCGAGCCTGCGAACCCGCCTGAAATTAATCGAGAATAAAACGAATTGGGAATTGAGAAACCATCGAATCGTAGAAAATCAGTTGAACGAAAAATTTCAGATTCCGGCTCGACAACGAACCTTCGACGAACGTCTCTCGGGGAGGGCGGGGAGAAAACTCTTTCGAATTGAAATCGTCGAGAACCGAGAGAGAGAATTCCAATCAAAGTCGTCATTTAACGGCAAGTTCTCTTGTAACATCCGAAACTATTAATCGAAGTCGGCTTCCAGACGAACGACCTGGCGGGTAAACCTCGTAGTATAATTCGTCGCGTTGTTTAACGAGCATCGCGAAATTCACGAGGCGGCTGCTCCCGCGTCTTGATTAGAACGAGTCTTAATCGATCACGGTACATTAGTTCATAGAGCGAGCGCTATGGGAGAGACAAAGAGGAACAGAGACGTATACGTATATAGAGGATTCACGGGGACTTACCTCGCTCTTCAGATTCAATGGCACGTCGCAGGGCGCGTCCAACTCGGCTTCCGTTTTCACCTGATGAGACAGCATACTGTGGCTGTGCCTGGGCGGCACGGCGGTCGCCAACATGTTGGGATGCTGCAGATGCTGAAGACGAGGTTGGAGATGGGACTGGTGATGATAAGGCGGCGACAATTGGGTGTTCAGAGTGCGAAGATCAGCTGGCGGGGAAGCGGGCGCAGCGGTACTGCTCTGTTCCTCCTCGGCCGAACCCTCTGCCATGTCAGCCTTGCATCCCGGGGACTCGTAATCTGCAAATCGACCAAAACTCTCTGAGGACCGATCTAATAGTTGAAATCGCCGCCCGCACGCGCCCCCGCCACCACCACCACCCCCTTCCCAATCCCATAATGCCGGGAATATTATTTGCTCCCCGCTTCGACGTGCGACGACGAACGAAACGCTGTCATCCGATCGTCCGACGAGTCAAATTTACTTAGAGGAGATGCGCGACGATCTTCTAACATTAATAAAACCTTCGAAATTGTTTGCTCGTTGAAACGAAAATTTACGACACACTTAAATACAGGATGTAAAATTCCGATGGCAAAGTTAAGTAAGAAATGCAAAGACGCTGTTGCGTCAGTGTGACAGAGTGATACATAACCTATAAAAACTTCTCTCACTCCGACCGAGACGCTTCAACATTCCTGTTACAACTGGTCTGAATATTTCCATTCTATGAACAGGACGCACGCACTTGCACTCTACATGCTCTCTTGTTTTATTTTCGTCTCGTCGTTGAAAACATTACGAGAATGAGTTAATTCCGTGCCACGGTCGTGGGGCAAAAAGTGTTGTTGATATCCGCCGCGGAGCACGATGCGCTGGAATCGACGATGCCTCGAACGCGTCTTCTCTGCGAACCTGACAATATATTATCGATACAATGGAACTATCTTCTATCGAGGAAAATACGTAAATGCGAGTTAAACCCGTGAAATGCTGTCAATGAGTAAAACGCGTGAAATCGTAACCTCCAAAAACTGTAACGGAGTACAACAAGCTAAAAAAACTAATTTGCGACACATTGTTACGTTTGACATATATATTTACATATATCGCGTTTGTTATATACGTTTGTTTAATATAAATTCTAGGTCTCAGAGTTGTACATAGAATATATGTACGTATATTACGTGCGTATGTACGTCGTGCATGGAACACGTGCATGTGTCATATTCGCTCAATATGCAAAGACGCACAAACTGCTTAAAGCACAACTACTCGTTGTAATGCGTAATGTGCATGAAACAAGTTCTTACAGCACTCCGTTTCTTTAACCGAAAAAAAAGAAGAAATTCATAAAAATGTAAACGAGTATCCCTCTGACGTTTAACCTATACCGAGCACACACCGTAATTACCCACACCAACAATTTGTTGTATAACGTCGTACGTATTCTTACCACTGAGATCCCTCCGTTGTTCCAAAACGTTCGTGGCATCTTCAAAAGTTACGCAGAAAGCGTCGATTTCGAGTATATAACGGAGCAAGAGATCACCTTGTTGTGACAACAACGCGCGAACGTTACGCCTCGAGTGTCGAGTCTCCCCCCTACTGCCGAATGTCGCGAAGAAATCGCAAAACTGCGCGGAAACAGCGACGCGATCGATCGATTTGGAAACTTCGGTCCCCGGGAAACTTGAAAGGGCGCGGAACGGTACACGCATAAACACGATACTAATTAAACGCGGGACTGCCGCCAGCCGTATCGAGGCGCGCTGCGCGCAGCTGTTAAGAATGCAGACAGTGGAAATTAGAAGGAGGTTCCTCCGTTCATCTTGCCGACTTCAAAGCAAAAACATTTGGTCGATGGCATCGGGACCAGACGAGAGAACGTTAGGGAGAAGGAGAAAGGGAGAGAGAGAGAGAGAGAGAGAGAGAGAGAAAGAGAGAAACCATGGCTCCTCGATGGATTCAAGAATAAAATCAGCCTGGTCGAACCTCGCGCTACCTACCGACACCTCGCATTTATCTGGCTAATTATTTTTATCTAAGAGGCCTGTTAGTAAGAATTCAAGGGCAATGAGATCAGGCTGCCGTCCAGACAACCAGGGGTCCGAGGCAACCTCCGATCCTCCTTGTTCCATCTTCTTCCTTTCTTTTCCTCTATTTATTTCTATCTCGCTTTCGTTTCTCGTTTCTCTTTCTTCCCGCGCGTCTTGGCTGGATCTTCCTCCTTCCCTCCCTTTTTCATCCCGTTTCACCCGAGGGCGAGAGCTCGGGGATCCGTCCGTCGAGGCCGCGGTTCGTGTACTCGCTAAACGCAACTAACAACATCTGCTTCTATTTTTGCGCTGGCCTGAGTCCAGCGCTTCACTTTTTAAAAGCCGTGCGCCTATGACGAACGGCTGGATGGATGATCGAGCGGAAGCAGAGTGGGCTAGAGGGGTGAAAGAGAGAGAGGGAGAGAGAGAAAGTGAAGCCGGTTATTCTGGACAAATTATTGTCAAAGGGCGAACCTTCTGCCCGCCAGCTACTTTGTTCCTCATAAAAGGCGTTTTATAATGGCAACCCGTGTAAATATTTCTCGGACGGGATTTTTTTTTTTTTTTTTTTTCAGACCGCCCACGTTCACGGCGTTCTATCGTGATAAAGGTTCTTTCCTACGATACATAGAGAGGAAAGGGGAGAGAGAGAGAGAGTCTATCACACACAGCCTACGAAACGTGCCTGGCTCTTGGCACGTATGTAGAGGCGCTACGTAACACGTAATTACCGTGGTTTTGTGTCTCGTTATCGGAGAATTAACGGGCTGGATTGCATCATTCGTGAGAATTTCTAGGAGCTTATAGGCGAACGCTTAATCGCTCGTGAAAGACGCCCGATTTCATGACGATTCTGCCGGGCAATTGTGCCGAAGAACACACGATTAATCGAAAGATATCTCGCTGTCGAAATTTTCGCATTGCGAACAGATGATCCAATCGACAAGTTAATCGGAAGCTACCGAATCGTTTCAAAGACCATTTCTACAGAAAAATCGTTCGTCGCCCGACCGCTATGAAAATTACAAATACCATTCTCAGGCGTGTCGACGCGATCTCGTGAACTGAAAGGAAGCGAGGAACTGCTCGTTCCTTAAGCGATCCTCCCGTGTCGAAGGATCGCTCGTCGACGAACCTGTGGTCAGCCGAGCCTCCCTTTTTTCCGTTTGCGGTCGTTAATTCCCGTTGGAATCATATTAATCGCTCTAGGGCTGCGCCCGTGAAATTACTAGACGCTTTAACCACCGGCTGTCCGGCCCGAATTCGTCCGCAACGATTATTATATCGCATCCTGAGGTATAATGCCGGGTATTCCGAAAGCTAGCCAATTAGTATCGTCGATTTGGATGCTTTAATGAGAGTGCGGTTTCATTAGCGTATCGGCATCGCTCGTTCTCTCCCTCCCCCCCCCCCCCCCCCCCACCCCACCCCACCCCCCGTCGTCCCTTGTTCCCTTCTTCCCTGACGATTCATGATACGTGGAACGGTGAAAGAGAATCCTTGCAAAACAGTGGGAGAGGGCGAAGAAATCGACGGTGATTACGATCGTTCATCGTTCGGGTGTCACTGAGCCGCGAAGTTTTAAAACTGCTGGGTCCTCGGCTCGCACCGTTGACAGCTCAAAGCCGTCTCGTTTCGATTTCAGTGCACCGGGATAAATTAATCGTTGTCGCAAACCCGATTATTCGACAATCGCACACGCATCGCTGAAGTGATCTTCTCTGGCGTAACTGATCGATTTGAGAAAAATGTTCTTAAAGACACGGAGTTACCGTCGCGATCAGATTTCACGATCACGTTGACACACCTGACAGAACGATTCAACGACAAAGAACTTGATTTTCCGAAATTCACAACGGCGAATGAAACGAGTTCAGTTTGTCCATCTCCGCGAAAGAACAATGTCCCCCTTAAACTTAAACTTAAACTCTCGAAATTTAACGTCGGAGAAAAAGAGAAAAAAGTGAGAGAGAGAGAGAGAGGCGAGTTCGGTCAATTTTCTCCGGGAAATAGAGAGACTTGATTCTCTTGATCGGGCAACGAGTATCCGCTTTCATCGGGTGCATCCTGGCATGTCTTCTCGAGCGATAATTGCTGACGGGATCAGCCGGTGAAAGTCCACGTAATCGAATATGCAATTAAAACACGGGGACCCATTGATACGAGGATCGGTCGAGTGTCTAGGGAGGCAATTAAAACGCGTGCATTATGCGACGAGTCGTCACAAACCCCGTGGCGAGGCCTCCACCCCATTCTGCCGCCGCTGCAGCCACCGATCAGAGACGTTTAACCGCTGAAAACTCACCCTCGAACCAATTTCGTTGCGACTGTCGACGCAACCGTTCCTCGTCCCTCGTAACCTTCCTCTCCTCCCTTGCTTGCCTCGTTGTTTCTTCTCTCTCTCTCTCTCTCTCTCTCTCTCTCTCTCTCTTCTCGCTTCGGGGCGAGTATCGTGTTTTCGCATTATCATCGTACCGCTGTCCTACCCGAGTCGAGTCGAGAGAGACGAAGAGCGTAGAAGGAACCGAGCAGCGCTAGCTCAAGAAAACGCAGAAGAGAAGAGATGACCAACCAACGGCGAGTGAAAGAGAGAGAGAGAGAGAGAGAGAGGCGGAGGCAGCGTCAGCGACGCCGGCAGCAGCAGCGTACAATTAAGGGGGTTGATTGATGTTAATTCAAAGGGTAATTAAGAATGTTGCGCATAAAAATCCGGTAATTTATGGTCATTGGGGATAATTATATGTTGACCAGCTTGTAATTGCAAGCGTTCCGTGGCCTGCAACACCGCGTACAAGCGGCTGGGAATTGCGGGTAGCTCCTTCCTTCGAACTGACCGCCACTACTTCACCTCCCCCCTGCTCCCTGCTTGTACGTACATATGTATGCAGCAACGTTTGGAGAACGTGTCTACGGTGAACTGGCTTCTTCCCTCGCTCGCGGTGTGCGTGCGTGCGTGCGTGTGTGTGTGTGTGTGTGTGTGTGTGTGTGTGTAGGTGACTGGCTGGGATATACGATCTCAGATCGCAGCTTATTATAGGGGCTAGTAGATAAGGTGGGTTTAGAAACCGTGCGCCTCTGGCCACCAGCTAGCTCCTCTACCTACGCTCGTGTATCCATCGTCTTGTCCTCCTTTAATCCACATGTGCACACGCGTCTGGCTCGCTCTTTCCCGCACCGAGGCGAACCGTGGCTTCAGGCGTTGCACGGAGGTGCGTACAAACCGCCCCAAAATCCAGGCCTCGATTTACGATAGAGAGAGAGAGAGAGAGCGACTCGCGTACGCGAGTAGATCGCGTTGCGCTTTTAGAATTTTAGGCTCGGTCCAATTCACAGAGAAAACGCGGTCTGCTTCCACCGAGCTACGCCGAACGTTCTTGCTCACCAACCGCTATAAATAACCGCGGATAATCGCCATATGGCCGAGCATGCCACCAAATACCTCAGCTTCCTCGCAGACGATCGCCGACGACTTTGACTACCAGACAGGAAGAATCGCGTTGCGTCTTTCAATTCGCGACGACATCCGCGATGGCGTTGGGGTCAGAGTATCGGAGACAAATGCGCCAGTTTACGTATATTTCCAGCGAGCAATCTCTTCCATCGATCGGGTGTCATCTGTCAACGAGAATTAAACGACAATCGTGTTGCCGATCGAGGGCTATGTGGTTATCTTCAGCGGGAGGCAAATGGACCAAAATCTCCGAGCCATCGCGAGAAAAGGAGAAGCGTTGGAACCGTGTTTGACGAAGGTACAAGGCCGTCTGCCGAGGGGGTAGAAGAAAGAGAAAAGGTACAACAAAGGAGAGGGAGAAAGTAGAAGAAGCCAGTACGTACGGGGTAACCCTCCTACTTGAAACACGGCCAATAAAATGATCCCAGCGGGACCAGTTGGCAACCGCCCATCGCGACATTGTCCTTGCTGGTTCCTTTTCGCTCTTTCTTTCTTTCTTCTTCTTTTTCAGGATCCCGTAATCAATCGACCGGTCTAATGGCAACGCATAATCGCGGCTTTGTGGCGCCTGACCGTGCTCATGATGCTAAAGAGGCCGGGCAAAAAAGGAAGGTTGAAACGCGCTTCCCCGTGTATGAAATGATTCGACGGGGCCGAGGGTGACAAAGGCTACTGCGATACTCGTGCGCTTTTCTTTTTATTATTTTTTTTTTTTTTTTTTTTCGTTTCGTTCCGTTTTGTTTCTACAGATTCGGTACTCCCCTTTTAGAGCGAAGCGATTGATTAAAAAATGTGTTGCATCGGACGACAGAGTTCTCCTTTGTCAGTTACACTTTGCAAAAAAAAAAAAAGAGTATGGTTTAATACATAAATTCAATATTGAAAAAAATCGCATCTCTCCGGTCCTTCTACAAACAATCGTTCGGATCTTCCGACGAAATTTCCTCGTCCCTCGCAAGTGCGAATTCAAAGAGAAAGTCGAATCTCTTCCGAAAGAGTCGCTCGCAAGATCCGAAGGCAAACCGGTGTGCCAAACTCCGAAAGGAGCCTTTTCGTTCCTTTCATCGGCTCGACCCCGTTTTAACCCCTGGATCGTTCTCTCGGTAACTCGAAAGCGCAATCCCACAGCGACGAAAGGATACTCGTCCCTCGTATCATCGTCGTGCTTGCTCGCCGAACGCTCGAAAACAGGGTACAACGACGGGACACGGTCACCGTGCAGCCGAGTCCCGAGTCGACTGTAATGTTCCCTCCCTCTGGGGGTCGCCAGCCAGGTCGGTATCGAGTGATTCGAATTAATCTTTAACGCGCGTATGTGTGTAAGCGCGGCGGCTAAGTGCCGGCCGAGGTAATGGTCGTTCCGTGCGGTACCGTTCCGTCAGAAATCCGAGGGGCTTTGTCCCGAGTCACGAAACGCGAGGATTAAACCGTATACAGGCCTGCTAATGCGGCTGTGCGAACGCCTCGGCGAGGATACGACCGGACGAGTGTGCGTGAACGCAACGGATCTTCGAATTGACGTTCGAATGGACGCGTCGAAGCTCGAGCTTCCCAGGGAATCTGCCCGAGTGTTTGCGAAAAAATTCGGGATCGAAGATCGTCAAGGACACTCGGGATCGGTGTCGATCCCGTACCTCTGCGTACGTCCCGGAAAATCGGGTCTCTTCGCAGGTGCAACGCTGATGCAACGAAAATTGGCGATTGGTCGATTTGGGCCACGTGATTCGCGAAGGGGCGTGGAGTAGACCTCGAGTGGGAGTGGCGTTGTCTGGTAGATCTACCGAGCGATCGCGCCTGTAATTTGTTTCGTGTCGATTCAAACGTTTGCGTATCGACAAAATTTTACGGCAAAAGTGAGACGAATCGTACTGGATTTAGGTAGAGTTGCACTGTGTCGAAATCTTCTCTTAGCGAGAAGACTAACCCTATCAATCAAAAGGTCGATCGAAGGAAACCATAAAACAAACCAACATCAAGACTTTTTGTCAGTCCGCAAAAATTATTTGTCCTGTGAAGTTTCATCCTTCGTCCATCGGGAATTTTACCAAAGTTTAATACGACGCACTAAAAATGTCACTCGAAGTCCTTGAGATGGAGTTAACAGAGATGGTTCTCGATTCGAAGGGAAATCTAGACAACTCGAAACTGACGCTCGGCGTGAAATTAACGAAAGACAATGTTTTAATATTCCAGCGTGAGTTGAAAAACTTACAAACGTGAAACGTGTTGCCAGAGTCTGTCGATTTTCACGGCGATCACGCGAGATCGGGACATTTTACTCGCGTTCTCCGAGAAATTTCCCCGATTCTCGAATGTCGGAGCGGGAATAATCCAGGGAAAAGCGAGAGGAGAAAGATGGGATAACGCGGCGTGAAATTTTTGGCACCGGTGGATGGAAAATATGATATGGCTACGATGTACGTAGGCGAAACGGGCGGAGGCCATCGAGAAGAGAGCCGCAGCAGGAAGAATATTTCATGTTTTACGGCGCCAGCGTCGTTGGGGTTGTGCGCCGGGCAAAAAAAGTGTCAGCCCGCCGGCTAAATCAGAGCGCGAGTGCATTAAACTCCGAATTACCACAAATAGAACTTTAACCGCACATGCCCATTATAATGGTGCCCCCCTGCTGAAGATGTATTTACGTACCGAGCCCGCCTTCGCGGCTCACGCTGAGTCGTTGGAATTAACATCTGGCCCAAAGACGAGCTGCCTCGGTTCATTGGACCCTTCTTTTCACTCGACTTCAGCGGGATTAACCGTCCAAATGGTTCGACGATGCTCGCGTATCGCAACGAGTATTCGCTCGATCGAGTGCGAAAAATCGCAAGCCGGGCTCTCGACACTGCGTTTCGCGATTGTGTTTGCTCAACGATCGACGTTCGAGGAAAGCGATGGCACTCGCGTTTCGCGCTTTGCAATTTAATCAATCAGATCGCGTTAAAGGATTCGTCAAAAATTACGAAGACGACGCGTTCTCGAAATGATGAAGACCCCCGGTACCCGGGCGAGGAGCGTTTCAGCATCTTCGTCAAGCCGAACGAGCGAGGCGTCAAAACTGACCGCCCAAAGGCCGAGACGTGTAAATCAGGCATCAGTTCGGACGTGAAATACGAGCGGAACAAGGGGCCTCCGTTCTTCGAGGAATTAAAATTCTTGGCAGGGCCCCTTCGTTCACTGCCGGCAGCGAGCGCGAGGAGAGGCGCTCAATAGGAGACGACGAGGCACGGGGAAATCTCCGGAGTGCTTTTACACGCAAATTAGGTCTATTAGGAGCATCGAGCGTACAAAAACACTCGTGCCGCGGTGGCATCACGCTTGGTCCCTCGGCAGGCCTGCCCGCCCCGTTACGCACGTGCGTGCTTCTTTATGAATTATTAGAATTAATGACACCTCACGCATCGCCTCGCGCTATGGGGCGTCACGTCGTCCAATTGCGCCCTCGAAAGGGAAGGAAGAAGAAAGAGAGAAGAAAAGAGTTTCAACTGTTAAAGGGTCTCCTCCCCGTTCCTTATCTCCTCCAACCCTCCCGACAATTCGATTCTCTGCCTTCTTTCAAACAAACCACTCGTGCAAAACGCGAGCGTTGTCTTTCAAACGCGCGTCGTCGATGCATCATTTAATACGATGGATTATTCAGATAGAGCGGACGACGTGCAATCGCACTTCGCTCTGTTATTTTCTTCTTTTTCTTTTGATTTTTTCTAGCCGTTTCTAGCAGTTTGTAATTTCGCCTTCGTATTTTCTCCTCCGGTGGAATAAGTTGCGCGTCGCCGAGCGAAATTTGTCAATCTGTCGAGCCGCGGATTCAATTTCGAGCGCGGTCAATCAACGTGTTTACGAACGCGTATTTTTGAAACAATCGAACATCGAAACCTCCGAAGGAGTCAATAAATCAATTCCAACTTTTACTCGATCGTCGAAAGCGTGCCACTAACGACGATCGTACTGTTAAGAAAGTCCAAGTTCGATGCTCGACGGAATAATTCGGGACAAACAAATCGATCGACTCGAATCGAATTGGAAAACCAAAGAGAATCAATACTCCAAATGGAGGAAAATTACTTGATCGAATCTAAGAAAAGACAGAGAGAGAGAGATTAATACGCGATATCGCGTTTGAGCACGAAAACGGTGGGAAACACTCGATTCACATTTTGACGCTCGAAGACGGTGGCGGCGCAACTTGCTCGGCGACGATGATTCGTGAGTCGATAATAATCGATGGAGGACGCCGAATGGAAAATAGAGGAGCAAGGCTACAAAGCGAGAGCTGAAAGTGGGTAAGTTGTCGAGCGAAACGTTATCGCGCGCCGGATCGTCGGCTGGGGTTGAATCGGCTAAAAGGGAGCTTGAATGGGGCTGGAAACGGGGGTTGACGCGAGCCGAGGGAAAAGGAGAACAGAAGCGGTGGATAAACGCGGAGGAACGAGGAGAAATGTGCAAAGATTTAAGAAGGGGTTGAAGCATCGATTACTTTTCTTGACCTGGACAATATCCGTGTTCTCTCTATTACTCACCCCGACCGCGCGTTTATTCATACCTTCGCCCCATTTCTTACCCTTTTCGTTCGCCTTTTACAGCGTCGCGAAAATTGTCGCGATAATTTCCCTCTCGACTTTTCTTTTTTCTTTTTTTTTGTAATTTCAATTTCGAGACGAAGCTACGAGAGAAATTCTCTTGCGGAGAATCGACAAATCGAAAAATCATTCGAGTCGTCCGGAAAGGACTCTTCCCTCTCGCAGCCGAGACCAAGTTGAGCGAAACAATTTGCGACACACCACCGTGTGGCAAGCACCGTGAAGGAATCAGGAGATAAGGGACAGCCGGTTGGTTGGGTTTTCTTTTGGACAGCCACCGGGAGAGAACTACCGTCCCAACGATATCGCGAGTCGAGTGCTTCCTTTGGGATTTTCCGCCTTCGACTCTCCATCAACCGGCACTTTCCTCCCCTTTCTCCTCTCGTTCCCCTCGCTTTCGTTTTCCAGGTTGAGCAAAGCGGTGCCCTCTCTTTCCTTCGTTCTCCCTCTTTCTCGGGCAACCCTCTCCTCCACTGCCTCCTCCTCCTCCTCCTCCTCCTCCTCCTCTTCTTCCTCCACCTCTTTCAGCGACTCACCATGGTCCCGAGGCGGCAAGCAAAGAACTCTCTCCTACCCTCTGGCTGCTCGCACTGATTTTCTACCCTCGACACCCTTCCTATCCGACAGGCCACTCCGCACACCCTTCGTCCAACCTCCTACCCGCTTTCTATCCGCCCTCAACCCCCGCAGCGTCACCCTGCCCGGTAGTCACGCTGCCAACACGTGCTCCTGTTTACCTCTCCAATCACATGGCCGGTGGAAAGCGTGTGTGCCGGCCACGGTGGCCAGCGTGGTCTCACTGACGGTGTCATTTCATCGAAAATATCTGGCGCGCAGCGTACGCGCGCCTGGGTTAATTGGATTCATGACGAGTGCATGCGTGTTCGACACGCACTTTGGACCGCGCGTACGCGCAACCTCCCTCGCCACCACCTCCCCCCCCCCGGCGTCATTCCGCCGATGATTTCGATGAAACCGCGCGGTACACCGGCCTCTTTTTTAACGGTCGAGGGCAGTTGTCGGCCACAGTGGTGGGGGGGTAGTCATCGAATCGCTGTAACGAAGAGCCGGCGGCGCGCAAACTGTCGCCAGTAGACATTTGGAATTCGTCACGATGACGCTTCCCTCTAGGTCAGTTCATTTTCCTCTCTCTTTTCTCTTCTTTCTCTATGAAAATCGTGAAAATACGGGGGATACCCGGGGATGGATGATCGAGTCGGGCAACACGACGGAATCACGAGGAGGGGAAAATGTATCCGTACCGCGCGAAATCTCGCGGAAACTTGAAATTTCACGGTTACAATCGCGAAACGACGCGAAGGTTAAGAAAGCGCGCAGCTCGTCACGTACACCTGGCCTGGCCGATCCTTCAATTAGCATTTTCAGGTCACACTCGACACGCAGACGCGTACGCGATCGCGCATAATTATCACCCTAATTATTGGAACGCAGCTAAGTAGCCGCGGGGAATTATCACCGGGGCTCTCCGGGCGAGGTCTCGCGCGCGCGGAACCCGTTGCCGGTTTCAATCTCTCGCTAGCAACATTCCCGCGTGGCCGGGGCCCCCGAGTAACTTTCTTAATTACAGAGATTAACTTCATGCTATCGGGGCAACGATTATCGTTCGCGAGCCTCGCAATTGCCTGGCCAGATATAAATACACGGCTGGATCGAGCGAACCGAATTTTGATGGAAATACACACACACACACACACACACATATATATATATATTCTCCCCTTTCCTCCTTTCGACTACTACCAATTACCACGATCACAGGCCTTTTCTATTAGACGAACTTCGTCCTAGCCAACGATGCTTTTTATCTTTTCCGTTTCGACGGATAGCGTAATCTTATCTGTGAAATTGGACGATGTCTATCTGAGAATTCCTGTCGAGTTAACCTCTTTATACCATCGGATATATTTTCACGACGCTTCATCGATTTGACGGTGAAGCCGTTCTTTACGAATTGATTCACCGATTCGTCGTCGAACGAATCTCGAGGGTGATGGATTTTTTTTTTTCAATTTTAAGACCTACGGACGACGATGACAGACACACTCACCTGAGGTGACCTGCGATTGATGTACGTGGGACGTCGTCCTGACGTAGGTTCTCTCGACTGCTTGGCTCTATTTGTTCAGCTCGACGCCACCTGCTCGAACGAACTGAGAATCTTCTTGCCGTGCTTCCCCAGTCTGGCGGATTTGACCGTGTTTGCCTCGGGAATGAAATTCTCTTTCTCGACTCTTCTCGAACACCAACCGGACTCGACCGCAAGTCCCTCCGGTTTTTCTGTCTCGATCGGCGACTTTCCTCGAGACAGCGCCGTTCTCGTCTCGTCTCGTCTCCTCTCTCGTGCCTTTCTCTTCTCACGATCCTCCGGTAATTTTCCAACGAGCAGCGACGACAGGCAACAACAGCCCGGATGGCGACGGTGGACCGACGTCGACGGACAAACGATTCACAAATACATCGACCGCCGGTGACATCAGCCTACTTAATTACGCCGGGTAATTGTGACTAATTAGGAGCGATTAAGAAGCAAACAGTTAATTGCTCGCGGCCCGATAATACGCCGAGACTCGATTCCGTCGATCGTTTCTGCCGATCCCGGAAGGAACACCGCTCGGAACAGATGACTTTTTTTATTTCTTCTTTTCTTCTTTTTTTTCTTTTTTTTTTTTTGTACGTAAAATTATCTCTCTACAGGAAAAAAACAACACGTTTCACACCGAGACAATTTTCGTGTCCTCGTCGTCGTCGTCGTCGTCGTCGTTGTTGTCGTTGTCGTCGTGCAGGATAAATTCTCAACTCTGGACGGCCGAAGAACCGTGTCCACGTGTGTGTGTGTGTGTGTGTGTGTGTGTCAGTTCACCTTCGAAGATAGCCGTGTAACGCGAGAACGGACGGAGCCGGGCACAAAGCGCGCGAAGCGAGCGTTGCTTTAATGCGATTTTAATTATTCTATTTGTCAGGCGATGTGCGCGGCGCAGCGTGCTTATCGCGCGCGATTCCACCTCGGAGAACACAACGGCGACGGTCACGTGCGTGTCGCAATTACCAGCGGCTATAATTAGGAGTTTATTAGAGTCCGAGTCCTTGTATCGCCGTCACTTTTATTACTGCATCGTCGGCGCGACGCGCGGTCGTTAGGAAATGAACGGAATGATACGCGGCTCCTTCCTCCTCCTCGTGCACTTCTCGCACACACCGTCCCGTCCGCGCGCACCTACGTCTCTCTCAGAGAGTTTCGCTCGTTGATCAATCTTTCTTGCCGAATGTCTACCGTTTATTGCCGTGCGATCAACTCGGCCCACCACCTGCCCGTAGCACCTGCCGCGTTTACTGCCTCCCGCACGTGGCGCTCACACCGCGATAATATATATACATATATATATATATGTATATATATGTATATGTATATATATATATATATACACACACACACACACGCGCGCGCGCGTATATACTTTCGACAGTCTCCGTTGAATCTCCGTTGGTTCGTGATCGACACGTGAAAACACGTGAATCCGCTGGAGCCGAAGAGTTCGCAGAGAGATCCGGGTCGAAGGAAGCCGCGGCTCGGCTTCGATCGATCGCGACGACGCACAGTAATAAGTAGTAGTCTGTGCACGTAGCGGTCAGACGACCGACGACTGCCACTCGCACTCCACTGCGTTTCGAATCTCTCGGACCACCGTCGATCTCAACGATCAACGAACAAACAGTCGGCAATCGCACTCTGTCTCTCTCGTACGGTAACTCTGTCGATCTTTGAACGCACCCACGTGCCGATCGAACGGCGCACGCACCTCTACGCTCTGATTTCCTGATCACTCTCGAACCAACTCCACACTCTGCCCGTCAACCGGCTCGTATCATATATTTTTCACAAACTACTTTCTCGAACACGACGAAGGTTCTTCCTATATCCCTCCTCCTCCACCCCGTGCCCCGTGCCCCGTGCCCCGTGCCCCGTGCCCCGTGCCCCGTGTCCGCGTTCAGGATCCAAGAAGCTTCCCGTCCCTCGCTCCGGTATCCTCCAGATTCTGGTTCCACCAGACCAGACCAGACTCCGGGCTCCAATCGTTGTCTTCTCCTCGGATCGTGGAAGAGGATCGATCGATCGATCGATGGATCGATGGATCGATCGATTGAATGCGCGATCCAAGAGCTGGCGGATCGAGCTGGTCCGACTGATCACGTTGGCTGGCACGTCGTTTCGTCCTCGTGTGTCGCTGGCAGCGTGGTGTGCACGTTGCGCGGTCGAAGCTCGGCGCGAAAACTTGGACCTGAATCCTGACGGTCCGCAGTCTGGCTGCGTAGTGGCCCCGCTGTTGAGTCGAGGGAAGGCAACCCGCCGTGGCTTCTCTCCCGCCTAGCCACCAGCCAATGCTCGTTTCACCAGGAAGGGGTAACGGAGGCGGTACCGGAGGCGGTGCCGATGCGCGGAGGTGGTCCGCGAGTTACTCGCGAGGATCCCGTTGTTATGATTGTTATGAGTGTCCGAGCTGCCTCCAGCGAGGTTGCTCTGGGGGTGGAACGTCGCGCGCGCGAGGGACCCGCGCGCGTCCTCTCTGTCCCCCTTTTTCCACAACCTGCCGCTCTCTCTCTCTCTCTCTCTCTCTCTCTCTCTCTCAATCTCTCTCGCTCTCTCTCCCTCGCTCTGTAATATAACCACCACGAGCTCGAACGAGCTCGTAACCGTGATGCAAATCAGCCCGACGGGGCTGAAGAGTACTTCGACCGGGGATGCCCGGGAGGAGCGATTGCCGGCGAGGACCGATCTCACGGCACCCGCTTCGGTCTTCCGCGCCGAACGGACACCACCGGTTGACACCAACCTCCTTCTAACGATGTGATTTTAAGGGCTCGTCCGTCTGACGACGAATCTTTCCTTCCACAGCGGGGAGGGTTTACATCCCCCGGCGCAGGCTGCGGAATCGGTGACAGAGGGGGGGTTGAGAGTCGACGTAGAGTGGTACTCTAGCTTCGCGGTCTTCGCGACCAGAGGTTCTTCCGATTTTTCTTGCAGATTTGAAACGGAGGTTCTGAGTCGTTTCACGAAGCCGTTACCGGTTGTGGACTTTTGTTAATTTCGCATGGGGCAGAGGACGAGGGGAGGTTGGAACGACGACGAGAAAGAAAGGATCGAACAGGGGTGAACTCCGAACTTCCGTCTGTTTCGTTTCAACTGGGACTTGTCTTTCGGCTGCAAAGGCGAGAGCTTCCTTTGCTCCAAATTCTAAAATCTCTCGAGATTTTGAAATTTAAAATTTAGTTAGTGTCCTCGAACTTTGGCAATTTAAAAAACTGACCATAAATTTAAAAAAAGAAAAAAACACGCACGAGTTGGAAATTCGCGGAATTTTCACTCGTAGCTCGAAAATTTTTCGAGGAAGCACTCGCCGCGAATCACGCACGTGCCATCCACGTTCTTCGAGCTATCTGCCCTATCAATTGCAAGTCACAGATGCACTCCAATTACACGTGCGGTCGGTCGGCCTGGTAGGCCTGGGCGGTCATTAATTTTGATAAATCGTCGTACAGAGAAGTCGGAGTTCGTCGACGTTGATCCACTGTCTCATTTATCTTCAGGGGCGCGATGAACCCCGTGGCTGGTAATTGCAACGCTACGAGCCGATAGCGCGCCATTTTCGTTTCGTTCTGTCTCCCAGATCGAAAACGACCGGACAACTGGTTCGCCAATTTCGACCGACTCGTCAGACGGATCGAGAGAGAAATCTCGAAATCGACGAAATCTCGCGGCTAACAAATTATTGGGAGAAGCCATCCTGAAAATTTTCGCGACTCGTTTGGAATAATCGGCTGTTCGGAAAATATCGGGGGACGAAGAGGAACGAGGTGGCTTTATGGCGGACCATCGAGGAAAATAGAGAACGATACGGTTCCCTCTTACTCCGGAACATTCGGCGAATGAAATAACGCGCGGTTTGAATTTTCATCGCGTCGAGCGGAGGAGAGATCGGCGCGAGTTGGAAAGAAATATGTATTAAAATCCAAAGTGTCAATCTGACCGACGAATCCGAAGCGTTACCCCTCTGTCGCAGGAAATGTAAATCTTTCGAAATTTTTTGCCCGGTGGACGAGTGGCCTGGTCGCTTCGCAGCTGAATACATTACCGATGTAGGTTTTTGCACACCTTATCTTTGACTCGGCACATGCCCCGCGTACTCGCGAGTTAATTATTTCCGCCATCTGTACAGCAAAATTCGTACCACTCGCCGTTTAGTTTCGCACTTTGCCCCGCTACTCGTCTTTCAGCGAAATTTTCAGGTCGGGTCGTTCTCCTTCGACTTCCGAGAATCGAGAATCGGCGACGAAATTACAGAAAGCTGGCGTCCCCCCGCCACGTTTACCGTCTCTCCTTTTTTCATTTGGAAACTAATTTTTCAGTTTAACGCCATCGACGACGACGGGACGCGAAAAGTCCGTAGAGTAGAATTTAGAGGGCCAAAGAACGGGTAAAAATAGGGGTTGACGTTGATTCAAATTTACAATACCGCGATACGAAATTATTTAATAACTCGCGCGTTTGCCGCCACGATCTTCATCGTGCGTGAAAATATTCGCGAACGGCGAATTTCGCGCAAATATAACTGCGTGTTTCGTTACTACGCAGCCAGCCTTTATTAAGTCCAAATTTTACCCCTTTTGAGCGACGAGCTACCCTCGTCGGCGCCACTATTACTGTCCGCACCCTCGGTGTTTTAACGTTCTCCCCTCGATTTCTCCAACATCGACCTCGACAATATTCCGTCGTGATTCCGACCCTTGGAGGCGCGTCTCTCCGGCTACAAATACATTTCGGCCCGAAACATCGCTCGAAGACTGCGAGCTTTTCGAGTTCGATCGCGCTCCGGTCACGCTAGCTGACAGTAAATTATCGTACTTCTTTACGTGCTGCCCCGTCCTCGCCACGACGACCGTCCGTCTATATCGATCGCGAACCTCCGATTAGTCCTTGGCAATTCGTAATCGAGATACGATGTCTCGTCTATTATCGGGAGTGCTCCTTCGACGTCCAATTGCCTTTCGAATTTTGCTGAAAAGTTTCCACGCGCGAGTCGAATCGTCGCCGCGAAGGTCGAAAGATGGAACGTTTCGAGAGGAAAACCTGGGGAGAAACCAGCTTCCACCTGTTTCTCAGCGGCCGAAACCTCGGCGACATTGACGAAAGTACGTGCGGATCTTTTCCAGGAAATATACGAGGAAATGAATGAATCCGGCCGTCCTTCTTGCTCCCGAAGGTCCACGTGCTTTTCACATATAACTCGCCCCCCGCCGGTCGGAGGCAGGAGGTGTAGCCAGCTGGTGGTTGAAGTTGTAGGAGTCGGCAGGATGTGGGTCTCTACGCTCTCTCTCCGGGTATTCCTTCCATCCCTCTTGCACCATCGTCTCCTCGCTCGTCGCTCGGCCACTTTGGCACGTCCTTCTTCCGCCGATAGCCACCCTCTTCGTTCCGCTCTCTCTCCCTCTCTCTTTCTCTCTAGCAGCGCTTGTTCGCTCGCTCGCTCGCTCGCTCGCTCGCTTCCCTCCTCACCCTCGCGTTCCTTGCCGCACATGCCGTTCCTCACCCTCCGCTCCGAGGGAGCACGAAAAGGGGGGTTGCTGCTCCGTCTTTCTCCCCCGTCCCACCGGATCGATTAAAACTACAAAGTGTTGCCTCTCCATCCGTTGGTACGCTCATTCGTGGTCGACTACATTGCTCCGGCACTCTCCTGGCGGCACTGGGTTACCAACTCTTTCCCTACTGCCTCTGGCCCTCTGTCTTTCCCACTTTGCCCCTTCCTCTTCCGTCTTGCTCCCTCTCGCCGCCTTTCTACTACCCGCCGCTACCTTTTCTTTTTGTCGTCCTTCCTTCCTTCCTTCCTTCCTTCCTTCTTTCTTTCTTTCTTTCTTCCTTCCTTTTTCCCTTTTTTCCTCTCTCTCTCTACCTATCTATCTCTTCTTTCCTGTCGTCACTTTCTTTTTTCTTTCTTCATCCTTTTATCGGGCAGGATCTCCGTATTCATGGGCGTCCGCTCCACTTCCTGATAATCTCCGCGTAAAACTTCTCCGTCCCGACGGGGATTGCCTTCGTCCCGCGGCGCGACGCGGCGCTCGACGGGACCTTTCCTTCTCTCCGTTCTTTCCCTGTGGCGTGCCGCCGCCGATCGGACGTTACTTCTCACCCTCTGGACTCTCCTCTTCCAGCCGAACGGATGCTAATGATCTTACCCCCGGGTGACTTGGTCGCCCTCCGGTTCCTTTCACGCTCTCTCCGCGGCGCGCTACCTGCCCGCTTCCACAGACGCCTTCGCGATACTCGGTCTCTTCGTTCTCGGTGAAATCGATCGAAAGAGATTTAGCAAGCGTTCTAACGGCAGAGGTCGTTTATTTGACTGTCTAATCCCGCGGATATTCAACTCGTCGTTTCCGAACGCGAGCAAAATGCTCTTTGACACGTTGCTCTCCGCCAAAGGAGCGCTTCGGCTAAAGACGGATTGAAAAAGGGTGAAATTGCGCCTCTCGAACCCGACCGATCGACAGACTCGATCTTCCTTTCAGCGAGTCGGCTCGAGCCTTTCTCGAGCCGCGGAGGAAACGCTCGCGGTCGATCCCCCGGGCGATTCTTTCGCCCGGGGGATCGCTCAATCCGGAGCGGATGGAAGGAACAGAGTTCCAAAGGAAACAAGTGGCCTTTTAATCCCGGCGCGGCCGCCTTTTCTCGCGTCTGGTAGGCAGCCACGGAAGATTGGCGGTGTCGGGTGAAAGGCGAGGAAGAGTGCCGCGATTATATCCTCGAGGGGTCGGTCCCCCACTCTCGCCGTCCAGTTGGTTCCCCGGCCGGTACCATCCAGGTCCGTCCAGGTTTGGCCGAGGTTTGGTCGAGTCGCAAACTATGCGCGGCTAATAACAGAGCCAACGAAAGCCAAGCAGTCTTTACGAGCATCTTCCCAGAAGTATAAACCCACTTCGGAGCTCCTCGAAACCCGTAACGGCTGTTTCGTTCGGGCCGTTGGTTCCCGATGCCGGTTCCTTGCGGGGCTAATTAACGCGGGAGAGCGTGGCGACCGGCACGACGCTGTTGCGTGATCGCAGACTTCTCTCGGTGATCGGTGCACGTTCGACGAAAGGCGAGAAAACAATGAGATAAACGAACGCGCGCGGTGAAGAATGGCGGATGGACGAGGGCGGGAAAAGGAGGAGAAAAGAGGAAGGAGAACATGAAAGGAGTCGGAATAATTACCTAATGAGGGCGAGTTGAAAGGAGGATACACACACACACACACACACGCACGTACACGTACACGTACACACGCGTGGAGCGCGCTCAGCCCGAGAGAAAGCCCATATGGGATCGGTTCGCGTTGTTTCGGGAATAGAAGTACAAATGAAACGTTACGTGTAATATATTGTTTGCCGGTCGCGTGATCGCGGCCGGTGCGCCGAAAACTCGCGTCTTATGTGGACGTATATTCAAAGGTGAGGTCGAGAACAGAGGGAAGGGAAGAGCAGGTGGTTGATGATGATAATACCGCGAGGATGTGCGACGTGTCGTGTCCGGTCGGGAATTCCCGGGAAACAAAGTAATCTAAGGGAAGATCTCTTTGTATCAACTTCCCATTGATCGATAATTTCGCGCATCATTGTTGCCGTAATAACTGCCCTCTCGATGTACGTATTACGCATACACGACCAACGGCCGACATCGCCGCTAAAAGAACTTTCTTCCTTTATGTTTCTCCGGAAGAACGCCCGGCACAATGAGTCCGTTTCGTCGAAACTTTGTTCGCCCCTTTATCGCGTTTTCACGGAATAACCTCCGCTTTGTTGCTCGTCGTCTCCTCCTCCCTTTTTCTTATTTTCTTCTTTCTTCTTTTTTTCTTCTTATTTTTTTTTTTTTTTTTAATATTTCTTCCCTTTCTTCTGTTTTAGCTGTTTCCTCCTGCTCCTGGCGGAGGCGGAGGCGGGGAGGCAGTCGTGGAAGGGTGACTGTCCTTGAAACTTTTCTGAGGATTCAGTCAAAGGGCACGACGTCGACGATCTCTCTGCTCCGCATCACGATCCCGAGATCTCTCGCGGCAATTAATTTTGCTTCGCAAGTATCGTCGCACGTAGAAGACAAACCCCTTTTGCGACCGAGTGCGATACACACGAGTCTCGTCTTACGTTCGTTCGTTGCACGATTCACGCGCCGATAATAAAACAGATCGTCTCCCTTCCGGCGTTTCGATTCGTTAGCGACGCTTCATCCGTTTCTCGTCGCCCCTCAGCTCTACTTACACCGCATTTCAATGAAACAGCGTCAACGTTGCTTCTTGCAACGCTAATTAACTTGGATCATCGTCCTCGGTTAGCTCTCGAGATTTACCATTTTTCAGCCTCAAACATATGTACACGTGTACATGCAACGCAGCGTTTCATTTTCTCTCGGAGCAAACACAAAAATAAGTTCACAACTTACGCGTTTGAAAACGCGGGACGACAGCAACTTGATATTTCGCCCGCATCTTCGTGTCACCGTCGAGGTTACGTTCCCGCCGTGATCCGGTAACGAGAAACACTTGGCTCTTGTTTGAATGGATTCCAAACGACTCCCCCGTCTTTGTGCTTAAGAAACACAGGCGAGCTGCTTGATGAATAATTCCTTCTATCGACTTCTTCTTCTTCTTCTTCTTCTTCTTCTTCCACTTCTTCGTCCTGCGCGTCTTCCTTCTGGTCTCTCTTTACGGAGAAGGGTCGAATCCAGCGAGGTTTTCCAACGGAGAAAAAAGCGATGGCATCGGGTTAATTGCGAGAAGGAGGATCGAGTGTTTTCAAGGCGAAAGATTTTTACGGATTCCTGTGGAACGCCACTCGGAATATCCACCGCCGCCGCGGAGTATTTAACGAGGAGCGATACTTTTCGAGGGCGCGGCGAAGGTGGCACCGGAAACTGGGGAGATCGAGGGATCCGAGGCGCGGCCGCGTGGCACTTACGTTAACCTCTGACGCACGAATCGAGTGAAATTCGAGATGACCAAAGAATGACGTTTGATCTTTCACTTTAACGTTCGAGAAAATTTAATACACTGTCAAACTATCAAATTCTGGCGAAAACGGCCAGAAATATTAGAATTTTTATAACAGTAAAGGGCTCGTGCCCTTAGATCTAGCAACGTTGATCCGCAAACGTCTCAGAGACGTCGCTGTGTGTGCGTGTCGAGAGGTTATCGACTGATTAAAAATTAAAGAACCTCGCAGCTGATAATCGCGACAATACGCGCCAAAGTGGAACGTGAAAGTGCCAAAGCCTGGACGAAACGAATGTCGAGGGGGAACGACTCGAGCGCAGAGAGTTGGCTGCTTTAAACAGGTGTCAATTATTACCGGCCGTAATGCGCTTACTCGGCGTGATTTCGCCCGACGGTGGCGTTGATTTTGTCAGACCCGCGATCGGTTCTTTCGCGATCGTTTCTCAGTTCGGGCGTTTTCTCTCGCGAGATCCGCCGGCAGTGGAAACTCTCTCTCGGATCGTGCAGTCACGAATCGGGGTATCACGGTCAATACTTGCCAGTCAGTGGCAGAAGACGAGTGCTCTCGCGCCGTTTTCCGGACAATATTTACCCGCGCTCCCCTGCCCGGTAGCTTCGATCATTAAACGTGCGTATATAGCCTCATAATATTGCAATCCGAGGCCATAATTTACGTCGTTTTATAGTTCAAACTGCAACCTACTATATACGTAGGCAGCGGCGCTCCAGCCTTTAGAACTCGCGCTATTCCCGTTCAACTTGTACCGGGTGATCGTAAAGTTTCCTTCCAGTGCTGGCCTCTCCAACACCCCGTTGTAACCCGAGATTCGTTTCATTTCCGCTGCGTTCATTTCCATAGTAATTTCGTAACATTTTGATCTAGTTGCAAAAGTAGAAATTTTTGAAGATTCCACTCTTTCTCGATTCTTCTTCGTTCGAATCTCGAACGTCGAAACGACGAAAGAGGCAACTAGTTCCGACTAGGAAATGAAGACGACTTTTTTTGCCATAAAATTTTAATTTGATATGCTCGGTACCAGACAACGCCACTCCTACTTGAGGCCACGCCCCCTCGCGGATCACGTGACCCAAATCAACCAATCGCTAATTTTCGTTGCATCAGCGTTGCACCTGAAGAGGCCCGATTTCCTGGTTACCCTCGATAAAATCACTTCCCAAACTTTTGTGAAACTGATCGATCGTGGAGAAGAAGAGCGAAGAACACCAGTTACATTCACGACGAACGTATGCAGGGACGTGCGCGAGTGTGAGTGCCGGTGAGCCTCGAGAATTGAGATATACTGTTTTATAGAGAATCATCCGAACGCGGGGGGAGGGGGGCTCTTTTATGAAGTTAGCACGGCCAGAAACGGTCGTTCCGAAAGTGGGTGCTTTGAGTCGTGACCCTTCATTCCTCTCTCTCTCTCTCTCTCTCTCCTTTCTCACCCTTTTCGGAGAAACCGCGTAGGCTATTACTGAAATTACGGACGCGATCCGGACGCTCGCAAATCAAAATCCGCCGTTTCTTCGACCTTCTTGCCGCATTGTTACGATTTATTGCCGGCAAAACGCCGCGATTTGAGTCTCGCTCGCTGCCCGAGAGAGAGATCCCCCCTCTCTCGCCGAGCGAGACTCAAGGGCGGCCATTAGCGGACTTTGGCAAGGCAAACAAGTGCGAAGGTAATCGGAGAGTGGAATGATAACCAGCCGTCGAACACCGTGCCTCGCTAGAGTTTCGAATTTGGAGCTCGCTCCCCCCGCGTTTCGTTATCTCTGTTGACTTTTTCGATATCAACTGTCCCTCCTGCACCGCGTTTCTTCTTTGGAAGTGGCACGTTCAGGTGACGTTTCTCACAGTGATCCTTCGCTCGTTAGTCGAAAAAAATATCGACTTCGATCCTCGTGCAAGTTACACATTCCCTGTTATTCGACACGAGCGAGGTAGCCGTATTTCTCTCGCGAGCGTTTAACGATTCCGAGAATCCAGCAGTTAGGAGCGCAACGCGACGTGTTAAGAAAATACCGGTTCCCTTGCTCCCTCTCATTAGCCGAGCTTCAACGGCCAAGGAAAAGCGTTTCGTCGCGGTGGCACGCAGACTGCACGGACTCTTACTTTTACTCGAAACGAAACGAAAACGTCGTGACTTTGCTTTTGAGTAGTCGCCGTTCCACTCTGACGCACTTCGCGACGCGAAGATTGGGGTCCGAAGGTGGGGGAGGCGAGCGAGCCAAAAGCAGCTGACCTAATTTACATACATATAAAGCGCATTCGATGTGTTTTAGGGGCCGTAAATCGACGCAGCTACGCGAATCGTTAAACCCTTCCTTGCCGCAACACCCCGACACAGCAGAGCGTGGAAGTTGCACGGACGGATATAACGCACGCGCGAATACATATTCAGGCACTTTGTCTTCTTACGGTCGTTTCGTGCTCCTTCGACCGGTTATCTTCTCCGCTCCGCTGTCATGCCTACGCTGGTTTAAACAGGCACGATGTAACCATCGGAGGGGCTCGATTAGAATAAATAAATCAATAGCGGAGCGATTCAACGTCTCGTTTCGGAATTGCTCTGGCGATTTAATAATCTCTCGGAACGAATTTCGAGCGAAGAAAATGCACGTTCAATTCGGAAACGGTGCTTCGATTTCTGGAGTTTTCTTTAAACCTTTCTCTAGGACTGCAGACTGGAAAAATTCGTCAATTCTTCAGAATCACCGGCAATTAAACCTCAAACCTTGAAACGCGATAGAAATTCAGCCGCCCCGCGGAAAATAAAATTTCCACAAAAGTTCTAACTTTGAATGATTGCTGGATTCGAAGGAGCCGTCTCCGCTTTCCGCCGGCGGCAAAAAGAATTCGGGAACGTCACTTGACGAAACTTGGCGATTCTTCCTCGCGAGCGAGCAACGAGACGATAAAGCGCTCCGCGGCGGGGTGGGGGGGAGCTCCGAAAAATCGCCTCGCGCGATTTTTCTAATTACAGGTGATTAATTTTTACGAGTGAACCGTAAAGCACCGGCGGACAGGTGTTCCCCTCTCGAGGCTCGGGGGACTTTGCCGAGCGAGGAAGAAGACGCTCGGCTGTTTCTGGTGGTGGTGGTGGTAACAATGACTGCGGCAGTGGTAGGTGGTGGTGCCGGTATAAAGTTAAAGCCACTGGCGAACGATGCAGGGGCCGCGTAATGACAACGCAGCGCGTCGTAAACGCGTTTATGTCCAGAGTTGCATTATAGTAATATCTGCCAGCACCCAGAGGAGTGCCGGAGCCTCGGAGTATTACCACCAGTCAGCTTGCTACATCGTCCAGCGGCCCTCGTCTTCTTTCTCTCTGAGAAAGAAGTCCATCTCCAAGTCCGTCATTCCGTCACTCCCAGAGACTTCGACGACCAGTCGCTCTACCATCTTTCTTTCTTTCCAGTTCTGTTACCGAAGGCATCGGCTGCTCTTTCACACGAGGCAAACGCCGTGTCTGTGTTTTCGTTTGAATCCCCTCGTTGAATGTTTACCGAGCGCTTTCGCGTAAGCGCTGACAATTTCTGTTTAATTGCGAGCCAGCGAACGTACGATAAATGATACTCTCTGATCGTACGATGGAAGTTTGACAATTTCTCTGCGATTACGAATTTTTCGGAAGATCACACCGAGAAGTTGATATGCGCTGCAGTTTGAACGTCGTCAGACACTTGATTACACGTCGCGGAATATCATTACGACACGTTCAGTCTATTCCCTCGTCTCGACTTTCATCTGACGGTGCAAGATTCGCGCGATGAATAAAATCTCTCGGCGGAACGGAAAAGACAGACATTTACATGTTTCGTGGAAAATAAAGAGGCGCGTATGTTCGAGCGCGAGATCGTTCATGAATAATAAAGCGGCGTTTAAAGCGCGGCGCGTCCTCTGCGAGAAAAATGACGAAATGACGAGAGTCGATGACAATCGCGACCAATCGATTTCCGTCGTTTACGAATCATCGAGATTGAAAATTACTCTTCGGATTCTTGTCGAGCAGTCTCCCCGAAAGTGTAGTCCCGCCCTCTTTCAGCGGGCTTCCGCTGGGAAAACCACGCCATTTCGACCTCGACGAGTCGCAGATTTCCCCGAGTCGGAGAAATCAAATCGCGGGGCGTAGACCTCGGAGGGGGAGACTGGGGAGATTTCGAAAGGGAAGAACCTCGCGTAAGGGCGATGGCAAAAGGGGGATGAGAGGACCAACGAGGACGAGATGCGGCAGAGTTGTAAAGTCCTGCGCGTGACACCGGTTATGTTGCGTTATGTTACGTGTTCTCTCTCTCTCTCTCTCTCTCTCTCTCTGTGTGTGGCAGTGTGCGTCGATCTGGCGATCCCACGAACATTGGCCAGCTCGACACACTCGCGCGCGGTATTGCTCGTACGCTGCGTTTATGGCGCATAACCGAGCCGGTCGCTCGCACCGAGATTATTTCGTCTCGATCAGTTTGATAACTCGGCACGGTTATGCGCTCGCCTTGCCGATTACGCCAGTTACGCGCTCCAAGAGTTAATCTCTGTCGCAACCCCTTGCAAGGCCGATCGGCTCGGCTGTTTGCATCCATTACGCGCGGACTCGCGTCGAAATTAGCGTCGAGACAGCGGACCTTATCGAAGAAGAATTTTTCTCTCCCAATCGAGCGAATTTCGTCACACCTTCGTGCAAATCAGCAGGCATTATTTTCTCAAAACGTTAGAAATTACCGCTCCAACCTCGTCCCTAATTGCGATTATAATTCGCGAAACCGTCGCGCGAGCTGATTCCTCGAACGCAGCGAGTGCGAAATCGCACCCTCGTGCGCCGATTTCACCTAACTCCGACTTTGCGTCGCGCGTGTAACTGCGTCCATCGCGAGAATTGGCGAAATTTCGGTTAGCAGGTGCGACGCCCCCTCCCCTCGAAGGAAGGACTCGCGCACCTTGCGCGACCTTAATTGAGCCATAACCGCGTAGCTACGTATTCGCGCGAAATGCTGATCGATATCGACGCGGTCGCACTTCGTGGGCCACGCGAAAAGAAACGAACCCTCGCTGAACCTGTAAACGCACGCGACGCGCGAATGATCTTAATAATTCCTCGCAGACAGATTGTTGCCAAATTACGACGTTTCGTTTTGCCCTCCGCCCTCCCCTCGTGTATACGGGTGACCCTACTTGACAGTAATTACACGCTATAATTTATTCCCGGCGACAACGGGGAACACGGACAATGTTTCTCGATCGAAGAATTAACGAACCACCTTGTCGCCAGCCTCCCCGAGTAAATTAGGATCAGCTACTCGAATGACTTTATTATACCAAGGTTCCAGCGTCGAACCTTGAAATACTACCTCTCCGCGCGTGCAATTACCGCAACTGACGAACCTCCTCCTTCAGTGATTGCGGTATAATTCACCGAAAAAGAAAGCAACTCCGCGCCGCTGATTATGATCCGCCGGATTAACCGAGCGAAGGATAAATCAACTCCTCGAACGGGTCCCTCCCTCTGTTCTCCCCAAATTCCTTGCGAATTTCCGAATCCTGCAAAGATTCCCGCGAGTAACTCAATTTCAAAACAAAATGAAAATTTTAAAAACAGCTCGTTCGCCAATTTGCAACAGCGATACATACACTACTAATTTCGCTACTAGATCCGTTTAGATTTATTTCCCTCTTATTAATTCTCAGCGATTCTTTTTCGAACAATTCCTCGACTCTTCGCCAACGAGAAGAATTTGGCTCGCGGGGTTTGGCCAGCGTGCAATTTCAGAAAAGTTTCGACAGGCGTGCAGCACAGCGCACACTGCCGGACAGTAAAGTCGAGAGAGAGGAACGCGGTGGGATAATTATGCGCACTGCCTCGTGGCTTCGGAAGGCCGTTCCAGGCCTTTTTTACGAGGGATGAAGCCGAGGGCTCGCTCGCGGTCGTAACTTGTTGTTAGCCACGTCGAACGCGGACTATCCGTGTTACGAGCCGACTTGGTTCTCAAGGCCCGGCAGTACCTTTAACCTCTTCGAAGGAGTGGACGCTTCTCCCCAGCCACCGGCGAGACATTGGCATAAATTAGGCTAACTGCACGGTTCGCTCCTCCCGGGAAGTTGGCGTTGCGTTTTTCATGGAAGCCTCTCCCCCGAGAGCGTCATTTCTTTTACCTCGATGCACGATTGCCCGGCCTCCCCTCGAAGGGAACTCGATCGTTTTCCAAGCAACAAAGTTGCAAACCTCGATGCGACGAGACAGAGAGCGAAAGGGAGGCCGAGTTTCTCCGTAGCGACGAGGCTGAAAACTTTGGGTTTTTTCACGTTGCCACTTTGCCACTTTATTTTCGCATCGCCAGTTGAAATTACTACTCTTTCCCCTAATTTTTCGCGAAGCTCGTTTCGATGTTTGGAGCATCCGAGGAAACCAAGAGGAAAGTGATTCCTCTGTCGAGAGTGCGACCGTCCGTCACGTTTGTACGTTTCCATCAAGACGACCAGTCTTTCGCGCGTAATTTTATCATCCGCGCGATCGTTCCGTCGATTCCGACCGGATGCTCCGGCCAATTCATTCGTTCGTCCTAGCAATCGAAGATTCCCCCCGCACAGCGGAACACGCTTCGCGGAGTCGTTTCCGAAACGCGTTCGATGTGGCACCCGGTTCGAAAACGATTATGATCCAAGGATAACGATCCGGTTGCACGCACGCACACACGCACAAACACGCACGCAAGGGGAAGGGAGGGGGGTGTGGTTGGGGACGGGGAGAAAAGCGCCAGCACGGTGACTTACGCGCAAATGGATGGCAAAGAAAAATGGTCCGGACCATGTTTCATCTGGCGCGCACGTTTATCGTTCGCGCACTGCGAAATTTACACCGTCTCACTTCCGAAACGAGTGGCCCGGCAGTTGCATAAACGGGGCGCAACATTTTATTTTACACCTCTGCCCCCTTCCGTCCCCCCCCCCCTCCCCACTCCCCACTCCCCAACCCTTTGGTCCAGAGCACAACGGTAAAATATTAGTTACGACCAATTTCTGTGATTCCGCGCCTAATAAAATCCTTCCGTGAGAAGGATGAAATCGCCGTTGTCCATCTTCTCGCCCCCCCTTCCACCGAAAACCGATCACGAGCGAAGCCGAGCGGTTGGTTCCCTCCGCAGTTAATAAATTTCTTTCTCCCGTGGTCCACGGGGGCCGTTTTCGCGGAAACTCGTTGGCCACGATGTATCGGTCACACTGTCCAGCTAATGCGAACGAGACGAACGGGACCCGCGTAAAATCGGATAATAAACTTTTCGCAGGATACGCATGTTCTTGCGTTCTCAGATCACTTTGTCGAGAATCTTGGCGATCGCGTCACTTTTCAAGCTTGTCGATGAATGCTCGAAAATGACCAATTTGTAGTTTTCGTTGTAAAACAGCGAGAGACGCCCGATCGAACAGGAGCGTCCGTCAGCGATAGCTGCCGTCAGAGAAGACAAAACAGTTCCGAGTAATAAGCATCTAATTACACTCTCCTCCAATTACGCTCACTTAAGAACGTCGTTTTCTTAACGACGTGCAACGATGCGCCGCAAGTAGCGGTGGCGCGCATCCTGACTCGGGCAGCCAACAACGCTGGCGGATCGCGAACGGGTCGGGTCCAATTGCATCAATTAGACAGAGCGCCGATAATTATTGCCGGTCGTCAAAGTTGCGTCGACGCGGGGCTCGGAGCGACGCCATGGCTGATCTCTCGGTCGGTTGGCGAACGCCAACGGCGACGTCG
Organism: Melipona beecheii; assembly: GCA_032399605.1. Lineage (NCBI taxonomy): Eukaryota > Metazoa > Arthropoda > Insecta > Hymenoptera > Apidae > Melipona > Melipona beecheii. Next base: position 1,310,832 of record JAUCMO010000042.1, on the reverse strand, counting down.
AATCTCCCCTCTCGCGAGGTATTATATGACATTAGTAAACCTTTTCCGTGCCCTATAAAAATACGTTTCGTTACCCCGGGACGACGGCGAGCACCGAGAGAGCGCTGCTGCTCTCGACGGGCGAGAGCATTTTTCCCGAAAACACCGAAACGTGTCACGCCCTCGATGGAGCGTTGCGGAGCCGAAGTCGCGGGAGGGGACTCGCCAGGAGACGAGTCGTATTTTTTTTCCGCGCATTTATGCCCGTTACGCGAGCGTATTTATTATTACGCGTATCTATATACATATGCATGTATATGTACATACACACATACATATATACACACAGGTACATCTTTATTTTTTTCCCCCGCTGGTTTCTTTTTTTCGTTCTTTCGGGCCGAACCTATCGTTTTAAAACCGGAGCACATCGCGCGACGGCGTGCAGGAAAAGCGGAGCCTGCGTGGCCAGCAGTGATAGAGAGGGGCGAGAACGTAGGGTTGGAAAAAAGCACGCGAACAACATTTTCGGGGGGCGCGCAGCCGGCCTTTCAGAGCCTCCGCTTCGTGGCGGCGGTGGCGGCAGCGGTAACGGTGGCGACGACCTAGGGAAGCATTTCATTGCGTTCGATACGATGGTAAAAAACGCCCAGGGATCGGACAGTAAAAAATGTAACTGGTAATTTAGTTAGCCGTTGCGAGCTCGGACGCGGCCGGTGGACCGCTTGGGTGTTGGTGGACAGTAATAGGGCGTATCTCGTATCTGTCCGGGGGCTTGACGGGTTTTTATGGGTTTGCGATGCGCGGATTCATCATTCGATATATTACCAGACAACCAACCCCCCGCGCTCTGATGCCCACCGCGTTAACCTAACGAGCCTTCAAGGTGGAATTTTTAGGATTCTATCCGACGATGACAGCCGAGCAGACGGCTCCCTGTCGCGGCCGACGCACCTATTGTCGTAAACACCGCGTCGCTCGCGATCCCTCCGACCTCGATTTTCGATGATTGATCATCGTCAGGCCCCGAATATGTTTCCGCGTTTCGGGGGCTGGGGGGGGGGGCAGAATAGAAGTGTAATAATCACGTTGATTGAAATTTTTTTTGGTAGTTATTGGGTCTTTTCAAGCAGTCAGAAGAGAAATTTAAAATAAAAACTGCACGACTTGTACCCCAGTACGATTCGTCTCACTGAAAAGTGCAGGAGCAACTCGATATGCTCGGTACCTACTTGAGGACACGCCCCCTCACGACTCACGTGACCCAAATCAACCAATCGCTAATTTTCGTTGCATCAGCGTTGCACCTGAAGAGGCCCGATTTTCTGGATTAAAATATACACAGTATAGTAATTATGCAACCGGAGAGATGGAGAGAGATTTCTAATTCGTTCAAGATACGTTAACTACAATCTACATCTTCTATTCAATTTCTCTAGAGCAAAATCGCTACTACCGCGTAGTGTCTCGATAGGAAATTCGATGGAATGAAATTCGACGTCCAATTTCTAAAAGTCGCGGGAGGGGGGTCGCCAGTCGCATCGAAAACTGTCCGACACCGGAGGTCGGAGGCAATTTTTCTGATCGGTTCAGAGAGCGCCGGTCCCACCAGTCTAGTGGTAACAAAAAAATAGATTCTTCTTGACCCGCACTGGATTGTCAGAGTTTTCCCAACCGACATTAAGAAACTGGAGCAACGTGGCGATCAAATCACTTGTTGTAGATATTTCAGTTGGAACTGGTTGGCGTGTCTCTCACGAACGTGGAACCAATTGGGGGATGGCAACGACGAATGGCAACCCTATCCGCACGACGTCTACACGCTCTCCCCCCTCCCTCCCCTTCACCGATGTGCTCAGAATCTGCTGCTAACGATTAGTCCGGTGCAGATACGTGTTTTCGTCAAGTACGATAGAACAAAAAAAAAAAAAAAAAATAAAAAAATATTTGATCAGCCCTGTGCGTTCACTCGGGGAGAGGCTCTCGATATCCAATTCAGTTGATATTCAAGTGGTGCGCGCGCGTGTTTCTACATTTTGATTTCTATGTAACAGCCGCCGGTACGCGACGGCCCTGTGCCCGTGTATTTGCTGTCTGGAAAGACAACAAATATTGTTTCGAAATCGTTTATTCCCATCAGCAGGAATTCCCATTCGCGGCAATCGCGTTACCGGGATGCGAAAATACATCGAAGAACGAAGTTTCCAACGGTGGGAAAAAACGAGGAAGAAGGGACGCGAGGAACGCGAAGGCGAGGTGTCTGGTAATTAGAACACGTAGAGAACACGTCGTTTGAATATGTCTGAACGAATCTCTTTCTCTCGCTTCTCTTAATTGCGATCGCAAAATCCTCGAATTAATTAAGACGACTGATCGAGACAACCGCGCGAACGAGAGAATTACGAACGAACGATCGCGCTTCGGTCTTCGCGCACGCGGATGACAAATTTTGATCGGCGACTGATTGCACGAACTCGTGCATATCAAATCGACTTGTCCGAATGAAAAATCAGCGATGACTGGGAGAATCAGCGCGCCATATATTCGACAGATTCGAACTTGAACTCGAAATCGAGTCGAGACTTTAAAGGAAACGAACGAAAAAAAAGAAATAAACGTGTCGTATAATAATGGAATTAATGGAGGGGGAAAGAGCCACGAATCCCTTTCCTTCCTTTTTTTTCCCCTGCATCCCCCCCTCCCCTCCCCGTGGTGTGCACGCCGGATCGGCTGTTCGGTATCTGCGATTCGCTAATCGTCCCGTGACAAGATAAGCTTCGGCGAGCCGTGCCAAACTTTCCTCGTAACGGGGTGCAAGCAAGGCAGAGGCTTTTCGTTTGCCAACGAGGAGGACCGCGATTGTCAGGAAGAGTCGCATGGAAATCCGATGCGCCGGTGCATCGACGATGCAATTCAGACGGGTGGGTAACCACCCCTTTTTCACCCCCCTCACCCCTCTCCGTCACTCTTCCTCTCTGTCCCTCCGTTGGTGGGCGCCTCTTTCGCGTCGAGCCTTCCCTTTTCGCCTGTTTCCCCTACACGCGCGCGCGCGCACACATATACATGCACATGCAAACACACTCACACACTCGTCTCATTCCCTCTTTCTTTCGCCTCTATCCACGGTGGTACACGTTCCCGCAGAGCCCACGGTTATGCTCCTCCCTCGCTCTCACCGGTCTCGCGTTCTATGCCTGTTTCTCCTTTCCCCGCTCAGCCTTCCCTTCTCTTCGCTTCTCTTCTCTTCTCTTCTCTTCTCTTCTCTTCGCCGTCCCGTCCTGTTTCTGCTCTCGCGCTGAAAACGCGCGTATGCTCGAGCGCGCGCGAAAGTGTGCCAAAAACCCTTTTGTAGCGATCGGAAGAATGGGACGCATTGTTTGCTCACTTGTGAATCGGCTCTAATGGCAAAAGTATGTGAAATCATTGTGAATCGAGATTACATACGCGAAAACAACGCGGCCCGGGTCCTACGTTCGCCGCTCTCGCCGCTGTCTCTACGCGTCCACGTCCACCTACATCGTTGCCATACACACGTTGGCGACGCTCTCTCCCTTTTTCACTCTCCCTCTCCTCTCCCTCTCTCTCTCTCTCTCTCCCTTCGACGACAGAACACACGTACGAACACACGGGCAGAGACGACGACCGCCGCCTGCCAGAGAGACCGCCGCCGCCGCCGCCGCCGCCGCCGCCGCCGCCGCCGCCCGCGTCAATGTGCACACAGGTGTGTGTATACATACGCGGAAAACAGGGCCGGGGGTTCACGCACACGCGTGGAAAAAAAAGCTGGCGTGCGCGCGCGAACGAACGAACGAACGAACGAACGAGCGAGCGAGCGAGCGAGCGAGCGGTTCGCCGAGCTGCCGTGCCGGGGAGAGAGGACGTAGATATTTTTTTTACGTGCAACGAGAGAGAGTGCACAGGGAGAGACATGCATTCGACTGGCCAGGTTGAGGGGGCGGAGAAGAGGGAACGAGGGGCCGCGAGGGGAGCGGGGATCCACACCACCGTGGATGCTGGTGGAAGGAGGGAGGGAGGGAGGGGGGGGGGGGGTGCCAGGGTGGAGGGTGGCGTGGGTGGACCACCCTTTGCCGTCGATTTTTCGGGGCTTTTTTTACGGGCGACGGCCCTCGCTTGCCTGGATGAACGAACACGGGGAGGAACATCAATAATCTACAATCAAACTGCAGATAAAGCTACGATCGCCCTTTTGTGAATGTTTCAATAAGAACCGACGTGACGAACAACTTCCTGCCCGATCGACGGGTGCTGCTCTCCGAGGCTCTCTCGGTACGCAGCTCAGATGCAACGTAAAACGATGCATCGTGTGTGATATACATGTGAACGTACATAAATGTATGTAGATCGCACGGAGTGACTTCTAGCCCAGTTTCTTTTTTTTTTTTTTTTCCTCCGACGACGAAAACGACCGGCAAGACGGCGGAGGATTAAACGGAGAGGGGGGAGGGGATCGGTGCCGATATTTTCGCGGGCTGCGCTGCCGCGGGCGTCGGATAATCGTCGCTACTATCGTACCAGCCTGTAAACGAAAGACCAGAGGCAGAGAGAGAGAGAGAGAGAGAGAGAGATGACGGCCTTGGTGGTGAACGTCAGTCGCGGAGGGACGAGGAAAGGGTGGAAAGAGGAGAAAAAAGAAAAGAGAAGAGAAAGAAAGAAAGAAAAAAGAAAGAAAAGAAGCGGTGGCATCCAATAGTTATGAAGCGCGACTTTTAAAAATGGAGGAAGTTACGGGGCAGCGTGACAGAGTGCATTATTTATTATTTAACCGCGTTGCAAAGTAAATTTGGATGAACGATGCACCGCAGCTTTTTACGACGAATCTTCACCCTCCGACCAACGGTCCGCCGCGCGGAGTTACCAGTTACCGGCATGAAATAATTACACGGGACAATTAGTAATGGTCCGGCAATTTTTACAACCGAACTGGGAACGCGGACGCTTTCCGGATAAATCTTCTTGAACGTTCTGCCGCTTAAAACTGATTGAACGTGTTTCTCTTTTTCTCCCTGCTCTCTCATTTTTTCCGTTTTTTCTCCTCTGTTGTCTCTTTCTCTTTTTGGTTTTGCTCAGGATGAAAATGGTTTCTCGCGTTTCTCCACTCGGAGGGCAATTTTCTTTACCTTTTAATAACGATCGCGTTTAACGAAAGTTTGAAAGATTTAAGAATGCATTCTTCGATTTTTAAACACGCGAAAAGTATCCTTTTTAGATGTTTAATCTTCAAGCAGAAAATAACCATCTCGCCTTACGTACTGCGTTACGATATTACAAACGTCGTCAAATACGAAAACTGACGAAACGTTACTCGTACGAGATTAAATCGTAGCGATTGTTCACTTGGTCCAAAGAAGGAGGAAATTTTTGAATGACCAAAAATGATTATTCTCGAGATGCCGCGGTCGCTGTAATTTATCGCGTCGCGTCGCGTCGCGAGGGGAGAAAAGGCTCGCTCGTTAATTCCGGGTTTGGAATCAACGCGGCTGGATAATTAGCCAGCTCCGTGGGTGTAGCCGATAAGATTCCAATGTCCTTCTCATTACAGTTTCGCGTACCGGCTGCGTGCCGTGGTAAATCCGCTCGCCAGCCAGTTGCCACCTTAATGCGAGCCTTCTTATTGCGAATTCGTGCCGTTCACCCTGGATCGCGCTTGTAATCGCGCGATCGGCCTTAATGGAAACACGGCCGACCACTGTGCCGACCACGGGTCATTTAATTCGCAATGATGCGGGGGAACTCGAAATGACTCGTGCGAGACTCGACTCCAAGGTTCCGCGGCTTCCATCGCGACTCTCTCCCGTTTCTCTCGCGTGTTTGCTTATCGTGCACCTCTATCATGCGTGTAATTGCGGTATATTAGTATATTATCTTGAAACGTTATCGTCGATTATCAGGGGTAGGTATTTCTTTCTTCGCGGGTATAATCTTCCAGCTGAAAGTAACTCTTTCCCCTAACAACAAGTGCTTACAAGAGCGCAGTACTTTTCTTTCTCTTTTTTTCTTTTTTTTTTTTTAAAGAAAAGGTTAGATTTCACGGATCGTTTACTTTACGCACGGAGCGTAGTCGCTAGACGATAGATGGATGAATTTATGCCGAGAGTGCAGAGTATTCAAGTGCTGCGACATCAAGTGCAAGGATATCACTGCTAAATCTGTAAAGTACGTCAGCGAGAACCGTCAGACACTTGACGATTAGCCGCGATTTCGTTGATAGAATTACCGAATTAATTATTCAGGCTATCGGTAACCTTCCGCGCTCCGATTCGTCGAACGCAGGGCTACTGCAACTCGGGATTATCATCAAAGTCGTAATCATTAAAAAGTGAGATCTGAACGAGTTGAACTAAAACTTTGGAAAGGACGATCTCGAACAGAAGGAAGGTGAAAGATGAGCAAAGAGCTGGGGTTTAAACAACACGCGTCGTCCCCCGGAAGAGGATGCTGACAGCGGGGCCAATACACCCGGAGAGCGCGGCCTTTCCCTTTGTTCTCCGCGGCGCGAATCGGAATTTGCACAGCGCCGCGGCGCAATCTCGAAAGTTCGAGATCCTCTCGCCCTGTCGTCTCTCTCTCTCTCTCTCTCTCTTCTCTGTCCGGAGAGGACGGTTTCTTCGCCGCCTTTCGGCCTTCGGGGGTCGAAGCTCTCTGCAAATAATGTATAGGAATTGCGAGGCTCATCTACATAAGTAATGCCGCGTTAAGGAAAGCACCAAAGGCGTCCCGGGGCACGCGACGATGCCGGATACCTCGGATGAGAACGACGAACGAAGAGGAGGAAGAAGAAAGTGCCGCGCGGCAGAGGGCCAAAGGGTTCCACTCTCGCATTAATTGTGCCGGGGAGAGATAAGGAACACAATGTTTGTTAACTTCCACGAGATGTATAAGACGACTAAAGCGATCCGCTTTGTGGCGGGCTCGTTTTCCTCTGTTGAGATGCGCGAGGGAAGGGGGTGGAGCGGGGCGAGAGGAGGGGGAGGGGGTCACAAAGGGGACCAGGAAAGGGAACAAAGAAGAGATTAACGAACGATCGATAATTATTATGCGAATTTCTTGCCCCGGTCTCGCCCTTCCTCATTTATCGGCCGCATCGAACTTTAATTGCGAGTCCCCCCCCCCCCGCCCCGTTGCTTGGTTATTAATCGGACGAATTCTTCCTCCCTTCGATTTTAAGAATCTCGTGGCGCCGCGAGACGCTCGTGTCGTAAATTTTAGTACATCTCAGATTCCACTCGTTCGCGACTCTCTAGGATCTTCTAGAGAAACGTTCCGATGTCAAAAAAAAAATCACTCCGAACAGAAGGCAGAGGATTACTTTCGGATAACCAATTAATCAATTCGCGATTCTTCCTTCCCGCGTCCTCTTTGCGAGAGGTGAACGAGCTGTCGACGCGAGGGAGCCGGCTCCACGAGCTCTCGATTTTCCTACCTCGTCGTCGCCGTCTGGTCGTAAAGTCACGTGAAATTGGCCAGCATTCGAGGGAAAAACTCTTTGTGAAATCGTCACGCCCGTGAATCATCATCCTCCATCTCCTGTCACGCTGTTAACCGAGCGACGATGATGTCTCGCGTTAGGGGACGCGAAAGAGAGAGAGAGAGAGAGAGAGAGAGAGAGAGAGTAGGAACGAGCAGAAGGGGGGAAAAGGTGGCGGCGGTGGCTGTCAAGGGGCGTCGAGTAGATAGAGAAGGAAAGGGAGAGTACCCCCTATTTATATTCTGGCTCACCCTCCTCATCAACGGCGTTCATCTTTCCTATTAAAGTAGTAATTTAGCAGGAAATTAAGCTACGCACTCGCTTCTCGCGGCGTGGCACTTGCCTCGTTCCTGCGACACCCTCTTTCACTTTTCTGCCTCTCTCGCTCTGTCTTACGCTCGCCCGAGATCGATTTTAGCCGATGACAGACGCGAGTCTCTCTTTCCAGTTTTACAGTCTGCTCTCCGTCCTTCTCCACCAGACGCGCCGGGGCCCTTTCACCTCCTCCGCTTCGTTTGTTCGCTTCAATCGCTCCTCTCCTCTCTGCCTCGTGACCGAACACTCCGCTGTTGTTCCAGCTCCACCCCCCTCCTCCCATCCTTTCTTCCGGTTATTTAACGTTTCCCGATTTTTGTAATTAACCCCGATCTCTCGACGACACCGAGAAAGGTGTCATCCTTCTTTTCTTCAAGTTTCAAGTGTCGTTCAAGTCTAAGTTACGTCGAGTCTAATTCATAGCGTCGGAAATGCAAGGCGTTTAATTACCAATAATTACGACACCAACGGGCGATTTATCATCGAATCAATTGCAGCCATTACGGTTTCCGTTCGGCGAAAGAAATCGGGCGGGCTACTCCTGGAGTCGCCGGTACCATCGATCACAGCTGTCGAGTTGCCCTGGATCACCGGTTACCTACATAATATTCCCCGTAGGCGTGACAATAACAGGTGTCGGCGTCCTGTAACGCGTCTCCAGCAACCAAACCCTCGCAACACCGAAGCTGAAACTTTTAAACCGACGATACGGGTGGCGGAACGAGCGTTTCCTGGTAACGATCCTATTTTCCAAGTAGGTACCTGCATGCTGACGCTCTCGAACGATGTTACGACGGATTATGTGTCGTCGTTAAACGCACTCTCATGATAATCTCACGCGGCAATTTGACAGTATATTTTTAGCGAAAGTTCAGACTCTCAGTCACTTTTAATTCCCTTGTTTCCTCGCTTTCGACGCTTCCGCCCTCTCAAGAGGGCGGAAATATTACATCTAGGCAACGCGAAAGGCCGAATTTAGACCCGAGTCGAATTTAAATCGGATCGCGGCGATCGCCAAAGCATGAAACTTTTAGAATGTTTTTCGCTTTTCGAAAAGCCGAACCGTCGAACGCTCCCGAAATAGAGAGCTACCCGCTCTCGACTCCGTCGAATGTATCGAAATATAAATCGAAAGAGGCGTGTTTGCTCAAACCGGAGTGTTTAGCCGCGTGATTAATATTTTCGAAAAACACGTTCGCGCGGCGGCGGTGCGCGGCGGAGAGAGAGACAACCTTAACGACGGGCAATTGAATCTCATTACAGGTATGACAGACGATACGCGTTCATATTCTAGATCGAGGTCTCTTAAATCCTGCCCTGCGCGTTTATTAATAGTCGATTGGGAACGATGATAACCGAAGCTGGTGGATAAGAGGTTATCAGACTGCCTCGCCAATAAATCAACCGCTACTGGAATATTTATGAATCGAACGTATCGAGACGAGTGTGTACGCCTTCTACTATTACCCGCAATTAAGCCTAGCGCTTTAATCATTTATGTAAACGTCGACGATATCGACGCGTATCGATGACTCGCGAGCGATAGCTCGACCGGCCCCCGAAAGAGTTTAAAATCCGTTTAAAATCTAGAAACGCACGCACGCACACAGTGCCAACGTGAAACTGATGTCGATTCTTCGCGCAGAATTAGAATTACGCATGAATTAATTACCCCGTTGAAAAATTCGTCCAGATTCTGACAACAGCGACAATTGAAATTAACGCCAGGGGCGAATGTTGAAACGGCGGAACAAACAGCTGAAAGGGGTGGCACGACCGGACGACAAGGAATCGAATCGGCGATCGATCGATCAGCCGGTCGTTTTTCGAAACTTGGCCGCGCGTGTATCGATCGTTCGTTACGGCTGTGGGAATAAACGACGCCCGTGACTGCAAAGAATATTTTAATTGCCGCTCGACTCGTGAATTTCGTGCTCATATTCGACGTTCGACTGATTTAAGCCGCACGGCAGAGGGGTTGCTAGCATTCAGCGAGACAAAGAACAAAGAAAGCGCGCGGGGACGACGACGCGAGGGAGGGGGATTTGGGTTTGGGAACGGTCGGATGGATGCACAGGGTGGGTTGATCCTCGTATGAAGGGCTGTCAAAAACCTAATGAGAGGTGTGACTGCACATGTTCGCCGAGCCCTCTCCCCGTGATTACTCAGATTTTTCAGAGAAATTAAAATTCAAAGACGTGACTCATCCCGGCGTGCAAATTGAAATATCCTTGGCAGGCGGGCTGGGGCGAGGTGCGGCGAGGTGCGGCGGGGAGGGAAGGGTGGCCTCCATCGCCGGTTACCCGGTTGACTGTTATATCGATATTTCTCTGCCAGCCGGTGAACCGTTTCATTGGCGAAATAAAATTGTAGAATCGGCCGCGATGTGTATTAAAGTTATGGATTATCGAAGACTCAACGGCGTTCTCTGAAAGGAGAAATGAAAAAAAAAAAAAAAAATACTCCGCGTATGTACATCGACCGGACGAAAATTCGAAAAATCGTCGGACAGTGTTGCGCGCTCTCGCCCGATTCCAAGAAAAACCGTCGATTAATATCAGAGAGAGAGAGAGAGAGAGAGAGACACACACATTTTATGCGATTGTTTTAGCGTTATGAAATTGAACGACGATTTTCAGCACATTAAACTTGTGGAATTTTCACGGAAGCCGGTTTTAACTACAAAGATCCACAAAGAGAGAAACAATTGCGCCAAGACGTGCAAAATAAATTGTCCGAACGATCCTGTACGAAAGATCCAGTGGGAATTGGAGAGCAAAGGAGCGAGCAACGTTCGCACGGTGGCGTCCGCGATATCCGGGAATATCGGGCCCGCCGTGGTCCGCGTGGATCCACGAAATCGGCGGACCTATTTCGAATCACAGCACGCCACGCGCCGTGGGGTGCAGCCAGAAGACACAAGGCGCAAAAGGAGTGGCAGGGAAACACCGTGGCTGAAGGAGCGAGGGGTGGGGTTCACCCCATAAAACAATGCTCCCACATCTGTCAGCCACTTCTACCTCCTCTCCCCTGCGAGCCGCCCCTTCAAGTCCCTAATTATACCGCCCCCTTTGCCCGCCGCCATCCTGCGCGTCTGCATTATGCGTCCGGACCACTTGGGCACGCACGCACGGGGCGAAGGGGAGATGCCCTTGTTGAAAACGAGAGCGAACAACGGTCAAGACGGCGAATCTAAACTTTCTCTCTTCCTTTTTCCTTTTTTCTTTCTTTTCCGCGACGTTTCCAAACGCCCGCCGACCGCCGCGAGAAAGTGGCGACAAAAAAGAAGCGAAAGGGCACGAAGAGAGGACAACCCTTGAGACGACTCGGCGTCTGAAGGGCGAAAGACGCACGAAATTTTAGGCAACCGCCGAGAAACGAGCGATCGAGGAGAACCTTGAATTTTGTTCTTTTCTTCTTCTCCCTTTTTTTTTTTTTCAATTGAGGACTGTTACGTACGAGCAGAGACGAAGGCTCGATCGGACGTAACTCGATTGTCACGCGCGACAGATGGTTTACGATTAAAAGCGCGGATGCTGCGATCGCGCATGGAAAAAGGGTGACTCGAACTGGAAACAGAAGTTTGAGTTTTTTCGACGGGGTTTCTTTCTTTCTTTCTTTCCTTCTTTCTTTTTATTCCTTTTACGGAGGATTTCGCTCTTTCGAATATATTTGTTTGTAATTGCGATCGGAAACTCCTCCGGGTGGCTCTCGCAAAGCTCGGGGAATTAATGTTGAAACGCACGTTGACGTCGCGTTGAAATCAGTTGCAGAAAGGGATTGAGAGAAGCATAATCGTTGAACCGTTCTCTTCAGCCAGAAAGAGTAGACTATTTTTACGAAAGAGAAAAGAAATTGAAGCGAAACTTGAAAACTGAAAAGGAAAAGAGAGAGAGAGAGAGAGAGAGAGAGGGGAAAAAAACAGGGATGGTTCGACGAGTCGAACGAGAAAACATTAAAGAAAGATTTTTGATTTAACAATATTCCCAACAGTCGGCCACTTGGAGAGATAAAACCGCCAAGGATTGGATTACCTATTTTTCGAGTAGCGTGCAACTTGCAAATTGAAGTACTTCGCATGTATCAGAGATCCGTGAAATCGAGACGGCAACCGTATATCTGCTGCACTTGCAAAAACTTTTGTACCTTCCTTTCGGAAAAAAAACGAAAAACGTTCGGGGGGAGAAATAATTTTTCAAACAAAATATTTCTTTTTCCAATAGCGGATATTCGTTCCTTTCTCTCCCACTCCTGCCGAGTGAATTATTCTCGCAAATTGCGTTCGTCCGAGTTCGGGCGATTTCTCTTTCGACGAGTACATCTCGTCGTTGGTCTCGTTGCTCGAAACCGAGTAACATCGAATATTACGGATTCGTCGGCGACGCGTATCGCGCAAGATGGCAACGCTTAGGCGCAGAATTACAAATCGATTGAATCGAAGGGGTTCGACGGCGCGGCTCCGGCGCTCCACGCGGTGAAATTAACATCGTGTTTTTAATGCCAGGGATAATTGTAAGGGTGGAATTATACCGAGGGCTGAGCGCCGCGCTGCTTGGGTTCTCGTTGCGCGGTCCGCCCGGTTCCAGCGGCTCTCACCCTTCCGTTCCTTCGACGATCGATCAACTGTTTTCAACAGAGAAGAGAAATTAACATAGACGCGGTTGTATCGCGGAGGCTCGTCCGTGAAAATGTACGACGATACGGTGTTCAGGGGAGGGGGAGGGGGAAATAACGGCAGACGCGCGTAGAATCGGCGGTGGAACGGATGACACGCGAGTCGAGATCCACTCGAATGATTACACGCATTGCGAGAGTCAACGCATTCGTGAAATAAAATCCAGTTCGGAACAATTGACACCGGAACGATTTCGTCGTTCCTCCATTTTCCTGTGAAACTCGTACCTCATTCTCCCCCTCTCTCTCTCTCTCTCTCTCTCTCTTTTTTCACCCTCTCTCTTTCTTCGCTCTCTCCCTCGCGCCCTACGCTGCTTTCACCCCTTTCGAAGCACCACTGTCGTATTCTAAGGTGACTCACAACCACTCAGCGGTTCAACTGCGCGTGAACCCTCGATTCAACAGCTCGACCGTGCTCGTTACGCGAACCGCGAAAATCAGTACCACCGCTGGCGGCTCGATCCCGTAGCTGACGACGGATCATCGCCGTTTGATAAGTCCGATTCGATGATTTTTCTTTCCGCCCACGGAATCCTGTCTCGTCTGCGTCATTTTTTTCGCCGACTCTTTTCTCTTTACTCTGCCTCTTTCTCTCTCTCTCTCTCTCTCTCTCTCCCTCTCTCTGTCACCCCCTTTTCCGTTCTTTTTTTTTCCTCTTTTTGTTTCGATAACCGTACACAACCGTTTCTGTTTTCCCACCCCACCCGCCCCCTCCACCCTCCAATACTCGTCCGTCTCGTTCTCTCGCTCCGTTCCACCCTCCTTCTCTCTCTCGCTCTCCGGCTCCTTCCTTTTTTTTCCAGCCGTATCCCAACGATAACAACGCGTCGCAGCGTTCCTCGACGTAGTATTTTAGCCAGAATTAATCTGCAATTTTATTTACTATGGATCTCGAAAATAACGTTTTTTTTTCTCCCGGTGGCATGCGAATGAACGAGCTATAAATATCTGGTGACATTACTCGGATCATCCCCGTCCCCGGTCCAACGGCGGATCTATCGAAAAGGATTATTACAGGATCCAGTTTGCGACGCGGGACGGGGAGGGCTGGCGTGTGGACGCGTGGAAACGAAAAAACGAAAATTGCAAAAAGTAGGCAACACGGAACGCACAATGAAAAAAAAAAGGAGAAAAAAAAGAGAAAAAAAAAAAAAAAAAAAGAAAAAAGGATAGAAAATAAAGAGAGGAGATGGAACCCTCTCCATCCCCCCCCCCCTCGCCCTCCCTTCGAAACGAAAAACAGAAAAGAGAAGGGCGTCAGAGGGGGGAAGGGGGGGGGGAAGGAAGAAATCCGCGGGCACGGGTTATACCTGTACAGATACCGACGTGCAGCACCAATCGAATTCGTAATAATAACAAACGGAGTCTAAAGTGTCCCTGGGCTTTTTTTCGGCTTCTGCGTGTCGGGGGCAGGCTGGGAAAACTGCGGCCGCAGCGACAGTCAATGTAAGCCCCGCCGTACTCGTACATTCGTTAGGTTGCGGGCTTCAGATTAAGGGGTATGGGCATAAAAAGGGGGGCATCGGTGGAGGGGGTAGTAAATGTAAAAATATTGCTGAATCGGTGCAGATAACGGTTTCATATGGGGGCTCTCTCTGCTCTTCTGCCCGATTCCCAGCAGCCCTCGCCTCTCTCGCCCTCCTCCCCCCCTCGCGCGCCCTCCTCTGCGCGCGAGGACCCACCCCAATTCCGTTCGCCTCCCCCTCTTTCCCTCTCCGCCGGGCGGCCGGCCCTGATACGGGACTTGCTTTGAAAAAAATGTATCTCGACTCCGGGCGTAGCGATACGAAAACGTTTTGCATTTCAGCGAACACGATGGGCGAGGCGCGCGCTCGTTTCGCTGGTAACGAATCAAACGAATAACTTTCGACGCGCGCGCGAATCGTTCCGCGAAATTACCGTAGTTCCCTGTAAAACGTCCGTATAATATGCGAAACTGGCCTCCAACGTGGCCTGGCTACCTACTGTCTTCGTCCTCTCCGTGTCACTCTCTCTCTCTCTCTCTTGCTCTTTTTGCCTATATACATGTACATACATATATATATATATATATATATATATATATATATGTAAAATGACTACCGTTGTCGAACCGATCCAACCGATTCTTATCGATCCGGGAGCGCTAGCGGCGGATAACAAGATTTCGCATGCAGATCGACGCGAATTTCTCTTTCGACGCGTTCTCCGACCTGGCCAAGGCGATTGCGATTAATATTTACTCGCGACGAGAGAGAGAGAGAGAGAGAGCGTTCCTTCCGTCGTTTTCTTCTTCTTTCCGCGGTAGTCAGTCAGGATCGGAAGAAGATCGGGGATGACTCGAACGAATTAAATATTATTCGTTATACGAATGGCTCGTTGTTTTTCAACGAGCGTCTCTCTCGCCGCCGCGCCGCGATTAAAAACCTTTTCAGATTTTAATCGAAGAAAAATATTCCCTGTCAATTGAACGCCGACCGATCGATCTGTTACGAAAAATATTTCCCCACCCTCCTCCTCCTCCTCCTCCTCCGGGGCTCTCTCCGCGATGGTTCTTCAAGTTTCCACTCGTCGACTCTTTGGCGCGACTCTTCTTCCCGCGGTTTGGCGAAATTTCGACGAAAGTCAAAGTTTCGGGCTTCGATTTCGTAGAACGAGCGCTTGCGAATGAGAAAGAAACCTCTCGGCGGGTCACGCTTCCTCGGATGGGCCTCGCCGGCGCATTATTTTGTAGCGGTGCGCAAATTAAACTTCCGGCCATTAGAAGATTGATCCAGCTCGGAATGGAATGTAATATCGCGGAAGGTAGGAGCCTTCCGCTGCCTGGGGAAGGGGGCACCGGGAAGACGCCGTGGACAGGGAGAGGGTAAAGAGGATCTTAATTATAATTCTTGGCCGCGAAGTTCCAACGAAAGCCTCGCAAATGAGGTCGGCGCCCGTCTGACACAAACGATATCGTGCACGACCGCGGAAAACCCGACATCGGCTTCGTTCAACAGACTCAGACTCGGACTCGATCGTGGCGTGAGGTCGAACGAGGAGATTCAGCATTCGAGATTCACCCGGAGCGAGTGATATTCTTTCGCTCTTTCGCGTGTTTCGTAAAATATCTCAGAGGGAAAGAGAACCTAGCCAATGGCTTGCTCTTTTTACAATTTGCTGACAATTACAACGAACATGATGTCTGGATGTCTAGATGTCTGGAGTGAGAAAGTTACAGGGATTTCTGAAGACAATTGACACTCAGTGGAATAATTCACGCAAACTAGACTTCTCATTGTTTCTTGTGAAAGTTGAATAGTTGACGAAGAATATTACTTTTCCAAAGAATGAACCTACTTAGGTTGTTCCGATAAGCCCACGATGCACGTTGATGATTGCTTCAAATTTAAACGACGTCATAAAATTTTGGTTAATTATTTTCAATAAATTGACGACAGACGACAGAAAAGAAGTTTCCGAGGACAATTTTAAAAGTGTGATAACTTCTACAGTCGATCGAACTAGAAGAAAACTCCAAAGGAGGGGACACCGCGAGTGGGGCAAAGACGTGTAAACCATTTAAAAATGTAATACCCTCGCAACCGGGGGGAGGGGGAAAAGTGCACGCGTGATCCAACGTGTGACTTTGTAAGTAAAATATACTGCCCCGAGCGGGGAAGCCTCGGTCAAATAATCATGATTTATCGGCGTAAGGAATTTTCGTCGCGTAAAAAAAAAAGGAAAAGGAAAAAGGGGGGAATGCTTTTTCGAAGCGCGGAGTTCGACCCCTCTTGGCGTCGCGTTTTCGATCCGACGTGGATAATGAGCGGCGCGCAGCACGGTGATTGAGAGGAACGTCGATTTTTATGGTGTATCGAAACCTCCCCCGTTCCTTTTTTTCTCTCTTTCCGCGAGAGGATTTCCATGAATACGTGGCGCGACATGCAAAAATGCAGAGATAAACACGGATAATGAAAACCATAAAAAGAAAATTTCGTGTTTATCGCCCTCCCCCCTCCCGCGCGGGCGAGCGTGCGCGCATTCGGGTGAAATTTAGGAAAATTTGCTTTATACGCGCGTGAATGGTATGACAGATTTGTCTGTGGCAAAAAGTTTCGCGGTGATGAAGTTAAATTTTAACGCAGGCCGTGCCGTATGGAGAAATAATGAATGGAGCCGGGGAGGGAAAAAAAAGAAAGAAGTGGCGCGCTTCTCTCTCTCTCTCTCCACAATGAGACGATACAGCTGTTTAAAAATAACAACGAGAGTAATAAAAGATCATGTCGAAATTACACGGAAAGATATTGCGGAAGCTAATACAGGAAGACAAATCGACTCTTTTTTGAGTTACGCAACTGCCGTTTTCCTTTTATCTTTGTTCGAGCTTTTTACTATGGCACTCTACGCGAGTGCGTTTATTTTATTCTCTATTAACCGTTCAACATTTACGAATGATACCTTTTACGTGCATGCGCGACACTTTTTTACAACGTTAATAAATTGACAATACATAGCGTTTGATGCACCCCGGCGACCGTATGCGTCAACAGTCTTATCTGTTCTTCGAACATTTTTTTCACCTATTTTCGCGGAAATGGACGAGCGATATCTGCCACGTGTTCATAATCAAAGATTTTAATTTCTATTTGCCATTTAATTCGGCCGCCGCGATCGTCCATCGATGCACGACGCCACGTGGAACGTACAGAGGGGTGGGGGGTGGCTAGACAAATTACTTTTCACCGATCCGATATTCAGAAAAACTAGCCCAACTACGAGATTCGCGGCGAGAATCGGCGCGGCAGGGGTCGAATTGAATCGTGTAAATTTTTCCCCGTGGCCAGAGCGTGTACACGTGTGTGTGTGTGTGTGTGTGTAGCATGTTGGTGTATCGGTTTGGCGGCCGGGTGCCGGGGCACTAAAAATCGTTATTCAGTTTCGGTCAGACGAAGATTGAGACCGGGCGAGAAAGAACGTGTACCGGTCGAATTAAAATCGTAAGCGACCGCAACCGCATATTGACCTCATAAAGTTGCCCCGGCGCAAAAAACCCCGGGCCGGGGGTGATGTCCCGGAAAAGAATTACTCTTTCCTCCAGCATGGAAAACTGGCGGCGCGGCCGGGCTCCGCAAGTGGAAGTGCGGTATAACGTTAATTGAATATATCGGATTCCTCGAGAATATCGTGGTTGCGGCGATAGGAAATGGATGGAGAAATAATTGTCGGATACGTACGGGGAACGTGTCATACTAGTAAAGCCTCGTTTTTGCTGCAATTATATTTGTTGAATTTGATACGGCCGCGGAGGGAGGGGGAGAAGGGGAGAGGAGAGGGAAGGGGGGACGGGGGTTCGATCGAAAGCGGTAATCAATTTCCACAAGTGTCTCGATATCGTTCTTGCATTCGCCGGGATTTCAGCCTTCCATTCGTACGGTAGTCGTGTACAATAACTAATTTCGAATCGAAGGTCCGGCACCCGGGGGAGAGGAGGGGAAAAAAAATGGGGGAAGGGGGCCGAGAGAAAAAAAGGAAGAGGAAGAAAGAATTACATCGGAGTGTTGTAATGAATTAAAACTGTAAAATTGAAAAATCTCGCGCGTGTAATATCCGTTCCGTTTCGTCGTGAATGAAGCCCGCTGCTGAAGAGAGAGAGAGAGAGAAAATGTTTCTCGGCTTGGCACTCTGATCGGTGGTTATCGGAAATTTTCCTCGACGCCTTAACGGCGTTCCTTGCCAGCAATCGGCACAACTCGAGACAA
Source organism: Melipona beecheii (assembly GCA_032399605.1). NCBI lineage: Eukaryota > Metazoa > Arthropoda > Insecta > Hymenoptera > Apidae > Melipona > Melipona beecheii. The sequence goes on along the minus strand of JAUCMO010000042.1, from coordinate 1,292,658 downwards.
CTCGGTCGGAGCGGAGAAGATTCCGAGATAATTATGTTCGTCACGTGCGACGAAGATTCGGAGAGCAGCTCTTCGAAAGGAACGTTGATCGACCACGAAACGGTCGAATTATCGCCGAGTACTTGATCAAAATTTAATTACGCGCACACATCGGCGTAAAATGGGTCATGAAATTTCGAGCTCTCTTCCATAAAGATGTCGGGCGGCCGGGTTGGGTTCGCGTAATCGCGTCGAATCATCGCGAAACGCGAGCCTCGCGCTAATGGTGTAATGGTTAAAATGCCGCCGGTGAATCGTAGTTTCATTCGCAATTAGATGGTTCGCAACGAGTTACGCGTTACGCGTACCGCAGTGCATACTCTACGATGCCAGCAGCGAGACAGCAAAATCGATCAGTTTTCGAATTTACGATTCAACAAACGAGAGAAAAATTCGGAAACGCAGAAATTCCAAGACCTGGCTTGGCTTCAACGTCTCGAGAGAAGCACGCGCAAAAGGAAAGAAAGCGAGAAAGAGAGAAAAAGATGAAATAAAAATCGGTGTTTCGCAACCGGGCATATAATTTGTTTCGGTGCTCGCTTAAGGACGTTTTAATCGCCGCGATTACCGGCAGGTGCTTTAAATGCGTCTCATTATGAATTTAAGTAAGGCCGCGGTAAATTACGAGGTCCATAACTTTCCAGATTATTTCGCTGGCTGCGATACTGCAGTCCATCAATTTTAATTTTAATGCCTTTCCCTCTCTCTCTCTCTCTCTCTCTCTTTATCTCCACACGCCCTCCCCTCGCCGCCACTCCCCTCCGAGCGCGCGAATAAACACCACTATGTTCGACGACGTAGCATTTTCGCCACGTAGATCGATACTCGTTTCTTCGAACGTTGCAACGTCTGTAATCGGCTCGAACGAACGATTTTCTTTCTTTTTTTTTTTTGCCAATTAACGTCGCCGATCACGTTAATACCACACGGGGGGTCCGGACCGTGGGAACGTAGAATTTTCGGCGATTTATCGCGAAAGCGACACTGCTTCGTTGCGTCGTCGGAGGTCTCCGCTCTCCTCGTGAAACAGTCACTTTGAAAAGTTTCGAAAGTCGACCGCGTGGAAAGCTGAGACAAAGCGCGGGAGAAAAATTGGGGAGCCTCGACGGAGAAACAGACCGCTGGAAAGTAAAATTTGTGCAGTCTCCGGGAAGTCGTGTCAGAAATCCCGCTCCGTAAAAAAATGGCCCCTGTACTTTGACTTATTCTCTGAAAACTTGGTTCCCAACGACGATTTCTCGCGGCTCAATAGCGCGCAGACGACCTTTCGAATTGACGTTCTCGATCGCGAGAGTTTGATATACGCGCAACTTGTACACTTGTATATCAGAGAGAGAGAGAGAGAGAGAGAGACTATGTGTGTGTGTGTGTACACCTATCGATCGGTAACTTTATTCCAACTCAGCTAATGGAATCGGGGACGTAATTTGGCCATGTGACATAATGTTAACCAAGCATGCGTATCTTATTGAGTCCGCTGTTTTACCGGGGGAGCCAGTAATGAACCGTAATTACGTAAGCCCAAATATTGCTTTAATTATACATCTCACCAGTCCGGAGGCTTTCAGGATCCGCGTCATGCTAGGCTGACTTTATCGATTGGCGTCATTAGTGTCTTTTGTAACGCTCGCACGTCAAAGTGATTCCTTTCTTTCTCTCTCCCCCCCCCTCTCTCTCTCTCTCTCTCTAGAAACTAAGCGGATCAGGTAATTTGTTAACCGAGGCTAACAATGCTGCTTCGTGAATTCCATTGGTTCCGTTCGTCGGTTAATCCAAGCTTCCCTGTTTGTTTCCCTGTTGTTTGTTCTCGATGTAGAAAAAAGAACAAAAAAAAAGAAAAAGAAAAAAGAGAGAAGGATACGTAAACGGGAGGTGAGAACGAGCTGTTCATTTAATCGAAGTTTCGTCAATCACGGCAGCCGCTTACCACGATCGTTAAAATCGCGAGAGTTTCACTCACTCTACAGCCTTCGCGCGCAGCGGCGAACGTTTGAAACGAAACGCTGCGAAAACAGTCGAGCGAATTACCACGGAGAAACGGAGTAGGGGGAGGGGTAGGTGGAAGGAGGCTGATAATTGCATAAAGTAATTCGAGTGTGCGCCAATTTAAAGCGAATTACGTAGGGAAAAAAAGGTTTCATCGAGCCTGTTTGCCCTCGGTGTCGTTAGGAAGAAGCGGGACGACGGTGGTCTTCGAGCCACCAATTAACTTCGGTTAATTGATCGACGACACCAATAATTGAAATCAGCGCGAACGGTACACCCTTGAGGAGCGTTTAAAGCGGTATGGATTTAAATTAACGAACTCCGCCAGCCGGAAGGGATTAATAAACGTATTAACGGACGTCGGGAGTTGTGCGAGTCGCAAAGTCTCGTCGAACATCGACACGTTCAGAATCAGAATCGCGAAAGAACGTCCAGGGTCGAATCGTCGCTACTTGTTATTTTTGCGTAAAATTGTAGTCGGTTTCTTCTTCTTCAAACAGAACACTCTCGCGTGAGAAATTTTATTTTGCAACTTTGCGAGGAAAGGAACAGCGGAGAAACGAAGAAGAACAAACAGTCAAAGATTTCATTCTGAAATTCCACGTTTCGAACGTGCAAAAAAAAAAAAAAAAAAAAAAAAAACGAAAGAAAGCTGCGTACGTTTCATTCCAATTTTGGAGAAATCTTTCAAGAGAAAAAAAAAAACAAAAACAAAAACACGAAGGAAAAGTCGAGAGGTGCGGGTAAGAGGGTCGCTTCGTCGTCGACGAATTAACGTCAGCTATTTAATCGACAATACCAATAATTCAAGCCACTGCCGACAACACGTGCTTACGAGAATCAGATTCGCGTTCATCATCAGATATCCGAAATAACAATCTCGGGCACGTACATACATACATGCGCCCTGTCTCCCGGGCGCATATACGACAATCCGTGTAAGTGGCAAATTACCAAACCCAATAGTCGCGCCTGACTCCCGTTCAATAATTAAGTCGGCTGGTGTTACGTAACGTACCTACGCTGTATAATCGTATCTACGATTGAGAGCCGTTCGTGTGTAATTCGATATGATTATTCATTGGGACAGGTGAATGCGACGGTAATTCCGCGGTGATTAAAATAATCGGCACCCGTGACCGTGCAGCAGCATCGCATTTCTGTTAGCCGGCTGATGATAAACGCTTTCATTCGAACGTCGACGCGAACCAACGCGGATTTTCACAGCGACGCCTCCCTCCCCTTCTTGCCCCCCTCCTCCCTCGGACGATTGCTTCCCGACGGCTGACCGTCCACGATCGCTCCTTTCAATTTTCAAATTGAAACTCGACACGCGCCTCTAGATTCGAAACTTTCTGCGTCGCAATTTCTTTTGCTGATCCGAGAACAAGAAACGAGAAGAGCGATGACGACCGTTTCCGGACCGAACGTACCGCACGTACCTACGAGAATCCAATCGCAACGATCTCGGTAATTTTACGACTCGTCGTAACCTCCTCGCACTTGTAAAAAAAAAAACTGATCAAATCTAATTAAAAAAATCAAACGAACCTTCAAAATTGCCTTGTCAAACTGTCTCAAACGTCGAGTCAACTTCTCCAAACTGAGCAAACTGAAGCTTGCACCGCGCAACCCTCGAAACCGATAATAAACGCGCCGAGACTGAATCGAAGGTTCCAGCCCCCCAAGTCTTTTCGTTCCGCGATCTCGTCGATCGAGCATGATCAACCCTCGCCGGAGAACAAGTGGAGAGTAACTGTATCAAGGGGTGGTATCTCTGGCGAAAGAGTGCGCGCAGGGGTACGCGTACCTCCTGTCGTCGGTAATTCGATAAACGAGTGCGTCGTGGTCCTCGATCATCGCGTACGTGTACCGTTGCCGACGACGACGACGACGACGACGACGACGACGACGACGAAGGGGAATTGATCGACGAAAGCCCGAGGCGCACTGAACAACAACAACAGCAGCAGCAGCAGCGTTCAGACTTGGGCGGCAGGCAATTGGCATCGATACTTTCGATAGGTCGACGCGTGCATCGAGTCAGATCCGGTTCGTTTCACCGAGAGTGCTCTACGATGCTACACGCTTCGACGGAGGACATCGTAAGAGCGAAAGAGGGGAAAAAGCGAGAATTGCGTGCACGAGAGAATGAGAGAAAGAAAGAGAGAGAGAGAATGGCTGCACGCGAGAGGGAGGGGGGAAAGAGAGGATCCCGTTCGCGGAGAGGCGAGAGGCGAAAGGGAGGAAGGTTAGCTGCTGTAATTAGTGAGAACGTATCGTAATTAGAGAAAATGCCACGTTTAATTGCTAATTGAGTTTCTGGCTGATGCGAGATCTAATTTTAATCACCTAATTACGTGACTACAGGCTGCGGGCTACGGACAGCCGCTACCCCTCTCTCTTGCCTCCTGCGAGTATGCATGGCTACCGGTACTCTGCCTGCTCTGTGGGCGTATAAGTACTCGTCTAGTCGAATTGTAACGGGTGATACGCTGCCCCGGCGGCGATGCTTAAACACCAGAACGTTTCGCGGAACACAGCCGGAAACTGCCGTCTCGTAAATTCGTCCAGGCATCGACGCCGATCATCTCCGGCGTCGACCCGTCACGGCCACTCGGCGTTTCGTTGAAATTTCGTTGAATCGAAAAATCAAGATCACCGAGATCTTCTTACTTCACTACGTCCGCGTCGAATACGCGAAACGACCAATTATCAGCGAGAGAGGTTAAGCATCGACGATCTCTCTCGAGTCTCAGTTTCAATTTACCTTCGAAGCGGAGAGTACGCGATCGTATCGTGCCTGTATTCTTACAACCAAACGATATGAAACGTCTCGTATTTCGTTACAAACGAAAACTTACTTATGCCCGTCGGGGCAAACGACGAACGCCCGAAAAATACTTAAAATACTTAAAACGAGGCGGACGCGAGAGAAAATCTATTATCGCGAGCAACGAAAGGGGAGAAAGGCCGGTTTCCGCGCCGAGACACACGGTATACCAGCTCGTAACTTCCAGCCACCTTCGTTCGTACGTGTACGTACGTTTGAAGCGAATACAGGGAAATGCGGTTAGAAATTACATGCCTGCCGCTTATATACAGAGAGCTCCGAGCCCGTGGAACACGGGCTCTTATTAACGCGTGTATTAGCTATGCCGACTCACCCTTCTAATCTATATCCAACACCGTGCCACGCGATTATTGGTTTCACGCGAGAACGGCTATCCACATTATGTCTACAGGGTGACGCTAATTTTCCAAATGCGTATGTTTCTAATCTGCCGGATTCGAGACAACTCGGGTTTATAAATAGCCGGCAATTCGCTGTTCACCGTGATAAGCGACCTGCCAGACGATCGATCCTCTCTCTCTCTCTCTCTCTCTCCCTCTCTCCCTCTCGATCGATCGATCGTTTACGATTATTTATGATATTACGTATACGTATCGAAACCATCCCTCGATATATTGGCACCAGATAGGAAGCCTGTATTTTCTTGTTGCTATTACTCATCGTTCAACGGAGGGGCGGGAGAGGGAGGAGGGTTAAAGACACTAATACAGCTCGATGGATTTTCGGTTCCGACGAAAACTGATACGGACGATTTCGAGTTTTGGCGATTTTTCCAGCCTCCGCGAGCTCTCGACTTTCCACGGAAACGAAAAATGGAAAAGGATCTTTCGAACGAGACGATTTAATCGACAATTTTCATTCTAGAACGAATGAATTGGAAATCTCGGTTTTTAAAGTAATTACTTCCGAATGATTAAAATTTAGAGAACGAAAGCGGAAGTAACGGAAGAGTTTACTTCCATGCCGATGATTATGATCCCATCGACCGTCATCCGTGAAAAAACACCGAAACATTAGTTTACCTTAAAAGCCTCCACTTTCTCTCAAACGTAGCCGGTAACGACATTGAAAAATTGCGTTAGAGACGATGAAAGGGAGTGCGGCGGGACACCGGTCGTTCACCGGCCTCCCGCGCCCTGCTTTTCGTTTCATTTACAATAAAAATAACATCATTATCGATGTGGCGGTCGTAAACGAATCTGAAACCCCGGGCGAGATTTAATATTTCGCCTAATCAAATTGCACGACCAATCCCATTAACAAAGGAGCACAGACGAAACGAAGGGCGCCCCTTTTCGCGTTTGCTTTCGATTTTCTTCAAACTTTTGCCACTGTACTTCGAGACACGCACGAACTTGCGAAATCTCGTCGATCGGTGTTTTAGCAAAACACGTGGACTTTAAAGTTTATCCGATATCCTAAGAATACGAGATAAACATAGTCCTGCCGATCTCCGACGTTAAGCAAAGCAGTGTGCGGAACCCCGCTAGGATGGGTGGGTGATCATTGGGCCAGCCTTAGCGAGAGTAGTTACAACAACAAACGTCCGGGGTAAGGAGTCAGCCCCGCCTTCGTTCTCTTTGTACCTCGTCTTTCCATCATCCCGAACTTTAGACCCTTCACCAGATTTTGGTCAATACTGAAAGATCCAACCGAGAACAACCGAACGACGAAACCGGATGATCAAACGCTCGACGGAAGATTCTGCTCGATGGCAAAATCTCAAATGATGATCGGTAATTCGAGCTTAACCTACGAAATGCGAATAGTCGACTCGTTCCATAAAAGCGTGAAGCCGCTTCCTAATGGCGGTCCGAGCCTCGGCTCACAAAGCACGGACGAGTGAACTTGCCGGAAACAAGGGCCGGTAATTAAAAATGTCAAAGTAACGAGGCGTGCGGCCTCGAGTGAACACTTGCAGCAATGATTAATGTAATAATACTTGTAATAATAATTAATATTCGCAGCGAATACGCCGGTAAGCAACGTCCACGATTTCGAAGATCGATAACACGGCTACGGCGACGGTCGAGTTCCCACGACGCGACAATCATAAATTCCCTGCAGACTATTCGCCAGACTTATCGTTAAGTTTCGAACCCAGCTAATTTCCCTCGGACGAGTGATCGAAAGAGAAAGAGAGTTGCAAATGTTCGATCGTAACTTTCTTTTTTGCGTCAACTTTTTTTTTCCTTTTCTTTCTTTCCTTCTTTTTCTTTTTTTTTTTTTTTTGGAGTTTGGTGCAAGTTCCCGAGACAATTGTCCGACGCGAGACGAGATTTCAGAAAAGTTCAACAACTTGTCAACTTGTCCAACGATTTTTAGGATATACTTTTAATTGTGGTCGAAGAATTAAAAAGTTGGGCGCCGTAGAAAAGTAATTCGACTCGGTCGATAGGTAGAATCGCGTGATTCGAAACGAATCCAACGATTCGTGGTGATTTTTCATGGAAATCTCGTCGAGAGCGAGTGATTTTGCTTCAAAGTTTGCGCGAACGCTTTGCCTTAATCGCCAACCGAAGAAAATTTTCACGAAAATTTGAAAATCGGCAGAAAAGTCGCGGCAACGACTCGGAACGTCGGAAAAATCTGTTCGGAGCTGCGTGTTACGAGCGTTTGGCTCGCACGCAAAGTCGTGCTTCTAATAACTTATCTCCACCCTTCGCGATTCGGCGTCCATAAAAGAACGGAGGAAAAGGGAAGCAGGACTGGAAGAAGGGAAAAAAAGAGTAGAAGGAAAAAAACGTAGTTTCCTCAGTCCGGTAGACATACATACTTTACATCTCCGGCTCTCTCTCTCTCTCTCTCTCTCTCTCACGCTCTTTCCCTTACAGTCAACCTCACCCTCACCCTCCTCTGCGGGTGAGCCAGCGGAGGGTGTCTCGTTCTCCTTCTTGCTCGTTCGACGCGATACCCCGGCCGGTTTCCCTCCGAGTGAATGTAAAAACAAAAAAGTGGGACGCCTTATTGTGCGCCGGTGAGACTGCGACTCAAAGGCTTAGAGCTTTGTACGTAGAGCAATGCCTATGTGCAGGCACAGCAGGAAGAAGGGGGCGCAAAAGGGGCGACGCGGTAACTACCCCGTGTATGGGCCGGCGTGTACGTGCAACCCTCGTCAAAGAAGTGGGGGAGAAAAATACACCTAGCTACCTCGTTCATTTTTATCCCCTAAAGCAATTTCAGCATTGTTTTAAAATAGTACTTAGCAGGGTCATTGTATTATGCATGCGCCCTCGGTCTAGTGGACTGCGCCAGTGTGTGAGAACACTTGATTCCTCGCGCACGTGAGCCTCGCCCCATTGTTAACTCAGGAGGAGCAGGCCTGCCGCGGAGGCGGCGGGGGCGGGGGCGGTTGGAAAAGGAGCCGGACGCGGGGCGAGAGAGGGCCGCAGAACTCTCGGTACCCCGAGAGGGTAACGGAAGGGATTTTTTTTTTCTCGGCCAAGATTTTTTAACGCTGCTGCTTACCTCGACCGTGAAAAAACGCTCCGTTCTTCGATTTTTCTTCTCCCTTTCGTTTCTCTCTTTTCTTTCGATCGTTTCTGCAAACGTGGCCTCGAAATCCAACGAACTGATCGGTATACGCGGCAGTACATGCGAGATACGAGCGAGTCCTCGGGAAGGGGAATAAACGCGCGAGCAGCGGATGACGATTATATTCCTGATTTTGAGACGTACCTGCTGGCAGTGCCACAACCGTGTTCGGTCAAGTACAAAGTCGAGTGCGATTACTATTGTTCCAGGCCTGGCAGTCGAGCGTCTCGACTGCCTACCGGGTAAAGCAATATTGCATTCGAAAGAGAGCGTACACTCGCCGAGTGTGACGCCCGCGGTGAGGTTCCGAGGGCCCTTCCGCGAGATAAAGGCTTGCATATACTTACTCGGTACGTATACTCGTCCAGATTCTCTTCTCCGTCCAGCCGGTGAAATTTTGTCCCCGGCTCGACTAATAAGATCCGGCAGCCTCGTCCACCTGAAAAATTCCACGTTGATCAGTACGTTGATGACGTTAATCCTCCTCCTTGATTTCACGGCTCTCGATCGATCTTGAACAGCTGAAGCTCGCGGATCTCCTCCGTTGCCACGTTGTTTCCGCTAATTTGGTTCTTCGATCGGAAACAACAGCGACGCTGCTGTCGACAGATTTTATCGTTCGCAGGGACAGAAAGGACCACGAAGAAATGATACGACCGAGTCAGAGTTAAAACGAAGCGAAGGAAATAATTTCTCGATCGAGAGTGCCAGGGGGGGGGCAGAGAGGCGCGTGTAAGAAGGGATATAGCAAGACACGTCACGGAGACAGCGACAATTGCAGAGCTACGACGTTAAGTGCATAGCCGTGGGTCGCGTGGCCAAAGGCGCTGGAACGGCCCTCTCGTGTTCATTGTTCATAGTCAGCGTCCTCCTGCCCCTCCCCCCTCCTGAGCTCTCGGTTGTCTCGACCACCCCTGAGCGGCGGATCCATCCCTCTCGCCAACCAGCCGTGCCTCTCTCGCTCCCGTCTCATCTTCTGCCAGCCTAGTGACTTCACGAGGGTCTCATTTTCATTAAGAATTAAAGTTGAAGTCCGCGGGAAAAAAGTTTCCATTCGCCTTTTTCATGCAAATGAGATCGCGCCATCTCGCGCGCCGCGAAACTATCTCGATCTCTCCGAGCTACCGCGGATCCGGCGACCGTCGAGATAAAACAACGAAAAAGGAAAAGAACGAAGGAAGAGAACTTTCTTCGCGAGAGGATCTTTCTCCGGCCGAGCCACCTTGAATCATTAGCGAATCACCGGGCTCTGCCGAGCGTCCGTCTAATTTTCGGCGATTAATTAGGCCCCCCTCGACATCGTACGGACGACGTTGTCGCAATATCCACGGTATTATTCGAGAATCGACGACATTCTTTTCTATATCGAAAATGTCAAAGAAGCTTTCGAGTAGCAGCTTTCGCGTGCTCGAACGAATGAGGAATGTTTTTTAATATTTTTGAATTTTATAGGATATCGACAATAATGTGAAATTCAATGCTGTATCAGTCGACAATTGTCGTTGAATATTTGTTCTTGTTGTTGCATCGTCGACACACACGGTATTTACGGTGAAAGTAAGTTTGCAACTTGCAAACAGGGATTAAACGTTAATATTAGTCGCGCGTTTCGAGAAAATTTCGAACTTATAAAGAATAACGAAAGATGAAAGTAATCACGTTGCGACACAAATATGCGGGCAGGACGATTAAAAGTCGCTGGAAAGTCGAATGGAAACGTTTCATCTTACGCAGAGTCCGTGAACTAAAATCCCCAGGAAAAAATACTTTCCGTCTATTTGCTGACGAAAAAAGAAAAAAGAAAAAAAAAAAGAGAAAGAAAGAAAGAAAAAAAATAAATCCTAAGCAAAAAGTAGAAATATCTGAATACAAAAGGCAAAACAAAACAATGGTCCAGTAGGATTCCATTCACCGGGAGACTATTTTTTTTCATTTAACGGAAGAACAAATAACGGGACACACGTATAAGCAGGATTCCGCGAAATAAAGAATTTTTTTCAGAAAATATAGACGCGTGGGATATATCGCGGGACATTGACTGAAAAATACGACGGCTCCCCAAACTTTTCTTTGTAACGTACCAATCGGTCGGATATCGAATTTAAAACGGGAATGTTTTTCATTAGGAAAAAGTCGTGCTGTTCGTAATTACGCGCGCGATATAATGAGGACCCGGAGACTTTCACGAATTATCGGAAACGCTCCGAGAAAATTCGTAATATTCGCAAATTTATTCGCCCGGCGATATAATAATAATAATTCAATCATCCCCGTTGCGCATTGTGTACACAAACGAACGTAATTTTTCCACTCGCGTGTACATAGGCTAGTCGTAGCTCGTTGCGGGCATAAAGGATTAAAAAGGAATTAATTCGGAACGCATTATCGGCTACGTTGACCTGTCAAATTACATTCGTCCGGTATAGAAGCTCTTCGACAATATGCTTCGTCGATGTACACACACATGCATACACATGCATACACACTTGTGCGTGTGTTTATATGCACACACACACACACACACACACACACACACACATATATATGTGTGTATATTCGTATCGAGGCGCGTTGCATCCGATCGACCGCGCTTTTCCCAGGGGAGAAATATCGCGGATTATTATTTAGTCAGTTTATCGCGCAAATTAGTCATGCGAATAGGGATTCATTAGAGCAGTCGCTTAATTATCGCAGCTACACCGACGTTACAGACGACGCTCAAGTGAGAAACGCACGATGCTACGCGCGTTCTAGGCGAATCTGATTTCTGCCCGATTGTTTCCTTGCCGTTCGAGTATCGATATCACGTTCCCCGTCGAGTGTGTTAATTAATTTTCACGGTTAATTCCGTTGCCTGAATGCCCGCGCCCGGCGTTCCGCCAGTTTTCACGTTGCGACAAGTAACGTGCGCTTCTCCTCCTTCTCGTCGTTGTCACACGCTCGCAACAATCATCTCGCGCGTAGAGACTAATGTCTCTATGTCGCCGATCGGCTAGTGGATGTAAACGCCATTCGAAAATACCATAACATTCGAGCAGCTCTTCGCGTCTGTAACATTTATCAGTCGCGCTGCAAGCTCGTAGCACTTGCTCTCCTTTTTCTTTTTCTCAAAAAATTCTCGCCGACAAATTACGCAAATCCTCGGAAGCGAGGTTTGACACTTTGCTGGCAAACAAAGAGCAAACGCAGAGACATTTTTAATTGGAATCGTAAACTTTATCGCTCGCCGAATCGTCCCTCCGCGGAGTTGATCAACGATCAGGCAAAGTAATCCGCATCTCGCAGCGATCAACGATCTTTCGATCGACGAAACGATCTGCATTCACAAGACGACGAGAGTCGATATCGAATCGATGCTCCGAAAACGCGATCGGAGACAACGCTGATAACGATCCAAGTGCAAAAATGGTCCCGATCAACGTATATTCCGGGAAAACCACTCTCCCCCCTCCCCACTTGCCGATCGAAAATGGAAACAACCCCCAAGAATCCAGCCTCCGCATCGAAATAAACTAAACCTCCCATCCGGAGGCTGGCAAAATAATGCGACGCACCGCCAGTGCAATATCTCTGGCCGCGATTTCCGGTTCGTCGAAACGGCCTCTCGTTCGATCGGCCCATTAACCTTGAGTGCGAGCATATTTTTCGACGAATTCGGAAAACGCGGCACGAAATGAGAGACATCGCACACGGTGGCCACCGATGCGGCGCATTTTGTTAATTGAAATCGTTTCATCGATCACGGACAACCGACAGTCCCTTAAACGGGAGGATGAGCTCGCCGACGGGGAGGAAGGGAGGGAGGGAGGGGGGAGGGAGTGAAGGGGCTGTTGGCTTTTGTGTAACTGGGTGAGTTGGATGGGCGACTGGAAGAGAGGGATCAAAGTTCGCGAGGGTGGCCAGAGAGAGAGAGAGAGAGAGAGAGAGAGGGGTGGGAGAGAGGGAGAGGTTTAAGCTCGTGACAAATGCCCCGGCGTCACGAATCGTTTTCCTAGGCGTCGTATAAATTAATAATTACCCGGTGTCGCCATTACTGGGATTAATGCCGCCGATATTATGCCGGCTGTTTTACCGATAATTCATCGGGCAACGCTGAGATACACACCTCGACGCGAGAAAAATCGCGAGGATCGATCGGCCCGCGATTGGGAAATTTTGTCCATCCGGATGGGGCTGGACTCGACGAGAAACCGCGACGGACGACGAGTTTTCCATTGGATTTTTGTCGGCGGCGCGGCAAGGAGAACGAAAGTTGCCGCGTGCACGAACGGCCCCTCGTTGCTCGTCGACGTTATCGTTGGTTATTTAATATTCGCGTAACGCGAGGTGTCAATAAAATAACGATCTTCCATCAGGGTGTCACGAGAGATGAGATAAATATGGGTATTTGAGCGCGGCAGATAATGCAAACAAACCCACGGTGAGTTATGCTTCCCGCTCTATATACGGTTTGTCCGCAATTGCGATACGCTGCGCGTTAAATTTGCTTTGAATTACCGCCGATAGTGCGACGCGACCTGGATTATTATTAGTCCGTGATTCCCGTACGCTCCATTACCGTGACCTTGCACCCTTCCCGTGTTTCGATCCTCACCACCGATAACCCGCCGCCAAACCGAAGGAAAATAATCGGCTACCTCGCTTTCTCTCTCTCTCTCTCTCTCTCTCTCTCTCCTCTACCTTTTCTCCCCCTGCCCCCTTCCTCGATGGAATTTTCAACGGGATCAAGAGGGACCTGGATTTTTCTGTTTCGTCGTCCGAATCGATAAGAGGGTTACACCCTGATGTATTTTTATTCGCGTATGACGAAAATGAGCGCCTAATTTACAGTGAATTAACATCGACGACGACGAGTGAACAATGGAAAAATTGCCACGCGTACCATACCGATGAAATTCCAAGCGACTTTTACAACAGGATAAATACATATTTCGCGGTTTTCGCGACTGAGAATCTACAGTCACACGCGCGCGCCAAACGGATGTCGATGGAGCGCCAGGATTCTTACCTCGACTCGAACGAAATTGACCGGACTGGCAAATTCATAGGCCAGAGCGTGAAAGAGAGAGAGAGAGAGAGAGCTTGTGTGACAAACGCATCATCGTCGGGCAAACAGAACGACGTCTTAGGAGGGTAGGGAGAGAGGGATAATCTTACGATCCACGATGTCAAGTGATTACAGCTATTTTGTGCCACTTGTACTTATTAGGGGTGATACGCCGGTTCAGGCGGCCATTATGAGTGCCATCTGAATCTCGGCCTCTTGAATGCCTCCATTTACCATTAAGCACATTACTATTATCCTATCACGCGCTCGCTCGGCCAAAGGGACTTCTTTGGTTTGCCCGTGATGCACGAAGCCATTTGTGCAAAGTGGCCGTTCATTACTAAATTATGCCGGTTTTATAGCATTACATTAAACCCGACCTCGGCCACGGGCTCCCCGGTTCGACCGACCTTCGAAAAAAGTCACGCGCTGGAAGGGATGATGTTTCTACTTCGTTCCGTCTCCGCCATTCATATTTTTCCACCTTGAACTCGTCGTCGTGTGCTCCGGTCTCTGCTTGCGAATATTTGCGAACGTTCGTACTTTGGACGCAGGTTGAAAAAAAAAAATCTCAATTCTTCGAAACGTTTCGCTCTATATAGCAGTCATACATATAGTCTTTGATTCACTTTTTTCATTCAAGATACACAATGTTTGACAGACCTCTGTTCCACCGTCCACCATACATGTAAAATTCACAAGCGGTTCATTGAACACTTTGACCACGAATATACAAGATCCACGGTTTGAAACTTCCATACGATTTCCTGAATATTTTAATCCGCGCACCTTTAAATCCCACCGACGACAATCCTTATTTGTTTCATCCTTCCCCCCCCCCCCCTACCCGAGATTCGCGATATTTTTTAAATATATTTTCGCCACTAGCGCGCAATTCACGTGCCACTTGCACAATCATCCGCGATCGATTTTCCAAATCCATCCGTCACGATCGCACTCACGACGCTCGATTGATCTGATTAAAAAGCGATCGAGAGCGTGTATTTATGGGGGGGAGGGGGGCTGATGATCATCAACGCGACGAGTTTACACGACAAACTAATAGCCGCATCACTGTTACGGACAGTCGTGCCCGTAATGCGCATATAATTAATGATAATAATGCGGCTGGGGCCGTGGTGCACGCGGCACCGGACCGCTTTTTGTCCGCGGCGCAGTCTGTAATGAACCGCTGAAGATGTCAGAACCAGTTCTGTATCTCTCCTTTCGGGCTCGCAACACTTTGTACGTAACGACGTGGCCGGTTACGATACTGACGCGATCGTTTACCCGCCGTTAAGCCTCGTAATGAATATTATTATCGTCCGTTTCTTCTGGCTCGCGAATATTTTATACGAATGCAGATTGCCAACGATTCCAGGGATCGGACGAAAAAAGTGGTTTTACATCGATCTTCTCTCTTTTCTTTTTTTTTCTCGGAGTTTTTCGAACGCGTCCACCTTTGATCAACAATCTTTCGCGACGTTTATGCGGCACTTTTCTTACACTTTTAACGTAACGTCACCCTTTTCCGTCTCGATCGTCATTTTCGTCAGAGATTTCTCAGACACGTGTCATTAAAATTATATCGTCGTATACTTTTATCGATTGCACGTGTGTATACGGTCTCTGGCTTTCCGATCTTTACAGAGACGCTAACGAGATTCTTAGAAAATTTCTGCACCAGTTGTGAATCTGAATTCCTCTTTCCAACATTTCCCTCCAATTCGGCTGATAATCTCGCTGCTCGATACGCGACTCGACCGTATTTCACACATTTCCGTTCAATTCGTTCGACCGGTTCGTCAAATAATTTCGCAAAAGGCCCGCACGTCGGTGCCAAGAATCCTCTTCCGTCACGTTAAATCCTTCAGTCCCCCTCTCCCGCGGTGGTAACAATTCCCCCAAGCTGGAGCGTCGTTAATTCAACATGGTCAGCGACATATCGACGAGCTCGGCCGATCGCAATCGGGCGAAAAAATCCTCGATACCCGGATAGAGAGGCGAAAGAGGAGACCCTGGTCGTCCCTGCTTTATCTCGTCTCTTCTCTTCGTCGGCTAATACGATCCTACTTTACGCTACTTTGCGTGCAAAGGTGGGCACGTATCGAGCCGCGTCGAACAGGTGTTTGCAGCTCTGTTCGACCAAGATAACACCGCGGGAGAGTCGCGCGCGTGTGTCTAAAAACCGAGAGAGAGAGAGAAAGAGTCGCTGAAGTATAGAAGGGGAGGTCGGAGGTAGGAGGTAGCGGCTTTTAATAATATTTCCGAATTTTTTTCGCTCGATCCGCGCGCGCGACTCATAGGCGATTCTCTGTGTGATATATATGTATATATATATATATATATTTTTTTTTTACCTGCCTCTCAGCCGAGCCGTTCCCGATAATCCCAAAGTATTGCGCTCTTTTTGAAAGCGATTTGTGAAATATAAATAAACGGGGACCGGCGTCGAAATGACTTTTGCCTTCGTCATGTGCTCTCTCTCTCTCTCTCTCTCTCTCTCTCTTTCTCTTTCGCTGGACGCGCGACGCGGGGGACATTTTTGATTCGGATTTCGGCCGTGGAAACCGTCGGGTGGAACACGTCGCGCGAGCTGTCTTTGCACGCTGTCCTCGCGCCGCTGTGTGTTATATGCTTAGCACGCGAATACGAGGACGGGACGAACGCGCGCGCGCGCGCGCACGCACGCACACGTGCATCAACAGCAGCCACCAGCAGCCCACCGCCACCGATGGAAATGAAATGTCAAAAAGAGTAATAACGAATGTTATCGATATGATACCGGGGATATAGATAGTTTTTCGTTCTTTAGAGATGGAATCGACGACGAGAATTTCGCTCCCCGTTTTCGTTTTAATTCTTTATCCTTGTTAGCTCTTTTCCCTTTTCTCTCTTTCCTCCTTTTTGGTCTTTTTCTCCTCTTTTCCTCTCTTTTTGCTCTTTTCTTTTCTTTCCTTTTTGATTCGACATCCCCTTTCACTCGTACGCGTGTCCTTTCCGAGAGACAGACCGAATTCTCTCCTTCCGTAGAGTTTCCGACAATTACTTCGTCGCTAAGCAAGACGAACAGGACAAAGTTTGAATTTCAAATAAATTAACGCGGGTTAATTCACCAACTGAGGTTTCGAGCAAGCGTTAAGAGCCTTTTACCGCAAAATTTCGCGCGAATTCGTGCCGCATCTTGCCAAAGAAATTGCCAACGCTGGAACGGCAATCGTCCTTTTGTTTTCAATTCCCTCGATTTCTGGGGAATGTCCCGGCAAAATTCCCCGCCCAGGCGGTAGAGTGCAACAACAGGCCGCAGGCCGGACGAAACGTTTCCGCGGAATGATTCGCCCGTTTTTTCGCCTAGCAATTCCATTAACATTCGTCGTAATACCGCGCTCGGAAATCTCATAAGCGACGCCTTGGTCGATGCAAAAATTGTTAGTCTTTCTGGCCGCGCGGCGCGGCGCTATTGTGAACCGGGCCGCGCGCGCTTTACGTTCGCCGCGCGCGGGAATAATTCAATAATCCGCCAACATTTTTATTCCGCGGCCGGATTTAATAAACCGGCAAAATAGATTTTATTATTTGCAATCACCATTCCCGTGGACCCGCTCTCTCTCTCTCTCTCTCTCTGTCTCTCTCCTTTCTCTCACTCTCGTTAGCTAGTTTTAATCCCACGCGTCGCTCGCTCGCGTCCTCGCCGCGCCTTTCCACGCGGAATTCTCGCGTCCCCTCGGAACACCTCGCGCCGCGTAACCACGTTAAAATGCCACTTGGTACTTACAATGGAGTCCCGTTTACCTTTCCGCTCGCTTACCGCCTCGCTAAAGCCGCTTCGTCTTTAATCGATATTACATTCCGTTTCCGCGAGATTCCCGGAAAGCACGCGGGATACCTAGTTTCCAACAAGTTACCGCGTTTCGTGACGGTAAACTTCCAGCGTGGCGCTTGTTTTACCCTATATTGCGTTTCGTCTTGCTCTCCGACGGGAATTCGTCGGAGGCCGATTACTCGCTAGACGCGTCTCTTTTCTCGTTTCTTCGCACGAGACGATTGCAAATGAACGGTCGTTTCCAGATTCCGCAGAACTACAAAAAACATTTGAAGGGTTTAGAGAGAGTTTAGGGATGCTGGAAGGACGTATGGACTTGGGGTAGATGTGAGTGAGAGAAAGAAAGTTTTGCGTTTATAGGATGCGACTCCTTACCCCAGACGCTTGCTGGCCCGATCACCCATCCTAGCGGAGTTCCGCACGCTGCTTTGCTCAACGTCGGAGATCGTCAGGACGTGAAACGCCGCTAGGCGCGCAGCCACTCGAGTGAATCCTAGGCTACACATTCTTGTTCCTCCCCACGATTGAGATCTCGGAAAGAAACTAGAGGCGAAATTAGAGAATTTCATCTCATCTCGCGAGACGAACGATCACGATTGAACAGAAACTGTGGAAACTTTGGAAACACAAAGACAAAGATCGAAGGTAGAGACAGAGGTGAGAGCGGAGACTACGAAAGGACCATAGACCGATGTCTCGGAGCGAGCCGGTTGAGCAACAGATCAACAGCGTCGATAAAACCGGGTCAGTGAAATATTTAAACGAGCGTCATGGAGGGGCGGTGGTGTCGAAAATAATCATCGGGGACGGGGACGCAACAGGGGGGAACGATACAGGACACGACACTCCGGGAGGAGAGGCCGCTACGGTGAGAGGATAACGTTCGCCACATTTCAGCGTTCCGGCCGGGCGTATCAACAGTTGCCACCTTCGATCCCTAATCCCGGTAGCCGCAAGCCAAACTCGACCTACCAAAGCCTCTCCGACACGCTTTCGAAAAACGATCTTAAAAGCCTTTCCATCAAAGAGCATCGATGCCCCGGGATTGGAAAGCAATCGCTTAATTATCCGGCGATCCCGCAAAAAAGAGGAAAGAAAAGGAAGGAGGGTGAGAGGGAGGGCCGGTAGCAGCTGCGAGGGAAAGAGCGAGAGGGAAAACAGAACCGCGGCCGAAAAGGCGTACGTATGATCGCTTCATATCGCCTACAAAGTGAGTCTCTGCGTTCTTATGGTTATTTATCGAGCCGTCGACCCCGGAAAAGCCGACAGGAACGGTTCGAAGCCGACAAAGGAAGCAAAAAACAAAAAAAAGAGAGAGAGAGAGAGAGAGAGAGAGAGGGGAGGGAGGGAGGGAGGGAGGAGAAAACCTAGGAAGAATAAAAAATGAAAAAAAAAAAAAAAGGGAAAAAAAAAGAGGCTTCGCGTATGTGTGACGCGAGGGGCGTCGCCATTTCTGATTGAATCCAGGCTTCGAGCTTATATTTTGTCATCCATTGGCGCCGTCGGGAGCGTGAGTGCAGGCTAAAAGAGACGAAACGGTGACGCAAAGGGGGGGCCGCAGATTGGGGGCGCAGCTTGGCCAAGTGCAAGTGAGAGAGCTAGACGAAGAGAGAGAGAGAGAGAGAGCAGGAGCGTTAGGTGGTCTAGGGGTGGCCGCTCTCCGAATCGAGTGGGGGCTGTTTGCCAACGCGAATTTTAAAATCACGAATTTTTAAAAAGTACCCCGCGGCCAGATTCTCTTCGCTAACGTGGTTACGTAGTCTCGATGCGCGTGCACGTCCACCTACACGCGCGCAGCCAAGAGCACGGCAGAATGGTGGAGCAGCGGCCGTGGAGCGTGTACAGTGTACAGGGTGAAACGCGCGTGCACACGCGCGCGCCAGTGAGCGCCAACCACCAGCCAAGAGGAAAAGAGAGTACGCTGTACGTGTAGAGACGCGCGCCGCTACGGCACTATACGCGTTTATCCTACATATCTGTAAATGCATTCGGTTATACCGGTCTTTCCACCGAAAAATTTGATTTTTTCCCTCTTTTTTCTCCCACCCTCCCCCCCTACCCGCCCTCTTGCCGTTCTTTTTCTTTGATTTCGCGTCCCTTTGTTGCCACACCAGCCCCCGGAATAAACGCCGCAAAACGCCCGACCGACCGCTTCGATGCGTCTTTGAGGTCGCCCCGAACGTCCGCCGTTTCACCATTCAACGACCCGAACAATCACGAATGGTCGCGAAACTTTCTTCGCTCGACGGCAAACGTCGATCTCCCATCGATCCCAAGGATTCTCCCTCGCAATTTTCTCGATCAAACAACGCGGAATTTTTGGAGACTTTTCGTGTCTGCTGGATCTGCCTGCAGAATCTTACTGTTTCAGTCTCTCGTAACACAAAACGCTTATTTTTAAGGAAATAACTTTGCGCTTCTTTGCGCATTAGCGGTCGATTAGTATCTCCATTCCGGTTAGTCGTCGTCACTGGCTGCGATCGTCAATTACCATTTGGACAGAAACGTGACAAACCACACTGCAAAGTAAAATCTTCGCGCAGTAAAATAATTTAAAATAAAAAAGAAAATCGCAATCTTTCAAATCTTGTTTGGCAAAAAAATCGACGAAATCGAATCGACGAAAAATTCAGCCATACGCCGAAAATTTTCCGACAATTTTCCCCCGAACTGAAAATTTTCGTCCGCTAAAAATTCCACGAAGGGGATCTTCATTACCATCGAATTTGCAACCCATCTCGTTGCATCTCGCGGTAACGAAATTGCGGGGCGGCGATGTATCGATAAAAGAGGCCCCCCGAAAAATCTCTGCGGTACGATGCGGCGAGTCGAGGAACCGTGGAGAGAGCCCTGGCCGGATGTCAATTGTCTCTGGTTGCGCGTTGTCGTTTAAAACGTTAATCGCGTTGCCGCGCTTGATCATCGCGAAAATCCACGCGTCCTCGTCGAAAGCTCGTTCTTCTACGTTCTCAAAAATGATTACAGTTTACCGAGTAATTATCGTGGCACGTGTCTGTGCTTGCGTGCTTGCGTGCTTGCGTGCTTACGTGCGTGTGTGTGTACGTGTACGTCCCACAGCGAGCAGAGACAAAACAGCGAGCGAGGCGCGGAGAGGACGCGAAAGAGAAACACACACACACACACACACACACATACACGCAAAGAGAGGATATTTAGCAACAGGCGCTTCGGCGGAATACGCTTCGCGGGGCTTCCACTTTATTCACGAGACAGCTCTATTTTTTATTCGCAAATAAATGTGTCTCCCTAAAAATAATATTTAACATTCGCGTAATGTGGGACTCGCGGGACGGACGCGAGCAAGGTATATTTTGACAGCGTTGTACCGCGCAATGTTTTTGTTCCCTTCGAGCAACACGGACGCGGAACGAAGCGCGCGCGCCCGCGCGCGCGCGATCGCGCGTGTTCAACTTTGTATGCCTGGGCCGCGGAGAGGAGAAAATGATTAAAAAGCTCACGGACTATTTACGTTTCCTACGGTACCGTTGAAATGAAAAATTCAAAGGGAATCAACCGTTTTAATTAAACTCTGTTTAGAAACATCGTCTCGTTGCATCATCGGGTGTCGTTAATTATTCCGTAGCAATATTTCGGTGTTTACGGATCGTTGAACGTCTCGAGGCATCCGTATCCGCCGGTCGCTGATCGAACAATTTGAAGATGGATTGGCCCCTCGGAACCTCTTGCGGAACCACTCTCTTCGTCTAACCGGAGACGTGAAACGGCGCGAGGACGCGCGTCACGGGGATCGCGAGAGCTCGGAGTCGAAACCAGGGCCAACAGTTGCGCGGAATATTTAGCGCAAGTTTGGTTCCTTACGTAATTATCGTTCTTACACGCCGAAACGAGCCATACATCTGCATAGTATTTGTCGGAACGTGTAATGGATATCCCTCCTGCGCAACCCGGCAGCAGCTTTACGAGGCTATAATTTGCAAGAAAATTTCCACGGGGGGTACAGGAGGTACACGAGTCTTTGCATCGGCGCAGCTGTGCTGTCTTGCATCGCGGCGCAAAAGGCAACGTTCATCTCCCCCCCACCGAACGTCAAACATCACCACCGGCCATTAGCCACCGAGTGAAACTTTGTTCTTTCCATCGAAACGTTTCACTCCGTCTTGCCCCATCTTACAACCTATCCCTATCCGTTTCCGTCGTCGTATAATTTTCCACCGCGTTCGACCCGCAGCAGCAGAGGAGGAGGAGACGAGAGGAAACGAGCTCTCAACGTATGCACATATTCCTGCATAAATACATTACACCGTGGGATACGCAGAAAAGTTCTCATCGGGCGGAAACACCGCCGAAAAGAAGGGGGGCGAGAGAAACGGCAGAGCGCCGGGCATATAAGGGTATAAGAATGCCTATGAGGGGCTACTTTGAATTTTACATCCACGCCACGGAGAGACGGGAAGCGGTCAACATTCAAATGAGCCGATCGATCGATCGATGGATGGACCGAGGTCTCCAGGGGGGGGGGGGATAGTCGAGCCCGAGTAGCCGAAGATGCAGGGCTGGTCAGCCGAGCGAGCCGAGCGAAAGCTCGAAGGGGAGAAACGAAGGTCTTCAAGGGGTCGTGAAATGAGACGTTCTCGAATTCGCAAGGGTCCGTTCGAAAGGAACATCAAACCCTAGGCAGTAGTGGCCTTTCCAGAGGAATCGTGCCGGCCCTCCCACTTATTAGTGGCGCTGGACGAAATACTCGAGTTCTATTACGAGGGACGACAGCTTCGTTAAAGGAAGGCTTCCAGACAATTCGGGCTACGTTTATGTGCGGCGGCGATCATCTCTCTACAGCTTCTACATTGATTCTCAAAGACCTCCGCTAACGTTCTCTCTCTCTCTCTCTCTCTCTCTCGCTCTCGCTCTGTTCGACTTGCCAGTGACCGGCAACTTTACTCGAGTGTAAATTTGTGTTAAATTATAGAGCGTAGCTACACGCCACGAGGAACTCTCCACCGATCGGCTTCCCTGTTCGATCATCGATTTCACCCCCTTCATCCCCGTGTCGCCCGATCGATACGGCTTTTCTTTCGAGTTCTCCAACGATCCACGCGCGTTTAATGAAACCGAATTTGGAGAATTTAGAGATTCAACAATGGCGTGAAAAATCTGCCGGAGAGATTTTCCTCTGGACGAGAGTTTTGAGAATTGGGGAAGGAACATTACGACGACACTCTTGTGTGTGGAAAGTTCCTGGAAATATTTATCCTCGGTAACCCGGCGCTATTTGTCGAATTCATTACGCAGAAATATCCGTAGGACGAGAATCAAAGTTGCTTCTTTTCTTTTTCTTTTTCTTTCTTCTGTTTTTTTTTTTCTTGTTTCTCGGCAAAAGGAAACATCCGCGGAAGGTAGAAATAACGCGCAAAGTCTCCGGAGTATTTCCAATAATTTCGAGCTGAAAACGCGATTTATACGAAACGGTAAACTTAATAACGCAATTTCGTGAGGACACGCGGCGCGCTGACGGGCCGACCGAGCAATTTAAATAAACAAATTATAAATATTCGCCGGCGCGAAACCGTCTCAGCATGAATAATCATTGCGTCGTAGATGGGCGAGGCAAGGCACAGCGGTGATTCGATTGATTAAATTTTTAATAATTCATTTGCATTCGAGCACACCGTCGCTGGCCTTCGTCTACGTCTCTGGCCCCACCACCCCTCCCTCCCTCCGCCGCGGTCCGTTTAATATATTTTTAAATTACATTTTTTAATTGACGCAACAAATGAATTATCGATTGTTTCGCCTCAATGCGGCTCACCGATGGGGGTTATTACTAATGCGCCGTTTCAGTTATGCGGCGCTCTTATTAACCAACGCCAAGGCGGCGGAAAAGAGTCTCCGGAATTAGCATGAAAATTGCAGCCGCCCGTTGAAACAACGCGTTTTACCAGCGTTGTGATTTTAATCGACCGACAAATTAATGCGAGACTTCGATCCTTTCGCTCCGTTTTAAACGAGCGATTAACGCGCGCATGTTGCACGTACAGCGCCGTGCAAGAGTGACCTTGGAGATGCATCTTCGAGTGACATATCGTTCCAGCGACTTTTTATCCAACTGTGAGCGAATATTTCGAGAACGTGACGGTATACTAAACTAAATGCCACGAAGCGGATGACGTGGATGACGTGGAATTAGGAAAGAAGAGCGGGGAAAAGAAGAGCGCGGTATTCTAAATTTATAATTGAAACCGAGAGAGAGAGAGAGAGAGAGAGAGAGAGAGAGAACTTTTCCCCGAAATCAGGGAACCAGATTTCGGGGGATAAACTGCGAGATTTGCCGAAAAATTAACTGGAATCGCTAATGTCGGCGCAGGTACCCGCTCTTATGATCAGAAGGGGCTAGTTCTAGTTTTCCCCTCCCCGGGCGAAGTAACGAGCAAAGTTACACTTAGTTAACGTTACTCAGTTGATTGCCTTTCCAATCGGCACGATGTTTGCAATCAGCTAGGTTTGATTAGGTTGGTTACAAACCCCCGTCGATCCTGCGTGCACCGGTCGAAACGTGTAAAACTTCCCCTTTTTCCTGGGCCAGCGTTTTCCAGAATTCCACCTAGGGTGAACGAACGGACGGGAAAAAAAAAAAAAACGCATTTCGGTCGCAACCGTGCGGAATTGCAAAAATTATCATACGACCGTATCAATGCGCGTATTACCATTTTTATCGAGCGAGAAGAATGCGTCTAATAAAACGCGTCTAATAAAAGCCGATTCGAACGAGTTGGCCGACAGAATCGTCAAAAAAATTTCTCATCTCCGCCGTTCCCACCTGTCATTTTGATTTTAATAAAACAAAAGATTTTACTACTTTTAACGCAATTCTTTTCTCGACGCGGCCTCGCAGTTCGCGTTGATAGTTCGTTGAATACTTTGGACAGGAAATTTTTCAACAGAGGTTTGGCAGGTACTCTCGATTGTATCCTCGGATATCTGTGATACACGCGACAGTATTTTCGCCTGCCCAGCGAAAATTGTCAGAATCGTCGAACGTCGATCCAGCTCCTCGGATCCAGCAGTTCGTCTTTGCTTTGCCCGCGATCGGTTTATCGCGACACTTGACCGCATAATTCGATTGTGTGCCACGATGCAGCGGGATTCGATGAAGTGCAACATTTGCACTGGTAAAAGGGACAACAGAGAGATAGATAGATAGATAGAGAGAGAGAGAGAGAGAGAGAGAGAGAGAGAGAGAGAGAGAGACAGACAGAAAGTCGGCCGTGTTCAGGAACGTTCATCGAGCCGAAAACGAAGTGAACGGGATATATAAACGCGGATCGGGACATCGGGGTCGAAATCCGAATCTCATAACTTCCGGTCCGGCGGCGGTCGACTCAATATTCAAGATGACCGGTGGACGGGACGGATGTGACGTCACGCTTCGTCGCCGCCTCAAGCCATATTAGATCGAGGAGTTTCATATTGCCGCGTTCTGGACCCCGTGACCCTGCAGGTTTATCTATGCCTCAGTTCGTCTCGTAATAATGTCCATTCGGAGATCTACCTGCTCCACGTCTGGAGGCTCCGCTCCGCTCGGCTCGGCTCGTGATCGCGGCGTTAACGAGTCAACCTTTCGTCAAACGTTATTTCCTCGAGTTTCCAACGACTCCGTCGTCGCGTACGACGTTTGATCAAGATTTTTCTTTCGCAGAGACGACTACCCCTCTCGAGTCGTCGAAACGTTGGACTTGCCACTTTGAGAGATTTTACGATTTTCCTCAAACTTTCGCCGCGAGGTCAGATCTCGTTCACCCCGAGCAACATTGCGGAGGGGGGGGAAAAAAAAAAAAAGAAGAAACAGATGATGTAGCCGAAAAACTGACATAACCAGAGAGAATACGTGGAACACGAAGAACGAAACCTGGCCTACACAACCGAGAGGCGAGAACGTCGAGAGAGGCGACGAGAGAAAAATTCTGGGCACGGTATCATCAGCGTGACTGGTCAGTCGCCCGGCGCAGGGACGCAACAACGGTCCATGGGGGGGAACGAGGACGTAGCCGCGATATTTCGGGAATCGGGACTCGGATAACACAAGCCTCAGGGGTAGCGAAAATCACGAGGATACCGCTTGGAGGCTCTTTTTTGTTACTCTGGCGAGCGTGTCATCTCGCAGCGCCACGTCGACGGTGGCGGCAGTGGCGGCAGTGGCGGCGGTGGCGGCGGCGCGGGCCCGGGCACCGGTTTTAAATTCCTTTTGAGTCCGTCGCGAGGGGGGAGGAGGAGGAGGGCGGAGGGGGGGGGGTGTTGCGAGGCACAGCACGCGCGAGGACAGCGCATCGGGCCGCGAAAGAGCGACAAAGGTTTCGAACAAGGGGAACCAACGAGCGACGAAGACGAGCGTCAAGTGACGAACGCAGATAGAGGAAGAGCAGGAAGGCGCTGGCAGCAGTAGGTAGATGCGTGGGCTGAGGGGGTACGAGAACTGGATGACGGGGTACGATTGGGGGCGATGCACGGGCAGGGGCCGGGGCGAGGGACGAGGGCGCGAGTGCGCACTCGAAAAAAAATCATTTGCACGGTAATTCGAAGCCTGGATTTCAGTCGATAAAAGGATGCACACACGCCGCGGCGCATACAGAGGGAAGAAACAAATGAACAAATTCGCGTTTCAGAATAATGCCCGGCAATCCCATCTACCCGCCTCTCTCGCCGCTCGCCTCTCGCGCACTCTCTCTCTCTCTCTCTCTCTCTCTCTCTCTCTCTCTCTCTCTCCCCCCTCCGCCTCTCTGCTCGCACCCCTCAGGCCTCGAACCACCTCCTCCACCGTGCCGTGGGCCACCACGTACCCCGTTGTATCCGCCTGCACCCCCGCGTACATCCTCCGCCGCCTACAACCACGTCCTACGGCCTCCACACCCGCCGCCTCACCACTGTCGATGCGCCGTGGCACCCACTCCTCCTCCTGGCACACACACCCGCCACCCGCGCAACCCCACAACCCTACTTTTTTCATTCCGTCCTATCAATTGATCAGGTTTTAAATTTCCGCGTCCATCCGAGCCGCGCCTCCACCTCTTCCTCCTCCGCCTCCTCCTCCTCCTCCGCCTCTGTGCCTCCACCTACTACTGCCTCCTCTACTATACACACTGCTCTACACACGTACGCGCTACACTACCGCTGCTCCTACGCACACGTACGCGCGCACACACGTCGATCCTTCTCTCCGTGTCCTCTTCCATCTTTCGTCCATCCGTGCGACACCGCTCTCCCGCCCGCCCTCCGACCCTACTACCCCTTTCGCCCCCTGACTCGGTCCTCATCCCGACTGTCCCTCCTCTCTGTTTAATTAAAAGGACACATTAAATTATTTTTTCAATTGAACCCCCCATTGTTACTCGCAGACTGCTGATTCTATCCAATCGTTTTCTCTCTTTCACCCTCCCTCACCCTGTGGACCGTGTTCGTTCCGTCTTCCACCATCACTCCTCGTCTCTCTCTCTCTCTCTCTCTCTCTCTCTCTCACGCGCGCGCTCCGCGAGCTCCGTTTCTCTTCGCTACGTACCACCCCCCTTTTTTCGTACCCACCGGGCCGCGGTGGGTGCCTTTCTCCCGCGGCATCTCCCTCGCGCCTTCGACCGACCGACTGCTCGCCGTTCTTCTCTAGCCCGGTTTTTTTTCGCGTTAGAAGCTTTGTCGGAATACGCGTGCGCCGCGTGCACTTGCGTGCGTACATATGTACCAAACGGCGTGTCAGGTACATAGGCGCGCATCAACGCGTGCCACCTTGTGTGTGTTTGTGTGTGTGTGTGTGTGTGTATGTGTGTTTGTGTGTAAGTGTACACCTGACACGGGGCTGCCAAGGGAAGGAGGGTAGAAGGGGAGGGAGAGAGGACCACCGCGTACGTGTACAAATTCTATTCGCGCGTATGCATGTACGCAGGCATGTGTGCACGTCGGGTGGACGTCGTGCGGAGTACGCTCGTGTACGTACGTCCGTGTTTCTTGCCGTTTGCATGTGGACACGCACGCGAGCGCTCTCTCCTATTAATTGGGAAATACCGAAATGCGCGGAATATCGAGCACCTTGATGGCACGACTAGCGTCGGTGGCCCTTCCGCAACGTTCGAAGCCGCGAGGACGAGGACGAAGAGGTGCACCATGCAGCGGCGGTGGCTGCTGCTGCTGCTGCTGCTGCTGCTGCTGCTGCTGCAAGAGGAGGGGCGTGTGTGGGTGGCTGGATGGGTGTTAGTGTGGGTGTGGCGACGATTTTTTCGACGACAGGCCTCCACCGCTCCGGCCGTTCTCGTTAAACGAATTCGACGGCTTTCGCGAGATTGGGAATGAGAGCTGTGTCCGCTCTGGCTGCGAGATATTTGGGTTACTTCGAATTTTACCCATGTGAAAAAGGTGATTAGAGGACCGGGCCCGATGATTGTTCCCGCTGTCGAATGTTCATTACGGGGGAGCGCTCGATGGAAAACGACGGCCGACGCGAACGAGCGCGAGGTCTTCCGCGATCGAGCACCGCTCCAAGTTTCGCTTTTCCAACGCCGGATCTTGTCGACTCGCGGCGAAAGCGAGTCTGGCTTCTCGCCACAGTTCGTTTGATTGCTTGAATGACGATTTGATCGAACTTTGAGCGCTTTTCAAGCCTGGACCGAACGATGTACGGAAATTGTTGGAAACTTTGGATAACAACGAAGAAACGAGTAGTCCGAGCGAATGAAAGAATCCTTTCGTTCGGCGGAGGCGTAAAATCAGATCCGTCTCTGGAGGATTGACAGCTGGAGAAGGATCTTTATTTTGACCGACATTTATTAACAAACAGACGAATGCAAGAGTAACCCGATTCTCTCCTCGGCAAAGCAAGTAACTCGAATCGATCTTGCAAGAAATCCAATTTCGGCCCGTTAATAATCAACCAGATCGTGCAAAGAGTGGCGGATTACACGGATCTCCTTATTTATGGCATTACCAATGCACGGTCGCTGGAACAGTTGCCAGTATCTTCCCCCCCCGGAATCTAATCAATTAACTACACGTTCTTTGAGACAACATCGCTCCTCGTTCTCCTCCGGTTTAATTCAATCCCGTAGAACCGTGTAAAAGGAGACCCGGTTTGAGAAAGAGTCAATCCCAAGCTCGCACCAGCCCGAAACACGATCAAACAATCCCCCGATGCAGATTCTCGAAATAAAACGAAATCCCCCGGCGTTATACCCTTTGGCTGCTTCCAATTATCTTAAACTTTGCGCGACTCGCCTCTTTCTACCTAACCCACAAAAAAAAAAAAAAAAAAAAAAGGAAAAAGAGAGAAACAACAGCGAAGAGCAGAGTTGTCGAAAGAAATTAAAAGAATTCGCGCTTATTTGCTAATTGAGACGTTTTTATTAAGATGCCACCTCTTAATCAGCGAGTTGGCCATTGTCCACGGATAGAGCACGGTCCAACGAGAGAGGAAACGGGTCGGACCTATAATCCAAGGCCCCCTCTCTCTCTCTCTCTCTCTCTCTCTCGCTCTCTCTCTCTTTGTCCGTCCGGCAAAGAAAGTCTGAAACGGTGAATCGAGTCCCGGCTACATCGGTAATTCAGAGAAGCTAATTAAAAGTTGACTCGTAGGTACGAAGGCCGGCGCATCCTCGGCCCTTGAAACGCCCTCGGTCACCAAGCCGACCGCTATGAGGGGTTAAGTGAGGTGAAAACCAACCCGCGGGGAGCGCACAAGTCTCACCTCATTCCACCTCTTGTCCTTTTTGATCCCGTTCCGCCACTTTTTACCAGGATTATTCTCGCATTGTCTTCGCCATCACAAACATTTTCTTTCCCCTTCTCCTTCGATGCTTTGTTGCTTTGTCTCCTTCGTGTGTTTGTTTAAATTTAAATTTAATAAACGCAAATGACGTCAAGACGTCACGAAAGCCTGTCAAAAGCAGAGAAAGAAGAGCTTATCGCGTAAATTTCGCAAAGACCGTCGAATTTACATTGTAATTAACATCACTCGAAGACAACTTAACAAATAGTACGAATACGACGTCGCAAGGTTTATTTCCATTTGCCCGACGAGTCGTGACAGCGATTTTGCAGCGCGGTGTGAAAGGAAAAGTGACTTTTCATCTCCGTTTTGTTTCTCTCTGTCGATGATGATGACGGCGGGTATTTTCGATGATATTTATCGAGGTGAATTTTCGCTGTGTATTGCGGTGTTGTGGGTGTCGGGGGAACAATGTTGTGGTGCGCGGGGAAACTGGGCGACTAGGTGTGAGTGACGATGCCAATGACACAGAGAATCGATGTGGAATTTTTGGATGACGAGTTCGCGCGTTTGTCGATGTGCGTGCGTGCGTGCGACTGGGTGAAGAGTTAACGGGGCATCGAACGGAAATCAAGGGGCGATAGGCCGAGTTAAAGTCCCGTTGGGGCGACGATTCCTCGTTAAGAAAATTAGGGCAGAATTTCGAGGGTGTACAAAATGATGGAAAAGTAGAATTTCGAACGACGAGTTTCTTCAATTTCTGCATAGGTCGTGGTCAAATAGTTGCAACGTTACTTCGAAGCGAGATACAGACGTTCGATTACCAAAACTTTCTCCACTTTACTTCGAGTAAGTTTCCAACTTAAAGTTGAAGTAAGAAAAAAAAAAAAGCCTCGAGTGCCAATGATGCGATAGACGAAATTCACGGCCAGTGAACGGAGGATAATCAACAGTAAGGAGCGACGTGGTTAGTCGTAATCGCGCGAGAAGATGCTGCGTCGAATTGGCCATCGTCGAGTGGGCTTTTCTCACCCTCGGCATAAGTGGCCGAACGGCGGCACGGCTCTCGGTGACAGGGTCATCCAGTCCTTGAAGCCGCGCTCGGCGCACCTGTCGGCCAATCGACTTCCTTTTTTCTCGTCGCCTGTCACCGGAAATCCGTGCAACGACAGTGGCCGCCATCGTATCTGTCGATCTGCGGTATCGACGACGAGGGCGATTCATCAAAGTGTTGCGCCTCTCCCTCCGTGATCCGTCCTCTCCCTCCCTCCCTCCCGCCCTCTCTCTCTCTCTCTCCCGGACGCGGCCCTACGCGGCTAACGAAATATTACGTCGCGGCGGCGTTCGAAAACACGACGCTCGCTCGCGCGCGTGTGCACGCCCGCCTACACGGCGACCATCATCCGCTCCCGTGTTCGTGCGTGTACGTACGGACAGTACGATCCTCCATCGACCCTAAGCGGATACGCGGAAAACGAGCTCGTAGATGGATAAATACTAAAACGTCAGTAACTCACGATCAGGCTCCGAACGCCCTCCTCTGCCATTTCCTCCTGCTTCGCGCTCGCACAACCACCGACAACTACCACCACCATCACCACCATCACCACCACCACTACTACCACCACCACCACCACCACCATCACCATCTCCACCACTACCACCTCCACCACCACCACCAGCGTGCTGCAGTCGCTTTTATGTTGTTGCATTTTTCCTTTTTTCTTCTTTTTCTTTTTTCCTTTTTTTTTTTTCCTTTTCTTTTTTTTCTCTTCTTTTTTTCTTTTTTTTTGTTTTTTTTTTTTTGTTATTTTTCGCATTTCTCGTTTCTGTTATTTTTTTTCCTCCCCGTTCTCGTTTTTTTTTTTTTTTTTTTGTTACGTTTCCCTCCTCGCTTTCCTATCCTGCGCACAACGCTTTGTACGCGATGGCTATATAGCCATTGTGTACATCCTGCAGGATGTACATCTAGATCAATAGCATTGGAAATTATCCAAACAAATTATCGATAGAGCGAAAAAAGCCGAGGCCGTGAGCGACCGAGAGCCGAACACCCCGAACAACCCGAAGCCGAACGAGGCGCGCGCGGCTACACATCACGCGTAGCTTCGGCCACGCCGGAACGGAGCGAGAGGGACACCGCGTAGCATCCGCGGGAGCGACGCAGAGGGCGCGAGGCGCGGCAGAGCGACAAGGAGCGTATTAAAAAAAATAAAAAATTGCCGTACATTTTTCAGGCATTAACGTGTGCGTGGGTGGGATGGGGTCGTTGCCGGTTGAAGAGTCGGGGGGTTGGACCCGACACACACCGGGGACGCGGGGAAACGCTTTTCAGGGGCGCGAACGGGTTTACCAGCCCCTGGTCTATCGCTCTCGCGTTCCCACCAACCGGGGGTGGCAAAGGTGGAGAGAGGGTACCTACGTGCGTGTCTCTTCCCGATTGGCCTGCCAAAGCCCCCCTTCAGGAAGCCAATTCACGAGGAACGTGTTTAGCGCAATTTTTCAAAATTAACTAATGTTCGACAGCCGGACCGAAGCCCGCGTCACCGAACCTATTCACCCGCCCGATAACCCCTTCGTCGCCCTTCCTCCTCCAACATTAATCACTCTTAATTAACGCGCCGCCCGGTCGGATGGGGCACGACGCTGGTCACGTCGCGTTTATCCTCAGACTCTGTGCAATTGCCCGGCGTTTCTTCCACGATATCGAATCTCACCCTCTTCTATCCGTTTAGTTTAGTTTGCTGTCTGTCACGTTTCCCAACGTGATTTTCTCTCGTGGAGAATAACATAGTAGTCGTCGGTAGCAGCTCGAAACTCCTCTACTCGAAGAAAGGAGAAAGTCGGGCTGTCGTAGAGTCACGGGCGAGCGTAGCACGCGTTCGAACGAAAACGAGCAGATGGGCGAAGACGGGCGAAGACGGAGAAAGGAAAAGGGCGCGATTTCTCGGTGGTTTCATCGAAACACCGAGTCCGATGCAACGCTCGCTTTTCGTCGCGTTTGGCGGCCAGCGTAAAAATTACGTCGACTAGAGTTTATTTGTCCGGAAATGGCGGTGCCCCGGGGGTGGTGCTTGCACGGTTATAGGTGCGGGGCAGAAAAAAAGGGGACTGGCGTAGGTGGAGGCGGAAGGGGAGACAGAGAAAGGCCGGGAGTGGGAGCGAGAGAAAGAGCGAAAGAGAGAAAGAAACAGAGAGAAACAGAGAGAAACAGAGAGAGAGAGAGGAAGGCGTACGTATATACACGTACCTACCTACCGGCGTGGTTGATGTATTGCGTATTATTTGTGTGTTGCGTTCGTTGCTGCATTGCGCGCTTTTTTCTGCTCCCACCGCCTATTATTTATTAGCACTAACGTGCAATTGTATTGATCTGCAATATACCACCCGTCCCGGCCCCACCCACGCCCGATGGATTTTTTTCCTCTTTTCGAGGATGTATCCGGACTTGCCGGGGAATGGAAGTTTGCTACGATTGGCCCCCGCGTGATGGAACAACCGCCGATGCTACACTTCGCCCCGTTTCCCAGCATGTCACGATTTTCCTTTAGCTTCTTGTACAACACCCGCGTTTAATCCCTTTCATATTTAATACCGTTACCCTGGCGAACGCAGGAAATTCGCAGGATAGAGAACGAAGCGCGTTGCCTGCAATTTAATCTACTTAAATCTTTCTCTCGCCCTCTTTTCGGACACATTACTCCTCCTCCCGCGGTCATTCTCGTTCCCTCGTGGCTGCCGAAACTTATCGACGGAGGCAGAGTCTTTTGCGCGCCGTCGCTGATTTGAAATGCGATTTGGCAATAATTCACGAAACAGTAGACAGTAGACTTTCCTTTGTCAAACTTGTCCGAACGGAGAGTGATTCGTCCGGTCGGAGAAGAAATCGTTCTTACGTTCTTCTTACCTGGGTCATCGCCGGAAGGGAAGGGACGCGGAAGCACGTTCGAGGTCGCGGCGTGAGCGCGGCGTCAAAGTGAATCTATCCGGCGCGTATCAGCCGGGCTATTATATCGTCATCATAACGATATAACGCGAAATCAACAGGGTGACGATACGCGATGACAGTGTGCGATGGAAAGAGAAAGAAACAGCGGGGGCAAACGAGAGGGAGATTGGCGTCCCGCGTGGCGAAACACAATAGCCTTCGCCAGCCGGTGACCTGTCCACCGGTGTTGCCCCTCTCTGTCGCTCTTGGTCGGTTCCTCCAGTCTGGAAAGCGCGCGTTTATGCCCCCTTCACCCTCCGCTTGGTTGGCGCGCGTTCGAAACAGCCGGCAAGCCCGCGAAACTGACCGTGTGGCGGCCAGTCGCGTTGCGTTGCGTTGATGTAACTAAATGATTGGGTAAATGATTCCACAGCGTGCCGCGAGTAATTGAGTGGTGCTGGTGTGGGCGATGACTGCCAGAGAGAGCGCCAGGCCGGATGTAGACGCGTTCGTATGCGTGCGCGATGGTCATCGCGCGTACCGTACGTGTACGTGTGTACACGCGAGCGCCATATACGGTGGCCGTGTATGGAGCACAGATCAGCGACGAGAGAGAGAGAGAGAGAGAGAATCGGCGAGAGTACATCCCTGTTACCGGCTCGCGTCGCACACGCGTGCACCGAGCGTATACACACGCGTCCAGCCGTGGCCGAGTGTGCGTGGCACGCGCGCCCCACGGCAATGACGAGTCATCCACGCTAGAACACCTCGCCTCGTGCTCGTTTCTCCCGACCTTCCATCGCTCTCTCTCTCTCTCTCTCTCGTTGACTCGCCGACTCTCTGTTACCGATCCTCCCTCTCCCTGTCCCTCTCTCTTTCACTCGCTCTTGTCCGACACCATTCCGCCTACGCCAGCCTGCGCTCGTGTGCCCGTGACAGTGTGTACACGTTTTACGAGAGGCACACAGAAGCTTGTAGGCCGCGGCCGTGTCATGATTTCGCGTTTGTTTACGCGCTCTCGCTGGTCACTCTCTCTCTCTCTCTCTTCCTCTGTCCGTCTCTCTCCCGCATTTCACTGATCGTTCTCCCTGTCACCGCTGACTCTGTTCATCCAGCAGGTGCGCGCTACTTGCTCCGAAGCAGGAGCCACTCGGTCACCAAACGCTGTCTCGCTCGCTCGATCGCCCGTCTCTCTCACCTGCGGTCGGGTGTTGGCAAATTTGCGTGGCCGCGGGGATATGTTTTCGTTTCCAATGATTTATGCCGGCAAATGGGTCGCGCGCGCGCGGTGAGAGTGTCATGCACCGCGTTATCGATGACAGCTATCGATGGGAAAGGTCGAGTACGTGCTTCTCGAAAGAATGCGGCTTTGTAGCATCCCGCTCGCCGGTACCTCGCCGCTCGGCCCCCTCCCCATCCCTCCCCGTCACCCGTTCCCGGCCCGTCCCGCTCCACTCCCTGCACAAGCCGCCCGTCCTCCCACCCGGGGGCTGAAATCATTCAACGCGCCACCGTGTGGAAAATCATCCGGTGATCCCGCGTCCCCGTTCCGCCCGCGACCCCGACCGCCGCTGACCGTGAATTTCGTTAATTATCAGCGCGATGCTTGTCCCGCGGCTCACGTGCTCGCTCGATTTTTCACGGCTGCGTCGTCGCGGCCGTCTTGTGTCTTTCGACTAGACGAAGAAAATCGTTCAACGTGCTTCGGGAGGACCAAACTTCTCTTTCCGGAGATGGACCAGTTTCCAAATCTTGGGCCAAATATCCTGTACGCACATTGAGCGTGAAAAATGAAGAAGACCGAAGAGTATGCCAAAAATTTGGAAAAAAGGAATCTAAAAAATTTAAACCGCGACAAACGCCGTTCTTCGCTGAAGCGGCGATTTTTTCCCGAAAAAGCCTGACCGCGATGAAGCCGTAATGATGAATTAACGCGCGGACAGAGTGGCGGCAGAGATAAAGAGAGACAGTGGAGAGCGGTATGGCGTGGCGGCGTTTTAAAATATAATCATACACGAAGAAGCGACGAGCTTCGCAGCGTGCAATCAGCAATTTAACGTTTACGTTCGGCTCCACGGCTGGAATTCGACGCGATATTTCCCTTTCTATGGCATCCCGAAGTAATTCCGTTTTTGTGGAAACAACGACGGCGCGTGTGTGCCGTTGCAACGGTGAGGCAATCGGGTGTCGTGCAAATTACCCATTAACGTCGCTTGATAGTTCGACCGGTCGTTCCCAACGAGCCCAGTCGATTATCACTCAGCCTGGTGCGCACGTTCCTACGGTAATCTTCCAAAGGCAACTTGGCAAAATGAGGACGGACAACAAAAGTAAGGACGAAAAACGAGAGAGAGGGGGGGGGACGTCGTTTCAGGCAAGTGACAGTACCATCAAAAAAATGAAATCGAGTTCTGCTTGACAGAAGTGGGGTTGGTAATTTAAAAAACAATGGACGCTAAGGCACAATGAGGCCAAATGAGATAGGGGATGGTCTCGCGTCCGAGGTGAGGGTGTGCGACGACTGTAGAAAGTCGGAGCGGGGGGAGGGGGGATGAAATCCTATACTGGACAAGGGAAAGGCTAGCTCCTAGCGAAAAGTTCAAACGATTCCCGAGCTCGAACAGAGAGAGAGAGAGAGAACCGGATTAAGCTTATGCCGCATTAATTAATTTCTATTCTTTTGCTTCATAAAGAACGGAGCGACGCTGGATCCAGTCGGTGCACGCGCGCTAGTTTCCTTTTATTGCGCGAAACGACGGAACACCGGTCACAAGTGATATTTCATTCGACGCTCCTTTGTCCTCGTTTCTCTCGGTAAAATGCGCCACCGATTAGGTGGATCTCGTCGCGAGTGAAGATCCCTCGGATAATCATCTTGATACAATGCCAGCGGGACAATCGCAGACGCGACTCTTTATTCCCGCGAGAACGGGAATTATCCCGTTGGCCGAAAATGACTCTTGCCGTCGTTGGATCGATAAATCGGGAAAACGAATTCTTCTTCGAAGAGTTTAAAATAGACGAACGCTCGATCGAGTTTTTCCAACTCGAGAGTACACGCGTCGTTTCTCCTCTCGCATCTTTGCAATTTTGTCGTTTAGTCCGTTTCGCCGTTGAGTCATTTTTCTCTCCATCCGTGCCAATACACGTTTAGAACAAATTCTTGGCTCTCTCGGGGAAAAAGGTAAAAAGGAAATTGATCCAATTTAGAAAGGATTAGCGTCTACTCGTATTCTTGACGCAGCGTTCCTCGAAACGCGCGAGAACAGGTTCATATTCATCACTAGCGGCTCCTATCGATTGTTGGTCTAATTGTGTTACTGTGAATGTCCGATTCACCCAGCGGACCCCGCCGCCGCTGCTCCGCGCGAGAGAGGAACCGAAATACACTCTGCTCCCGTACACTCTGACGGGTAAAAAGGGCGGTTTGCATATTTTTTAACGTCCGCGGAGCATCCTGAAAATTAATGTAACTTTTATCCGTCAAACCGCGGCGGCTCCGTTGCCTGGCAAACGTTTCACGCGTTTCACTCAAAAAGGAACGGAACGCCCGTCGACGGAAAAAGGACCAAAGAAACCGGGGCAAAACGAGAAGACAGAAAGAGAGAGAGAGAGAGAGAGAGAGAGATACTTTTTATCCTCGCCGGGACAATTTTCTTCCATAGAAACGTGGCCAACTTTTTCTCGCGTGAAAAAAAAAAAAAGAAAAAAAAGGAGAAACGCTGATTTTAAGAGTAAAACGCACGTACGCGCGTTTACGCTCGTCAAATGGCGGTAATTCTCACGCGCGTATCGCGTTCAATTAGCTGCTCCTTACTCTCGGCCGACCGAGTTTGTGTTACAAAACCCCCCCTCCCGAGCGATAAATTCGCACGACTCGATGCCCCAATTCATCATCCGCGGGAATTCTCGTGCTGCGCGCGCGATACTTTTAAACTCCTCCGCGGCGTTTGATCTGCCGACGATGGTCGCTTTAATAAGGTCGGCCGTGCGTGGAATAACGGGGGAGGGAAGGAGAAAAAAGCGTATATAACCGGAAATACGATTGCGCGTAACATTTCATTTTAATTCTTGGCGAATTTAATCCGCCGCTTTTCACCCGTTCGTCTCATGCATATTTCAATAATTTCGTGCGCCGCTGTTGATACCGCAGACGTAGCGGCCGCCGCCGCCGCCGCCGCCGCCGCGTTGTACCCGCGGAAAATCAGGTGAATTAACTTCCACCAGATACCATCTTTCACGCGTTTCTCCTCCGGTGAAAATTCGTCGACGGGTGCTGCACACGCCGGTTGTTCATTGATTTCCATATTTTTCTAGCCATTTTCTTCCATTTTTTTTCTTTCCTTTTTTTCTTTTTTTCTTTTTCCTTTTTTCGTTTCGTTCCACCTTCCACGCCTGTAGCCCCCGTAGGCTAGCCGTGGTTCTTCTTTGTTTTGCTCTCGACGCCTGCCTGCCTTTTTTTCACGTTCGATAAACGCGATATCAACTTACGGAAGATCGGCCGAGCCCGCGCGTTTGATCTTCCGTACGAAATTTCCATTCGACGGGAGATCTATAGAGGTTTCGCGTGCTCGTAAATAGCCGTGGCCAACCGGTTCGCGGTCCATGGGAATTCCATTTCGTTTTAAAATGTAATTACAATAGAAATAGGAGATATTGTTTGTTCCTCGGCAGCGAAACTCTCTCGCTCTTTCTCCATTTCTATCTCTATCTTTCTCTCTTTCTCTTTACATCTGCATATATGTATATATACACACGCATATATATATATATATATATTTATACATTTACACATGTATAATGCGTATAGGTGCGTGCGTACGTAGACGTATACGCACGTTTTGCACGCGGGGACCGTTGGCCGCGGATAAAATAGACAAAGTCCGCCTATTTGTTCCTTTGTGGCCACGGCCGGGGTAACTGGATACACACAGTTAAATAA
The DNA here is from genome assembly GCA_032399605.1 of Melipona beecheii. Classification (NCBI taxonomy): domain Eukaryota; kingdom Metazoa; phylum Arthropoda; class Insecta; order Hymenoptera; family Apidae; genus Melipona; species Melipona beecheii. The sequence continues at coordinate 1,254,786 of JAUCMO010000042.1, read as the reverse complement.
TAAAGGAGCCACAAGTCGGCGCGCTAATTAACAATACCTTTGCGTCCCCGCTAATTGCGCTTCACTTTGTTATATTACGTTTTAAGTGGAACCATCTCGCGCTGAGAATCACGCGGTCGCTCATGCGTTCCTACCGTCATTTGCATAATGAACGAAGCCTGTCGTTAATTAGACTCGTAATCGCGGCGAGAAAAGGCGAGATTGGACCTCTCGGGCAACCGGGAATATTAATACCCCGGCTTCTTTCGCCGGTATAAACGCCGCTCTGTTTCTCGGTCGGTGCTGAATAATCGCCGTTCCTTATTGGAGAGAGGTGTAATTGGTAGCCAGCGTGCCGCGATCGAGGAGATATTGCCAACTTGTAATGCGCCTAACGTGTAAATAAGAATGTAATCTCGATTTAATCGAAGTTAGAACCAAGACCGAAAATGAAATTTCGCTGTGTGAAAAGGCGAGCAAACCGTGAAGTATCGTTTCCTGTGGCGTTACCACTCGGGACTCGGCTTTCCTCTGAGAAACGATATCGTACCGTGCTCGTGCCGAATATTTTCCCCGATCGTTCGATGAAAAATACCATAGCGTCCAAAATTCGTCCGAGGTCAATCTAACGACTTCTATCGCACGCGTTTCGCCGCGAGACGGGAAATTTAAGAGCAATCAAAGAACCAAGAAATCGCAAATCACCGTATCGATATCTCTCGTCATTCGTCGCACGACGCGATTGATTCCGTCGCAGCGGTCCGAAAATACGAGAGCGACCCCCCCTCGAGCAAGTCCCACTTCGTCGAGTCTCCAATCAACTCGTAGCGCGCTTTGCTTCGTTCGAGGTAAAGCGACAATTTAAGAACGATTAAAATCGAGACGATCTAGCGCTGTTCGACGCGATAATTTCTCCAGAGACGCGGAGAGAGAAGAAACGCGCTGCTCCACGCTGTGTGTAGCCGGGCATTGGACGAAGGCAGAGAGGCGGGGGGCTGGGGGGCTGGGGGGCGGTGGTGCGTTTTCACGCGGCCACGTTAACTAGTATGCAAAAAAGCCTTGTCGCAATAAAGGTGTGAAGGAAGCAAAACTTCCGTGAAAATCGCACGCGAGGATAATGTATACCAAGCGGGGGTTTCTATCGGTTCTGTCGGCCGCTATCTTCAGCCTGGACGATGTTACAGAGCCCTCTGTCCTCCTATGGTGGCGCGGCGCACAGGCCGGATCTCAAATGACTCACGCAAAAGTAAATTATACATTGAAAGGGTTTAATATAATGAAACGCTCCATATGCATGAGAGAGGAGAGGCTAGCCTGCCGCTTTGCACACCACACGTCCGCACGGTGCCCCGCGTTTCTCTGCGTGCCCACTGACGTATCGTGAGTTCGATGAGCCCAGATCGAACGTCTCTGCCGAAGCAGAATAAAATGGCGCCTGCATTTGAGCGTCGACGGGTGCAAAAGAAGAAAGAAAAAACAGAAAAAGAAAAGAGGAAAAAAGAAAGGGGAAAGGGGGGGGGGGCGGGCGGACGGGAGAAGAGCTGGAACGTAATTTAGTCACTATAACCAAAGCTTTATCGGGAATCTTCCATCCTCCCCTCTCTTCTCACAGTCGTCACCGGATAGTCGGCGAACTCGCGACATTCGCGTGGCGAATTGTTCCAAGGGGGTCGCGTCGTCAACAACCATCCACCGTTCTTTCGATTTCCAACAACGACTGTTTAACCTTTAACTCAACAACTTTCACTTGCAAGGAAGGGAAGAGGGTTCTTGCCGAATTCTGAGTGAAAAAGAGGAAAAGTCACCCGAGCCAATCCGCCCTGAACGAACCGATGAAAAGGGCCGATGGAAACGTAGGTGGCGGAAGAATTAGCCAGGTGATCGAACGAGGAGCTTTCGCTAACTGAAACTCGGGGGGCCGGTGAATCGCCGGTCGAATGGGCTGGCGAAGATAATCTTACTCCGGCCCGTTGACTCGTGGCTAAAAACCGAGCGAAAGGGTGAAAGATTCCGCGGGAGGGAGGAAGGGAGGGATTGAAATGAATATCGACGAAAAATAATTTTCGATCTCTGCCGGCAGCTCGTTCGGAATCGTTCGACAGAACGGACGTCGAATGGAGCTGACGGTACTTACGGCCCGGCGAGAAAGGGTGCCGGCGATCGAGGGAAGAATGGGGTGAGAAGAAAAGGGGGTGAGAAAGCGGAATGCAGCGAGGAGAGCGCCGCGGGTGGTTGCGAACGATACTACGGCAGGGCCTAACGCGCGGGGGTGGCTTGGTCGTCGACGAACGGCCAAGCTCCGAGAGGGGGGGGTGGCAGAAAGAGGAGGAGGAGGTGGAGGAGAGAAGAGAGCGGAAAGCATCAAAAGCAATGTTTGGTGGCGCTATAATGAAATGAATTTATGCAGAGCCGTAATGCCTGAATATTTAGCAACCCTCTTCTGGTTCTGTTCCTGGCCAGACCGTCACCCTAGCAGCTATACCGTATTCGAATTAAATTCGACCACTGGACCTCCATTACAAGGATTGAAACGACCTCAGTCCGGGTAACGGGATACTTTTGCATGAAATATCTCGCGCGCGTTCCCGTTCCACGGATTCCCTTGCCTCATCTTCTCGCGAGAAGAACTCGTCGTTCCTCTTGCCTCGAGGGGAGGGACGAGGAAGAACAGCATACGACAGAGTTGCTGCAAATCGAGCGATTCAAAACTCGATCTCTGTCCAAAATTGGGCAGGGGGAGACGCGCGTTGAACGATCGGCGATAGACGGCGTCAGGTCGGGAATCGAAGCGTATAATCAAAGCGTTGGAAATTATTGCGCGACACTGGAAATACCGCGAGTGTCCAGACACGCCTGAGAAGCCGGGATGGTCCGAATTCAATGACAGCGACGAGTGGACAACGGAGGATCGCTCTCCTTAGCTCCTTCGGCGAGAATCCGAAGGAACTCGTGGAAGTCGGTTGCCTCGGACGCCGTGGAACTCCATTATTACTCGGCAATTAGCCATGATTAAAATATTTCGGCATCTCGCGTGCACTCGGCATATTAATATACACGGCCTGGACCTCCTGGGACGAGGTCTCGAGTGCCACCACAGGCCGGCACGATTATATGGAAATGCAAAAAGGGTTGGGCGAGGGGGGAGGGGGTGAAACCCATCGAGATATCGAGCCTTGCCAGAGCTTAGAAGTTCCTCCCCTATCGATTAAATAATTTTAACCGATAACGACTTATTCATCGCCGCCAATCTTTGAATCGTGGTGGATCTCTCTCTCTCTCTCTCGTCGTCAAATGAAGACAAAATTACAAAGTTACGAAGAAATTACGTTAATTGCACGTTTACACGCGGTTAGTTGGTCACTCGGATAGTTTCGCGACGACACGTGGGTGGTGATCGCGCGTTTGTTTCATAGCCGAGTTGGCCGGCTGACAAAATGCATCGGTTATGCCCCGTCATACGTTCGAGGATAATCGTTTCCACTCGCATTATCGTGAAACGGCAAGGCCCGATCGTGGAAAATCATTTTTGGAGCTAACCACCACCACCACCACCAGCAGCAGCAGCAGCACACCATTACCAGCATCGTTCGTTCTATCCTCTCTGTCCTCTCGTATTATCGGTGCAACGCTGCTGCTGCTGCCTTCACCTGGCGATAAATTTCATCCGGTGAGAAGGACGTTAGCCAGCCCGACTAATTACTCTTTTTTCTCCGCGGGGGGTATATATATATCGGGGAGTCGGCGATCCGCGATACCCGCCGAACTCTCGTTTGCCGCGAAAGAACATTATTATCTCAGTGCTCCGAGAAGGCGGTTGGGCCGTCCGCCGCTGTTTTCCTTTCGTTTTTCACCGTTTTCGTCGTAAATGGCGATTTAACCAGCGTATCAATCTTTTTAATTAGCGAGCCCCGATGAAATTGAATTATTAATTAAATCACGATGTTTCCGCAGCTCGTTATCGGGCTATTCGCGTTGAAACGAGACATTTTTTATGAAAATACTCTCTCCGCCGCGGCGCTGATTGCATTTTACCGTGTGGTTTAATTATATACCCGAAGCCGGAGAAAACGCGATGCAGCAAGGCTCTCGATTGAAATACTCGTTAAACGATAACGCGACTGTTGCGAGTTCGCCTCCCTGCTCCTTTTTTCTTCCCCTTTCGTTCCTCCGCTCTTTTTCTCGCGAACGACGGAGCAAAGAATAGGAGAAACGTTTGTAGATTAACGAGAAGGGAAGGGAAGGGAAGGGAAGAGAAAGAGGAAAAGAGAGACAGAGAGAGAGAGAGAGAGAGTACCTTTGTAACAGTGACTTCGTAACGGATTACACGTCGTAAATCTCCGCGTTCGACGCCCGATCACCGTGCACGCGCATAAATTATGAGGGAAAATTCGAGCATAGTTTCACCGCCGACCGTCGCCGCCAAGAAGCTCCTTTCGTCGTCGTTTCAAAATTACGCGCAGATTCTTCGAACTTTCCGGCCACGATAATTCACAACTTTCGGTGTGCTCTTCTCGCTTCCCGTTCTGCTATCGGCTATTTGTCTCTGACGACGCAGCTTCTCGCGCCGCGTCTCCCCAACTGTACCATTCTCCACTCCAGAGTCATTCGACTCTGATCAAACGATATAATTTTAACGAGACGCACTGTCTCAACGCGTTGCATTACGTTCGAGAAACATACGTTCGGCTGGCTCGAGTCAAGGGTCCGTTGCACGGCACACACACACAGCAGGAGGTGAGGAATCGAGATCGAAACGAGTGTGACGAAATCAATATATCGCAACCGAAATAGGTTCGTTTGTCATTTTATGTAAATGCATGAATGAAACATTCATCGGCGCGGAATTTAACGCACGGGGGTCATCTAGACACGTCTACCCGTGGCTCGAAGCTCTTATGCATAAAGCGGCTTATTCGTGGCGTGCGATCCTCCTAAATCTTCCCAGAGATAACATAGGTAAGCTTTCTTACGCGAGCAGACAGCCACTTCCTTCCTTAATAATTTTCCCGAAATTATGAAGTAATAACTACCCGCGTCGCGTATAATATCTCTATATTTCAAGGACCATTAGTTTATAATCAACACGTCCAGCGTAGGCCAATGCTAAGAAACAGCCGGAGCGGCCGCCGGCCCGCCGCGTTGGCTACGCCCCCTCTTTTGAATATTACTATGTCTAAGCGCTGAGAAACATGCAACACTCCGTTCCCTAATCTACGAATGTCTTATTGCCAGGGAACGCCAGCCACCACCGTGTCCGCGCCAAACGTCCGTACTTTCAACACGGTTTATTCAAAACGAGATCTCCGATTTCTTCCGTAAAAATTTGCCATTTAAATCCACCCGCCCCCCCCCCCGACGAGACACTTTCTTTTCGGATGTCGTTGAAAATTCTTGTCCGAGGAAAGGATTTTACGTTTACGTCGGAGAGTGTTTCCAAATTTTCGCCCAACGGAGTTAATCGCTCTTCAGAAGGAGAAAAAAAAAAAAAAAAAAAGTAATAATTACGTTTCGCAAAATTTTGAGCGTCAAACCAAACATTGCCGCGCCGGTGAAATATTCCTGCCGTTGCAAAAGATTAAACACCCCGGCACGTGAGCAGAAATTTCGCATCGCGGGCGGACAGCTACAACGAGCGATCCTCCGAAAAGAGGAAATAAAGAAATAAACCGGCTGCACAGCGATTAAACGAATTTCCGCGTCTGTCGGTACGTCTGTCGTGTGACATAACTCGTTACGAGGCTCGACATTGGCCGGGTCAGTCGCAGATCGACCTCGCGTCCGAATTATCGAGGAACTTAATCCCGGTCCGCTGTGGCTCGGGGCGGGAGCAGCATCCGGTAGCACGCACGCGGAAATTCCGAGGTACCATTCCAGTCGCGGGCTGCACATGCACCGGCCGGTAGCGGAGATCCAGGGAGTCCGGGCATACAAGCGAAACAGAGTGGCCATACTAGGCGAAACGAAGACGACCGTGCGTATACGTGTACACGTATACGTGTGCACGCGCGCGTACGTGCACGTACGGACAGACTTGCGTGAACGGTCGACCTCGACTGGATAGATAGATAGATAGATAGATAGATAGATAGATAGATGGATGGATGGACGGACGGATAGCGAAGAACGAGCCAGAGAATCGAACGGAGCCAAAGAGAGAAAGAGAGGGTGAAGAAGCAAAGCAAGAAGGAAATGAATAAAGAAAGAAGTGCGCGCGTGTGTGTGCGAGAGAGAGAAAGAGAAAGAGAAACAGAAAGAGGAGGGGGGTGGAAAAAAGGAAGAAAATGGAAAACAGAAGAAAAGGAAAAAAAAGGCTAAAAAACGCAGCTGGTTCGATCGTTGGAATCGTAGCCAGTTCGTAATGAAAGGTGAACGGAATTGGACCCCCTGGAGCCGGAGAGTCGGAGCGGCGAGTGAATATAATTAGAGGATTGGGGGCAGGGGACGCGAGGGGTATGACGTAATCAAAGGGTGGACATGAACGAAGAGGGGTGACACAACGAGTTCTAGAGGGGGGTTCTGTAGCGATGGCTGCGAGAGGAAAGGGGGTCCCCTCTGCAAGAGACCAACGTGCGGTTCGGGTGTGCCTATGGCTGCTGCTGCTGCTGCTGTTGCTGCTGGACCAGTTACGACTGACTATGGCTAGCTACTAGGTAGCTGGAGGTGGCAGAGGTGGAGGAAGAGAAGGCTTGCAAATTATCATTCGGCCAGCGAAGCGGGTAGGGTCCGACTGAACTGGACTGGCAACAACTTGATACCGACGTCCAGCAGCAGCAGCAGCAACAGCAGCGGCGGCGGCGGCGGCGGAGGCGGCGGCAGTAGCAGCAGCAGCAACAGCAACAGCAGCAGCAGCAGCAGCAGCAGCAGCAGGCCGATGTGCTACTGTCGGGAGCCTGTAGTTTTGTCATTAGCCGATAGCGTCTGCCGATAGACGACGTGGAACAGGGATTATTGGGCTAGGATTGCTAACGGACGCCACTTGGATGCAAATGCCTGGACGATGTTCCCTCACTCCCCGTGGCCCGTCGTTGCGACCGCTTACACCCGGATCTTCAACGACTACCGCCGTCCGCAACGAGAGCTTGTAATAATTTGTGGCTACATTAGGATGCTTGATTAGAGAACGTTAAGATCTTTAACGATCCCGCCGCTCCGGAAAATGTCGTTGCACCCTTCCAGGTGAAGATGCGAGCAAACAGGTTTCGTTCGCGAGTCGATGCCGCGTGATTGTGCGGGAAAGAAAGAGAGAATCGCGTCGGCAGAGAGACAAAAGTGTCCTCGGAAGTGTCCTCGTTCGAGTTACATTCTCCAGGAATCTGCTTGGGCAGATCTCGAAGCAACTCGAATTCCTACTGAAACTCCCCGTCAGCCCTCGCCATATATTATTTATTCCACATGCCTGGCAAAGTCAGGTGTGTGGAAGTCGCAAAACTATTGTCCGCGATGCACTTTGAGATCCGCTCGACATTCCCAGATTAGCGTAAAATCTATCCAACCTCGCTCGCAATCCCAAGTTGCGAAATGTATGACTCTTCTTAAAAATATACACGCCCGAGATACAGGAACTACAGTACGAACTACGTAGTTCTCTGTCTCTCAAGAAACGCAGCCAACACCCACGAGCAAAACTTGTTCGAGCACTTTCCCACTAGCAGACGCGAAATCCTCACGGGAGCGATTCGATACAACGCGGAACACGTTAAAAATACTATTAAAATTCGATCGTGATCTATTCTCGACAGGATCGCGCATATTGTCGGATTACGTGCGAAGCGTTGCCCCGGAATTTCGCAATTTATGCGCATCAGTTACCAAAGTCTGCGAGCGAGATGATAAATCGGTTATTTCTCAATACTTTGGCTTTTACAAATATTCCAGAACATCAGAATTCGAACGTCAGTCTATTTTGCTTCTCCGGTTGAATACGTTTTACGTATCACGCAGCAAAGTTCGTTCAGAGTTGTAGACTCGGGACTCTGGACTTTGCATACTGATTATGTCCGCCGTGATTGTAGGCCACCGACCGAAAGGGTTCGAATCAGCCGACGAGGAGCTGGTTGCCACAGGGGAGCAACGGCGGGGAACGTCTGCGACCTAATGCTATCGATTTTGGTGCTTAGCATAATCAGACCGGACCGATGCTCGATAATGCTGCCCACCGATACTACGCTACGAGAAAGGGAACATCCCCCGTTCTAGCCTCGTAAATTCGCTCTTCAACGCGTTGCAATCTTCTTCCAACTAAATTTGTCGTTGGACAAGTTTTTTTGACAACGCTACACAGACAACTTTAGTCTTGAGAAAATGAGTTTTCGACGATCTTCGGATCCCGGTAAAATAAAGTAACGTGCATACTCTGTTTCCACTTGTAAATTTTTTCTCGTTGGTCGACGGACTATAAAATAAAACAAAGATTCAAACACCTTCGCTGCTGGCGTAAAGATGTTGCGATGAAGTTCAAAGCGAAATAATCACAATAGGAAGAAGCTTCCGTGATTCCTGTTCCCGTGAAACGCTCTTTCCTTTCGTTTCTTTCTTCTTTTTCGCAACGGCACGTCGATGATTAACACCTTTTTAATTAACAAGGAGGAGAACGATGCGTGTAATTTTGCAAAACACACAGGCAGAAACATCGAACCAATCCAGGCATGGTTCCACGGCTAATTATCACCGCTGGTTGCTATCGGTGTCCCATTCGTTCCACTTACGTTCCACCAACGGAACGTTCATCCAACGCCGATCGTATCGCGGTCAGAGATTTAATTAATATAATTCACCGACTGCGTGGACTGCGATCTTCCCTGACACGTTCGCCGTACGAATCAAAGTACCGCAAAGTTGCAGTTTCCCTCGAAACGATTATCCACGCCGCCTTCCACGTCGTCTTCCTCGCCTGGCATCGCAAACACGCATCGAGATTACACACTTTTGCCGCGTATCTTCGTATCTTGACCCGCGAGATCGAGGCGGCGTCGAGTTGGTCGTTTACACGTTCGAAACTTGTAATTACGGCAGTTTCTTCGGATCAGTTTCTGCGATTCCCCCTCGCCGTATTAATTGAACGCGCGTGCACGCATGCGGATGATTTTCTCGCGCCAAGAACGTATCCAGCGATTAACGCGATTCGACCAACTTTCGAGACTTACGAGGTTTTGCGTGTTGTTCTTTCTGACTCGCTGAGTCACTCGGTCGTGCCCAGCGACTCTTCGTTACCTAACCTTCGTTTTTTTAGGAGTGAATACGCTTTCGCGAATACTTGGCTACTTACAGTGGTTCGTGGATATATTTCTGCCGATTATCGATCACCGGCGAACGGGTTGATGTATTCGACGTAAGAATGGGTCGCGGTACTTCCGGAAATAGTACGAGTTCGGCAGGTTACGTTTGGAGAGCATCGGGAGAACGGTGAATTTAAGGAGAAAAGGATCGTTCCGATTCGTGGTCGGACAGGCGTTCTAATTTCCGTTTCCTCGTTGATGGTTGCGCAACGGGCACGTTATTTTGCGTAATCTACCGTCGGCGAGTGTTAATACGATTATCGAGGACCTATTGTCGGTAATTTCCGTCTAATTGGCGTCTTTCGTACGCGTGTACGAGTTGCGAGTGAGAAAAATCGCGAGAGTTTCGCGAAAGCAACGGCCGTCAGAGATTGAAGTCGTCTACGGAAGACGAACGCCTCGACGTTTCGCGGATGATTTCATTAGCGGACGAGTCATAATGAATGATAAATACAGACGGTAATAAATAATGATTACGGGTGTTCTATGAATAACCATTAATCAATTTCATTCAAATTTCGTTCGTAGCACCTTTCGTAGTTCGTTATTATCGGTCATTAAACGCGTCGTTTCGGTAATTTATATTTGCATAGCCGTTATTTACCCGTATATTTGAAGTATTAATATAAATTGAGAGTGCCGAAACGCCGAAACGCCGAAAACGGGCGTGCCCGAAACGGTATTCTATTTTTCATTGGGAACGGGTGAAAGGTTCCGATGCCTTTTTCCCTCCCCCCCCTCCACCCGTCGACCGTGGATTTCCCAATTTCTAAATTCTGCTGGAAAATAATTTCAATGCGTTCGCCGGATGCGTTCGTCGATTGAATCGAAAACTCGCGGCATTTAACAGCGTCACGTGCCAGCCTCCGAGAAAGTCGTTCTTTTCCCCGGGTATTCATTATCAATTCGTCAAAAATATTCGGGTATGGCCTCGGCGGTCGACGTTCGAGCGAAAACAGAACGCGAAAAAATAGGGGGGGTAGGGAGAGGGGAAAGCGGGAAAAAAGAGAGGGGAGGGAAAAGGGCGAAAAGGAGGGAAAAAAGAGGACGGCGAGTTCGTCGGGGGAGGAAAAGAGAAAGCCGACGACCGGTGGGAAGGAGCAACGGATAAAAAAAAAAAAAAAAAAAACAAGAAAAAAAAACGGAGAAAAAAGGAAAAGAGAAAAAACGGGAAAAAGGAAAAATTCCAGCAGTACACGCGGCAAAGCCGAAATTCAATTTATAATATGACAGCAGCTATTCGATTTTAAAGTCCATTTTTCATTCTCGCTTCGCAGTACGCATACACGTTCTGACGTACGCGTGTTTTTCTAAAATTCGACCAAAGTGTCCACCGCGTCCCGAAAATACCCAGGCACGGGCGTTTAAATCGCCGCTCGAGCTTTCCATCCGTCGTTCTGATATGAATCTTAAAGGCCGGGCCGATCGATCACGGGGATTTCACCGTTTTCATCGCTCCCATCCTGTCGTCCGATCGACTGCGTTAACGACACGTGAAGCGCAACGCGTAACGTTTCCCTTCCCCGTGTTTCGCGAAATCGAATGAAACGAAAGGAACGTTTCTAATATTTGGAACGGGGACGGCAACGGGTTTTTGATATCGTTTTCGACGGAATTGTTTTGTTTGCTTTTTCCACACACGTGCACACAGGATGTTTCCAGCGTTTCCTTTACCTTTGGCCTGTTTTTGAGGAACGACTTTTTATTTAATTGTTTAAGAAGAGAGAGAGAGAGAAAAAAAGGAAATAACCAACAATAAAAGTACGCTGGTAAACATTTCCAACTAACTAATTATTCAGACACGAAGAGAACAATTTCGATAGCCGAGTTCCCGAGAAATTTGGGATAATCGTTCGCGGTAAAAATATCGCGTCGTGTCGATAAAGCGTGAAAAAATAATAGGGACGCGAGCCGGCCGGCAACTTGTAACGCGACGCCGGTGCACGTCAGCCAGTTGGAAGTTTCTTCGAACGCGCGAGGTATTCTTCCGTGGCCGGGGAAATCGTGTCAACGATTCAGCGTCGAAGAAACTCCGACGAGGAAGTCCGGGGGTAAAATTAACCCTTCGATAATTTGCATAACGTGGCGTAGACGTGTGCCTGGCGCGATCCTAATGACAGGGGCCGCGAGGCGAGGCGAGGCGAGGCGAGGCGAGGCGAGGCGAGACGCGTCATTATTAGAAATTATTAGAGGGCACGCTTAAAATCAAGACTCTTTCATGCGATGAATGTCCAGTGATTAAGGAGATAAAATTATTCAGCGAGATCGCGCGGCAGATCATTTTAATTAGTAGAGAGATCGTGACGGTGAATCAGCCGTGCGATTCAGACGTCTTGTCACTTTATGAAACAGAAACCGTTCTTATCCGACCGTCGACCAATCAGGCACCCGTTGTGCCACATTCCCCATCGTTCAGCCGTTTTTAATTAAATATTCGCCATTAATTCGTTCAATTATTACCCAAGAAGAACGGGAATCGCCTCTTTCTCTCCGCATCGATGCTTGTTCCAGTGCTTTTTTCCCCTCTCTCTCTCTCTCTCTCTCCTCCGCGTTTTTTTCCCTTCCCTTCCCCTGGATTTCCCATAATAAAGCGTTAACGAGCCTCGAACGTTACATTTTACTAAAACGCGTAAAACGTTTACCGGGCTGGAAGCGAACAAGTCAGACAATTTCCAAGTGTTACGCGCGCGAACGTAATAGATTTTCATTCGTGAATCATGCAGAGGCAAATTTTCCGGCTGTTTAATTATTACAACGACACCGCCGTTATCGCGTACGCGATACAAACGCGTTAATACGCCGCACGCTTTTCGCATCATTCCGCGTTTCAACGTTGATCCTTTGACGAGGGATCGAGAGCGGTTGATTCGACGTAAGCGGATTTTCGGACCGTAAGATCACTCGAGGAAAATAAAAGAATAGTTATTTGGTAAACGACGACACTCCGTCGAGAATGTTATCTGCAGCAGAGAGAAGCAGCGTCAGGAAAGAATTCAGCGAAAGAGTTTCAAGAAAATTAGAGGGAAAAAAATTTTCAAAAAAGTTTAAAATGTCGCAAATACGTTTCTCGTGCGACTAGCGACTCGAGCGACGCAGCTTCTTAATTTCACGTTGTTACATCGCCTCGGCGTGAGTGGCGATCGCGCGCAACTTTCACACAGCTAGCGCGCTGATTAAAATACCAGGCCGCGACACGTTACGAATGCAGCCGCGACGAAATGAATGCGTTTTGCATTACCGCGGTTTCACGGCCGGTGTGTAACGCCGCTCGCCAGCGGTGGAAGGAGAGAAAGGGCAAGCGCGCGCGCCGGCGAGTTTCCTATCTCTTCGCGGCATAAAATTTTCGCCCGAAATGAGAATTGCTGTTGAAAAATTGATAGACCGGCCCGCGTACTGCCACGCTACAGATTGAGTTAAAGTTCGTTTGTCCTTCCTTTTTCTCGTCTCTTCTTCCATTTCTCGCTCGCTCGCTCACAGCGCCAACGCGTGTCCTCGGGCGTTTCGCGACAACGCGACGCAACTTGTACGGAAACAACCCGCTTACAACGCCTCCTAATTCGGCCGCGGCGCCGGCCCGTGCTTTAAAACAGTCGCGTCGTTTCATTTTCACGTCGGCTCGCTTCTGAAAAATTTAATCTCTCCAACTCCCGGCAGGCTCATCAAAATTCCGCTGCTTATTGCGTTTCGGCTCGTTCAGCTTCCGGCTAGCCGGAAACCGATTGGTTACGTACGACGGTGAGTCGAGAGACTCCAGGAGATTCCGACGGAGCGGAATCAGACACACACACACAGACGCACAGTCACGCTACGAGGTTACAGAGTTTTGCGTCTCGAAGCAGCTTTACTCGTTTCTCGCGATATTTCACGGCGACGCGTTAACAGCTCGCACGCGTAGGATCGCTATCGCAGCGCGTTCATTTCACCCGCGTTAAACAGAATGCCGCCTCGTGCGGCGAGCACGGTACAATTTTCAGCGGTGCCTGCTCGTTTCCGTCATCCAATATTCAGGCCGCAAAATCGCTAGGAATATCAACTAAATATCTCGACTAAAACGGACGGGCGAAGCAGAGAATGAAGGAGAGAGAGAGAGAGAGAGAGAGAGACAGTGGTCAACTCTATATACCATCTTTGAAACGCGCTTAAATACTTGCCGGGATATGTACACACACACACACACACACACACACATATATATATGTGGAGCAGCAACAGCCTAAGCTGATCCGTATCCGCGCGCGCGATGATACACACGTGTATAATATAGGCACGTAAACGGGCGTATATCCCCTGATGATCCCCAGCACGCGAACGATCAACGTTGCGGAACGAAGTTTGCGATAACTTTATTGTAATAAGATGAGCCCGGGCGCAGGAGGAGCCCGCCGCTCGATGTCACGGAACGGCCTGTGTACGGGGCTTTGCGGCCGGTTTTCCACTGTGTCGGTAAGTGAGAAGGGTGTCCCTGGACTCTGGCCTGCTCGTAGAAGATCATTATGAGCCTGAGTCGCCATGGTTACCAACAGGCCACCGATCCCGAAAATGTGAGGGGAAAGCCCCAAAGCGAAACGGTCAGCCAAGTATCGCGCGTTTGACTTTAGAACCGATTCACCGATAACACTCTCCCCTCTCTCCGTCCCCCTCTCCAACGGAGATTGTCGTTGCGCGCTTACGTTACGCCAAGGTGTACGGTGTAATTTTCCACGGTGAAATTGCGTGTTTATACCGTCGCCGACTCTCTCGCTCTGCTCTTCAAATTCTCCTTTATTCGAAATTGCGACGAGTTTCTTCTCCTATCTCCTTTTTCGAAAGTTAAAACTGTTCTCTTCCGTCGACAGTTGTATTTCTCATCGATAAATTCCATCGAGTTTATCAAGCTACGAAAAGCAGTTTCTGGGCAAAGAAAACTAAACTAAACCCACCCGAAATTCTAAATTCCATCATTTCCACATGCAACGAGTCAGACGAGAAACAGGCAGGTGAAGGCGCGCGAACGGTGAATTATTTTCCAAGCGAGCGTTTCGCCGGTTGAGCGCAATAAAATCCCATCTTGCGGCTCTCGCGTGCTAAATACTTTCGTTTTTCTTCGCCAGCGATGTACTTGGGTCGGCCCCCGTTATTCCACAGGTGTTTGGCACTTCCGTAAGCGATAAAAGCCCGGGCTCCAGGCCGACTTCCCGCCCTTTTCTCTCTCCGGCAATCTTTTCGCGCCACTTGGAGCGAGCCAGCGAATACCCTTCTCGTCGACGCTGTTCGCTCGCCCTCGTTCGTCCTCTCTCTCTCTCTCTCTCTCTCTCTCTCTCCATCCTCTTTCTCTCTGTACGTTTTATCGACACACACCGATCTGTGGCCGAGTCCAGGGAACGAGAAATCGCGGCCGAAAAAGTATCCGCGAACGTTGCTTGTGACGCAACACGACACTGCACAGTTGAACGACGTCGACGTCAACGACGAGAATAGAGAGAGAGAGAGAGAGAGAGAGGGAGAAATCTGCTGGACGAGATGTATCGACACACACAGGAGGATGCAATGTCCGCCGGAGTCGTGGTACAGTTCTCTCGCGCGTTCGGTTATGGTACCGAAACGCGCGTAACCGGCCTATGACGGATCGCAGATGGCCGATGGGCACGGCCCATAAAACTTATTATCCACCTTTTACAGCTCGGTGGTAAATTTAAATTGGTTTTAAAAAATTCGCCGGCGAATGGCCTCGCAAAAAGGATCGGGTGTTTCGAAATTGACGACGCCGCTGAAACTCGATGGACGAGGGCGCCTCTCAGCCTCCCCGATCACGTCCGCGTCCCTCTGCCTCTCGCGTCTCGGCCCACCCCCGACTATCAAGATTAACACCGGCCGCGATCAATTTGCCCTTCGTTTGAACATTATCGATATTACCGCGCGTTTTCGGTGTCGCGTGTTTCGCGAGACGTTTCCTCGCGCGGAAGGGAGTGGGGGGGAGAATTTGAAAATGTACCCTTCGTACATTGCGCATCGGGGTGTTTTATTTCGGAAATTTTCATCCATCATTTTACATTGGAAGGGAGGCGTCGTATCGCGTGAAAAATAGCTATTGTAAATAAAACAAATTTTTCACGGGACGGAGGACCTAAGATATCGTCGCTGTCTGTTTGACGAGCAAATAAATCACTCGATTATAAAGCGTCGCTAGGATGGACCGGCAAACCTATCGATTAGATTTATTCATCAATGTACACTATAAAACATACTTTCCGACAACAGATCCCGTCCAACGTATCATCCATTTCCGCGGCTAGACTAAACATGGCGGTACACGACACGTACTGGAAATATCCGGGGGAAAAAAAAAATCGAGCCCCTCCCTCCCTCCCTCCCTCCCCTCCCGAAAAAACTCATCCAGCCTTGGTTCTCAGAAACGAGGAACAATCCGGGCCCATTTTCGTTTCACGATCCTCGATGTTGCTGAAGATCCCAGATCACGATTGTTCGTATACTACTAGAATCGAAAACTGAGAGGTTGGCAAATTTCGGTCTGCAACCCCAAAGAATTTCGGCTCGTGTCCTGGCCGAGATTCATTCAGAAACAAACATCGTAAACAACCGTGTTCACAACAGAAGGATTAAGAAACGGCAGCGAAAGGAGCGCGAGGACAGGTAAGGAATCGCGAACGTCGGTCTTATCATTGGCCGCTTCGGAAGTTTCGCGATGCTCTCCCCGGGCGGGAGGGCTGCATTCGAAAAAGAGGGACGGCCGGTCCCATCTATATGCTTCTCTATCGATGCTTTGTACGCGGTCGCGTGTGTGGAGGTGGACATACAGATACACGGCACATCGGGGCAGGGGTCTACGAATCGATAAAAACGCATCCCAGGCAGGCGCCAGCCAGAAGAGGACCGCGCGGATGAAAAAAATGCGAGCGGGGTTAATGCGCTGATCATGTCATATCGAGGTGCTCGCTAAACAAATACCCGGCCGTCGACACGGGGACACGACGTGGATGTACGAACGTGTCGACACTCGCCGATTTACCCCGTGATCGACGTTACACGCAACTCCTCCCTGTCTCCTCCCCTCTCGGAGGACGAAGATCGGTCGCCTTGGTCGTCCGGCGACTTTCTCCTCGCAAGGCACAGTCGTCAGTCCCCACTTTTTCTTCCTGCGAGTTTCCACCAGCGAGTTTCACGTCGAAACTGAGATTGCGAGATTTTGTAGGACAAGAGCGAAAGAGGGAGCGCGAGTGTAAGAACAATTTCGAAAGATTCGGAAAGATCGGAACCCCATTTAGCGGATAAAGTTTCGAACTTTGAACCAGGTACGACGCAGCAAATTGCATGGAAATTTTCGTTTGCCGCGTGTTTCGAAAATTGCGTTTCTGCGTGTATCGAGAGATATAGATTCGAGTAATTACTCGAGGCTCGATTATTTGATGGTAAACAACGACGAATCGAATTTTTGGTTTCTCTCTCTCTCTCTCTCTCTCTCTCTCTCCTTTAAATCAACGAAACGCGCGACAATTTCATAAGCGATAAGTGCGAAGAGATCGCAAAGATTTCGAATCTCGGTAGTGTGCAACTTACGGTGCGATACAATGTGTGTGTGTGTGTGTGTGTGTGTGTGTGTGTGCGAAGAAAGTACGTAAGAAAAGAAACAAGAGGGGCTCGGGTGACGGAGCGGATGATGACGAACGCACGGTCGAGCAAGCCCGAAACGGGCGAGCCTCTCGGGTGGTGGGTCGGCGGCGACGTGGATCGGGGGTGGCAAAGTGGCGAAAGTCCGCAAGAGTCCGGGGCAGTCGGTTGAACGCGCGCGTTAAGGCTCGCCAAGGCTTCTCTGATGTAATAATATTTCCATCCAATTCGACCTGAGGCCCACCCCCGGTATCCAGCACCGGCACCCCCTCGATATATGCACCCCCCTTGGGTGGCGGAGCTCGCACTCGACCGCGCGCCCTCTCACCGTCGTCTCGCGTGCATCCCCACCCCCAAGCGTGCCGGGGGGTGGCACGTCGCTCACTACGTCATCTGTCCCCTCGACCAATCGACGGGCGGCGCGCATTTTTCCCCGCGTCGAAAAAAAAAACGTAGAAGCAAAGAACCAAGAGGGAGCGAGATAGGGTGAGAAAGTCGGGCGGGGGTGGGCGCGTGAACGAAGAGCGGAGCGTCGGAAGAGCGAAAGAGGATACCGATACACCGGTGGTACCGGCGGCCGGTTGCGGGGAGTAGAAAAAGAGCGCGCGGTTCGGCATTACCCCCGGAGCCCCGTTGCGGACCAATCGCCATACGTAAAGAGGCATTTTTTATGGGTGCCGCTCGGTCGGCCGGTTTGTGTGATAAAAATTGACCTAAGTCCTCCTCTTTTTTTTTCTACCCCGGGCCACCCTCTTCCCGTCGCCCGTCGTTCAACGAGGACGAGGACGACGTTACACCGGCGGGACGAGCAACCGACAGAGACACGTGGTCCGGTTGGACGAACGAAAGAGACACGTTGCCGGAACGGACGAACGTACGAGCGAGAAAAGACGAGGCGTTTCGAGCGCGTTCGAGTAAGCAAGAGAGAAAGAGAGAGCAAGAGAGAGCGAGAGAGAGAGAGAGAGAGAAGAAGCGAACGAACGAACGAACGAACGAACGAACGCTCGCGTTGCGCACCGGCTATAACTGCCTAACATTAAAAAAGATGGGCTGTGTACGGGGTGGCGGTGGCCGGACGGACGGACCGACGGACGGACGGACGGACGGACGGACGGACGCGCGCGAGAGAGCAGGATAGGAAGGGGTTAGAGGAGCAGGCGGAGGAGATGGTTGCTGCTGCTGGTACGAGAGAGGCGGAGAGGTGGAGAACTAGAGCTAGAGAGGAGGGAGAGAGGGAGAGGGTCGTTGGGTTGCGAACGACGAGCACGGTGAGATACAACTGCGTTCCACGTATGTGTCGTTTCGAGGGTGAGGAACGCCAGGAAGATGGGGTGGGTCGCCCTGCATCTCGGGGGTTTGGGTACACCTCTCTCACGCGCCCCGACCATCGGTGGAGGGGGCGCAAAATAATGCGCATAAAATGTAGCGTATTTATCATGGAGATAAAATGATGTGCTCGACTTTCAGGCGACCGACGCTGTTGGCATGCAGGTACAGTCCTCTCGGAAAATCGCCACGGTTTAACCCCCCGGCGCGGCGTGTGTCGTCGCGACGCCGCGCAAGTAGCTACAACCGGACGAAACGGGGAGGTTGGAACAACCGACTCTTACTGCGAGGGTGACTGCGACGTCGTGCGCGCTGCCGCACGCGTGTGAGAGCGTCTCGATAACTCGGGCTATTAGGGTGCCGGCGAGTCGGAATACGCGACGCTGTAATTGAAATCGTCCGCCTCGTTCGCACCTCCGTTTGTCCTTTATCCGTCACTCGAATCTTTATCTTCGTCCGCCGCGACTTTTCTCGTTTCAAACTTTGATTTCCGAAGAAGAAATCCCGGATCGAGCGCATTTTCGAAAAATAGACGCCAATTTCTTTTTTTCAGCAAACCGGCAGTTAGTTGCAACGCACTTGGCCGAAAAAAATCTCGAAACAATGATTCGTCGATCGGACGTCACGACGCTCGATAAAATCCATCCCCGACAAAGTGCATCATAAACTCCGGAACACGAACGGTAATATCCCACTCGTCCTGTTCAAAATTCGTTCGTGTTCCTATTACCATTCCCGCTGTTGTTGAAATTAAATTCCGTACAATGGCCTTTTTTCGTTCTTTCTTGTCACACTGTTCTTTCTTTTCGCAGCCCTGCGCTCGAATCGCGCTCCTTGCTCCGATTTCTTTGCAGCGACGCCATATTCCCGGACGAGGCAAGATGGAGATTGACCCGATCCTTCGGGATCGAAATTCCTGCGAGTGAACGCTTTCACCCTTGCACGGACGCTGATCGCAAACTGCCAATAAAATTATGAAATTGCGTCGAAAGGAAATTGGCACGAATGTCGTTCGAATCTTTCAATCTCGGCACCCCTATTCCGCGCCCTTGCCCTACCATATCCGGTCCGTTAGCAAAGATCTTGAATCCGATCGTGCTTCTTCGATGGAATTCAACGCGACAAGTGACGGTTAAGAAATTCTCATCTCTGACATCTGTATTAACAAATATCCATTTTGCAAAGTGTAATAATCCACAGATCTGTTGCTCCATAGTGATTTGAAGTAACAACATTCTAAAAAGTAACTTGAAAGAGTAGATATTTCAAAGAGTGTGCAATTGGATTGAATTAAATTAAATTCAAAGGACGCGGAACAATTCGAAGGAAACGCTCTCTGAAACTGCCTTCGACTGACAAAGTGTTAACATCAATCGAAAGAACAGCAAACGAGACGAGGGAAAGGGGAAATTTTAAGTAACGATAGTTGGAAAAACTGCTGGGATGGATGCCGCGGGTGGCATAATAATTGCTAATTATTGGCCATATTAATTTCAATTAAACCGCGCGCACCTGCACGAAGGGAAATCTCCGATCGATTGAAATAATCGGGGTACGTTCGATAACCGGGGAAAAGCCAGACCTGACTTTCCTTTCTGCTCGGTTGTTTCACCAGCTAATGGCCCCTTTGTTACAAAAATTATGATAAACGCGAGTCAGGTCGACGTTCATCCGCGTTGGCGTGAAATTATCACAGAAGGCTGACGGAAACGGAGGCAAAGATGAGTTGTCAACTATTTTACCGTGTAAAAAAAATATCGAGAGGATACGCTTCCGCTGCACTTTCGTCGCGATCGAAAGTGTCGAGAATTTTCCAAAAAGTCCGAGTGCAACAGAGTGCATCGCGACGTCTAAGAGACGGTCGTTCCCCTCTCGTTCTTTCCAACCCCCGGTTGAAAGGACCTCGTCAATTTCCCGTTTCCGCGGGAAGGGACAAAAAAACAAACTTAATATGATTCCGACTACACGAAGACGCGGCCCCGGCGACGTCCTTTGTTTTAAACGAGGGTCGTTTGTGGTCCCATCTACGTAGCACGCGGCACTACACCGACACAGGGGTAGCAAGGATCGCGCTCGCACACACAAGGAGGTCTAGCTACCCTGTATGTCCACCCTTCGTAATTCTATCACAAGCCAATCACGTCCGGCGGAGAGGGTGCTCTCTCGTATCCATGCATGCGGAAAATCGTTCAGGCGGAAACGTCGATTCCTGGCCCCGTGTCTTATGAAAATATTGCCCCACTCGGGCAACCTGGTGTAGAGAGAGAGAGAGTAGAAACGTCTGCGAACTCGACTTACTCTGCCTCCCGCGCTCTTCGCAGATTCACTCCTGTCTGATTCGGGGATGAGGAGCCCGTTCGTCCTTCCGAGAGATTTCTTTGATTCGAGAGTCGAGTGTCGTCGCGCGAGTCGCGTTGATCCGTCCAGGGATCTCCTGAAAAGAGAAATTTTTAAGAAATGGGATCGCGACGAAGATTCGCTTGTGTTTGTTCGAAGAAACGGAAGAAAGATATTTTATGCCTGCTCGACAAAGTTTAAAAAAGAAATTGAATTAATTTCGCTGCTCGTTGGAGAGAAAGTGGAGAGAGGCAAGAGAAGAAAGCACGAAAGCGCGGTACGATCGTGCAAGATCGCACACGTAAGGGGGTAAGTTTCCGTGGAACGGTTCGCTAATTCCGCGGAATGGGGAGTATACGTTAATTCCGATGAAAGGGGGAAACATTATCGGGTTCCGGGTTTCCGTGGAAATCAGTTCGCATACGTAAGTGTAACGTGTAACGTCGGCCGCTCGGGGGTGTAAGCTTCTTTGCCTCCCGTCTTATCCTTCGTTATCAAATGTCAGGCATGCTCTCCGCCGAGGTGCTTAAATCCTTCGCGTTCCCTCTGTAATATGAGAAAAGTACGCGCGGCGCGTTACGTCGGCCGCGGAACAAGTGAGAAAAAGTAGCTTAACGGGCTTTAAATTCACGGTATCTTTCGCCGTACGAGAAAGGTCCACTTACAAAACAACGTCCCGTAAATCCGGCCCAACCCCCTCCCCTACTCCCCACAACGGGGGCGGCCGTCGTGCCACCCCTCTTGCCAGTAGTTGCATTATCTTTCGCGGAAAAGGAGGCAAACATTGCACGCGCCGGCCAAAGCTTTTCGTTTCCGTAATATTTTAAAGTTATCGCGTCTCGCGGCAGCGAATTTATGCCCCAATAAAGTTTTTTGACCTCCCGGCGGAAGACTAACGAAGAGGCGACGCGTGTACACGCGAGATAAATCGGGTTTACGAATCGTGTTAATGAATCATTAACCGTTTTGCTCCCCTTTCTCTGGCTCTCCTCCTCTTCCGGGCAAATGATGGATCTGGATCGTCCGTGTCGATACGCGGACACGTTTGCATCGCTTTTGGTTACAAAATTCTTGTGAAAAGCATATTTACGAAATAAGGAATAAAATATTATTCGTTTTTGAAAAAAAAAAAAAAAAAAAAATGAAACATATTTACAGTGGTTGAAAAACGAATGAAAATGGAAACAGTAACCATTTGCTGTGAGGAAAAATCGTCGCGAGAGAAAGAGAAGAGAGCAACGGCATCCCTCGTCGACATCGAAACGACATATGGAAACGACGCGAACTTCATACGAGACACGCAGACGCATCGTCGAGGGGTTTTAAGGATTTCCTCTTCTTTCATTATATCTTTTTCTCTCCTCCTTTTTTTTCCTTTTTTTTCTTTTTTTTTTTTTTTTTTTTTTAATTGAAGGGCTCGACGGATACGTCCTCGGAGAGATCGGCAGAGAATCGAAGAACCGTCGATACGAGCGTAAACTCCCATCCTGTCGCGTGTTTTCGTATACGTCGATGGCTATAATTAGTCATCGATGGAGGGTCGATTTTCATTGAAACATTTATAGGCGGATAAAGGACCGTTTGGAAATTCAAGTGTCTCTTTCCCTTCGTTTGGCGTACTCGAGCACAGCGAAAAATCGCGAAATCTGGAAACAAAAGTACGTTCCCGTAAGAAGAGGGTATAATATGGATCTCCATTTGAAATAAGCTCACCCCGGGTTCCCTCTGCCGACCTCCTAGCACCCCATCCTCCCGTCCACCCACCCACCCATCCACCCCCGTTGTACCTAGTTTGTTGCGTTTGAATATTCAACGCAAGTTCTTTTCTCCTTGTCTCTTCCTTCCCTTGTGTATGTGTGTGTGTGTGTGTGTTTTCCCTTCTCCTTCTCCTCTCGTCATTTCTTCCTCTTTTTATTAGCCTGCCACCGTGTCCTCGCTCCTCTCTCCTTTCTTCGCCTCGCGCCGCGCACAACAGCACCGCGCAACAGACATCTTTATTCATTGCCTTTCCAAAGATATAATTGAGTAATTATTTATAATATATCTAGAATATGCATGCTTCACTTCTCCGAACGGAATACATTACCGCTCACTACCCCTAAACGTAACCTCTTGTTACCGTTTGGATTTCTAGCTTGCACAGTGGTTAACACAGTGGCTCTCACTACGACGCCGCGTTCCTTTCGAATCGCGCCAACGCCATTTGTCCATCTTTCCTCCTCTTTCTCCCCTCTTCTCTCCCTCCCTCCCTCTCTCTCTCTCTCTCTCTCTCACTCTGTCCTTCTTTCCCTTCACCCCCGTTTTCCTCTTTTCCTTTTCCCCCTTTTTGCCATTTTTCCTTTCTTTTTTCTTTTCTTTGCTTTGCCACCGTCGCGAATAAAGGGGGACCGACTCTGTGTTTCGTTAAACTTGCAAAGCTGCCAGTTATTGCGAGAAACGAGGCGAGGCAACCGCGTTACAACTGCGAACGTGCGAATGATTATTAAGAACAAAGCAGATGCATGACAAATCGAGCGGGCTGAAGGGGGAGGCTGGGGGGGGGGGAGATGCAACTTTGTGAAAGGAGAATCATTTTTTTTGCAACGCCGCTGCGACCACCGATTAACGAGTCTCTGGCCGCGTAGAATTTGACCGTGCAGATTTAGATCGTTCCTCTGGCAAACGCTCCCGCGGTGAAATTATATTGCAAAATTAAATTACAAGGAATATGCAAAGAAACTGCACGAAACGCAGTTATTCAGGAACGGATTGAATCGAACGGAACCGTGAGATAAATGACTCGACTAATCGTTAGTCACGGTGCGACAAAGTTTGCACGAATCGTGGAGCAAAGCCGGCAAAGGAACGGCGTCAACCTCTGAAAAGAGAGAAAAACGAACGACGGTTCGAAAGTACGAACGCGACACGAGGGATAATGAGCCGGTGAATTAATCCTCCGATTGCGGTCCCGGTGCGTGCGTGAGCTCGCGCGTATTACCTGTTTATGATTGCTGCTTATCAACAAACTTGGCGTTCTTCGTTGCAAAACGTTCGCGGAACACGGAACCCCGTGGAGCGGGAAGCCATAATTTCGCATTAAGCGGTAATCGCAATCGGAGTAAGTAATCGATGTATTAGTCGTCCGTTAATTAACGTCCTTGTGATCGCGATACAGACTGGCCTGGCCTGCCCTGTCACCGGCCAGCAGAATTTACGATCAGACGCGGGTCGCGTTGATCGTTAGAAATCGGCGCGAGGTCCGATGCCCTTTTCGGGCGGCGCGTTCCGACAACTGGTTTACGCAACCTCGGAGAAAGGCGCTCGCCTCTTTATCAGCGACGACCGATAAAAATCGCCCGGTCAATCACGGCTGGCGACACTCTGTGTTTAGCTCGTTTCGCGACGAAAGGATAATCGACGGAATGATTTTTTTTCGAGTACGGGGTGTGATTATCCGGCTCGCTGTCGGTCGAGCAAGGGTTCGTTTCATCGCGTTGAGACGGCGAGATTTCCTTCCTCCTCTTCTCCTCGATTCGCGCAACGAACGCGATTTCCTCGCTTGAAATTCTCGGCGATTTGATTTCTCGCTTTGTTAATTGTGCGAGCGATTATAATTCTCGCGAGTTCTCCCTCGGCGCTAATTTTCATAGAACGGACGAAATTACAGTCCTGTCGCTGCGATGAAAAGTCGTTTCTCGTTTCGCGTTTCTGCGGCGAATTAATGGGCCCCGTCGTTGATTAAAGAGGAGAAAAAGAAGAAACTAAAAGAGACGGCGAAGAAAAAGTTGGGCGCGAGGGGAGAAGAGGAGAGGCGATGAAAGTCGAGCCGCGGCTATCCGCAAGCCGGGCCCTATTTCATATTTGGAAGAATAATTACGGCGTGTCTGTCGCGTGTTTGACCGCAGTTAGCCTTATGCAACGTTTGACCTAACCCACGCCTCGTCTCGATCCTTTCTTTCCTCCGTCCTCTCCCGCGAGGCCGTCTTTATCTCTTCCGGCATCGACTTTTCACAACCTCGCTAATTCCTTCTCTCTCTCTCTCTCTCTCTCTCTCTCTCCCCTTCCCGCGTCTCCCCCCGTTTATCGAGCGAAACGCAAGAAAAGATAATCTTAATTAGGATTGAAAACATTTATTCCTGTAAACTCTGCGAGCGATAAACTTCCTTGGCCTCCGAGCCAACGTCCGTCCGCTTTCACCGTTTGAACGACCGTCCACCAACTGGAGGAGACAATCCGAGCGGGGCCATAACTTTCAACTCTCACACTCTAACGAAGCTAGCACGAAACGTCTCGGGAAAGCGCGTCTCGTCTCTCGCGCAGCTCGTCCATCGATCATTGCCGGTTCGAGCATCGGAATCGATCGGCTCGAGCTTCTTCGGAAAAATGCGAAAAATGCGTCGGGACGAGGGAGAAGGGAGGGGAGGAAAGATGTAGGAGGATACATACACCGGCCGGTATGTATGTATCCCTGCGATGGCAAGTTGCCGAAAATGGCGTTGGGAATACATCCCGGCAATTACCATTACGTGCCTGCTGAAGTTGGTCTGCCGGCCGGGTAGCATAATGCTGTATTTAATGGGCAGGCAACTGCAGGCCTCGTGCGCGACGCGATATACGAGGCCGAGTCAACATATATCCTGTCAGATTTTTAAAATGCCCTGATTTACAATGACCATTGTACTGTCCGCCGCATATCTATTGTCGCGCCTTTGCCATACCCGGGACATACCCGGGCCGCCTCTCTCCCGGCTCGCTACTCCCGGTGTTATATTCGCCGCGCGCCATTCCGTGCACCTTACGCGAAAGCATCTTCTTAACTGCGTCACGTGCCCGCCCCGTTTCCACCACGAGAGTTTGATCCTTCTTCTCGCGAGCGAGACGACACGCCACGGCGGCTGGACGTTAGACAAGCGCGAGAGGATTCTCGATTGGACGGAAAATGGAAAGCATCGATCTCCAACGTTTGTGGAATTTGTACGTACAATACATGTTTGTCACATTTGCGTTACTCTGTTTGTGGAAACACCCGACACTTGACAGATTTCTGCAAAAGGCACGTTTAAGCAGATGCGGATGTAATCTGTAGTCCGAGATTCCCTTAAAACACGCATCATTCTGGCGCGTCCTCTGTAAATTCGCCGGTCAGTTGCGGCATAAAACTCGCTCCGTTAAATCGCGGCGTAAGAATCGTAACTAATAATCAGTTTATGGCCAACGATCTCTCGATCGGCGATCGTACCGCGCCGAACACGCCTTTGCATTTCCATTTATCCGATCGGGATCGAGCGTACACAAGTCAGCAAACAAAGAGGCGAGAGGCGCACGGTAGCGAGAGAGTAGCAATTTCCCAGGGTATCATTATATCAATACCGCATTTGTAATAAAGCGTCGCAACACTGCAATCTACCACGAAACATTCGAGACGGCGATTAAACCGTGCCCGGACAAAACCACCCCGGAGAACGTGTCCCCTTTTTTCCAAATGCGTTTGCCTGCCGGATCGTCGTCGAGGCAACGCACGGTGTATCGAGAATGAAACAACAACGACTTCGAATCCAGCCGAAATATAATAAAAATCGCTCGAGAATATTCCGATATCTCGCGAAATGCGCGATGACGTCAAATTGTAAATTATTTTTTTTGACTGAACTTTCGATTAAGGATCTTTGGAACTTTTACTGTAAAACGAGGAATTTTTTAAAAATTTGTTACACATTTGTATATAAAGTTACTAGAGTGAATTGTGATACTTGTTAGTATTTAGTATCGTCGTACAGTGTTATATAATTTATATAATAAATTATTATTACTTAGTACATAAACAACAACGTTAAGAATAGTTGAAACAAAATTAATTCATCGTGAAAAAATTGTTTGTTAAATGCAACTCTACTGACACTTTTCTTGACAATTACAGCTTTCGCGCTGTTGTAAAAATTGTAAGACGTACTTCTGGAACAAAATTACTAATCGTAGTGGGATTAATAACGAAAAATAACCAAGATTCGGCTCAGCATGGAACTATGTTAAACTATGTGGAGCGAGGAATTGGAGTAAGGTGTCGAGGGTAAGATTTCAGAAACAGAGAGATTAATAATCAAACCAGTTGGTTCAAATTTCGTTTTTTTTTTTTTGTCCCCGCGACACTTTTGGAGATAACCGCGCGTCCGCGTTCTTTCAGAATTCGATCATCGCTGAACCCCGCGACAATTGTTTCGTTGATTAAATAAATTTGCAGATTCCATCGAGTAGATAGGGATCGCGGCAGTGTACGCAGATGCATATAGCAACGCGGTGAAAATAATTGGCCGATTTTACTCGTGCCAGTCACGCACCATCGCCCCGACGAAACGAAGGAAGACGGTTTAATGAAATCGAAGGCGATATAGTTTGCTTTATGATCGCGGAATTGTTATACGTGTATCGGTACAATACGCCACCGGGTACCGGCTACGAATTGATTAACCGCGATTCTCGCCGGACCGAGCCGGCTTAATTAAGTTATCGATTTATTTTCTATACCGTATTGTCCGACCGTAAAGCCTCCGTTGACTCGGTAAGTAAACGTTTATGTAGCCCGTCACGTTCCACCGAGGAGAACGCACGAAACGCTTTAACTCAGCCTGTCCCCAGGAAAACGATGCTGATGAGATCGAGACGCGCGACCGTGAATCTCATCTCGATATACGAAGCGAAGTTACGTACGAGAGATACGCTCTCTCTCTCTTTCTCTCTGTTCTTCCCCTTTTATTCAAATCAGGCGACGGGTCCGCGATACGACGGAAAGAAAGCCGTCGATTGGCCAAAGGCGAGGCGCCTTAGGTGCCGTTAAAGGAACTTTGATTCGTATTAATTAGCGTCTTCTCGGTGGCGCGATGATTATTCATAGGCCGCGTTGGATATTTAAATCGAGGGCCCCGGCTACAAAGGACCGCATTTATTCCAGCTTAGTCTCGCGGTCTCGAAATTTTTCGTGAAATTCTTCGCCGGAGTTAACGGCGAGTCATTTCGTATACGCTGTGTCCCAAATGCGCTTCTTCAAAGAGGGGAAATATTTTCTTTATTTCCACGTTCTTGTATCGTGCTTCTGCGAGCAGAGGACCTCGAGGAATCGCAAAAGCCGCAAGAGATGACAACGAGTCGATCTCGAGTCTTCGCGCGCGATATTTCTCAGGTTTTATCGAAATCTCGTCTCGCGTATGGTAAATTGCGAAACCATTAAATTAGGGGAGCGATCGTAAATTCGTTGGCTAAGTCGAAGACGCCGCGCGTTCGAGGCTCCGAGATAAAGAAAAAAAAAAAAAGAAGGGAGAAAAATCGCTGGCCGGTAGCTGGACGAGAAGAGACCTAGAAGTGAAGCGAGGGGAACGTGGCTGATTGTAAGTTATATGCGACTCGGGTTGCTTTATATCTCCGGAGCAACTTTCTGTTCTCGTAAAGCTGCTCTCCTCGTCCCTCGTCTCTTTCGCCCGTCGCGAAAAACGCTTCCCCTCGTCTTTCAAGCCTTGAACACGTCGCCGGTTTTTAACACTGCAGATTACTCGGAATAATTCCTTCTGATCCCACCAGCGCCGTCCTCCCTCTCCAAACAAAACATCGTTAACGTCAACGTAATTACACGCCCGCGTTAAAACTCGTTCAACGGATAATGATAATTTCTTCTAGGTAAACGGCGAAGAAACGGCGAGAAGAAGACGAAGAGGGAAATGAAAGGCGCGAGCGCTCGTGGAATTTTTCAAATCGCGACGAATCGTTGAATATTCTCCCCGCTCGGTGGGCGAGGGAAGGGAAACATCGCGTCACGGTCGTTGTTGCACGCGCAATTCCGAAAATTCCAGGTGAAAGTGAAATATTGGCAAATATTTGAACGTCGATGGATACATATGTATACATAGGTATTAATGAAATGAAAATAATACATATATAATATAATGTACGAAGCGCGTCGTCATTCGATGATTTTGCACGCGTCACAATTTCCGTTTCGTCCTTTATTCCGGTATAACTTTCATCGGCAGCAAATTTTCCAGGATATAATTGTTGTCAAATACCGCGAGCCGAGTGTAATTTATATCATACTCCAAAGTATTTTAGAATTTTAACCAGCGAAGAAACTGTTTTCGGCAGGTATATAATTCAACAAATGTATACTAAAATTTAAATCTTCTGCGTTTCAATTTCCCTTCGAAATCGGCACGAACTTTCCGGACGTCCCAGTGGAAAGAGAGGAGACGGTAAAAACAGTAAAAAGTTTAAAATTCTAAAATACTGTATCATACTCCAAAGTATTTTAGTATTATTCTTAATACTTTAAAGTGTGATGTAGTATTTTGGAATTTCAAGCTGCGAAGAAACTGTTTTTACCTTCTCCTCTCTTTCCGTTGGGTTGTCCGGAAAGTTCGTACCGATTTCGAAGGGAAATTGAAACGCAAAAGATTTAAATTTTAGTATGCATTTGTTAAATTATATACCTAGCAAAAATCGGCACGAACTTTATACAAACGAACCCGATACAAACCCAATCGTAAAACTCTGTCTCTGGTATGACAAAAAGCCGACTTGCCAG
This sequence comes from Melipona beecheii, assembly GCA_032399605.1. Taxonomy (NCBI): domain Eukaryota; kingdom Metazoa; phylum Arthropoda; class Insecta; order Hymenoptera; family Apidae; genus Melipona; species Melipona beecheii. The sequence continues at coordinate 1,225,719 of JAUCMO010000042.1, read as the reverse complement.
TGCAAAATCTCAACGTTGCTGACGCTCCGAGTGGACACGCCCTGACCCGTCGCCATTAATAAAGCACATATTTAATAACGCTGCTCTGCGGAAGGGACCTTGATGAGTGACGATTACTTGGAAAGTTCGCAGCCTGCGGCTGGTTTGGGAACCCTTGTGAATCGAGCGGAAATGCAGCCGGGCGGTCGGTCGGGCGGGCGGGGGTGGTAGCAGTGGGTGAAGAACGGACAAGAGGTCGAACGTGTTATTCTTCGGATGACCTGAAACACTTCCTTATACAAACGAAGCGAAGTTGAGGCAGCACGGCGTTACCCAGATCTCGGGTCGCTGGCTGATGGCCATAATCTGAGCGGGCTGTTGGTGGAGTTGGCGGCGGCGGCGGTGGTGGAGCGCTCGCGCGCGCGCGCGCGCGAGCGGGGGGCCTCGGGTTAACTTATAATAACAGAAGTTGCTCGAGAGTTCAGTGACTGGACAGCGCCTAGAAGCCTCGGACAGCTACGACAGGGATGAGGGATGGGTCGTCGCCAAGTGTCCGGCCAACAGAATGTGAGCTATAGCACCGGTACAAGACGTGAGACCCGGTCTCACGTGACCACCGGCAAACTAACCGTGGCGTATGTTGCACAAACAGTGTCGAACTTTGGCTGCAAATCGTGAATTTAGAACTTCGATATGTCTTGGTGATACTGCTTGGTAAATTGGCCGGTGCGTCGGAACGAATTCCTTCGACTCCGGGCATAGCCCGGCGATTTCCGGCTCGGATTTCGACGGCTTCGTCGGCGCCGGTTGGTCGCGCGTGTCGCGGATTTGATCGATCGTAGGGGGATTTTTCAGATTTCGCGGAGCTTTGAAATCACGGGCGCGAGGTCGTAAATACTCCGCTCGACGGAAATCTCGAGAAGACCGGTTGAAACCGAGATTAAAGGAGGAGAATGAAAAGAAGAGAAGTTCTCCGTTAAATAATTGAAAAGACGAAGTAAGTTCATCCACGGCTAATATTTACCCAGGTGGTGAGGTAAATTCTGCGAATTACAACATGGTCGTTCGCAACAGTAACCTATCGCGTGGTAACAGACCTTTCCAAGATCCTCGGAAAATGGAAACTTTACATTAATATTATCACTCTGCCGACCTTCTCTATCGCCGAGTGATCGTAAGAATCAACTTAAAATCGACGCACCTCCGCACCAACTTTCCAACGATCATTTGCCCGTAACATTTGCCCAAGATAATAAAACTCACGAAACACGATCTTTGCTACTAAATCAGCCAACCAATCCAGCAACACGCCCCATAAATGTTTCGCCTTAACAGCTGCGCTGCGCTGCGCTGCGCTTCGCTTCGTACCGCGGCATCTAACGTTACAAGTGCTAAACAAATCCGCCCTTATCCTCCTCGGATCAATTTCGATCAGCTTTCAGAAAAATCCGGAACGCTATTATCGCGGCTGGGCAGGAATCGGAATAACTCAGGTTAAATGAGCCATCGTGGAACGACGACCGCGACGATCCCGTTTCTGCGCTCGAGTTTCAGCGCTGAACAGAGAGGGACGAACGGATCGGTAGCCTCGAACCGGATCAGCCGAGATTTTGAAATAAAGCGTCCGCGGGCTACGCTGTCTCCTACGGTGTTTCCAACGCGACGCGGTGGGTGTTCGTTAGAAAATGTCGAATCCACGTTCTTACTGGCTCGCCCTGCCACGCTCGGCCCTCTGAATCATGGGCCTCATAAACCATCATTGGTAAACAATTAACATTCGTGTTGCTCTGCCCACGCGGTATCGCGTTACCGACCGGCTTAACACGCTCGTCCGATCGGCGCTCGCAATTTGCCCAAGGGCTGGTTACCTCGTTAAGTGACAATCAGAGGCGTTGACTTGAAATACTGCTCGCTCTTGCCCGACCTGTTCGACACGCTCGTCTCTTCAATTTCGATCCGCTCGAAATTACTGGAACACGCGTGCAAAGAACGAGAACGAACGAGAGTTCACCGATCTTCGGTAAATAAATGTTGAGCAAAGTTCCACCTTAGCAGGAAGTTGCGGAGTTTGGGGGCACTGCTCCTCGCGTGTTCGAGAAACGAACGATTTCATTTCGGCGTCGAGGTGTATCCGCGAGGAGTCGGGCCAAACTCCGAAAACCGAGTAGCAGAGAAATTTACGACACGTTTATAGAATAAACGTGGTCATTAAAGCGGAACAAGCGCCGATCGGAATTACAACAAGTCCGACGATTTATGTTGATCGCGGAATTGAATATTTTTACCGGTTGGAGGTAAGATTAATTGTTGCATTCCGGATACGTCGATGAATTACGGCAACTACGATGGCAACTGAATTACATAATGCAACACAGCCGCGTATCAATAATGTATAACGCGGGTGATCGGGCTGGCGCCGACGACGATTAGAGAGAATTTATTTTTCCTCCCCTACGCCTACTGCCTAATTTCGTCTCGAATCAACCCCCTTCTTGACTCGAGCAACGGGACAAGTGACGTTTCTTTTTTTTTTCTTTTTTTTTCGCCACCGCTTCCGGGCAAAGAGTCGCGGAGTCATTACCTATTCCGGATCCCATCGTCGTCGACTCTCGTTACGAGAGAAAGTTAAGTCCGGCGAATTATCGAGAATTATTAACCCCGCCTCGAAGATGGAGGATGGGGGAGGACGAGCAGAGAGGCTCGTTACACCGGCGATCACTGTGCAATCGGTATCGACGCACGTATCAATTAGAGGACGAGTATTAATGAGTGGCCAAGCAACCAGGCGACGTGTTACGTTTTGTCGCCATGATCGGAAAGCGAACGGGTACCCGCGAGTATTTGACGAGGGATCTAGAGTTGTTTCAAGCCTCCGAGCTTGGGAGGAAGGGAGCAAAGTCCAAAGGGGGAGAGAGAGAGAGAGAGAGAGAGAGAGAGAAAGAGGAGAAAAATAAAAAGCAAGAAGTTGATTGAATTTTACCGCGGCCCCGTGTACTCGCGGCCACATGTACACATATACACGCGAGTACGTCGTATGGAAATACGCAACGAGGGTTAAGGGTGTGTGTCGGCGCGCGTGTACGTACGGCGCGTGGAAAGGCTCGCGGGACAGTTGTGTGCGTGTTTAGTAGCCGGCTGGCCGAGCATACTTACGGCGGCCACTTTCGATGTGACGGTGTTATAAATGGGAATTGAATCGAACCACCGTCCACGCCTTCCCAAGGTTATCGTCCGGCTGAAATCTATAGGGCAGAGATACAATCTAGTAGACACGCTCCGTAAATTCAATTACGCATTAACAAAAATCCGCGCCGTTGCTATTCAACCCCCTCCGGCCGGAAAGCAAGGTGGGAAGGGAGATAAATTGCCCGGAGATAAGACGAATGGTGACGCGGATATTAATTCCGATTTTCAAGCCGGTGCGACGCGATTCTTAACGCGATCCCCCGCGTTACTCCGAGACCTGGATTCCAAATGGTTAATATACTCTCGCACGTGTTTATTTTGTCGGACGATCGACGCGAGTGGATTCGCTTACATTCGCTCAGAATTTTAGACCTCCAGAAGAGAAATGAAAGAAGACTCGCAACACGTATGAATAGATTCTTTCAATTTTCCGTCGGCTAATATTAAAACCAATCGTTTTAATTACAATCGGACCCGGTGATGTACGAAGGATCGTCGGCAGAAAGAAAATTGATTAAAATCGCTAAGAATGAACTTTCCACCGCCAACGAAATCAACTGTCTCTCTCTCTCTCTCTCTCTCTCTCTCGCATCTTCGATTTGAATTTAATATCATTTAACCCGTATACTAATCGTGAAATTACATCCACAAGATCGATGCCAAGGATCGTCGCTCATCCTCTGCCAAGAAATTTCTATTTCGAGTCTAAAAACAATCTCTATTAATTGCCACTCCGATCTTTTTCCCCACTCCGACGAATTATCGAGAACCATCGTCGCCGCGCCGGACGAATAATTGCGTCCCGATACCAAATAAAGTAACGGACGATCATCTCGATCGACGTTCAACCCACCTTTCCATCTTCCGGAAAAGAAAACACACCACGCAGGAGTGATCCTCTTCGATCGATCGAGACAATTTTCACCGAGAGAAACACCAGCCGGGAGCCACGGGGCTGCATCTGCACTGCTATTACGCGTTATTTGAATGCGTTACGAGAGCGCATAATAAAGCGGGCTGCCGGGTATACATTTTATTGTACGCCTTCGTGGCCGGTTTTTCGCGTCATTCGGCACGCAGCTGGGTAATCATCCGCACGGCATGATAGGAGCGAGGCTACTGGGCGTGGATAAATCTGCAAGCTCAATAAGGCTAACTGTGATTAAGTGCTTTTGAGGCTGTACAAGACAACCTAGCAGCGTTCCGACCGCCGCCAACATTTATATCGGTTTCGCGAAAACCGATGGGGTGGCGGGCAGGAGCCGACCGATCGACACCATCGGCGATCACCGATTTTTCGACAGAGACGACTCTTTGACCACTCTCCCCTTCGATATTGCGATTAGACGCCTCTAACAAATCGTGCATTTCTGGTGCACGACAAAGTGACATAATTTTTCTCGACGAAACGTTGAGAATGAATCTACACAGTATTTGTACGAAAATCACCTCCTACTAAAATAAATCCGCAATTTTTTAATTTGCGAACGCTCTGGCGGTTCCCAGTAAGAGAGAAATAAGTAAATTTTGCAGACACGAATAACAAATCAATCATTGAACTTGAATTCAATTTGTAATTAATAAAATCAGTGTTTTCATATATTTGTTTCGTTAAAGAAAGTTTTGGCCCGTCTTCAGAAAAATACAGTGCACTAGAGATGAAAGAAGTGAGAGAAATAATAAATCGAAGGTTTCTTAACGCAACACCGAGTATGAATCTACACAGAGATACTGATGGAATCGTCCTTTCACGATCAACGTTGCGAGTTTGCGGTATTTTCGCTATCGGTAATTAAAGGAGAAATCAGTTTCCACGGATCGAGGGGGCATTCAATCGCTTTCAGAGTTGAAACGATTGAAATATGCTAATAATTCAGCTGACATAAACTCCGAGACACCGATTAATGCCACCTCTCGATAGGTCAATTTACAATCTCGCCGCTTAATATTCCGTGCCTGCGCGTTTTAATTCGTACTTGCCAGTCTCGTTCCATTGGCTCGACATGAAAATGATGAAAACACGCGAGGAGATGCGTGCAAATATCCATTCCCTTTATCGCGGTAATTTATCTGTCAAGGGTTTTCGTTCTCGGCAACGGCTAACGGTACGTCCGAGCAACAGGACGACATTAACATAATTTGTGTCGCGTGGATCAACGATGATCCGCGAAAGAACGTATGTAAATCGGCGATACGTTCTACGAGATTATAATCGAAATATTTGCTTAATAAACGTTGACTAAGTTGTTTGATACACGAGCGCGTTTGCATAAATCTTGTTATACCCGTGGCATTCGGAGCGGAGTGCATAATTTATGGGCGCGCGCGAGCGAGAAAAATTCGGCAGAGGGATACTTTCATGGCGATTCCAAGGAAATCGGGTCCGGGGATCCTCCGGTTATTCGCGCACCCGGTTAATTACGAGCTCTGATTAATGAGACTGCTTATAAATCATCATTATATTATCCACCGTGCAAGAATTAACCGGCCTGATGGTATTTGCTCAGTTCTGCGTACCTGCGTTAATGTCAATTTCCTTTCCTCGCTTGTAATTACACAGGCTATATTTAAAATCACCCCTCAAGAAGCGTCTGCTTTCCCCTCGAGTGGAAAAACGTGGATATACGAAAATGTTGTTAGAGAGTCTGTGCTTTCTATTGGAAAGAAATGTTCTAGTTTCTTCTTAGATCCAACGAAAATTACTGGCAACTTCAATTGTACGGAAATCACAGCGACTCGTTTTTCATTTTTGAAGAATCGAGTTTCCATCCATCGACTGTAATATTTAAAAGTGGAATCATTCGCGATTTGGACACGGAACGATCCGTGTGTCGTCATTGGTTGCAACGTGACAATAAAAGACGTGGCTCCTTCCAGCGTCGGTGTTTGTTACATCGCCGCGGCAACTGGGAGCTCGTCCAACGTCGAGCCGATTCCAACGCAACACGAAGAAGGTTGCGCTCCTCGGCTCGCATAATTAGCACGTCGGGAGAAGGGGGAGGAGAGAGGGACAGAGAGCGTTCTTTGTCTGGCTGGGTCTTTTCGCAAGGTGCGCAGGATGATACCCGTACCTCGCAGAAGGATACCATTACCGCCGCGATGGAATTATGCACGCGCAAAAGTCGCGCGGGCAATAAATCATGCTCGTAAAACATAACGCGAAAACTACGGCCAGCTGTCCTCGGACCACACCTTCAGAAATTCGTTCCGTGTCCATTAATAAGTAAAATACTCGCTGCAAGTAGGCCGTGCAGCACCGCGCAGCGAATAATTAATTCTCGCGTCGCGCTGAGACGTTGCACGACAACCTTTTTTTGGCAACGCTGTTGCCTTTCGCTCTCTGCGCTCGTTTTCGCGTATAATTTTGATTAGCCAGAGGGATTTGTTAACGCTCTGCCCGCTACGCGATCCAGTAACTACGAGTCGCGTAATTATCGAAATTGAGGAAGATTTTGACGGGTGATTTTTTTCGAACAAGTATCGCAATATTTCAACGATCTGGACGATGTGTGCCTTTCAGCGATTAATTATTCAGCGAAATTGTACAATTACGCGATTTAAAATACAATGTGGATCGTTACAGGTACGACGACGTGATGAGATATTGGTTTCTCGAATTTTATTACATGAAAGTATATATATATATATATGTGTGTGTGTGTGTGTGTGTGTTATAGTATACGCTACGTCGAGTAATTTGTTACAAACGCTACGACGAAATTAGAAAATGAGAAGAAGCGTTAATAAGTACACGATACCACAATTATTATGTTAATGAAAACACACGAGTCATCTCCAACGAGTACAAGCGGCGCATCGCGAGGAATCAAGTGCAAGCTGATCATTGTCGATGCCATTAAGCGGAAGGTTAATAACTACAACACCGACGAGAACAACCTCGTCCGCGATTACCGCAATTGGAAGACGCTATCTGTTTGAACGATCAGCCAAGACTTCGACAGTACTCGCGCAGTACGTGCGCCACTCGCCAAGAATTTAATTCTCGTCCAATCATCCCGCGCTTCGTTTTCATTTTCTTAACGAGTGCAACGGGACGAGTGCGGCGACACCTTAACGAACGCCAAATTGAAACCAGGCTGCTTTATGCGCCTGATTAGTCACACGTCGTCCGTATCCCATAAACGTCAGAACGATCCGTCGCGAGAGAGAAATAAAACCAACTGGCAATTAAAATGCGTCCTGATTACCAAGCTGCTCGTTGAGAAAAAAAAAAGAGAAAAAAGAGAAAGAAATCACTTTTGCGTACGGTTCATCCGATGACTTAGACGAGCGGATGCGAAAAAAACGCCGGCACGGCCACGCAACAATGTGCAATAATGAAGAATTATCGCCGCATAAGGTCCGACGGAATAGGAGCTGGGCTACTCGTTAGCGGATCGAGATCGTAAAAATCATCGCGGTTAAGCGCGATACGGGGCATGCACGCGCGCGCTACACGTTCGTTGTCAGCCAATCGAGACCTAAATGGCATCGCGAGGAGACGAGGAGGCCACGGCCAAGACGGCGTCCAGAGGCGACGCTCCGCCCGGAGGAACTGTCCGAAAGAAGCTCGTTATGCTCGTCAACTGCAACTCCTTCGAGCGGCACCACCACCACCGGTCCCATACCTCTTCCGTAAATCCATACCAACTTGTTTATCGCGATCGGCCGTCAGCCGCGCGCGGCTCAGTCCTTAACTCGTGCTCGTTGCCGCGGATTACCTGGCGGGATAAGGCGACGCCGATCCGACGCCGCTAATGAGTCCGAAATATCGACGCCTCGCCGTCGCAACAAGCCGCCAACGGCATTCGTAGCGGGAAATTCGAATCAAGTTTCTTTTAGTTTGGTTTCTCAGGTGCCTTCGGAGGCACTTTGTTCGACTAAATTTTTGTTAGATACCAAACAGTGTATTTTTAGATCCGGTTCTTCGTAAAATGCATAAATAAGGTACTTTCCGTTTCTTTTATGTTGGAATGTTTCCAGTGGAAAATTGTATACTTCGGTCGTTGGTAGTTTCTACTTCATACTAAATTCTCCATAGCGTCGTCGATTACCGCCTCGAGATTCCTCGATCCTTTAATTCTTTAAATTAAATACATCCGCGTGTGTCGCTGTAATCGCGTAACCATCTTCGAGTATCGCGCCACAAATTTTTCACGGCCGTTTTAATCGCGGCTATTAACTGTATCATTATTGATGCGAATAATTACAGCGAGACGTCTGACCAGTTCTGTCCTCGCACCACTTGCACGACTCTCGGCAATCAAAGCAACAAAGCTTCCTCGTATTTTATTTCACGCACACCAAAGAGTTCGCACTCTACGTGCAACGAACGGATTGGATTCGAACAATTCGAAGCCGAACAAACTCTGGAACGCAACGTGCGTTTCTCTTTGCTTTCTTCTCGCGTTCTTCTTGCGTGGTCTCCGATCGTCAAAGTTTACGCGTCCGACGCCAGTCGACCGCCAAGAATTCCGCCGGGAAGAATGGCCGTACGTACGTGCGATCACTCGGACGCATTGAATGCAGAGTAAACGAGGCGGATCGAGAGCGGCGTTGTAACAAAGTTAAACGGTTCGACAGTTCCTTAAGTGAACGGTCGGTGGTGTGTTCACGCCGCTTCAAGTTCACCTCCCTCTGTCCGGTGTAATCGTTCCGCGCGCCAGCCTTTAAGGAGAAGGTTCGAGAGCAGCAGGCGCACACACACACGTGCACACGCACGCGCGCATTAGGGGCAATATTTTAGCGGTACTTTTAATTTCGCCGTGATCGTAAACATTTCGACGCGCGAGGGAGAGCGCGAGGAAGCTGGCGCGAAAGGGCTCACGTAACGCGGGTTACGTGGCGCGCAGGCGAGGCAAGGAAACAGAACGGACAAGCCGAGAACTGTGTATTTGCATATTTTAATGAGGCGCTGGCCGTGGAGTGCCGCGGGAGCTGCTGGACGATGCAGCAGCGGCGGCAGCAGCAGGTAGCCCCCTCGGTTTACTCTGGCTAACGTCAGCCTCAAATGCCGATGATAATGCGACACGCGCGGAACCTAACCCAACGGCGAAAATGCTCTCGCCTCGCCGCTTCAAACGAGCGCGACACGACCATTTCTCCGCTGTTTGGAAAATCTCTCTCTCTCTGCCCGTGATTTCGCCTCATTCCCCTTCATTTGCAGCGCACGAGACACGGATATTTTAATTTCGACGATACCACAGCGCGGCGAATAGAATCGGCGAGTGCGAGAATTTTTGGGAATTTTTCTCAAATCCGAAACGCTTTCGAAGGAAATAATCGACCTGCGCGTACAACGGGAACCAGCTTCGAGTATAAACGGGCATAAACAAGGGACTTTGCCACAGCTAATAAAGCCAGATTAAGATTCTCCGAAGCATAGACAAGCGTTATCGCCCGCGGAACTCGTAAACAGCTCAAGTCTCTTAATCAAAGAAACGCTCGGACACCGGAGGAATGCAACCGCTGTCTCCCGGTCGAATTACGATCGGCGCTCGATCAACAGCTCCTTCGTCACGCGCGAAAACTCGCGGCCGTATCTGAATTTCAGGCTGGCGAGTCTCGCGTGGAAACGCGCGGAGAAATCGGCTGGAGGAAACCGGTCGAAAATATTTACGCGCCTTTGGTCGGCCTCGTCGAGACTCGGCAGAAAGGCGAATCCCCGGTGATCGGCTTTGAGGCTCGCGGGGCGCACAGAGCCTCCATCTTTCTCGATCTGTCCTTTCGTTTTGCATCGTTCCGCACGCTGTATGGCGCTGTCGAGGCCACTCCAAGCCGAAAGGCGTTAATTATAATTAGCAGAGGCGAGATTAGTAATTAACACTTGGGGGTAATCGCGAGCGTTGCGTGAAGATACAGCACGAGCGACCGGGCAATCGTGTTTATTCGTCTCTCTGTGTGCGCTCTTTTTCTCTGTGTGTCGGAACAGACTGTGCACAGCCTGTGTGGTTCATCCGAGTGTGCGAACGCGGATAATAACGCCTGGGCTCTCCCTCCCCCCTCTCCCCCCTCTCTCTCTCTCGAGGAGGCTGCCGAGGCAGGTCGCCCGATTTATAACGCAGATAATAATTGCCGGCCGAACTTAATATTCATGAGCCAATCAGATTTGCTCCCCGACTCGACGAGACTCTTGCAGCAACCTCCGCGGGGCCCTTCCTCGAGGATTCATTGTAAATACTATCCGCGTGACAACCACGCTCTTTAGGCATTCTGCCATTGTACTCCAGTTTCCTCTCCCTTTTATTTCCATTCGAACGCTGCTCGACCGTCATCAGCGAGCACGACGGATTTCTGAAAAATGCATAGTTTAAAACTTGTCGGGTGATTTGGCGGGATTTTTCACAAACTCCAGGATCGAAAGGTAATCGTCCAGCCTTGAAATAGAAGAAATCTTTATATTTTAATTCAAGGGAAACGCGGTTTGATTATTAAAATAAACTAATCCGTGTGACAAAACCATGCCTTTTAAGCATTCTGCCATTGTACTCTAGTTTTTCCTTCTTTTTTTTTTTTTTTTTTTTTTTTTATTCCGTTCGAATGTTTTTAACCATCAGCGAGTATGATGGATTTTTGAAATTTATGGACGTGTATGTATACAGTTTACAATTTTATGGTTTGTTGGACGATGCCGCGAGATTTTCCACAAACTAATACGTTCTAAACGCAATCCTTTGAATTTTAAATACCCTTGTATTTGAAGATGTCGCCTCGAGGGAAATTTCTGCTCCATTGTACTTCCTTTTCTACTTCATTCGAAATAAATGACTCAACGATCGGCCTGCCATGACGGATTTTTTTTCCGAATTTTGATCATCACCGAAGGAGAACGCGCGAAACACGATCCTTGAATTCTGAACATTTCACTTTTCCTACGAAACTGGAATTCCTGATCCAATTCCTCCATCCCACGATCGAACCCGCGTCGAAAGGTAAACTTATTGACTAAAACTATCGTACATATTTCACCAATAATCACGGTACCCACTAACAACGGTACCCAGAGATCTTATCCAGAGATCAGATATCGGACGAAGTAACCGTGAAACGAGCAGGACCCTGCGACGGCGCGATCCAGGACGAATTGTCGAGAGGACGAAACGGTTATTATGTCGGTTGATTGCATTCGCGGCGGACAATATTAACGACGACTCGATTCGGGAACGTAAGAGAGGGCGGCCATCCTACTGATGAGTCACTTTAACCCGGATCACGAACGGTTGATGCATACCGGCAGTTAATCGACGTTATGCATCCAGTCGAATTACAATGGAACAACCTGGATACGAATGGCCAATAATCCGGTCGGGTACACGTCCGAGATCGAGAGAGATCCATCACGTTCTCCAGGGGCGAGTCGTTAATTTTATACCAAGGTCTCTCTCTCTCTCTCTCTTTATCCGGCGTCCGTTTAAGGGCAACGTCGTCGTATATGATTATGGAAGATGTACTCGTGTACGATTAAATTTACTGAATACATTCTCCCTCTCTCTCTCTCTCTCTCTCTCTCTCTCTCTTTTTCACTCTCTGTGTGTATAAAGTACGCGGTCAACGCGACGGTAACATAAGTATACTTGACTGACGTTAATTGTGCATAATTCCCTCGGTGCCCGACTCGCCTTAACGAAACGCGTACGTTACGTCTTAGGGCTTTTCGGCCCGCATACGAATGAGTTCCAACGAGATCTCTCGAACGGAGAACGATCGTATTCCTCTCGTCTTGTATCCTCGTTTCTTTCGCTTCGTACCTTTCGTGTTTTATCGCTTCGACCGTTTCCCTGGATTAGGTAGTTCTCGACTCTCTGACGGTGGCATTGAAAATTTTCGATCGAACACAGTCGAAGAATTGTTGGACTGTTGAAACGTGGCGCGGCAATGAGAATCTCTGGCAAGCAGCGCGAATTACTTACGAAGAACCTCGACGAATTTAAAGCTCTCTCTCTGCACCCTTTAAATTCTCCTTCCCTTTGCGAGAAGAAACCTTCAAGAAAAGATCATCTTCAAAGCTTCTTTTCTCCTGGCGAGTTCCCTCGTAGCTCGGCGAATCATTCGACTCGTTTCCTCCCTGGAAAAATCAGTTCTCTTCGCGAAGAACTGTCGTTGCTATTGTCCGATTACCACGCGTAGTCGTTTCAAGCCATTCTAGAACCGGTCGACGAGAGTTCACACGCGAGGCAATTCGTCCTCGGCGCGATCCCGCCGTCCGAAATCGTCGGCCGTTCGCCATTCGTCTCGCCGGTTTTCCCCTCGAACGGACGGGAAATCGGGGGGTTGACAGGACGCGATTGCAGGTAACAGCTCGGAGGAGCATAAGTTGGCAATCGTTCGAAACACGGCGCGGATGACGTTTTCCCTTTCTCTTTCTTTCTTTTTTCTGGCGTGGCCACGCGCGAAATTAATAACCACAATGAAGCGACTGAATTATTCGCGGCTGGTCGCGCGGCTCGAAAACCGTCGCGGGGGAAAAAAAGTGTCGTCATTTGCACCGCGCGGATGACGTTTTAATCGCGCGGCGGTGCCCGCGCGCGTTCTCCACCTCCTTCTCTCCGCCGTGTACGCGTTGAAAAAAGAATTAACAAACGGCTGGAGGGGAGATAAAGAAAGAAAAAATATCATCCCAAAAAAAAAAAAAAAAAAAAATTTGCTCGAGGAGGGACGAAGGCGGGTGGTGGTTTTGGACGAGGGGCACGAAGAGTATGACAAAAACAAAAACAGCGGCCGGCGAAAAAAATAAAACTAGATGCAGCAAAAGCAAGGAGAAAAGACAGAGAAGCCCGAACAAAAATATGGCCACGATTTTTGCAAGCGCGGGCGGAGGGAGGGAGGGAGGAAGAGGAAGAGGAAGAGGGAGGGGAGGGAGGGGGGGTGGAGAAGGGAACTCGCGGCGGCGGCGCGCGGCGCGGCGTTTCGAATTTCGACGTTGGGTACACGGACGCGGGGACACGGTCGGCGGAGCAGTTTGGCGGTGGACGCGGCGCTCCGAAATGGCCGGAAGCCCCGGGTGTTTGTAAGTTTCGGCTAATAGAAAAAAATGACGAGGTGCCGGGTGTACCCCCCGTGTCCATTTCCAGCCATTATTTTTATTCCGGTGCGTTTTACCGGAATGGCCGCGCGCGCGCGCACGCACGCACGGTCGCTCGCTCGCTCGCTCGCACGTTCACTCGCTTGCTCGCGTCCGCTCCGCTCCGCCGCCAAACCAGAGGACCTACCTACACGTATCTGTGTCTACCAACCGCCATCCTATATGTATGAGAGCCGCGATGGCGCGGTTCTATCTCTTTCGTATCCCATCCTCTCTGTGTTCCTCGCCATCGCGCGCCACCCGGTTCCTCTCTCTTACCGCTGCCGCTCTCTCTGCCCGTTGCTTCCTCTATCCGTCCCCTTCTTTCTCCATCTATCCATCCCCCGGCCGTCTCTGTTAAACCCGATGCCCCTTCACGTCCGTGTATGGACGATCGCCGCGCACTTCGATCCGTGTATCTCTGTCTGCCTCGTTCCAGCAGATTTACACACTTTTTTTCGCGGCCAACTGTCTGTCATTAGGCGCAGCACGTGGATCGACCGGCGGTGAAGGAGGGGGGGGGTGCGCGAGGGAAGAGAGTGGCACAATAGCGCGCGCGAACGCGCGACCATCGGCATCAACGGCTGCTGGTGCTGGTGCTGGTACACGCGGCCAGGGGTGGGTTTCGGGGGCCGGGAAATGCATTTAACAAGGACAGATAGTGATTTAATTTTAAAAAATTGACGAAACGGCACACGGGCGGGGCTGCACATCGTTGGCTTTCTCTTCTCTCTTCTCTTTCCTCCTTCACCGTTCGCAACTCTCTTCCTCTCTCTGTCTCTCTTACTGCCTAATTCTCTCTCTCTCTCTCTCTCTCTCTCTTTCTCTCTACAGCCCGCCACGGGGGCATTGATTAACTTTCGACAATGTCAAATCGCCGGCAACGCCGCTCTGCCGACGCCGACTACGGCGATGCAACCTGCGTTTTTTAACTCATTTGTCTGCATTTTCGCCGTATCCGCCCGTCGCCTCCAGCCCCTCTCCCTGTCTCTCCCCCGTCTCCGCTCTCTCTCGGCCTCTCTTTCCCGTGTGCACGCAAGCACGCACGCACACACACACACACACACACACATATATATGTATATACACGCGTGCGACGCGGGGTTCAACGCGGAGGCGCAGGGAGAGATCGGCCCCGCGACCGGTTCGAATAACGCGGACAAATTACTACGACGCTAGTGCATTCGTGGCGTGTCGTGCCTAAGCGATCGTCGTGTTGCGCGATTTTAACCGGCTAACGGCCGGCGATTTTGCAGATTTTTCCGACAAACGATGCGACCCCGTTGTCCCAGGAAAGTTATATCCCTCGCTGGGGGAGTATTTTGTTACGTAGCCTGCATACACAGTCTCCTCGTTTCGTTCGATTCCGTGCATTTTTTTTTTTTTATATATATATACATATATGTACGCGCACGTGTATAAAATATACACTCTGAGCAACGATAATAGGCAACGTGGAAGTTTTCTATAAATTTTCATAGAAATCGCCGGTTTTCGAGCGTGGCCCGCCACGTCGATGACCAACGAATAGCGAGAAAGAGAGAGAAAGAGAGAGAGAGAGAGAGAGAGAGAGAGAGAAACCCCTTGCCAACGTATCAAGGCATCGATCCGCGGTATCGATTTATGGGCGCAGGGGGTTCCCCGGTTTGGCCACGACCGCCTAAATATTTATAGAATAAAAAGGCCGCGCTTATTACTTCCACGGTTTACCGATATCGCCGCGCCTAAATAACATCAAAGAGCGCGGAAAGTAACGGCCCGTGTGGAGTGTAAATTATTACGTAGGAAACGACCGGCCGTCCGACGTTCAAGCGGCCAAGTGACGCGATGCGCTCGGGGGTTGGGAGCCAGCGCGCTAGCAGCAGTAGCAGCGGCGGCCACCAGTCGGTTCGGTAGGCGGAGGGATAGATCGCTCTCGAAAAGCCGTGACAGAGAGAATCTAAAAACCGGGCAGGTTTCCGCGAGAACGATGTATAGCAACGACTAATGAATTAACGCGCGTGCGGTATGTCCACTTTGAAAAAGACCAAGCGGCGGCCAACGGAGGCAGCGGCGGCGGCGGCGGCGGCGGCAATGGTGGTAGCTTTCACGTTTCACTGCCACTGCCAGGAAAATAAAGCACAATGTTGAATTACGGGATAGCCAGAGGGCTGTCTCGCGGCGGCTTTTAATGCTAATTTAATTATTTAAGCTTTTTATAAGTCAATTAACGACGAGCACGCCGTGTTCTATTACCGCGTCATACACGGGGCTCGACGTGCCTCGAAACTTTTCACGTTTTCGACATTTAGGAAGTCGTCGGTTTTAAAACTGTTTCCCTACGAACGAAACCTGTTTCCTGCGAGCCAAGTATACTTGGTTGTCACGCGGAATCGCGCGTGAAATACCGATCGATGGCGGCTGGAAAGGTTGTTAAAAAGTCCGAGCCGATCGAGAGCAATTAGAGTCGATTTCCGTGACAGGTTGGTTTTGGTCGAGGAACGTGAAAGATTCCGGTTATTAAATACAACCGCGAGTAACTGAATTACACGAGGTTCGTAATGTTGCAGGAGCTATAGATTTTCCAGGTTTCGATTATTGAAATTTACAAAGCGGGGAATTCGATCTGGTCGTCTCTCCAGTTAGCAGTTCCATGCTTGCGAAATCAAAATTGATGAAAACGGATCAATATCAATTTGACGAATTTCGGTCCTTGCAAGTGTAAACGATACAATTTATTTCTGGTGGTAACGAAGATCTTTAAACAAACTCCGAGATTAATATTTCGTGAAAATTTCGACTTTCTAAGAACCGAACATCTCCAAATGCAGATCGTTCGACTTTTTTATTCTTGCAACTTCCATTTTTAAATTAAATTCGATACCGTAATTCCTGAAGCTTCCTGTACAGATGAAATCTTAAATATCATCTAGGAATCCACCTCTCGTAAAATTCATCGTTCGCTAACTTGATGAACTTGCCCCTCTGGCTGTCAGTTCCCTCGTATTTCCTACCCTCCGTTGCTCTCTCTCTCTCTCTCTCTATCGTCTCTTCCCCTTATTTACCACTTATTTATCGCGAATCACACGAGCGAGTCTTCTCGCCGTGTAAATTTTTCTACGCGCCGCTTTTAACTAGCGGCGTCGTTGGGCGATCAGGCTGCAGCGTTAATTAGCCAAGACAAAGGGGCACATTACTCCTCGTTTAAACAACTCACGATGTATCTGCATTACCGCACCGTGTACATAAAACATTCCACCCGCAGCGTCCAGCTTGCCAGCTTGTGTCCACGGTTGCGATCTATCCGAACTGGTGCCGAGGTCTCGAGGCTGCTTCCAGTCCGGCGTGCCGCGTCTTTGGCGACGTTGCTTCGAATTACAACGAGTTGTCAAGTCGAAAACCTTAGGACGGGATACTCGGAGATGGCAAGAAAGGTGTGCGCTGCTGGCAACGAGAGAACGTTGCATCCGACGCAGGTTGGCAAAAGGTCGACGATACCTGATGCAGAAGGACAGAGGGGGGTTGGAGGGGTGGGAGGGGTTGGTTCGAGGATGATTAAACTCCCCCCCGAGACGGTAATTTTTCATGTCCGATCATAAATTACCGGGCTGCGCTGGGTTCGCATGCGAGGTGTACCAGTGTGTTGCGAGTTACGAGAAAAATTTCAGCCGGTATTATAATTAGCTATGTTAATTATGCATTAATTTATTATCCAGCGCCGCGCGACGTTTTAATTATAATCTTGCCAGGGCCGCGGGGGCAGCTTGAAAAGTAGTTTGGTAGTTTCGAGCCGGCGCACTCGGCCCTTCCACCTACTTCTTCTTCTCTTGCCCTCTATCCTACTCCCTTCTTTGTCTCATCCTCGCGCGCGCGTTACTTTCTCACCCTTCTCGGCCTTCCCTCTTCTCCTTCCCTCCTCTTCCTCTTCCACGTCCGTCCGTCCGTTCGTCCTTTTCTATCTCTGTAGATTCGCTGTAGTTGGACTTTTGTCTTTTCTTTTCTCTCTTCCTTTCTTTCTTTCTTTCTTTTCTTGCGAACGTCTTGCCCTCGTGATACTCTCTCTCTCTTTCTCCTCTTTCTTCTTCTTATCGTATCTCTCTCGCTGCTGCTCGTTCTCGCTTTCTTCTCCGCCCCCTCTTCCTCGGTCGACGACGATAGCGCAAAAATAATTTCATTCGAATGCGCCGAGTTAATTACGTTCCTTCGAGATCTGCAGCCGCTTCGCTGACTCGTCGAGGCTCGCAGGTAGCGGTATTATTATTCCCGCGGATCCTTTATTTCGTCAACTGCGCGCAACTTCTTTCGAGGGAAAGATCCGGCTCGAGATGTACTTCTACCCGAGGAAATCTTTTCAAAGTTTTTTTTCTTAACTACCGGCTTTTCTTAACTGCGAGCTTCGCTCGTTCTTCCGTTAACCGATCGAGCTTGTTCCACCATCGATGGACGTTTGTTAATTTCGCCGCGACGACTTCCCCATCGTCATTATGGACCGTCGAACTTTCGCAAAGTTTGCCGGCGGGTTGGAAGAAGACACCGCCGCGCAGTGCAAAAATACGGAGTGTATTTTAAACCGAGTCGAAGAAACTCAACGGAAAAGTGATAAATCGTTAAACGGAAGTGTTTCGGAAACGGTCGCCGCCGTTGGGATCCGCCGCTGCCACGGGTATTAATTTTTATTCCGACTTTATAATGCAAGAATTGTGTCCTGATCAATTTCGAACATCAGATTCGGTTTCTTCATTCGATTAATTCGAGCGCCGGGTTCTAACAATAGTGAGACGCGAACGTTCAACGATGATCGCCAAACGGATATTGGGTCAAGCGATCGTTAAACTGAAATTTCCACGGATCGCCGATTGTTAATTGCGTTATACTTGAAGCAATTATAAACGCGAGGCTATCAATCTGTTAACCAAATTACAATGATCAGTCTAAGAGGGCCGTGATAATTTTATTTCTCGGAATAAAATAATTTTATAACTTGGTTTCCAGCGGAACGAAAACGACGTCCCAACGTCCTAACGTTGAGATCCAACCGAGAGACAGGACGAGAAAAATATCTCTGGACAGAGGCAAAGAGAGAGAGAGAGAGAGAGAGAGAGAAACCGAGAGTTTGATAAACTTAATAATTATTCGCCGAAAAGCTGCCAAGCATCGCAACATCCTCGGGTTACATCTTGATACTTCTCCCCTCCTACCAGTCCCTCGGTGAATGTTCGAGGACTTTCAATTATGGTAAAATTCGGTGCGGCGTTGGCGTTGGCGGCGAAGGGGGGGGGGAGAGGGTGAACGAGGGAACGAACGAGAGAAAGAGGGTGAAAGATCGTCGAATCCACGGTCGTAGCCGTTGCAAATTGGATTGCAACGTACATAAGTATTCAACAAATGAAAATTGATTTTGATGCGGTGCCATTAATAACCCGCGGTGCGCGCGGCACCGCATTGCCGCGGCGTCATTTAATGAATGCAAGAACGCCGAAACCGGGCAAAGCGGCGTAGTGTATTTGTCATATTAGAGAAGTCAGGATAGACACAGCCCGTTAAAAGCACTTTACTGTTTCGCTAATTCCATTTATTAATGCAATAATATGACCAACGGGGCCGCTATTTAAATTTTCGCGGCCCGGCCGCTTGAGAGACACGCGGCCTGCGCGTTTCGCGCCGCACTTCCGCAAGACTTTCCGCGCGAACGTCCCACACGCGACGAATTTTTAATCCCTCTCGCCTCCTGCGTTCGGTTTGCGTTCGACGATGAACAACGGCTACAGACGGCCACCCGGGCTACTGAGTGCTTTCGTCGCGCGTTTCGCGCGTTTATCAACCGGCCCGGATACGTTCGGATCGATCGGATAGATGGAATAATGCGGATGATACAGCGTGTCGCCCGCTTAACCACGACGCGTGCACGCAATGTGTACTACTGGTAATTTAATTGGTCACGCCTAAGTGGCGTTCGCGCTCGCGAGAGCAAGATTCGTTCCGGTCTTTTGTGCAACGAGACGGAACGAGACGCGAAGACAAGCTTTTCTTCCTTTGCTTTGTTCCGCCCGTTCCTTTACGTTTCTTTTTTTTTTTTTTTTCATCACTGAAAGTGATTTTAGCCTCGGGGCCTCTTCAAGTGCAACGCTAATGCAACGAAAATTAGCGATTGGTTGATTTGGGTCACGTGACTTGTGAGGGGGCGTGGGGTAGATCTCGAGTAGGAGTGGCGTTGTCTGCTACTGAGCGATCGCGCCTGTGATTTGTTTTGCGTATCAATAAAATTTTATGGCAAAAAGGTCGTCTTCATTTCCTAGTCGGAACAGTTGCTTCTGGTCCTTACAATGAGACGAATCGTACAAGTCCGTCTTGCGCGCGGTCGACGATCCTCTTTGTTTTTCGATCATATTTGTTCGAAACGCATTTATAAACATTAAACAGGACGGATAATGTCGAAAAACATAAATAACAGTAAACACAAACATATGCGGACGAAAATACAAATAATAATTAAAATATATAAAAATAATATACACCTCGTGTGGTCATTGATTAATTTCCTGCAGCATCCCGCTCCGAAACATCAGCCTCGAATAATTCAACGAAACGTGTAATCAACGAAATTTATCACGAACGAAACAAAATACATCGATAACCACTTGAGATCCGTGGGGAAACTTTCGAACCTTCGACATTACATCCGACACTTTTTTTACGAGCGAGACACAGCGGGAAAATGGCCCGAGCGTAAACGTAGCGTAGGTAGTACGTGTACGTAAGTTTGCCAGTTTCGATGGCAACGTTCGTCGAAAAAACCGATGGAAAGGAAAGAACAGGTGGGTGTTTGGGGGTCCTCGGATAGCCCCGGCCGAAACAATGCGGTTCTTTCCCGGTTTATCAGCTATTTTTCGCGGGACCGGCGGGCGAGCGCGGGACGAAGGGCGGCACGGCGCACGCACGATATTTAATTTTCGTCCTGTTCCTGCGTAATAACCGGTTGCGTCAGTACTCGAAGCGACGTGAATCCGATTTGCGCCGAGTATCACGACAAAGCGCATCCCTGGGGGCAGGGGGTTGAGCCCGGTGCTACACCGCACTGTACGATAGAGCAGAGCAGAGCAGAGTAGAACTCCGAGGATAATAACGATTTGAGTAGTCGGAACATAATGCTAATTCGCAATTTGCAATTCTTTTTACGCGTTCCAACCCCGCCCCTCTCGCCACAGCCGGTCCACCATCGCCACGCTACGCGCCGTTCTACAAGCCCCTTGAAAACGAAAACGTCGCGTCGTCGCGTCGTTCGTTGCCTGGCGTGGTCCACGGACGGGACGACGGGACGACGGGACTTCCATTGGATTTCTTACCGACTATAACACCCGTACGACGCCTCTTGATTACAAATTGCTTATTATGCCGCGGCGCGTTCGGCCAAGGGGTGCACGCTCAGGTCCCCCCTCCCCCCACTCGCCCCCACTCGCCCCGCTCCGATATTCGTACCGATATTCGGATGGTCTGGCTGTAATTTTCGATGCATAATTTATAGTCGATTTAATGAGCCGCGAAAAAGGAGTAAAGAGCCGCGGGGACTATTTTTAATTATCCACCGGACGAGAGAGAGGCGGGTCTCCCGACCACTCTCCTCTCCCTCCCTAACCCTATCTCCTTTCCACCGTCCCTCCGATTCTTTCCAGTCTCTTATCCTTTTTCCTTCTCCTCGTTTCTTCACCTCTCTCGATCGAAGATACTTTATTACTGACTGCCGTTACCACTGCGGTCGTTTCCTTTTTTGTTTCTCCCCCCCCCCCTCCCTTCCCAGCTTCCTTTTTTGGAGGTTGGCGGAATGAAGAGATGGATTTCTTTGATATACATTGTATATGGCAATGGTGTAAAAAAAGCATGTTGAGAAGGGTGTTGCGAATTTAATGGAACACGAGTAATTACAAACAATGACGACTCTGATTCGTCGTATCAAAGATTATACGAACATTCGTTGTATCCGTGAAGGAATGCGTAATCAAATTTTCGTTAATGGAAATTTCGTTACGACTTGCGACTTTCGTACGAAGGTACCAAAGGAAAGAACTCGAAAGCGAGGATCTTCGACAAGTGTCGACCGAGTAAGAGAAGATCGAGCCATAAAAATTTTTAATTCAGTGCAATTAAAGGAAAAGCCCGCGCGTTTTCGTCCCGTTCAAACCGCGCGTGTATTTCAATTTCGATCGCACGACTTGCAAATTTTGTTTTGCGACTCCGCGCGTTTCACTTGGCTGCCTGTGTTTAAAGTCGGTCGTTTGCAAGGCGTTCGCAAACAACAAACATATGTGAAATTCCACAGATCAGAGCGTATGTGTTACGAATTCTCTTTCCGGCACTCGGTCGGAAAATATCGAATTGTTCTTGTAATTTCGATCAGTTTAGACTCGTCAAAGAAAAGAAGATAAAAATAAGAAAAACGTCTCGCCACCAATTCCAACGTCTGAATCCGTGCTTTTTCGAACTTTGAGAACTTTGATCACACGCAAACGAACGAACGAACGAACGAACGAACGAACGAACGCCTCTGAAAAGCAAAGCTATCGTGAAAATGAAAACTATTTAAGTCTCGCGCACCGCATCGTATAAATCACGCAACATTTCCAGAGTAAATATCTCAAGCCCGAAAATATCGAAAATCTTTAACTAATAACAGCAAGCTCGATTCGCAGATATTAATAATAGATCTGGAAGATCCATCTCGGAGCCGCTAATAAATCTTCGATTCGAAATCGAAACAAACATGAAAAACTACTAAATATTCCCTGCGCCGCCATTACCTCGCCGCTCGGCCAACGAGCGGGATGACGGAACGGTTCTGAAAGAAAAATACGGTTACCCAGTTCTTCCGAGCGTTACAACCCTCCCCCCGTAACGCGTGCTGCTCTTTCCATTTTTCCTTTTTTCCATCCCCCGGAGCAAACGTTCCTCCGCGAACCTCTCCGCAGAGAAATCTCTGGTTACAACACACGTCGCGAAACTAATAAACTATACCTAATAACTATT
Organism: Melipona beecheii; assembly: GCA_032399605.1. NCBI lineage: Eukaryota > Metazoa > Arthropoda > Insecta > Hymenoptera > Apidae > Melipona > Melipona beecheii. The sequence continues at coordinate 1,203,497 of JAUCMO010000042.1, read as the reverse complement.
TCCATCTGGCGGCAATAACGTGGCAGAAACGGAACACGTACTAGAGGAACGAGCGCCCCTTCTTTTTCCGCCGTTCGACCGCCACTATTTTTGCAATTCCTCTCGCTTTCTCGGTCGAGCCATCGCCTCTCTCCTCTCTCTCTCTCTCTCTCTCTCTTTTTCTCTTTCTCTCTCTGTCGCCTTCTGTGCACGATACACGTACACAACGCAGCTGCTTGGTGTTTCACGCACACACGTACACACACGCATCGCACCCACGGCCACCGACGCTCGTGTGTTGCCCGTACCTATCAATCGTGTTCGGGGGACGCATTTTTTCTCCTCCACCACGAGCGCACCTCCGGAACGTGAGGCGGAATGAAAATAGAAGTGCAGTAACGCCGACAAAAAAATGATGGAAGCCCCGGGCCGCGTAGCGGCATTTGGACGACCAGGAGGACGACGATGGTGACGAGGCGAGGACACGGCCGCGAGCGTGAGCCGGACACACGACGAAACCGGTCACGCGCACCGACGAAATCGCCGATCAAAAACTTTACGCTGCTCTTCCCCGCTGCTTTCCTTCACCTTCTTAACGCTCTCGACTCGTTTCAACAGCGACCACGCGAAGAATCGTGACGCGTTGAAGATCGAAGGGTTGTTTCACTTCTTTCGCGATTAATGACCTTGTTCTACCAGCTAATTTCGGGGGAAGGCGAGGCTCTCTCGGGAAAGTTGAAACACCGCCGAAATTGGTGGTTTCTCGATCTGGAATTAAGGAATTGGTCGTTTGGAAAAAACGGACGGAGGAGGAACGAGGATCGAGAGTCTCAAAGGATCCGCGCGTTCGAATTCTAAAAACTCCAAGTCCGACGACAATCCATTCGACAAGACTAATCCATTATCCGAATCGTTCACCGGCCGATTTTTCACTTTCCACGTTTCCAACTACCGGCAGCATCCAAAATAAAGAAAGATGTGTTCCTCCAATTTTCCATGTTTCTCGACGAAAAAAAAAAAAAAAAACGAAAACGAAAAAAAGAAAAAACAAACCAAGTCAATCACCGAGAGTCGAATCATCAATCACCGGAGAGGTCCATAAAAACCTTCTCGGCGCGGAACGTCTGTCACGGATCCATTCTTTCACAGGTGGGACCTGGGGGCGAGAACGGGGAAGCGAGAGAAAGATGCGCAAACGGGCGGGAAAAGGGAGGAAAAAGAAGGAAGAAACGCACAGTCGTTAACAGCGCGCAACAGAAGTGTTTCGCGAAAAGGCATAAAGCGGCGATGCGACGTGCACGCGCGTCCGCGCGAAACCATCCGCTCATATCGTTTTCTTTCGCTCAAATTCACACGCCCCTCGCAGCTGGCAGAAACACGACTGCCGCTGGAAGAAGGCCGTTTCCGCGGAAACACGCGTGCCGTCGTGCCTGTTTTAATGGCAAATGCGTTTGTCCCAACGCATCAACCACTTCTGTCCCGATCCAGCCACCCCACACACACACACACACACACACACATACACACGCTCGGTTGATACTACCCTCGTGCACTCGTTTTTCATTCGTTCTCTTTCCAACGTTGCCGGCAGCTTCCTTCCTTCGTCCTTCTCCAACCAGTCCAGTCAACTGGTTCTCCTCCTCTACTGGCACGACGAGTATAGTCGGACAATAGTGAAAGAGGACCGCGTGTCCGGCCGCGGAGATGAGAGTAACTGGCATCGGGCTGCATCGTTCCTCCACCTCCTTCAACTCATCCCCCGTGGTTTCTCCACTGTTCCCTCTGTCCTCGCCTCTCTGCTTCGTGCCACAGTCGCGTCGGTCCGCGTGCTTTTTTAATGCTAAATGTAGCCTTTTGTTTGTGCGGGTGTATGGGAGATTCGGGCGAGGCGACCGGCCGACCGGCCGAGCACTTTTTTCAAATGCTAAACGCGCGCTTCGCGCGCCCACCCATTGCCCGGTGTGTGCTCGCCGCTACGTGTGGCATCTACAGGGTCGTACCGAACGAGAAAATCGACGCGCGGCTGTCGGCGTGACGCGCCGCGACCCGCCCGGCCCGGGACCCGCTTCTCCTTTCCTCTTCCTCTTCCTCCTTCTCCTCCTCCTCTTCCTCGCTGGATACCATTCATAACGCGTTCGCAACGTGGGCCGAGCTACAAAGATTCTTTCCACAGTTGAGCGTTGCAGCGGGAGTTGTGGAAAATCGTGGCGGAGAAATTGCCGAAGAGTCGGCACGATCGATCGATCAAGTTCGTCGTCGAGTTTTTGGGTAGACAGAAACGTACGTACGAGATGAAAATTTCTTCACGGAGCAATCTCGAAGAATCTCGTTCCCCTGGATGAAACATTTTCAAACTCACGCGCGAAATGGTATTATCCGTAATATCGTAAAACTAATGAGAAATTTGCGAACTCTGCCGGTAACTTGCAATTCCTAACCGCTTCTTCCACTTTCGAGGATATTTCCTTCGAAATGAATGTCTGATTCGAAAAAAATCGTCGGAAAATCTCGCGACACCTCAGGTGTGCGCGAAATGCACGAAGATGCTTCTCGAAACGCAAAGCATCTTCGTCGCGGTTCGCCGACGCGACGAATATCGCCAGCAATTTCCCCGGCGCGCACAGGCAGAGCGGCGCGATAGGAAATTGAGTAGGAATCGGCGATGCGAAGACCGGCTAGGCAAGACTACGACCAGCGGGCGTAGATTGGCCCGCAGCGTTTCGAGAAGCCACCAGGTACGTGAAAAGCTATAATGCCACCGAAGCATCGTGACCGGTTCGATGTGTGGGTCTGTTTTTCGCACACCGACCGGCCGTTCTTTTGTGCCGCCCGTTATTGGTATTGGTTAGTGTCCGTTTCATCCGCGAGTCGGCGCCAGTGTGTGAGGGTGTAATATTTTTTACTCTTTCCGAACAGCCACCCCTTCGGTCACCCCTCCGCCCTCCTCCTCCTCCTCCTCCTCCTCCTCCGCCTCCGCTTCGCCCCTCGCCGTTAGCCCGAGTCACGGAGCGGGCATCCCTTCACCCCTTGCCCCCGAAATGGCTCCACGAAAGCGTCGCATTCGTATGCGTGGCTTCGATGGGTATTGATATATTATTCCCAATAGTTCGCGCTCCTTCTCTCTTCCTCTCCTTGCAGTCAGCCTCGCGCCCTCCTCTTTCAATAGGTTCCTCTCGCTTCCACCGATTCACCCCTCCCTCCCTCCCTCCCTCTCTCTCTCTCTCTCTCTCTCTCTCTCTCCCTCCCTCCCCTCTCGCTCACTCTTCGTTTTTCTTCCTTTTTTTTTTTTTTTTTGGTCAGCACTCCGCGTTTTTTTCAATTATAATTCTTTTTCGTATCCAATCAATCATTAGTATTTCCATTGTCCTTCGGTATTTTCATTTGGCGTCGCGCTTCGAGCGAGATGGAACGACGCCGGCCCGGGGGTGCGACGAACGCCGAGCGAACCGGCGGGTTCCAAGTTTCGACGGGAGGCACGAGGGGGGTTTCGTTGGTTGGTTGTTTCAGCTAGCCCGTTT